>OX459029.1:142204445-143404445 GCA_949775025.1 Tricholauxania praeusta
TCTGTCTGCCATTTACCATTTTGTTGCTAATCTGCAACGCAAAAGAAAACATCTCAAATGTACAAAACACCTACTTAAGTGTTGCCAGCTTTATGCAAAAATTAGCAGCAAAGGAATTTATAAAAACTGATTTATAGAGCTAATGATTAAAATTGCGAATCAACACCGAAGAAGTACAAATACCATGGATAAAGAGACTTCTTCCTTAATACAATTAAATACCGTGACAGGCTGAGATATGATCAACATATTTCTATCTAGCAAAAGTTGCATGAGATATACAGATGCAAAGAAAGATACGCGCTTCATTAGCGCGCTCGTATCTGGCAAACAAATAATTTTAATTCCATTTCACAAGCGTTTCAAAAAAGAAGAAAAGCGTAAAAAAAAAAGAGGGCAGCATAAAAGATGACGATTGCGATGACGATGTTGCAGAGTTGGTGGCCCACGTTTTCCTGTTACGTCTGCTGTGGATAGAAAATGTTTGACCATTGAACGGGGGCTAAGCACTGTGGATGTTTTCATTATTTTTCTGCACAAAATTTTAGACATTTTAAAGTACCATATTAAAGGAAACTTTTTAGTAGAAAATGTTTACTGTGAATCTTAATCTCCCAATAAATTTATCTTTTAGATTTGACTCTTAAGCTTCAAAAATTATTGTAAATGTAGCTTGATAAAAGCAGCTGAGAATGAAATTCGTGAATAATATAAGATCGCCAGAATCGCTAATTACAAAGTTTATGTCTAATAGAACTTAAGCGTTTTCCACTGTGCGCCATCATCATCAACTGCGTGCCAGATGTTCGCACTATGAAATGCGTTGCAGATTAAACTTGAAGATTGTTGACGAGTTCATAAAGCAGTTAAGCAGCTGAAAAGACAGAGTGATTTGCAAGTTGAACAGAAACCCACACGCGTGTTATATTTAATCAGTAATGTAACAGTGAATATGTTAGACAAACAGGTGTCACTCGAAGGCTGAGCGCTTGGAAAGAAAAGTTCATTTCAGTTTGTTTAAATTAAATAATTATGCCTTTGAAATATGCGTGTAGATTAGAAAGAGATTATGAACTTTGCATTAATGATAATTCAAAATATAGTATTAAGATAATGAGTTTATGAAAACAGCTGTTGATCTGCATTATACTTCTGCTGCTTCGATTTTATTTAAAATGACTTATAAAACTTAAAGTTTTTTCTTAAATTTCCAACAAATATTTGGTTTTCCGATGAGATTTTGGTATTCTTGAAATCTTTATAATATGTCAATGATTGCTTCTCGTCCTTCCGAAAATCACCACTGATTTCGTTTCATGAAGTCTTATTCCTTATACCTGATACTATCTCACTCAATTTGAATGTAGAGTCCTTTTTCCAATAGCAGCTCTACTTATCGAGATATAAAGGAGAGGAATTTATACAAAAAATAATCTAAGGACCACAAAAAATACCAGCCTTTGTCTTTTCAGTACTCAATTTGGGAAACATTCTTGTAATGTACTTAAAACATTCCCCATCTTTGTTAAGAGCATTTGTTAAGAGCATTTGAATACGGTCTCCAAATACGAGTGGAGCATTTATCACATTCAGATTCCGCGGGACCAAAGTCTCTCAATGTTAATATTCCTTAGTCATATGCGCAGCTTTTGTTCTGCTGTCCCATAAGCAAGAAAAATAGGGAGATTTTTGTATAACCACCTTGCTGAGTCAAAAAGACATTTACAATTTTTAGATCTACGCATATAATCCCATGTACTGTATCAAAGGATATTGTTACGAAATTTCTGTCTCTTTGACGATAATTTCGATCTCTTACACTTTTCTGAGTTCGATCACTGGATTGTGTAACAATTAAAAACACACCAACTTATTTAGTTATAAAATGGTTTATTTAAATCACAATAGTTAGTTTTTACACGGTACAATTGTTTATCTCATTAACATTCAAATTCTAACATTAATTTAACACTGTATAGAAAACTGTTTTACTTTACTACGGATCACACTGTATTCACTTTATTGCTTAAATTCAAGTGTTCTGCTTCACTGTTTAAATACAACTGTGTCCGAAAACTCAAATGACACCCTTTTATACTACAGGCATCACTTTCTCGAATAATCTGCCACCTCCTAGATGGCGTGTATTCTACCACCATCCACAATCTACCAGTGCTTCCAAGTGGCGTGCATTCTACCATAATCCACAATTTACCAGTGCTTCTAAGTGGCGTATCGACGTTGAGTTCATAATTATCTAGAATCTAGATGGTGTTGTACGACGGCAATAGTTTCTCTCAGTTTTCGACTTTTATAGTGTACTGCAGCGTCTGTTCGGTTTATTATTTGCCGCTAGATGGTGTAAAAGTACTTATGCAGCCAGAATGCTAGCTAGTATCGTTTAGTTTCTTTTGTTGGTTTTTATTTCAAGAATTTTCTAGCATAAACCAAATTTCGCTACAATATCATAGGACATTCTTCTTTAACTTTGATTGAATGTGGAATAAAAAAAGCGTTTAGCTTATTGCTACTGTGACAGAGTACATACTTACTCGTAAGACTACTTTCCGATGAATCTATAAATAAACGCTAATCATTTGAATTATAGTTTTGTAATCCCATTAAATGCTGATGTATAATACACAATCATTTTCATCAGAAAAGAAGGGACCCAGCGGCAAATCGATGAAGTATTCTGATTTTTCATGTATGAAAAGTTATACCCTTTGTGTTGGATGTTTCACAGATGAAACTATTACTGTAATATTTTGTTTATTTGCTTGCTGGCTGCCTGCTTTGTACATGAAGCTGTAAGCAGTTTGCTTGCTGGCTGCCTGCTTTATACATGGAGCTTTAGGCAGTCTGCTTGCTGGCTGCCTACATTGTATATGGAGCTGTAGGCAATCTGCTTGCTGGCTGCTTGCTTTGTATATAGAGATGTAAGGGGTCTTGCCTCTTGGCTGCATCCTTTGTATGTGGAGATGTAGGCAACTCGCTAAACTATAAAAGCACTTAGTAAGCGATGTTTCAAGGCAATCTGCCTTTTGTTTGTTACACATTGTATATAGAGATGTAGGTAAACTACCTACAAAGCGGCCATCCCTTTGTAAAAAGAATTTACAGTTGTGGCTGGAGTTTTGAGCATTACTGTCTACAATGAGTATATCTATTCATCGATGTTGTTTATAACATACTTATTTGCCACTGGGAAATAAATAATTTCCTTTGTGCGATAACCCGAGATATTTGTGTCTGGTGTTATAAGATTTCTTTCTTTCAAGCAAGAAGCTAGAAGCTCTGGTGCTTTTTTAGACAATCCAAGATCATTTACTTAGATCACTGCTTCGGTAGCGGGTTACAGCAATATCAGTTTGGATAAAAAATTCAAAACTATTTTGTGAAGAAAAACTAGTCTTGGTGAAAATAATTTAATGAGTTACGGCAAGCTGATTGCAAACAAAAAAAACAAAAAGCTGAAGAAGCAAGTGATTTGAAAATAAAATCACACTAACAAAAAGCATGCAGGGATTTGCGAACCAAAAATGTTAACCTCGCATTACGAAAAGTACTGAACGAGCCAGCATGCCTTATAGACAAAAACTACACAAGCAAAAAGCATGAGGCGACAGTGAACCGAAATTGTGCGTTAAAAACAAAAATTACACAAACACAAGGCATGCGGTGGTGGCGAAACGAAATGATATAGCTCGAATAACGGATAGATCACGATATTTTTTGTTTTTGTTGTAAGAGCTGAAGCATTTTGTACTGTATATCGTTCATCTAGATCATTTTAATTGAACGGTTTAGTTTTTAAAGGACAATAAAAGTCAGTATTCTTACCATCATCACTGTCTTCTTAACGTTATTGAGAAGTTAGATTAGATGAAGTAATGAGTTTGGACAGTGATACTAATTCATTACTAGAGCACAGAATAGATCTAATAGCAGATTGATAGCTAGGACAACTCCACTTGGAACAATCATGACTTGATGGTTCACGCCGGATGATTGAACTTTTATACTTTTTTTTGTAGATCTTTTTTAATTTCACATAAATGCAGGGACTTACCACAGCTTTTACATACTGAATATAGAATCGAAGGGTTGACATTTTTTTCTAAATTCTTCCAAATTTAGTCCATGTAGGCTTGTTAGAGACAGTCACACAGATTATTTATTGACAACCAACCATAATAATAGGACCCCAACGAAAAATTGCACAATGATCGGTCTTTTGATGCTTGAATAAAAATTAATGATGTAAAGCAGTTAGTCGCCATTGTGTAGTATGTGAGTCGCAGATGAGCTCAGTGTGAATTGTTGAGTAGTGAGTCGTTTAATCAAGGTATACAAATGCCTCCTTTTTTGAAGTGACAGTAGATAACTTTCGACAATGTTGCTAATATTTCTATTCTGATCTGAGCTTTGATATTGTTCTTTTTTGAAGTTTACAAAATACAAGTTTTTAAGGATATAAATGACTAAAATTAAAAACATTTTAGAAACATAATTCACTAGTATACTACACTGATTTTCCAAACTATCTTTTCCGAAAAAGATTTCACATCGATGAGTTTTGCTTTCATGTCGATCTGCTTGGAAGCGAATGCGCATAAGTCATCGAGACGAGGAAGTTCTTTCAGATGTACGCTGTAGGTTCATTGATTAGAAGAGTCTAGAATTCTACACAATATATCGTCTAGTACTATCAAAAACAAGATTGGTGACAGAAGAATACCTTGTCACAAGACCGAGACAAAAGAATCCTGTTAAGAAAACCTCTAGATTTGAAGCCCTTGTACTGAACCTTGATGACGTTGATAATCTTAGGTGTTATGCGATTCCTGTTCAATGCATTCAGAGAGAATTGCGGCCATTGCTATCAATATTGGTACTGTTGTTGATGAAGGTTAAATGAAAGAAATCTTGCCGCATATATATCTGCTCTACGATAATGCGTATGGTATTAATTTGATCAATACACGATCTGTTCGATCTGCGAAATCCTGTCTGTTGTTTCCGGATAAAAGCTTCCAGTTTTCTGCTGACTCTGATTACAACTGAGTAATTAAAAAAAAATTTGAGAATAACTAGTGCCTTCATGGTTTTGGTATTTTTCTTTAAAAATGCATAAGGCATTCGATTCATTATTTCATTTGAAACAACACAAGTTGTCTTATATGACATTTCTATATCACATTTTGCGCTATTCCACTTCACAATTCCACCCCATTGCCTTTGTGGCTTATTGTGTAAGATAGATTGGCATATCTAAAAGCAATCAACCCGGCTTTCCCAAGAGTCATGCTAGAAATGTTTGATGCGAATTATAGATATATTGGCTTATATATTTCATAATTCTACAGCGGACATTCCATTTTAAAGGTCATTTTAAATTTAATTTGGTTTTAGTTACTTAAATTTATTTAATTTATTCAAGAAAACATTTGCATAATAATTTTTGTGTACACACACCTACATAAAAGGTGTGTTAGCACCTAGAGCATTTTTGTGTGGGTCACTTAAAAATTAAAACAACTTACCAAAGTGACGATTTATAGCGCAAGTCTTACGAAATTTCATTCAACATTTACTTTTTTTTCTGAACTAAGTGAACATTCATCAAAACAACTATATTATTGAATTATTTTTTTTTTTAGGCTGACGATTTTTTTAAGAGTTCTTACCAACACGCTGTGTTTCGTTTTTTAACACGTTCTGAATGTCCGTTTTCTAGTGCGTTGGCATTTGTTGATATTTTTGTTGCTGTTAATTCAGGCGCAACGCTGTTGACTGTGTGCCAGTGTCAACATTTGACAGTTGGTCCATTTGTCATGCTCTGTTCAACGCCTATGTGGTGTTGGTTGGGGAACTCTGACAGAAAACGTTTAACCATTTTGTTGATTGTTTTAAATAATGAACATCAATTATGTATTTCATATTCAATCAGTAGTAAATGATCGATCGTTCAAACGTTTTGCATTCAAATTGGAAAAGAAAATTAAGAAAGCTGAGGTGTTGTGAAGATGGCACCCTTATAAATGCGTGTACTTCTTATTTTCTTTCTAGGACACTCTCTAGTAGGTATATATGTATGTAGCAATAGATTTATTACTTACAAGTTATAAGTCGCGGGTCAGCCCGCATGGGCTTTAGATTTTCTTAACAGAAGACTTGGCCCGAAACTAAGCACACAATTACTATTCCATTGTTTCTCTCTCATTAATACTCCATTACTGTTTGTCTTTGTTTTGATTTTGTTCAAAATAAACTCGAGTCCTTAGAAAAAACAAAAACAAAAAGCACAGGCAAACACTTTTAATTTGTTGTAATTTGTTTCTAAGTTTTATTTAAAAATTTGGCGCCAAATTACGCCATCACAAGTTTGTAGCATCCACATTGGAAAAGAGAGTATACCACATTTGACACAAGAATTCATATTGGGGGTTAGAGTCAAATTGATCTAAAGGAAAGGACGTGTACTAACTCTATAAAAATTACACAAAACAGAGAAGAAACAAGTTAAGGTGTTATTTTCGGCGAGGCCGAAACTCACACACCCTACACTGCACTGAAAGTACCTTTTCATCAAATGTTAAGAAGGCGTTGAAGAGGTTGAATAAGTCGAAAAAAGTGTGAAATTTTAGAAAGGTTGACAGAGGTTGAAAAATGTTGAAAAGTCGTAATATATATGCAAAATGTTGAAAAAAGTTGAGAGAGGTTGAAAAACTCTAAAAAAAATGAAAGAGGTTGAAAAAATTTGAAACTATTAAAAATTGATGAAAAAGTCGAAAAAATAAAGAAACTTATGAAGAAAGTTGAAAGAGGTTGAAAAAGTCGAACAAATGCATATAGAATATATTGGAAAAAGTTAAAGGGTTGAAAAAGTCGAAAGAATATGGAAAATGTTGAAAAAATCGAATAAGACTGAAAAATTTTAACTATGCCACGCCCACTTCTCCAATTCCGCCCACTTTTGGTTCAACAAATTATATTTGTGATCGACATCCTCATATTAAATTTCAGCACAATAGTTTGTATAGTTTGCGTTATATGCTGCAGTTTAATTTAAAATTTAGGGCGGTGACACACCCACTGGTACAATCCAGCCCGGTTTTGATCCAGAAATAGCTTTTATAAGCAAACCCCTAACACCAAATTTTAGTATGATTGCTCACTTATTTCGCTAAATATGCCACTTACCGTATTTTATTTGTATGGGAGGTGCCACGCCTACTGGTGCTGTTTCAGCCACTTTTGATTCAGATATACTCTATAGCAACTGAACCACTTTCATTAAATTTCATAGCAATTGCTGCAATAGTACTTAAAACAGCGCTTATAAATTTATGTTAATATGGGAGGTGCCACGCCCACTAATGCAATTCTGTCAAAACTAATTTATTTTTAAAGCCTATAGTAACTGACATCTAAACACCAAATTTTATGAAGATTGCTCTCTTAGTACACTATTTATAGCAATAAACAGTTTTTGCTTATATGGGAGGTGCCACGCCCCCAGGTACTATTGTACCAAATTTTTGTAATAAAAGACCTTACAGCAAGTATATCTACCTCATTAAATTTCATCACGATTACGTTGTTCGTTCTCTTAATATAACGTTTATAAATATTGTGGGCGGTGCCACGCCTTTCAACGAGTTTTTTCAATAAAGAGGCTGGGCTTGTATTGATGACAGCTTTCAGCGGCATTTTCTCCAAGATTTTTATGAAAATCGTTTGTGCTAATTTTGAGATATATAGAATCAAAATTTTTAGCAGTTGAAAAGTGCCACGCTCACTTTTTCAATTCCGCCCACTTTTATCTCAACTCAAGATATATTTGATATGTAACCGTTTACCAAATTGCATAACAATATCTTGCACGGCTTACGAGATATGGTGGTATAAAGGTTAAAATTTAGGGATGTGCCACGCCCCTGTAGGAAGCTTTGAGAGCTTGACAGACAGACAGACAGACAGACAGACAGACAGACAGACAGACAGACAGACAGACAGACAGACAGACAGACAGACAGACAGACAGACAGACAGACAGACAGACAGACAGACAGACAGACAGACAGACAGACAGACAGACAGACAGACAGACAGACAGACAGACAGACAGACAGACAGACAGACAGACAGACAGACAGACAGACAGACAGACAGACAGACAGACAGACAGACAGACAGACAGACAGACAGACAGACAGACAGACAGACAGACAGACAGACAGACAGACAGACAGACAGACAGACAGACAGACAGACAGACAGACAGACAGACAGACAGACAGACAGACAGACAGACAGACAGACAGACAGACAGACAGACAGACAGACAGACAGACAGACAGACAGACAGACAGACAGACAGACAGACAGACAGACAGACAGACAGACAGACAGACAGACAGACAGACAGACAGACAGACAGACAGACAGACAGACAGACAGACAGACAGACAGACAGACAGACAGACAGACAGACAGACAGACAGACAGACAGACAGACAGACAGACAGACAGACAGACAGACAGACAGACAGACAGACAGACAGACAGACAGACAGACAGACAGACAGACAGACAGACAGACAGACAGACAGACAGACAGACAGACAGACAGACAGACAGACAGACAGACAGACAGACAGACAGACAGACAGACAGACAGACAGACAGACAGACAGACAGACAGACAGACAGACAGACAGACAGACAGACAGACAGACAGACAGACAGACAGACAGACAGACAGACAGACAGACAGACAGACAGACAGACAGACAGACAGACAGACAGACAGACAGACAGACAGACAGACAGACAGACAGACAGACAGACAGACAGACAGACAGACAGACAGACAGACAGACAGACAGACAGACAGACAGACAGACAGACAGACAGACAGACAGACAGACAGACAGACAGACAGACAGACAGACAGACAGACAGACAGACAGACAGACAGACAGACAGACAGACAGACAGACAGACAGACAGACAGACAGACAGACAGACAGACAGACAGACAGACAGACAGACAGACAGACAGACAGACAGACAGACAGACAGACAGACAGACAGACAGACAGACAGACAGACAGACAGACAGACAGACAGACAGACAGACAGACAGACAGACAGACAGACAGACAGACAGACAGACAGACAGACAGACAGACAGACAGACAGACAGACAGACAGACAGACAGACAGACAGACAGACAGACAGACAGACAGACAGACAGACAGACAGACAGACAGACAGACAGACAGACAGACAGACAGACAGACAGACAGACAGACGGACAGACAGACAGACAGACGGACATCGCTAAATCAACTCAGGTAGTGACGCTGATCAATAATATATATACTTTTCCATACCTGCCACGCCTCTTTCTATGTGTTACAAACGGATGGACAAAGTGAATATACCCTCGGTGTAAGGTATAAAAACAACAAAAAACTGCAAAAGCTAGTCATATTATCATCATATTAATCATCAGTGACCTTTCAGCAGATGCAACAAAGATCTTTGAAGCCATATATGTTTGTGCTTTTGTATTGATTTGTTGTGAGTTACAAAAACAAAGACATAAAACAGAAAAAAGAATTTTGACTTTGCTCTTATGCAGTTTTTTGCTTGGGTTTTCAACAAATCTATGCAAAAGCGGTTACGTATCAGGCTTAAAAATTCTTGATGGCATCGGCTGATGATTCCGTTTAGCATTGAATGAAACTGATATGACGGTTTTTTTTTTTTGTTGTTTTGCCTTTGTTTTGTGTATTTTTATGTAAGTGTTATCACGCGCAGTTAGATCATTAAAATAATTATGTACAAATTGCGTTAAAATACCACATTAGAGTAACACTTTCCATTAAAGAAAATTTAAATAATTACACAAGGAAAGTATAATTAGGTTTAAAAAAAAAAAACAACCTAACTTGATAGTGCCACGGATACAGGGCGGTCATTGAACTGACCGAATGAATTCACTGACTGGAAGTCTATAAGCAGCAAAATATCCTTATGTACTTATTATCCTTATTACTTAGATTGTGTCTAAAAAATTAACCAATTTAAATATTCATTAAGGAAACTTTCAGCCATTTGCTACAACACTTTAAATAAAATACTTGAATGTAAACTTTTAGATTAGGGGGCGTACGTTAATCATGCAATATTTTCGAAGGTGCTGTCAGCCGAAAAATCACTTAGGACACGCAGTGGGCGGTAGTATTAACCAATATCACGTAAAAGTTTTTTAATAATATAATTAAATAACTGACCAAAAAATTGTCCACTTCCTTTGGAAAAATGCGAATATAATTTTTGACAACTTTATTCAAGCGCCTTTCCTTCTAATTATCCAAATTACCGGTGGCTTAAAAATTCAAATGAGTCTATCTATTACATGACTAGTTGATGATTTGCCATAAAGCATTTCCGTATAAATCGAACCATTTTCTTATTAACCGCCGCACAATGGCGCCTTTTGCGATTTCGCGTTGCTAAAATCATAACTTTTGAACGGGTAAAGATATTTGAGTAAAGTTTTTGATTTTGGTTGGTAATTTCTGTAGATATGACATATATAAGATTCAGGTTCGAGGCTTAGCTATAAATATTTTTAAAAAGAGGTGAAAGTCCAAATTTCGAAATTTTTGGTATTTAGTGGTATGAATTCATAAAAAAATTTTTTTAATTTTTACTAATTCATTCATATGCATTTATTTTTTTATCTCTTAACATAATTTATAAACAGTCTTTCTCAAAGGCTAGAAAAGTTTTAAAAAAGGGTTACTGTAATAAATTAGGTAACTTCCTTAAAAAATCAACAACAATTCTATAAAAATATCATCATTATTTTGGATATCTAAGAAACTTAAAACAGTACTACAGAATTTATCAGTCAGTTCTTTTCGTGACCTAAAGTGCCTAAGTGATGAAATCAAAGGATCTGAAGATGCTGAAAGTATATTGAACAAGTCCTCATTCTGTCGAATACGTGAAATTTTACATGTATTGCTATATCTGTACTTCTTATAATCTTTGTTTTTAGACTCTTGGGCTTCTTCTGATAATTCTCCTATGGGTAAGGCTTGATAATTGATAATTTGTCCACTATGAGCTAAGGTATTATGGACAGTATGGTATTATGGCTGTATTTATGTTCTAATATGTCTGCTGTTTCCTTGGTATACTTTTAAATTTTTCTACTTTAACGGGTTCTCTATATGATAGTACGTTTAAAATAACTTGTAATCTTTTTATCATGTCCTCATCGACTTCCGTATTCTTGCCGCGGCGCCGCATTGTGTCTTGACGAATGTAGCAATTTTTTTTTTGTTTGTAGTGCAATTTGGTTTTTTTTGTGCTAATGGCAAATTTGGAAATGAAAGTAAAAAAAAAACTTTAAAATTTCGTTTGTTGTTGCTTGATATTGTTGTTTTGCTCTTTTGTTAGATTTCTATGCCCACCGCTGCTCTAATGTATAGGAAAACTCATGTTGTCTTTTTTTGTTTTTTTTCTCGCACTCGCATCTCGCATTCATAGTGTTTTGAACTATAAGCACACATCGCACCATTTTTTGTTTTTTTTTTTTTGGACTGTCACGTACAATGTCATAACTCAGCCATTTGACAAAACTAGCGCAACAAACTTGAGCACGTTGAAAATAAGAGAATAACACCTTTACAGCGATGAACGCGTTCAGATGGCAGATATAAAGTTTGAGTGGAAAATTGTCGCACTGTGTATTTTGTTACAACTGTTAAGTTTCTAAAAAAATTTTAATAGATATCAAAGTTTTTCGTTTGATTTTTCAAAGGACTTTATTTTTATATTGAATTTTAACAAATTTAAGTTTCCTTAGAAAATAGGGATCTAGAGTGATCAGCTGTTTAATTCTCTCATTCTTGCGCTTTCATTTAACTACATTGTGGGATAATCAGACAAGATTTAGGCAATTTTACACACAACTATTAAAAACATTACGAAAGTCTTAAATGTCAAAAACTAAGGCGATAATTGTAAATAATAAATCATTTTCATTCTCAGATATTCTGTCCAGCAAAATGCTTGGTATATAATTTTTGTTGTAAAATGTAAATTCTTGCCGAAGGTGCGATACCTTTCTCACCTATGTCGACACATTTTGCTGACACATGTTGTCTACTTTATTGAATTTATGAAATTCCTTAAGGCAGGTATTCGTTCTTTTTTTTTTCTACAAAAGGTAGATTAATATAGAAATATTTATGTGTCACCTTTTTGCTTCTGCAGTTGCTATAAATTTTTAGTGAATTTTTGTTGAGGGTCGGTTTTATTCGATAGCAATATATTGTTTTGTTATGCCTGACAAACTGACAGATATATACTTGTGTAGATAAAAAGCTAAGCAACTAAAAAGCCAACATTGCAATTTTTCTTTCAACTTAAAGTTTCTTTTAGAAAATTGTGCTGTAAATCGATAAGAAATAAAAATACTTTGATTACGCAACTGGATAAACTAAAACAAATTGTCACATTTTAAAATAGAATTCGTTTCACAAAATTTATCGTTGTGTGTATTTGGTAAGCTGTAAGCCTATTTAAGAACTTTTGAAAAATACTCAATAATATTTTTATTTCAAAAAGGGCCAACACCCTCTAACCTTTTTGCAACTCTATTCATACGGTATGCGAAAAACAGACGCAAGATGGCCCTACTCAAAATCTCAGAAAGTCGTTAAATATAGCACTTTTGTAGATAAGCCAAATTAGATCTAGCCACTCAAATTCTCTCTCATCAATGACCATGTCCTAATGGCAGCTGCTTAGCTATCAGTGGTTTGATTGCCCTCTCTTCTCGAGTGTCTTTAAGCAATAAAACATAAGTGACCACATGTTCCGACGATCGACGAAATTAAGTTTGGATTTATATGGCTCTGATTTTATGAGATGACATGTCAGGGTACTAAATGCAATTTGGCAATAGCTGCAGATGAACCTATTTTACCAACTGTTTTAAGAAAGATGAAAAATAACTCCATCAGTCTTAGTCTCTGTCGTAGACCGATGAAAATTCTAAAGAGAGTGTTATGAAGCATAGGAACTTATGGGTTCGACTAGGTAGTGGACTTTTGAATCTAAAGGGTACTGTGCAGCGAATGAACAAATTTGTATGTTGGCTATCTAAGGTAATTCCTAGATATTTCTTTTCGTAAAAAAGGCTGAATAAGTAAATCCTTTTAACATAGGGTGTATTATAACATATCATTTTCTTTCTCTAGCCAAGGGAACTAGTTTTATTAACTGACAGTTATTTAGTTACACTGAGGAAACGATTTATATGTATTTATCGATATTTGGTAATAATTAACAAATTATATATTTGATATAGGCGAATTAAATATTTGATATATGTATGTACATATGTTAAAATGTGACAGATTCCGCTGAATTGAATAATTTCATTGGATCAATTATATATTTGGTAATAATTATTAAATCATATTTCGATTGAAAAAAATATTTTCTTGTAGCAAACATTCACTTATTAACAATCACATGATTTCGACAGAAAAAAGATTTTATTTTCGCTAAACGAATTCATTTATTAATATCGATTTGTGCTAAGATTCGATGACCAAAAACTATTTTTTCAACATCGTCACATCCTTTTTTATTTTCACAATCATAAATACCTAATCTTGGAAAAATTTCAAAAATTTGCAAAAAATAAAAAATGAAAAAAGCTAAAGAATCCAAAATTTCAAAAAAATTATAAAAAATTCAAAAAATTTTTAAAATTTTCATTATTCTCAAAAGTTGAAAAAATTCAAAAATTAAAAAAATGGAAATAAAATTAAAAAAAGCTCTTGAATTCAAAATTTCAAAAACTACAAGAATTTCAAAAATTGCAAAAATTGCAAAAAACTTCAAAAGATACTTAAGTAGTGTTTTTCTTAGATATGTTGTGAATTGCATAGTTTCCATATTAATGAGAAATGCTTAAAAAATTGAACTAACAAATATTTATTCAACCCAACCAAATCTTAACAATCGACTCAAACAAATATTATGTTTAGCCCAACAAGCAAAAATTTAACTTTCAACTACGGACATGGTAATACCTACTAAAATTTATTGATAGTTAACAAATATTCTAAAAATCTATCGACGAAATTCATTCAATTGAAGATACCACACCCTTTTCTCAGTGTACCTGCAGATATATCCAAAGCCGTTTGTGCCTTACAAACATTTTTTTCTTTCACGATTCAAGACTTGAAGTTTTTCAGCTGTCAATTTCTGTTTTTAATTTGGCAGCAAAACTTCAGATTTGAAGTTTCTTAAACGTCAATTTCTGTTTTGTAACTTGGCAGCACTGCCTTGTAGGCGAACGTGTACATTCGCCAACCATAATACAGAGCCATAGGGCGATTCGCCATGGAAGGCGAATAGCCTGAAGTAGAGGAAAGGTTGTATTCTTAGAAATAAAAATAGTAAAATACTTTATTTGATAACAATAATAAAGGTTAGCTACTGCAGCAATTAGCCTTCTTAGCTATTTAGCTTAAAGCTTTAAGTCAAGTTAAAAGCTTACTAAAATAATTTGATTTGATTATAGCGATATTCAATATTTGCACTATAAATTGTTATTGTCTTTTATTAAGATTTTTTTGTTGTTGTTATTTATTTTGTTATTGGTATGCTATAGCAAAAAGCTTCTAAAACTTCTATGACTCTTGACTCATTTTGTTTAAAAAGAAAACGCTTTTTCATATGATTATTTCAGCAATATTTTTTGTTTCTGTAATTTTAGACTTTAACTAGTTTTTCTAGCAACGACTTCTGCTTGTCATCTGAAGAAGCCAAAACAGATTAATTGTAACAAACTTATTGTTTGTTGTACAACTGCAATGTAGAAAAATGTACTATAAAATCAAACTTATATCTACTACGCATGCCATTGTTTTCGGCGCTCAGGTATCACGCATGAGTATCGTGTAAGGGGCCCGCCAACTTTATCTGGCGCCGTAGCGTAAAATGGTTGCATTTGTGTGGACAGTTTTGTATGTCACTGGCCTGTCACTGAAACTTTTTTAAAAATATGGCAAGTACAAATGTTCTGGACTTTTTTTTATAGTGAACATTATATTGTTTTATAAGATATTTCATGCTACCCTTGTGTTGTAATAGTATATTTGTTTTAGTTGTTGTTGTTCCTTATTTCGCTTCCAAGAATTTAGTCACCGTAGCATTTGCGCTCCTATTCCAACATGTTTGACTTTTAAAATTTAAAGTTGTGGGTGGAACTTAGTCCAAAAGCCATTGTACTAAGTGCCAATAGAGGAAGCGAAAGTAATTAGAAATATAGAAGAAAATTGAAACGAATTTAAGAGGAATAGAGTAGAATTTACTTTTCCTCAAACTTCTTTGTTTCTTTAAGAAATTTCAGAAGCATCAGAAGAGGAAAAAAATGAACCGAAATCATTTTCAATACATTGCAACCCAAAACCTTCTACGGCATCTTACGAAAGTCGGATATAAACGAAGGTAATGCTCTACAGCATTGGTGGGAAAAATTTTGGACGCAGGAGCTACTTACAACAAAAGTAACAACTACAACAACAACAACAAAATTCCACCATAAATTCGATCTCGATAGCAAAAAAAAAATTCTACAATAAACCATTGGCTTTCAAGAATCAAACAAGAACAACATATGTAAGTGTAGAAATAAAAGTACACTGATCAAAAGAAACGAGAGAAGCTGTCATCAATGTGCGCATTGTTGTTTGCTTGTGCGCTCTTCTTTTCTGAATGATGCAATAACAATACAAATCCCAATGTAAATTTAATGTTCGTGTCAAAAAAACCACAACAATAAAAATGTGCGTGCGGAGTAGAGTGCTTGTGCTTATTGTTTTTTGCTTATTTTTCTTAAGAAAAACGACGTGTTTGTTGTAAAGAGCTGAAATTGGCTAATTTTTTTTTATTTTGCCCACCTATGCTCTACAGCAGTGGTCGGCAGAGCGCAAATATCAAATATTTTTTACTCTCAATAGAGAGGGAAAGGCCAAAAGCACCAATCACTGCGAAAAATGTTTGCACGTTTCGCTTTTTACGCTCCATAAATTTTTTTTATTTCAGGGGTTGAATTTTAGTTATAAAATGGCCTTTATATGAAATTTATTGAATATCGCTAATACTCGCTTGCAGATTAAGGATTGCGTATTGCCAAAAAAAAATTTTGGCCGAAAAAATATTTATTTTGCCATTTGATTTCAAACATTTTTGCAGTGCATTAACTAAATAGCCCGCTCATTTTGTAGTTTGCTTAATCTCGCTAATTTTCTTCGTTTGCTCGCGAGCATATGGGGTGCCAACTACTGCTCTACAGTATCGTCATCTTCAGGGCACGATTGGCATGTTGGATTAGTAATGACACCTATATATTATGTCTCGTGATTAACTCATCCAGTAGTCAAGTGAAGAATAAATCTTGCTACTTAAATAGCGGTCCTTTCACAAAACACTGCAAGTTTGCAGGAATCAAAATCAGACCACCTCTTTAAATTATCAGTGCTCAAAAAGTCATTCATCTTACAAGTGATTTTGTCAAATCTGATGCCGATGAATAGCCCATTATAGTAACCGCTAAACCTCTGCTAGTTTATTTCCTGTGACACAATTGTCGGAGAACTCAAACGAAACTCATTTCATTGTGACTTGCTACACAATTGAGTCTCGACTTACGCTCGCATATGATCTTCGAATAGCAGACCAAGTTAGCGCAGCCTAATTGTCACTACAGACACCTATGCACTACCCATACCAACTTTTTTCGATGACTAATAAGCCAGGCTCGAAATAGCAAAGACCTCCTTCATGAAAACCACTCCTGTAACAAAAGAATAGCTATACCGTGTTGATTTTTCAGCGGTTGAATTGTTGTACGAAAAAAAATTCCTCACTCTTAGGAATTTGGTGCCCCTGCAGCCTTGCACATTGCCCACATTGACGGCGCGCTCCTGTATCGTGACGCTTTTTTTTTTATTTCATTATACCAACTTCTTTTAAAACATCTTCAAGTTAATGCTTTATCTTCGACTTGACAACAAAAGTCGCTCACCTTGGTCTAAATATTAAACTTCAGAATGCATGTTCTTGTTTTGTCATCCTATATGAGTATGGGTATACACCTAGTGATTCCTCTTCTTAATAATTCCATTGCAAAAATAATACAGGCGGGCACATGTTTTTTGTGGCGCAACAAAAAAAGTAAATGAAAAAAAATCTGCGGTTGAGAAGCCGACGGACGTAGAACAGGCAGGCGAATATATTCAGTGGATTCACTAGAAATTTCAGTAATAAAAGAAGAATGCAAACGAGGAAAAAATAATATGAAATTTTTTTCCAAACTCAAGAATGCGTTGTGACGAGAGACAAACAACAAAAAACGTGCGGCCAAGTGATTCATACGAAAAAATTTCGCAATGAAATTGGCAACGAAAAAAGAAGGTAGCAAATCACGTTAATGAAAAAGGTATGATGCAATGAGAACAAAAAAACTAAAAAAAAAAACAAAAATCAGCAAACCTACCTGGTTTCATGTTGCGTAGAACGGAAGCCCAGATAGCTTACACGATAAAATCGTATTTCGTATCAGTTGACGGTTTGTGTATTCACGAGATACTTTGCAAATGATATGAATGAAGTGAAAAGGTGTAAGTTTTAATTTTGGGGTTAAGTGCTGCGTTCAGATATCTTAAGTATGCAAACTTTTCATGATGGGGATTTGATTTGGTTATATAGGGTAACATAGGATTTGTTACTTAAATTTTATAGTTTTTGAAAAAATATCGCAAATATTACTTATCTACTGAGAAAATTGAGTTCAAAGCTTAACTTCACTATACATATATAAAATATATACACATGCTCTTTAGGCCCTCTAAGATGGTTGAAAATACAAGAAGAATTGTTTCTCTGAACGCTTTTTTGGTATCCTAAACTCATAGCAATTTGTTCATTTCGTTTATAAATCGCAAAAAAAGGCGTGTCAGATATCAAAAAGTATACATAGCTGTATATGTTCTTGATCAGTGCTATTATCTGTGTCCGTCCGTATTTCTGTTTAAATTGCGCTTACGGAGGAACACCATGCTAGATAAATTAATGAAATTTACTACACTTGCTACACCATCAAACAAAGCTTGTAGGATCATGAGTGAAATTGATTCTTGGACACGCCTACCGCCCATACAAATAAAACAATTATGGCTCTATACTCAGAGAGCTATTTGTAGCAATTCAAATTTCTCGCGAATAATAAAAATAGTTAGGACAAGCTCTGAAAAAATCGGCTAAATTTTGACAGGAGAGCGAATTTTAAAAAGAGAGCGTATTTTGACAAAAGAGCGAATTTTGACAAGAGCTTTGTGAAGTGCATTTTTGCTATGTATGAACCGATTTATATTATTTGCGAAGTGAACTGTGTTAATATCAAAATGATTTTAATGTTTACTTGTGTCACATATGGCCGCCAACGTCCGTCCATTTAAGTTAGGCAGCCGTTGGCCTAAATGTCTAAATGATTTAATCGTGCAGCAGTGGTTGAAGATCATGATGCTCTAAGTAATATAAAAGTACGAACAAACTCTGCCATTGCGTTCTATCTGCGTTATTAATTGAGAGCACTTTGAAACTGTTAAAAAACAAGGTACCATAAACAATTTTTTAGCGTCTGCCTTTTATATTAATGAACGTGTCTTTACACAAAAACAGATAAATGCAAGAGGCAGACGTTTTTATTGCTGCATTTAAGTGTAATCAATTTTTATCAAAATGGTATGTTATATACAAACTTAAGCGATTTAATCGTCAGGCAGATTGCGTTTATTATAAAGATTATGTCATGAAAAACGAGAGAAACAAAATCTGACACTTAGTTAATGCTGCATTTAAAAACTACAATATGGACATTTCCATGGGTCCCGTTCGACCGTCGAACACATTCAAAGTAAAAAAAAAAGTCAAAATAGAACGGATTATTATTTTGACAATAGGCTGATTTTATAGCTCCTAATTAGCTTTATAATTGATGCTAAGGTTTAACTTAGGCAATTTTTCGTTTTCAAGATAGTTGCAAAAAACCAAGGTGTCGCACGAGACAAAAACTTCCGTTTCCGTGGAAATGCCCATATGTATGTAAAATATGTATAAAAAAATTGAGTACAAAATTACTTTATCGCGTCTGCCACTTGGCTGACTAGTTGCTTTATTCATTAAAATAGAGGAGGCAGACGATTCCAGAGCTGCTGTTTTGAAGGCAGACGTTTTTGAGCGCTTAATGTCCAAAGTATAAATCTATATAAAGCTAATACCGTACAAATTTTACTATCCAAAATATACAATTCTATTTTTTTCAGTTATTTATTTTTTTTCATTTTTGTGACTGTGTATATGGGACCTTCCATGCTAAATCGGATACCGTTTTACTTTTGTATCTCTGATTTTTGTGTAATTTTTCTGGTTTTCTGCGAAAAAGGCTGATTGAAATTTACTATGCAAATCTGCGTAGATATCTACATAAGTCCTAGTATTAAGTTTACGATATCTCGGAGAATAAATTAGATATCGTTATAATTCAACATGGGTTTTGAAAAAAAATGTTAAGCTTTTCAACAGTATAGTTAAATGTATTTGGAAAAATCTGATGTTTCTAAAGTAAATACAGTGAAATTCCCCATTACGGACTGCCCCCATAACCGGACAGCTCCCATAACCGGACATATTTCAGCGACACTCACTAACTTTTCCATACAAAATTAGTTCCGATAGCCGGACGCTCCAATAACCGGACAAAAATACTGCGACGGTGGGTGTCCGGTTATGGGGAATTTCACTGTACACGAATTTGATCAAAATCTACAGTTTTGATATGTACAACCGCATATATTTTAAAAAAACAATGACCTATATGTCTGCCTTTTGTATTTTTGGCTTCTAGGGGCAATACTGTATGCAACGAATTTCTGGAAGAAAATGATAAAATTATTTAATAAAGTTTTTTTTAAACATATTAACATTTGCTGTTATTGAAATTGCGGCAGTGTGGATGTCTGTCAATATTTTAGAGGCAGATGCGATAAAATAATTTTATAGAGTCTTTTTTTTGCAACTTCAGAATTTGTTTTAAAAAAGAAGCGGTGCTATCTTCACTTTGCTCTTAGTTTTTCTAATACGCATAAATGTGAACACATTACATATCAATACCAACTATGATAAAATCATATAACTAATGTCCCATTCAGGAAGTAAATTTAGCACATTACATTGCGAACTTTTTTATTTTTTATAAACGTTTGCTTTTGTTTGCGCATTTTGAACCAACGTTTGCAGACCTTTTGCTAAATCCTTTTTTAATTTCGCACAGAAGCGCTGTAAATGTGCCACAGCGCTTATTTAGATCATAAACGGAAAAAAAGGTTTTGTAAAAAATAACGTGAGATATTCAAAAAAAAAGCAAAATAATCAGGAAAACATGTCGTATAACCCTGTAATTTCTAATTTCATGAAATACTCAGTATAAATTGATGCGCAAACGGCAATCATTACAGTCTAAAACTTTATTATTACAGTTTCAGAATGGAAATATTTCAGGGAAATATTTCGTTAGCAAAAAGTACTAAATAATTAATAAAAATTTCATATGATCGACAAATTAAAATTACAGGGTATACTGTAGAAACTTCAATAAGTATCACATAATAAATTATTTATCTTATGATTCGATATAACTTTTTTGTCACCTGCGTTGTACAAATACGACATAAAATGTAGATATATGGTTACAAGAAAATAATTATATGAATGTTGCCAGGCTGGTTCTCTGTTTCGTGCTATGTTAAGAAGTATGGTTAGGAAGTATAATGAAACATGAAATAAGAAAAAAATAAAATAAAAACAAAAAGTAAAATTTTCGTTTTTAAAATTTTTTCGGAGTAAATGATAAATTTTACAGTGTGAGAACTGTAATTTTCCATTGACAATCACAATCAATTATTACAGTTTTTCGCTTACTATCTGGGCATTACAGGGAAAAACTGTAATTATTGTCGGAAATCCAATGAATTTTTACATAATATTTTTTTTCCGTGTATGCTTTCTTTTCATATAGAATTTATCTATCTGTCTTGATATTGCCGCTTTATAATATTTTATATGATTTTTTAAAACTTTGCTGCAGTAGCATTTCCTTAAAATATCGTATGTTTAAGTGTACACTCTGATGCATAATTTGTTTCTTATTTAATTTTAAAATTAAACATTGAAATTTAATGGGTAAATATGTATTTAGTCGTACTACACACGTATGCAAATAAAATTGGGCAATTATATTAATTTCCGGTATCTTTTTCTGTATATTTTTGCTCATGTTATTTTAAGCTTTGTATCCAAATATAAAACATCAGACGAATGCAGAGAGTTAAATTGAAAATGAAACATTTAACATTTATTTTATTTTTTTTCGAAGAAATGCATTCTAAAATTGTGAACGAAATTGTGCAGCTGCAATTTCTTGTTTCTTTCCATTCCATATTATATTTATTTTTGCACCTGCCAAAATATTGCACAAAGCTGTCCATCAATCGTTGAGATCGTAAGGAGGCAACGAATTGCGAAATTGCCAAAATTTGATTTTTTAAATTTCCATTAAAATGTTGAAATGTGCAAAAAAGAAATATGTTTTTAATAATACATTTGTGCATAAAAAGCATCTATATGTCAGCTAACGATTTCCAAAATGTTTGAGGTTCTTTAAAGCAGAGATGCACGCAAACAGCTGCTTCGGGAGCTGGTTACAACTTGCAATAGCAAAATTTGGTGAGCAATTAATCTCACGTTTTGAAGCAGTCCATTGGCCGTCAAGATCATGCGATGGGACAAATTTTATTTTCGAATTTTCAATGATATATAAAACCAAAATATTGTCCAATTCGTCATGGAATGCCCCATTTATGTGCTCAGTGTATTTGTGTACATTTTAAACTTGACTTAAAATCTTATTTTTTTTTTTTTTTTTTTTTGAATATTTGTCTACTGACTTTGCTTTTAATTTCCTTTTATAAAGACATTTGCATGCACAGCGCTTTTTTTGTATTTGACCTAGAAACGCATCCATAGAATGCATTATTTGCTGCTAGTGCAGCAAAAGACGTGCCGCATCCAGCTCATGGCAATAAGGATGCAGTAACAACAAAACTTAAAGCAAACAAGTACGACATTCACAAGTGCCAAAATAAACAAAAGCGACAAAAAAGGAATAAGAGAAACAGAGCATAAAGGAATAGAAGACGTGCTGGACATTGACAAACAAAGGTTTAGCATGAAATTAATTTATTAGGTTTTTTTGTTTGGAAATTTGCATGCTTAGGAACTTAAATACTTCACTTATTTGAATTGCAGGTGTCCTTGTGATATCCTTTTTTTTATTTATTTTTGGAAGCTTTTAATAAAAATGCAGTTTTGCCTCTTTTAGTTATTTGAATTTGCATAATGGTGTTCAGGTAGAAAAAAAATTTTGTCATTTTGATTTCTGAAGGTCTACTCTTAGACCAAGAAAAGTTGACACTGCGATCTAAAAAAAGATCTTTTTTTTTGAAAACAGGAAGTAACTTGGAAGCGAAAGAAATTTGGAATGGATTCTGTTATTGAAAAACTCATAAAGGGCGTATTTCCGCCACCTGAAAACATAGCTCTGCATATCAAGCTTACAAGCTGTTTTGTTTAACTTTGACGCAAAGCTTATAAGCTACTTTTACCTCTCAATGTACCAAAACTGAACGAGACTGCTGTAAAGGGCGTTGACCATTTATATAATCCATAAATTTTTTAACCGTATACCAGACGTTGTCACCCCCGAAAAACGTTATTACAATAATGCATTTCTTTCTCATAGCAATGTCCCCTTTTTTTATCAAAAGCGAATATGCGATTCACACTGGCATCAAAATCAGCACGATTTTCATTTACATCTATCAATTTTGTATCTATTGCGCTTCAAAAAATTGGTTTCACACTAGCATTATCGCAATTTCGCTCATATTAGCTTTCTGACTCCTTTTTGTTTAACATAAGCTAAACCCTTTTTATTTGACACATTCTATTAAATAAAACTACTTTTTAACACGAAAATACTTACATTCTGTTCGACAGCTCTAACAATTCATTTGCAATAGTACGCAATTTCGAGCAAAAACGAGTGGTTTTAAAAGAAATCGAGATGTGGGAGAATTTATTTTGACCCCAGCGGCAAATATGTTATAAACAACATCGATGAATAGCTGTACTCAGTTAGGCATTACTGCCAAGATGCTCACAACTCCAGCCACAACTGTAAACTCTTTTTACAAATGGATGGCCGCTTTGTAGGCAGCTTGCCTACATCTCTATATACAATGTGTAACAAACGAAAGGCAGATTACCTTAAAACTTCGCTTAATAAGTGCCTGTATAGTTTAGCGAGTTGCCTACATCTCCACATACAAAGTATGCGGCTAACAGACAAGGCCCTTACATCTTCATACACAAAGTAAGCAGACTGCCTACAGCTCCATATACAATGAAGGCAGCTAGCAAGCAGACTGCCTACAAGTCCATATAAAAAGTAGGCAGCCAGCAAGCAAATGAACAAAATATCACAGTAACAATTTCATTTGTAAAACATACAACACAAAGGGTATAGCTTTTCATACATGAAAAATCAGAGTACTTCATCGATTTGCAGCTGGGGACGTTAAATTTGTATATAAAAAGAAACTGATTTCATCTCGATTTTGGTTCTGAATCGAGATAAATGAAAAGTGCTAATTTCGATGACATTCGATGTGAATTGTCTATAGTAATAAGATGAAAAAAATATAAAACTGAGATAAATCTTAAGTATAAAATGACAGAAAAAGTTCTAGAAAATTCCGTAATGCGCGTTTTTAAAAGTTTTAAAGCGCTGAATTTTAAGCTTGCCTACGATTTGTTCTGCAACTTCTAGATTTTGAGATATCTGCAGCGAAAGGTGTAAAAATTTCAAGCTTTGAATGATTTAAAGTGAAACGATAGAGATATAAATACATAGTTTGTTTTCACATTCACAATTTTTTGTTTTTTTTGTTTAATCCAAAAAAACATCTGTACCAAACTGCAAGAGTCTAGCGCAATTATAACAATTTATGACCACCGTTTGTTATTTTTCTCTAATATGTAACTAGAAAACTATGAAAGATACACATGTAACATTTTTGAAATCAGCATTGCCATATCAATAGATATTGATACCCATTTTGAAGAAGATGACTCAGTGACTTTCCACCTTTGTATGAGAGGTAGGCGTGTCAGTGGACGGATTTTTTTTTATGTCCACAAAATTTTTGTTTTTTTAACCTAAAAAAGATCGGAACTAAATGTCAAGAGTCTAACGTAATTATTACTGTTTATGGCCACCGCTTCATACAAAACTCATCCATCCTCATCTATACCGAAATGCAATGCGCTTAGTTCAAGTTTGTTCAACTGAACTTAATTTAAACAAGCGCTGAAAAACTGGTACTCCTCAGTGACACAAGCAAGTAGGGGATCCCTTTACATGTAGGACAGCAGAACACCTCTACCACTCCGCCAAAACCGTGGAAAATTACGTTTTTAATAAAACTTTTACTTTCTCTTTTAGTTTTAAAGCGGCAGGAGGTGGATTTATTTAACTTTTGGTGGAGCCAAAAAAAAAATCAGCACCCTTACAAGTTTACAAATCGACTCACTTTTTGAGAACTATGTATATCATTTGTTTAATGTTTCATTCCCTGTTATCCTTTTCCATAAAAACACTTTGAGTACATGCAAGAACGTTTTGCACCGCGTAACTTCTCCATCAGCAATTCAAATGATTCATAGTTTGCACTAAATTTTTAATATATTAAAATTCTCGAATTGCCTTCAAGACAAAATAAACATAGTAAATATGTTCCAATAAACTTAAAGCACCTTTGCCAATGCTTTAATATGCGCCGAAATAGCTCAGTTGGGAGAGCGTTAGACTGAAGATCTAAATGTCCCCGGTTCAATCCCGGGTTTCGGCAATAGAAGTTTTTTTTTATAAATTATCATTTTGTGATTTCTTTTTTTTTAAATTAATTTCATTTCATATTAAGCAAAATAAAAATTTAATAGAAAATTTTAATACATTGAATTTAACAAAATAAAAAATTTACTTCAAATGAAGGAGGTTTTTTCTCTCTATTTTGGTTGTAGGAAATAAGCCCACAGTTAAATGTTGTTGTGTTTAAAAAGCTTTATCTCATAGAAAACAAGTTTTCTCTTCGTTGTCATAACTTGTGTGCAATAAAACGAGCTCTTTGTATAGTTTCCGTGGTGTAGTGGTTATCACATCCGCCTAACACGCGGAAGGCCCCCGGTTCGATCCCGGGCGGAAACATAATTTTTTTTTTCTATTTTTTTTTTTTTTTTTTTTTGTAAATGCGAATTTAATTTAAAGTAACTTTATGTTAATCATACTCAATTTAATAAATAATTATCCACTTCTTTTTAACAAAAATCGTTATTTCTTTCTATTGCAGAAATTGTGGTGAGCTTTAGTTTTAGTGCAATATTTGGTATGTGTACATATTTAACATAGGTAACAACAAAATAGTATTTTACTTACCTTCAGGTTGCGTTTCATATGAAGTAGAGACAGTGCGCAGTTGTAGATTCTAAACAAATTTAGTGACAAAAATCTAACACGTGACCAATTTAGAGTCAGAAAGTTAAAGAATTTTTATACACTGGATGTTTTTGAGCTGTTAAATTTGAACGTGCTATTCCATTTTTGAAGTTCGATGTGATGAAAAAATATTTATTTTGTAAATAGCTTTATAGCTTCACTTGTTTTACCCCACGGCTCCGTCCGCGCATGCACTGCCATACAATTCTGCCCATATTTTAGTAGGTGCTTGGTACAAACAATTTACATCCATGTGTCAAATTTTACAACTGTAGTTGCTATAGTTGCCAATATATACATACATAGATAGCATTTTAAGAAGCCACGCCTTCTTTTAAATACCATTCACATTTCTCAAGGTGCTTGTAAAGGGTGATTTTAAAGTGTTTGGTTTTTGAAAATTGAAAAAAGAACACAAAATTTGCAAAAGTGAATAAAATATTTACTTTGTGTGATACATCAATTTCTGCCATTTACTTTTTAAAGATTATTTATTGTAAATGTTGCCCGTGGCTACGCCTGAGGTGTTCCATCAGTAAGTTTCAATTTTGCCATACTTTTTGCAGCATTTCGGCCGGAATCTCACCAATGGCAGCTTAAATAGTTGCTGGCTTGTCTCTGTACACGAGAGACTTCACGTAGCCTCACAAAAAAAGTCTAGCTTGGTGAAATCGCATTATCTTGGCGGCTAATGAACTGCTCCAAAACGTTAGATTAATTTTTCACCACAATCGCCTCTCAATAGGTTCATGGTATCGCGTGCCGTGTGGCACCGTCTTGTTGAAACCACATGTCAACCAAGTCCAATTCTTTCATTTTGGGCAAAAATAAGTCTGTAATCATCGCACGGTACCTTGCTCCATTGACTGTAACGTTGCGATTTTCATTATTTTTGAAAAAGTACGGTTCAATGATGCCGCCGGCCCATTAACCGCACCAAACAGTGCATTTTTCAGGGTGCATTGGCAGCTCTGGAACTACCTCTGGCGTACCCATTGAACTAAAAATGAGTTTCATCGCTGAAGAAAATTTTTCGATAAAAAATTGGATCTTCACATTTCTCACAGAGCACGAATTTTGATAATAAAATTCAATAATTTACAAGCAATGTTCGTTTGTAAGTCTATTCAAGGTCAAATGGCAAACTTTACTGAGCATTTTCGGTGCTAGCACATGTTACAAATCATGCGTGAGATGTCGAAAAGCTTACACTGAAAAAACAAATAGCAAAAAAATCATCCGTCACAAACAAAATACATCCATGCATAAAATTTTAGTACTATGGCTGCCACATGCGTGTTTTAAGTGTTTTTTGTTGTACGGGAGGTAGCATTCCCCATTGTGCAACCCCGCTCATATTTCGCAAGATACTTAGACAATATATATCCAAGTATCGAATTTCAAATTTATAGCTGCCACAGGTGCCAAGGTATAAAGTTCTAGATGATTTTATTTTCAGAATGAGATTTGGGAAATGCCTCACCTAAGTACATATTTGTCCTCGAACTACCGAATCCCTCCGTATATTGCTTCCGATCTACTCTGAAGTCCATGAATGTACTAAATTCATGGGCTTAAGATCGAATGAAGATTCTGGAAATATTTAAAGTGCAAGCAAAATACATATGTTCATACACTTAGGAAAAAATTTAATAATTTTATATTTGAGAAACCCTTATGATTTAGCGCCATTTTGGATTCAAAAAGAATTCACATTGAATTCACGTGATTTCATGTTTGATTCAAAATCTTAATACATTATAAAAAAGAGCAATTTCAAATGCTCTACAACTTCAAAATCCAATTTGAAAAATTTTACCATTGAAGTAAAGTTGAAAAATGTTATTTTCAATACAATACAAAATGAATTTAAATTTGTTTGTGTTAAAAATAAAGGGGGAAAAAATAATTGTAGCAATTTAAACTTGAAAACTTATCAGCTTTAAGTCAGAAATACAATTTTTGAATATACTATGCAATTTTCCCTGAGTGGTACATATGTACATACGTTTTGTATTCAGTTTGATATACATACATACATATCTATGTATGTAGTAAATATAAAACTAAATATATTGATTTATGAAAATACTCTTTTTCGAAAAATTACGGTCTGACATGGTTCCTGTATTCAAAAGTTTTAAAAATATATAGACAGGGTGAAACCAAGACCGTAGACCTAAATATTTTATCAATTTTTCATTTTGAATTCTATGCCTTAGTCACCACGAAGTAATTTTAGATTCGGCTAAATTTCGAGGGCCTTAAGATTTTGTCTTTGAAGTGCTGCTTGGACTTACAATTTTTCATTATTTTTATCAAAAGTTATCACTACTTAAGATTACTTTCCTTACATCGAAAAATCATCAACTGATGCGGTTTGAAGGCAACAAATCCGGAAGGCGCCAAGTTCTTTGTTTCATTTGATTTTTGTAATAAAAATATCATGTTGTTTTTAGTATAACTTATTTTTAACTGCATAGGGTTAAGAGCACTTGTCATTTTCATTTCATGTTTTTCTCAACTCCAGCGAGACATTTCCCTAATTCCTTAATATATCCATTTCGCAATGGATTTTCTTTCTTTTCATTTCTTTTCTTTTATTTTTTGCAACAAGCTAGTTTATTTTTATATTTTTTAAAAATACAAAATTTTCTTATAAAACGAATAATCACACAAACGAGTTTTGTGTCTTAAATGTCAACCCCGGAGACGACAACGCGTTGCAAGTTGATAAAAATGAAGTAGCAACAACGAACTTGTGAAGTAATAATCTAGATGGAGTCATTGCAGACACATGTCACTTTGACAGTTGTTGTGTCATAAATAAAAAAGTTTCTCTTGCATATTATTTTAGAAATATGTACGCTAACATGGGTCTGATCTTCTGCAATAAACTTTAAATGGAGACAGCCAACTAATTATTTAATGCATTTGCTTTAATACTCAATTGTCAAGACTTCATGCAGTTGACACTTGAAATTTTTAGGACTCCGTCCAAAACAGCTGCCCATATGCTGGTAATGATGATATTTGTTTTTTTTTTTGCTGAGAATTCAAAATGTTTTTCATTATAATCCGCACAAATTAAGCAAAAACAAAAAAATCAATTTTAATTTAAATTGTATGAAATTGGACGAAAAGTGCTAACGTTTAACTTTTGCGCTAATAAATTTGCAATTAATTATCATATTTTCATTAAAATGCGTTAAAAACAATATGCAGACAGTGGAAAATTTCACTCGCGCTGTGACAAGATAACGCAAAACTTAAGGAAGAATTATGAATTTGAGGAATATTAATACAGGGAAAAAAGATTTTCTTAGATCAATAGATCGGAAAAGTCAGTAGGAATTAAAAAGTATCGAAAAAGTTTAAGAAATCGATAAAAGCCTAGGAGTATTGTAAAACATAAAAGAGTCGGAAAGTATCGAAGAATATCGAAAATATTACAAAGGTTGAAAAATTATAGTAAAACATAGATACTCGTAAAGATTAAAAAAATGGTACAATAAGGAAAAATCGACAAAAGCCAATTACTATAGAAAAACACCAAAAATTATTCTCAGTTTTTTTGATTTTTTCGATTGAAAAAGTACATATCGAAAATGTTTATAAAGGCCTTTAATGGACATTGAAAAAATTATAAGAATCTAAAAACATTGAAAAAATCAAAAAAATAACAAATAAGTCATTCGAAATTAAACTGTGTGGAACAGTATCGAAAATATCGAACAAGTCAAAAAGTATCGAAAAAATCAAAATAAAGTCGAAGGCTATCAAAAAACATAAAGAATGTCGAAAAGCGTATAATTAAAAAACCCTATTGAAAAGTATCGAAAAATTCATTAAAAAACAAATTGTATCGAAAAAACACAAAAAAAAGTCGAAAGTATCAATCATATAGTATTAAAAGATATTGAAATTGTTACTAAAAACCTTAAAGAGCCGATAGCATCGAAAAAGTCGATAAATATTGCCAAGTATCAGCAAATCATGGAATATGTCATCTAGACTCTAAGAATCGAATAATAACATAAGTAGCGATTGAAATCGAATTGTACCGAATTGCATAAAATAAAAATCGGAAACGTCGATAAGTATCGAAAAATCAAATAAAACATGTCTATGGTATAGAAAAACATTGAGAATGTCGAAAACATCGAATGGTATCAAAAGAATTGATAAACATTGACAGGTTTTAAGAAAATCGAATAGCAATGAAAAACATCGAAAAAAGTCAAAGAGTATCGAAAATGTTCAAGGTTAAGCCTAAACGTATCGATAGCATCGTAAAAGTTGAAAAATATAGAAAAAATCAAATAGCAGCCGAAAAGTATCGAAATACACCCAGAATGTCGAAAAAAAATGGAACAACATTGAAAAACTCGAATGAAATCTAAAAGTATCGAAAAAGTCGATAACAATCAAATAGTCTCGAAAACAAAGTAGAAATAATAATATCGAAAAAGTCAGAAAGTATCAAATATATAGTATTAAAAGATAAAGAAAATTTTGATAAAAGACTCAAAGTGCCTTTAGCAACGAAAAAGTCGAAAAGAGTTGCCAAGTATCGAAAAATCAGCGAATAATTCGATTAAACTCTAAGAGAATTGAAATATAACAAAAAAGCGATTGAAGTCGAACTATGCCAAATTGCATAAAAAAAATTGCGAAAAAGTCGATATAAGTCCAAAAATGTCGAGTAGCTTTACTGATTTTTTCTTTCCAATTTTATCGACTTTTTCGATATTTCATTTATGCGATTCGGTATATGGAAAAACATCGAGCATTTCATCGAACGGTATCTAAGCAAAAAAAAAGCTCGAAAAACATTGACAGATTCTAAGCGAATCGAATAGCAACGAAAAACATTGGTAAATGGCCATCCATTAATTACGTGAGTCAAAATAGGGGGTCCGGAAAAATCTCACCAAGGGGGAGAGAGGGGTCAGTCAAATCGCACGTCAACGTTAAAATGCAGAGAGTATACATTATTATAGTCTCAAGGAAGGGTGGGGGTCCCGCCAGAACTCATAAAATCTCACCAAGAGGAGGAGAGGGGTCCAAAATTTAAAAAAAAAACCTCACTTAAAAGTTGATAAATCTCGAAAAGTTCCGAAGAGCATTGAAAAGTCGATAAAATCCGTAATTAAAAGCATAGAGATAAAATTTGTCAATTAGCTCGTAAAACTCTCTTACAAATTGTTAATACCCTGTATTATTTTCAATAAAATTTGCATCTGTTAAGAACGTCACATAAAAATAAAGGGCATAACTAAGATAGAACCAAAAACAACAACAACAGCATTACGATGTAAAGCAGAAGAAGAAGCTGCGGCAAATGTTCTTATTATGACGAGGCCTTAAATTGTCAACATGTTGATTTTGCTGTTGTTGTTGTTGTTGTTGTTTTTGAAGATTTAAGGAGCTCTAAATTGAAGCACTTAATGGAATTTTAATTATGTAATGAAATGCACATCTTGGGGGCTGTTAAATTACTTACATAAATTAAAGAGCAATAAAATTCAGAAGAAAAAGTTTACAGTAGCAGCGAGCAATAAAATGTAAAGTTTTCAAAGTTTTATTGTTTATTAAGTTAGTGAAATATAATACATGTAACTTTACAACTTATTCCTTCACCAAAGCAACTAGTAATATTAATAGCTTAATATTCAATAAGGAGCGTAGGGCTTGAAGAAAAGTTCTATGCGAACTTTAATGTCTGGCTCGCTGATTTGTGCTCTCCCAGTTCGTTTCGATTTTTATCATATCGTTTTTATAGTTCGGGGTCTTCCGCAGCATATGTCACCCTGAACGTTATTCTTTTTGGTCTATCCACATCCAGCACATTTTCATAATCTCAGTTGAGATAGAAGTTTGATTTATGATCAAATGAAGTCTCTGATTCAAGTTCTTTCGACGCCACACTGAGAAAGCGATTTGTTTAAATATAACAAATTTATATTGCAATCACATATTTACTTGAGTCGAACATATTGTATTTGGATCAAATAGTGGCATATGTTGCTTGAAGTATTTTATGTTTGACTCAATCAAATATTTAATTGCTCTATATGAAATATAATTTGCTACCTTCAAATAAATCATTTTCTCAGTGCACCAAACCCTCCACATTTGTCTCAACCAGGACTTTATAAAGTTTTTGTATTTATCGTCTCAGTATATTCGTGAGGAACCATAATTTGCAGGCATAAAGCAACACTAATTGAACATTTGTCTTAAATGTTCGTAGTTTTGTTGAGTGTTGAGACAGTGTTTAATTTCCACATTTTATGGAGTTGTGCAAAGATGTTAATGTCATAGTTGATACAGATTGCTTTGTCGTTTGTATTACAACGTCGTTCCCTCCGTACCTGTAAGCATTTTGGGAACACGTTGTTGTTTATGTTGCTTTAGTTTTCGCTATGTGAATGCGTGGAACAATAGTGGCTTCACATAGTGCACTTTAATGATGTATACTAAATAAGTTTTATTTGAATATTTCTTATTTCCAATGCGTATCAAATTGACACTTATGCTATCGAAAGTAGTTCTACTGCAATACATACCAATGTTTTATACCTATGTATATAACTAGGATTTTTATTTATTTTCCCTCTCTAACTCAAAATTAGTTGGAATAAATCTTAACCTCTACAAGTCGAACTTTTCCTGACAAAATTCGCTTAAGTCGAAGTCCTCCATAAGTCGAAAACTCTTCAACTCGAATTTTTTGGCGTTTCCCTTCAAGTTCAACTTACAGAGGTTCTACTGTAATACAGTGTATTATTGAAGCCTCTTTACTGTAAGCGAAGTGATCTCTCGAGTTTGCTTTGAATGCGATTGAGGAGAACTTAAGTTCGGTCTTTAAGAGACCGTCAGTTCAAAATATAATAAGTCAATAGATGATACTTGAGAAACTACATTCAAGACTGCAGCTTGTTCTTTAGTTACTTGTTTGATTCTTTCGGACAGCAGAATAGCTAATCGTAGTCTTTTTATGCAGTATATCGTCTTAGTGAGTATTGTCATACCTGATACTGATTTAGGCACGGGAATCTGTTGAAAAATTCTGATCAATCGATGAATATACGAACTGTAAGACTTCGTTTATATGAGCTAATGTGGGGAGAAGATACCTCGGATAAGCGAAAACCTGGATAACATGGAAGACATAAAAAATTCGAAAACTTTCATCATTTTCGTATTTGAAATGGTAGAATAAAATTATTAGAGCCAGTAATTTTTGGGGTAAGCAAAGCGTTGTTACTAAAGGGTTGTTCAATACGAGGTCCCTTTTCCAATTGGGTTGTTTTGACAGCTTTCATGTGTCAAATGGCTTGTCCATATATCGTTTGTGTTCAGTATTCAATACGACGCAATCATGAATAGACTTACTCCTGAACAACGCTTATTAATTGTGGAAACTTACTATCAAAATCAGTCATCAGTTAGAGAATAATATAGAGTTCTTCAATATCATTTTGGTCGTTATGAGCGTCCAACTGAGCGTGAACAATTGATTCGTCGTCGATCTCAGGCTTTGGGCATCTCTTATGGATCATTGTGGCGTAACTTGAGCCGTGATCTTGGTCTTAATTTCGGTTTATGGACCTTACATAAACTACAAATTGATCCATTATTCTATGAAAAAATTGTGTTTAGCGACGCAGCTCATTTCTAGTTAAACGGCTACGTTAACAAGCAAAATTACCGTATTTGGGCCGATGAACAACCAGAAGTAATCCAAGAGCTTCCAATGTATCCCGATAAATGTACATTTTGGTATGGTTAATGGGCAGGAGGCATCATCGGACTGTATTTCTTCAAAAATGCGGATGGAGCCCGTGCTACGGTCAATGGTGCTCGCTACAGAGCAATGATCAATGAAGTTTTGTTTTCAAAAATTCAAGATATTGGTGTAGCCGACCTCTGTTTTCAAGTGGATGGCGCAACATGCCATACAGCTGGAGAAACAATCGCTTTATTGAGGGAAACGTTCGATGAAAACACCATCTCAAGAAATGGTCCATTGAATTGAATTACTTTCTTTGGGGATATGTTAAGTCACTTGCTTATGTTGACAAACCCGAAACTATTGACGCTTTGGAAACCAACATAACTCGTGTTATTCAAGGAATACCGGCTGATATGCTCGAAAGAGTTGTCCACAGAATGGACAATTTCAGAACTAGTCGTGGGCAACATTTGAACAAAATAATTTTTAAACATTGAGTTGTAAGAACCGAACTATCATTCCAAATAAAGATTTGCATCAATACATTGATTTTTATGTACAGGGTGTTTTTTTTAGTGGTATAGAGCTTCGAACTGAAATAAAACACAAGAAAATCGTTTTAATGTCCATCAATTTGGCTTTATTGGAAGGATAATTTTATGCCATTAATGTTTAAATATGATTTCGGGCATGTGGCCGCCGCGGCTGGCTCGAATAAAGCCAATTCTACAGGTCCAATTTTGAGCCACTTTTTCGAGCATATGGGGCCGTATGTCGGCAATAACGCCACGAATGTTGGCTTCCAAGTCCCCTAACGTTTCTGGTTTGTTGGCGTAGACGAGCGACTTCACATATCCCCAAAGAAAATAATCCAATGGTGTCAAATCACACGATCTTGGTGGCCAATTGACAGGTCCATTCCGCGAAATTATGCGCTCATCGAATGTTTCCTTCAATAAATTGATTGTGACGTGCGCTGTGTGGCATGTAGCGCCGTCTTGTTGGAACCACAACTCATCCACATTCATGCCATCCAATTCGGGAACAAAATAGTCGGTTATCATGGCTCTATACTGGTCTCCATTAACGGTAACTGACTCTCCAGCATTATTTCGGAAGAAGTATGGCCCAATGACTCCACCAGCCCATAGAGCACACCAAACAGTCAGTTTTTGTGGATGTAATGGCGTCTCAAGGGTCTCATGTGGATTCTCTTCACTCCAAATGCGGCAATTTTGCTTGTTGACGTAGCCATTCAACCAAAAATGAGCCTCATCACTGAACAAAATTTTGCGATGAAAATCAGCATCGAGATCAATCTCATTTTCGGCCCATACACCAAAATCACGACGCATTGCATGGTCTCGCGGCTTTAATTCTTGCACAAGCTGGATCTTGTAAGGTCGCAAGCCAAGATCTTTGCGCAAAATCTTCCATAAAGTTGATGGACAAAGCTCCAATTGCTGTGCACGGTGGCGAATCGATTCATTCGGGTCCTCTTCAACATTTTGCTCTACAGCGGCAATTGTTTCTTCGGTGCGCACTGTTCGACGTCTCTGCGGATGCGTATTATCACATAGAGTAAACGTAGTGCGAAAACGACCCATGGTTAACCGAATTAATTGCTCTGATGGACGATTATGTCGACCATAAAATGGACGGAGCTTGCGGTAAACTTCGCGAACTGAACCATTATTTTCGAAATAAATTTGCACGATTTGCAAGCGTTGTTCTTTTGTCAACCTGTTCATGATGAAATGGCAAACCAAACTGAACATAAATGACATTAGAGTTGCCAGATTTGACCATAAAATGCCAGTTTTATCTCTATTCGAAAAACAAACCTCTAAAAAAAACACCCAGTATTTTATTTAGAAAATAAAGTATGAAGCTCTTATTGGATCACCCTTTGTCACCCTAACGCGTCTTAAGAAAGTTCGTAATAGTGCACTGCTTATTTCGATTAATACGGTGTGCTCAAGTACCTCGGATATCGTGGATACTAAATTGGTCGAATGCAAGACACAAGAGGTTTTATTTAAGTTTGAAATATTTACGGTTCTTCAAACAAAGCCACTGACTAATCCAGACATTGCGCGAATTTTCAGTACATATGGCCCATTTTCAGTACATTTTCAGTACACGTGGATTATTTCTAATAATTACCCATTTTGTTTTTTGTTTTAGTAGGTAAATATTAAAAATTTCGAATGACCTTTTTTTTAGTATATTTTGATGTCCATGACACAACAAAAAGTACATTCGTCATCTAAAAAGTATATTCCAAGTTTCGATTCCGTACATTTTCACAAAACCCAAACTCATATTATTTTTGGTTTTTACCATTTAATCCCTTGGAACACCCTTTTCCTACTTTACGACAACAATTTTGTTAACTCGATTCTACCGCAAGCTTTAAATATGCAGCTGTTGCATTTTTTATGACTTTTTTTTTATTTATATTTTAATGTTGGCAGCCGTGCTTACCAGTCAATTTCGCTGGCGCACACAATTTCTCATGCCGGTTGGCATTTTCAAAATTCCAATTTTTTCATTGTGTTCCCTCTGATGTTTATGCATTTTTTTGCGCCACATTTTCTTTGAACATTTCTGAAATGCATTTTTGGTTCTTTTTGTTTCGAATGATGCGTGTAATTATGAGTTAATTTATGAACTTATTTTAGGATTTTTTTTTCTTTATTCGTTTTGTTTGCTTGTTTTCGTGAAATCTTGCACATATGTTTGTGTTTTCTTGGTTTTACACAAAAAATGCTGCGGTTTTTGCTGCATTGGCCACAAGAAATGCAATATGATACTAAGACGCCATATAAATTGAAGGCGGCGTGAGGGCACGTCAAAAAATTTGCTCTTTTATTAATATTTATGATATTAGATTATATGTGTAAAAATGCTTAAAATAATGTTATAAATTTTGTTTTACGAGACTGAAATAAAAATATACATTTGGTATTTATTTTTTTGTTCTTCTTGAGCACTAATTTGATATTAATGTTCAGTAAAACTTGACTTTTTTCTTCAAATTGGTGACTCGATTATTGTCATCATTGGCCAGGCTAAGAGGTAAATATCCTACAATTCATTCAGTACAGAAATAGGCAATACAGTCAAATGTTTTCTTGAATTTTAAGAGATCAATATATTTTTGATTATTACGTAAGGGTCACTGTCGTCGTCATCCAAAATGTGGGAACATTGTTTTAAATATTTTGTTAAGTTTCTAAACCTGTTTTTGTTCCCGTTGAAGTTTCTAAGAACTTTAGCAAAATTGTTCGTTTTTTATGAATTTTAAATTCTTAAACAGTCACATTTCTGTTCTTCTTGATGACCGAAAAGTCTCCTAACCATACGCTACCAAAATGTATTTCTAAGTAATATCGGGTGTCATTCAGTCCTCACCATAGATGATATCCTTATTAGAGCTGAAGACAAGACTAGTCGTGGCATTTAATCGATTTTCATCACGTATCTGGACACAGAGGACATTTACCTCCATCAAACAGCCCGACATTTAAGTAAAACTAGCCGAGATCAGATCATTCTTGGAAGTAACATTGAGAAAGCAAAAAGCATGTGTATCTGCCGAACAGTCAAAAACACATTGGGCAAGTGATCAACTTAACGCTGCGGACAAGCATTGAAGTGGAACCCTTAGGATAACAGGAAACGTATCCGTACTAAATCATCGATCGCGGTGATAAAAAATTACTGAATCGGTGAAATGTTGGATGGAATTGAAGACACTCGATAATAACAGTGCATGGTGGAATAGTTTTGCGGAAGCCCAATGCTTTATGAGAAGATAAAGAACACAGAAGAAGGAAGAAGAGAAGTTGACAAAAAATTTAAGTATAGAAAGCATAGGAAGTAGCTGTACTTCGTCGGTATTTTGATGTACGTAGTGACGAGTCCGTGGTTTAAGTAAAAAATGAGGAAACAAATTTACTGTGGATCAGTGGCAGAGAAGCAGAAAGGTAGATTTAAGTACTTAAAGCATATTACTCCTAAATCCAAATAGACTAGCAGCACGTCTAAGAGAGCTCTTGGTTTTAGGTACTAACGCATACACTGGATGGAGAGATGAAGTTTCCTTAGGTTTGTGGAAAACTTTGGTTATCAATTTAATTTTATTGAAACTTCATATCTTCTGCTTACTTCCCTATGTGGACTTGGCTTCGCTTGAAGATGTCTAGCAGTCCCCTTTAAGTCATTCGTCTTTCAGAGTGCTCCCGTTTAAAACAAAGAATATTTGTCGATGCTACAATAGCCTATAATGCTTTCTTGCATTACCTACAACATTATACTAAGTATAATGACAAATCCTAGACAAGACATACTTAACCCTTAAATGCATGAGGTCAGCCCTCAGTATGGAAACCAAGCTCCTGTTATGTAAAATTAGACGCCGACCACGAAATGAGCCTTCATTTTCCTGGAAAATGCACCGTTTTCCTGGAAAAGCTCAAAAAGTGTGATTTGTGCAGTTTAGAAAAATAGGTAAAAAAAACTATTCCAGGTGATCGAGTTCGCACTAGATTCTCAATAAGTTGCTAAAACTTATTCCCGTATACTCCCCAATATTTTTTTTTACAAGAATAATGGAAATTATGAATATACAATTCACTGATTAAAATCACTTTTAAAATTATTTGTAAACACAACGTCCGACCACTTCGACAGCTTAATGGGAGCTGAAAATAAACATCGGAGAGCTGAAAAGGCATTTATGTGAAAGCTGTTAATGTCTGCTACAAGTTAGAGCAAAACTTAACGTGATGCAGTTTGTTTGGGTAGATTTGGCTATGATTTTAGGCACGTACCATATATGGTACACTATGCATTTAAGGGTTAAAGGTGCATTTCGGAGCCCGACCAGAGTATGAAGATAGCTCAGTTGTAGCTTTATGTTACAATATTGTCCCCGCTTTGATTTTCAAATCAAAATCAAAAATTGCAATGTGAAACACGGAAAGGACCCTTAAATTTCTCCAAAGACTTAGAGAAAACGTATGAATATCTCTGAATCACATGACCGCTTTATAAAAAGAACTGCAGATTCTTTAACTCTAAAGCTCAAAATGTATGCATTCTGATCGACAGTAAGACATATAAGTTCCCGATTTACCGATTTGTTTTGATGGAATGGCTGGGTAGGACCGAAAGTCCTAAAGTTCGAATGTCAGGCGAAAGTCTGGATCACATAAAAAGTAAACTAAGTACAGCACCAACATCAATATGTGCGAAATCCTCACAAAACTTGAAAAAATATCGCAATTTGTCTCACAAGTCAACATTTTCATCTTTTGTGCAATAAACGCGAATCTTTAAGCTCAAGGATTGATCGTTTGACACTTTCTTCGCTAAACAAAATATTTTCATTTCCTTAATATCATGCATTTATAGCAACTTAAGATAAGCCTATTTGAGATATCAAAACACCTACACAAGGTTTTCTTAAATACAGAGTGGTGCAAAATAACCTACTATATCAATTGAATGCGTTATAAATTCTCTTTGGCTGTCTGTTGTCTTTTTAGCTATCTGCATACCTCTCTGTCTATCTCTGGTTCCCTATATGTCTAGTAATCTATCTGTCTTTTGTCTGGCTGTATGTTTTCCTGTCTATCTATCTTTCAGTCTGTCTGTTTGTCTGTATCTCTATATCATTATTTCACTGCCTGTGCATATCAGTTTTACAGGAAAACCAAGCGATATAATTTAACGAAGTTTGTATCACATATCACGTGGGACTTAAAATTAACTGAATCGGTTCACGGAAACCTCTTCTGCACAAACAGTCTGTGCTATTACTTCATCATATTCAAACTACACGTTTGGATGGTTTTTTCCAACTGGTCTCAAAAATTTTTCCAATATCGTCCGATATTGAGCATTCTCGAAGAAATATGGTGCTCATTTTCCAAGAAATATGGATCAATGATACTTTCGGATGATACACCGCACCAAACTGCAGACATATATGGGAGTAGTTGTCGCTGATGAAGTTCACGGATTGTCGTTTGAAGTCCCCAAGCCTTATTTGTGAAACACATAATGCCAAATTCGCACCACCTTGTAGCTATATGCTAAGGAAATAACAACCAAGCCTTTTACTCCTACCAGCAATGTTTACGTACAAATTGCGCATCAAATTCAATTTCGTAGAACATTCGATTACTAGAAGATTTTACTCACAGCAACAGCAGTAGAATTTCGCCACTGCTTTTCCACCAGTAGGTAGTGGTGTCGTTTTAGGCGCAAGGACAAAAATATCAATCATTTTTCTGCTGCTAAATGCATGAAAGCAGCCTTCAAAAGTTTTATGCTTTCATTGGCACTGACGTTGATTTTTGCAGAGAAGCCACCCACCCGCACACAGGCTGCCAAGATACGTCAGCAAAGGAAGGGTTAAGTGAAGTAGAACACAGAACGGAAAGTGTGAGCGCTACAAAGATTCTTTGTCACACGAGCGCTTTGGCATGTCGCGTCGGAAGTTATGCAATGTAAACAAAACCACAGAGCGTGAAATGAAAAGAAAAGAATTGGGTGAAAATACATCGAAAGGAGTAAAGTTTATTGAAAGAAAACTGATTTGTAAATCCTCCTCTGATGGGAAATCCTGCTCCAAAAGATTTAATGAACAACGAACGAAATCTCTTAAGTTGCGCTGCACTGAAGGTCAAATAGTTGGGCGTGTTTTGCTGGCTATGGGGGCCACGACTACGTTCGCATGCTGGTGACTTTTTTTATGGGTTATGTCAATGGTAATATTTTATGATACTCTCTTTTTACGAGTGCTTATTGTATTTTGTCATTATTATTTTTGTGTTAAGAGGGTTTTTATGGCGTTCAACTTAAATGACAGTTTGACATAATTCTGTTGCAATCGAGCTTATGAAAAGAGCAAGCGATTAAATGAAAGTGATATTTTTCAATTGAAATGGAAATATAAAATATCATGTTAAGATTTATTACACGAGATGAGCGGTGGATATATGTAAAATACCATGCGAATCAGGTTTTTCTTCGACAATATCCTCAACTGCACTTAATGAAATGCTCGAAAAATTCAACCACAATTAAATAAATTTCCTTCAGATATAACTATCGAAAATCTAGGAAAAATGGAATTTAAAAAAAAAAACGGAGGAAATGATGTTTCAGATGCTTTTCCGAAATAAAAATGTTTTTGAAAATTGTCCGCAACTAATATGCTATATAAGGGTATTTTGATTTGTGACTAAAAACTGACTTGATAAACTGAAACTTAATAATATTTAAGGAAGAGCAATTTGTATAGTGATACTATATAAAAGGTGTTACCTTCTGCCAAGCCAAAACTTACATTCCCTACACTGCCTACGCTGCTACATGTCGAAACTCGCTTACTTTTTATGATAGACCACTTAACAGACTTTAATTCCATATGACATCAATATATTTAAGATCGGTTCAGGGGTTTCCAACTTATAATGATTTTTAGAAAAGCCATACCCGGAACTTCACATGACTATATCACGAAAACTATATCCGAACGATACTTTTTTTTAAATATATTCTTTCTTAAAATTAAAAGTTAATTAAGAAAAAATAGTTTAAGAAAATGGCGGCATATGTCAAATTTCATTTTGAAATAGGGTTCATAGGGGTTAAAGATAAAAATCTTAAATTAATTTTTTTACCCTATTTCGAACTAATTGAGGGGGCGTCCCATTTGATTTTCGCAAAAAAGTACACTTAAGAACCACCCTAATGTAACATACAGATGTGGAAAATTCAGTTAGGCTACATCAAATAACTTTCTCAATGGAGCGTTTTGAATGTTTCATTTGTATGGGAGGTAGGCGTGCCTGTTGGCCGATTACACCATTTTCGATCTTACAAGCATCATTTCAAGATGTATACCTGTGTATCAAAGTACCCCGCACTACTTGTATGAGAAAATGATTTCAATCAAATACTCCCATTTAAATGGTTTGAATCAAATACTCCCACAGAGATCTAATTTTTGGCACTCTGAACAAAAGTCCGAATGGGCACGACACAATCCTATGACAAGATTTTGAGTTATTGGCCAATAAAAGTCTCATTTTATGTGCACTGGCATGTTAGACATATTGGTTTTCGATATTTATATTCTTTTTTTTAACATTTTGGATTTATTTTTATGTGGTCTATCGAATATCATTATCAGAGCGAGGCTCCACGGTAATAGTAATTTCTCCAAAGTTGGCTCAAAAAGTCTCATTTTTAAGTGTTAGGTTATCTACCGAAGTATCGATATATCGAAAACCAAGCAAGATATTGATGTTCTTTTTTTAACTTTTCGTTTTATTTTGATGTGGTCTATCGAAAATCATTGTCAGAGCGAGGCTCCGCGGAAATCGTAATCTCTCCAAAGTTGGCCCAAAAAGTCTCATTTTAGTATTTTGTCATGTTAGAATCTCGGTCAAAGTATCGATATATCAAAAACCAAGCAAGATATCGATATTTTTTTCTAACATTTTCGATTTATTTTGATCATCGTCAGATCGCGGCTCCACGGAAATCGTGATCTCTCCAAAGGTGCGATTCCGATTTCCATTATTTCCTCAAAGGCACAATAACAACTTCAGTGGTGGCATATATGATAAATAAAAAAATTAATATCTCGCTTTGCTTTCGGGATATCTGAACTTTTGCTCGAATACTTAATATGCCAGTGTACGTAAAATTAGACCTCTATTGAATAATAACTCATGTATGAGTTCATAGGATTTTGTCGTGCCCATTGAGAATTTTGTTCAGGATACCAAAAACTAACTCTGCAAAAAATGAAAGCATTTGATTAAAACCACTTTCCCATACAAGTAGTACGGAATCCTTTCATTCAATTATCTTGCTTGGTTTTCCCGTAACCGTGACTTCCACTGACAGATAGAAAGAGAGTTGGACAAGACGGTGACGCTGATGAAGAATATACACACTATTCTACACCTGCCACGCCTACCTTGTATCTGGAAATTTGACTCTGTTTTTCTCATTTTAAGCAAAATTGAAAAAGTTCTCATTACATTTTTATATAAAAAAGATTTAGATATGAAATTGAGCTTGAACAACTTCCTAATATTCAAATTCGAAAATTTTCGTGTAGGTGGACTTCCTTGTATATACCTTGTAGGTGGATCCTTGTATATACCTTGTGTGTTCCTCAGGCCCGGATTAAGAAATTTGCCGCCCCTAGCAAAAATTGCCTCCTCAAAACTTTTTCATTTATTAGAAAAAATAATTTTTTTTTAGAGAAAATAAAATTTTGGTTTTTGTGGAAAAATTATTGCTTCTTGGTCTTGTCTTGCCTTGTCAATTTAATTTGGAATAAGCAGAGTATAAAATTGTACAGTATTGAATTTGATGCAACAAATTTCAACATAATGTTGGTACTACGCGTTCAAACGAAATAGGCGGGAAATTCAATTCCCACGCCAATATTTGTCGCCCTTTAAGTCTTGCCACCCTAGGCACGTGCCTACTCTGCCTGTAAGGTTAATCCGGGTCTGGTATTTGTTATTGTTGTGTTCGAAATAATTAGAACAACTTAGATAAAAATTGAAGTTGTCGTACAAAATATTTATAATGATATTTTGTAAAATCGATTTTTATTGTAATAACTAAACGCGTACTAAGGTTTTAAAAATTCGAAAAAGTGGTGACCAAATCAATCCACATTTTTTTATAATGGCAATATTGTTGCATTAAGACCTTTATTTCCAAATTATTTTATGCATTAAAATTCCATAAAAATATCATTCAAATTTTTATTTTTGTTTTTTTTTTCTTTTCAGTAAAACAACATATCCTGCCTTTTCTCTGATGGGCTATAAAATTACAAAGGTCCTTCAAAAAGTATGCATAGTAAAAAAAAAATAATAATAATGGAAAAATGGTGCATGTAACAAGCAAATGCAACATATTCTACGTAGCGTAACTGTAAATACACATGCACACACATATATAGACAAGAATAACAAATACATGCATACATTACATTTACAAACATAAAAAAAGGCGCCACCAATTTGGAGCGCATCCAAAGCCATTTAAACGAGCAAATTACGCTGTGTTAAGCAACTGTGATAAAATACAACAAATTGCTACAAAATGCAATCATTTAAGGCACACCAACAACAACAGCAACAACAACAAAAACATCATCAACAACCACAGCAGCAACAACAACAACACAAATTGGCTATTATCGCCAGTATATCGTTAATAATTCTGTTCAATTTGTTGTTAACAACAACAGCAGCAGCTACAGCGGCGTCAACAACAGCGTCCAAAGAAATTTTGTCAACGGAGAGAGAAACACAAGATCAAAACCTGAAAGCACAAACAAATGAGAGATCGCAATATGGAGAGCAGCTACACAAAGTGGAGACACAAAATAAACGCGTGAGAAAAAACGAACAGCGGAGGGACAGCGAACGTGAGCAACAGCAAGCACAACAACCACATGATACACAGCAGCAGGAACAGCGAACGCAACACAATCATCATCACCAACATCAACATCATCATCAACACCATCAGCAGCAGCAACATAAAACACAACAACGATCGCATCAACGTGATCGTGAGCGAGATTCGCCAACTTATGCTGGGGCTTCCTCGAGCTACAAACGTTTCTCACGTGACTCCACTGCCGCCTATGGACCACACGCATCACGTGAGCGTAAACCGAATATCATACTCATAATCACCGATGATCAAGATGTCGAATTGGGTTCATTGAATTTTATGCCACGCACTTTGCGTTTACTGCGTGATGGAGGCGCTGAGTTTCGTCACGCCTACACAACAACGCCCATGTGTTGTCCGGCACGATCCTCATTGTTAACTGGGATGTATGTGCATAATCATATGGTTTTCACGAACAACGACAATTGTTCCAGCCCCCAGTGGCAGGCGACGCACGAGACGCGCTCCTTCGCCACATATCTCTCAAATGCTGGTTATCGTACGGGATACTTTGGTAAATATCTGAATAAATACAATGGTTCATACATACCGCCCGGTTGGCGGGAGTGGGGTGGCCTCATTATGAATTCGAAATATTACAACTACAGTATAAACATGAATGGACAGAAAATTAAGCATGGATTCGATTATGCCAAGGTAAGTTGATATGTTTAATGATATCAGAACTTATTCATGTCGCACAATTTAATTCAATAAGCTGCAAATTAAGTTATTCAAACGCAGTATGTACAGCATTGCTTAAGGGTCGATGGGGTGGGGCGTGCGCTTTAGTATAATTAATTAATTAATTGATTAATTGCGTTTCATGTTGCCTGTTTGTATTTCTAATAATATTTGTTTTTGACATGTGCACTCTAATCTGCTGTAATGCGATTTGTATTAATTACAAATCTACAAAAACATTAAAATATCTTGGAAAACTTTGATTAATAATTCTTGAATGTGAAAGATTAAAGAAATCTTAAAAAGCTTGATTTAATTTCCATTTGATTTGAGATGTGAATCCAGCACTTGATATCCTGCATTCCATTTTTGTAGTAAATACCACTTGAATTCAACAGTACTTCTTTGTATGGGAGGTTCATTGTCGTATGAACCTGGAGCAATCACCCATTTCACCCAAACCCAAAAATCAAAAGCAACATTTATTATAAAAAGATAAAAGAGAATGCTTGGACTCTCTTCCAACAAGCCCACATTCATTCGTCTATATAACCTTCATTTCGTAAAACATTAGATAAAGAGTATAGAGCATTACCCCAATAACGTCGATAATGGTCGAGAAGTAAAGAAAAAGTCGTGAAAACTCCAAAAGTTTTGATTTGTAACAAATAGCATCGAAAAATATCGAAAAAATCTAATAGTACCGAAAAACATCAATTAAGACAACTACAGGGAAATTGACTGATATCAGCTTAGAGTAATTTGGGGTCGCTAATTTCAAATCAGGCCTTCGTTTCGGTCAGCGTTTCGAGTCAGTAATTGACACGGTTACAAATGCCCTTCTACGACTTTATTTATTTCAAGTCCGAGAGGTTTGCTATCTGTGCAAAGTTGTTCCTCATAAAAATACAAACATTTATTCTATTTACACTACCATTCCAACACCACTCCTTAACCGTTATGGAGCATTTTAGTCATTTAATTTTTTTTTTTTTGAACAAATTTAAAAAACTCAAGCTTACCTATGTAGATTTTTTGAAAAAAAAGATTGAAAAGCATCATAAAGAGACTTAGGAGTGTGCTGGAGAGGAAGTGTTTACCTTTTCATAAGAAACAACTTTGCTTCGGACAACAAACCTCTCAGGCTAGTAATTAGAAAGTCATAGGAGAGCGTTTGTAACCGTGTCAATTACTGGTTAATTTACCGTTAACTGAAAACGCTGACGTGCGACATTTGCCGATTTCCCTCGAATTTCACTACCCAATTTGTATAATTTATAAAAAGCCAAAAAGAATTGAATGGTATCCAAACCCATTGATTAAGTAATAAAAGCTGAAAAGTAACGAACAGTATCTCAAAACAATGAAGATGTAAAAAGTATTCGAACAACAGTATCGGATAACATCGCAAAAGTCGATGAAAGTCAAATGGTATCGCGAAACTTAAAAGTATCGAAACTGTCGATATTTGCTGAAAGGCATCGAATTGTATTGATATAATTGACGGAATCGATAAGTATGATATATATTGAAAAGCATCGAATAAATGGTATCGAAAAAGCCGATGGAAGTCAAAAAGCATGGAAACGTCGATAAGCATTGAATAGTATTAAGAAACATCGATAAATTCAAAAAATATTAAATCATAACGGAAAAATTCGATAAAAGTCGTATGGTATTGAAAAACATTGAAAAAGTTAATAAAAGGCGACAAGACAAAAAAAAATCGAAGATGTCAGTCAGTAATGAAAAACATCGAAAAAGTCAATCAATGTTTAAAGCCATCAAAAAACATCGAAAGATTGAACATAAAAGAATCAAAACCAAAACAAAAAGTATCGAAGAATTCAATACAAATCGAAAAGAACAACTCTGTGGCAACAAGGAATATGAGCTAAGGTCGATCTCTGATAACAAAGTGAAACAGTATAAGTTACATGGTCATACGCATAACTTACTTATTTTACATTGCTTTGTGATCACATATCGATTATAGCTGTTGTGGCGGAATAGTATCAAAAAAGTCAATAGAAGAAGATTTAAGATTTCAAGATGGATTATTTTTCCTCTGAAAATTTGTTAGCTTGCTCTCTAAGAGATCAGTGCAAAAGCCAAAATATATTGAATTCTATGTTTTCCTGTTCAGGTCCCTGTGAACAGGTGTTTCATGCCTCTTGTGTAAACTTAGCAAAATCTATTACTGATTTATTATGCTCTGTCCATTCGGGCCTGCAATGGTACTGTCCATCTTGCAGACCCCTTTCCCCGTCGTTCTTTTACGAAAAAATTAAGAAATTTGGGGAAAATCTTAATAATCTGAATAATAATTTCAGAGATATTCTTAACTATTATCCCCAAATTGAAAAAAGCCTTAATGAGGCTACTTCACCGGATGTTAGTTTGCAAAACAAAACTATTACCGAGGCTACTATGGTTTTTGCTTCCACTCCTTCGATCTCCACTTTACCTAAACAAGCTATTTCCTTGAAAAAGAAAAGAAAGTCTAATAAGAAATTAAATAAGAAATTAAATAAAAATCTGGGTAATGTGGGGAGGGTGGGCGGTGCGGCCGTCAGTCGTGACAAAACTCCCGTGGATTGCTCTCTAAATACCTCTTCACCCACTCCCAATTTTCCCGCTATAATCTCTAGTAGCAATCTTCCATCTCCTTCCTCCACTATAAATAATCCTCTGTCAATTTTGGCTAATCCGCGGGTGGATGTTGCGATTGATAGCTCTGTGCCATCGGTTTCCCTGCAGGCATTACCAAGGTTAAAATCAATTTTTATTTCACGACTTCATTCCAACACTACCTCTGACAGCGTTAAAAATTTTATCAGACAAAATCAAATTATTCCTGCCGACGCCTTCGTTTCTTGCAGGAAACTCGGTAATAAACCAACTCATGCGTCTTTTAAAATAACAGTGGCATCTTCTCATGTTTCTGCCATTCTTAAATCTAAAGCATGGGTGGATAATATCTATATTTCAGAATTTAAATCGAAAAAAAATGATAAAACTGCACGTTCCAATTCAAAAAACTGAAACGGCTATCCCTTTACTATCAAAATGTAAGGGGTTTGCGTTCCAAGACGCAAGATATCTTTTTATCAACTCAGAATTTCTCTGAGGATATTATCGTGTTTACCGAAACTTGGTTAAACAACAGCTTTCTCAATATGGAACTTTTTGATAATAGTTTCCATGTTTTTAGAAGAGACAGACACTTGGAAGATCTTTCTTCTGTTGGTGGAGGCGTCTTAATAGCTATAAAAAATCATTTAACCAGTTCATTAGTTGAAATTTCCTGTGCATCTAATATTGAACTGTTATGTGTTAAGGTTACACAATGTAACTCTAATTTATACATTCTTAACACTTATGTTCCTCCAAATAGTAGCGCAGATGTCTACGAATGTCTTTCGATGGCCGTAGAATATATTATTAATGAACTAGACACTAATGACGACATTTTATTGTTAGGTGACTTTAATTTGCCTGACCTAAAATGGACTCCTTCGGACGATGGTACATATTTTTATGCATCTTGTCCAAAAACTCGACAACAACAAATTTTTGTTGACGAAATACTTTCAAATTTACAACAAGTAAGTTGTATAACTAACTGCCATGGACGACAACTTGACTTAGTCTTGGCTACAAATAGTAGCAATGTTGTTGTAAGAAATGCTATCCATGCTCTGTCTACGGTAGATTCCTATCATCCACCTTTGAGTATTGTGTACCAATCTGACAATGAAAATTTGACTAATGCATGTTCATCCATTAATATTTACGAATTCAATTTTAAGAAAGCTGACTTTTTAAAATTGAATGAAAATTTAAGAAATAAATTAGATGACTTACTCATTTTTTTTAATAACAATACATTTGATGATTGCATTAAATTTTTCTATGGTGAACTTTTTTCTGCCATAGCATTGTCGGTTCCATATACAAGGAGGTACGTTAATAATTCCTCGTACCCCTGGTATACAAAGGATTTGAAAAAAATTCGCAATGGCCGTAATAGGGCATGGAATAAATACGTTTGTAGCCAGGACCGTAATGACCTTGTTGCTTATCAGCGACTGTTTCTTGAATTTAAAGATATGTCAGCTTTGGTTTATTCTGAATATTTGAATAAAATTAGGCTGAATATTCTTCATGACCCCAAGAATTTTTGGGGTTTTATTAATTCTAAAAAAAAATCTGACGGGTTTCCATCTGAGTTTAAAACAGTTGATGGGCTCACTAGCGACCCACAAGTTATAGCCGGGTTGTTTGCTAATTTGTTTAATGAATCGTTTTCTACGGATTTATTTAGCCCTGAAATCAACTATTTTGAATATATGGATAACGACCCTTTAGTTTCGGTTAATGAGATATCTTTCTCTCCTGACCTCATAGAGAAATATATTTCATCTGTTGATGATGACTTCAGCTCCGGGCCGGATGGTATTCCTGCGACAGTTTTAGTAAACTGTAGCTCTGTGCTGAGTCAGCCCCTCAGTATTTTATTTAATAGATCAATTCAAGAAAGCTATTTTCCTAAATTTTGGAAAAATGCATACATTAGCCCCATTTTCAAGAAAGGGTGTAAGAATGATGTTTCAAACTACAGGCCCGTGGCTAAGTTATCATCAATACCGAAAATTTTTGAACATATTATATACGATCAGGTTAAGGTGTGCTGTGGTGAAGTCATAACAACTCGTCAGCATGGTTTTGTTAATGGCAGATCTACAGTTTCTAACCTCCTTGATTTCACTTCTTTTGCATTAAGCTCTTTAGACTCTGGTGGGCAAGTTGACTGCATCTACACTGACTTCAGTAAAGCATTTGACAAATTACCACATAATTTGATTTTGTTTAAGTTAAAGAAACTTGGATTTCCCTTAAGTTTTATCAGCTGGATTGAATCTTATTTATCTGATCGCTCGTATCAAATAAAATTTAGGAGAGTGTTTTCCTCCCCATTTAGCGCGACATCAGGTGTTCCACAAGGAAGCCACCTGGGGCCGCTCCTGTTCATTTTAGCAATTAATGACGTTACACATGTTATTAAAAACTCCCATCTGTTAGTATATGCAGATGACATGAAAATTTACAGGAACGTAAAGGGGGTTGGTGACACTATTCCACTTCAGTCTGACTTGAAATCCTTTGAAGTTTGGTGTTCTAAGAATAACTTACATCTTAATCCTGATAAATGCCAAGCTATGATTTTTACCAGGAAGAAAACTATTGTGGAATTTGATTATAAATTAAAAGATAAAAATATTTGTCGTGTCGATGTAGTCAAAGACCTAGGTATACATTTTGATACTAAGTTGACTTTTAATGAGCATATTAATCAAATTTGTAAAAAATCCTCATCTCTGCTTGGCTTTATTAAGAGGTGGGCAAAAGAATTTAATAGCCCTTTAGTAACGGTGACTTTATATAATACAATAGTGCGCCCTCACTTAGAGTACGCTAGCCAAGTATGGTCACCATTTTATAATGTTCATATAAATAGAATTGAAAGAATTCAAAAAAATTTTATTCGTTTTGCTCTCAATGGCTTAAATTGGATTGACCCTTTAAGCCTTCCTCCTTATGAGGATCGTTTAAAGTTATTACATATGCAGTCTTTGAGCTCGCGTAGAAATATTGCGGATATACTTTATCTGCATCAACTTGTAACTGGGTCTCTTGCTGCACCAGAGCTTCTTAACTATATACATTTTAATAGTAATCGGAGGAGTACTCGTAACTCTTATCAGTTATTTTATCAACCGGTTAGTAGAACTAATTATATGGCTACAGCTCCTTTTAATCGCATGACAACTCTTATTAATAATTGCGAAGTTTATAACATTAGCTTGTCAAAAGGTCAACTCAAGCTTAGACTGAAAACTAACTGTAGCTAAATTTGTAGCTTAATGGTGGTGTGAATTTTTTTGTTTGTGTTGTCCGAGCCCCACAGCATGCTGGGTAAATTTTTTCTAACATTTATGCCTTGTACCACGTAAATTTATACATATAATTATTTTAATATCTATATGTCTATTTTTATATGGTGTGAGTGGGTATGTTGAGAAAGTGCGATAAAGCTAAGAAAAAATTATAAAATAAATAACAAATTAATGTGCATGATAATTTTTTCTATTCCATTTTTTATTGAATAAGCTTTTTACTTGGTATAAAGCTTCAATGCTAAATAGCTAAGAAGGCTATAATAGCTGTAGTAGCTAAACTCTATTATTATTATTATTATTAAGAACTATCGAAATTTCAAAAATTTCGAAAAAGTCGTGGAAAATCAATTAGTAACGAATAGTAGCAACAAAATTAAAAGAGCAACCTTTATACCAAGTCTCATTCCACCCACAATTTAATTCCGGAGATATTGCTAAACACAAAACACTATTTTTTGTCGAAAACATCACCTTTGATCAAATTATTGAGACTTTAATATACATCCATTTATGATTTTGTACTTATACTTATAAAGGTTAGGTTAGTGGGGCCAAACGCATTTTTCCGATTCCGATAACATAGTGTCCGAAAGAAGATTTTGCAATTGTATGCTATTGTATAAAGTTTTATTACATTATATTAGGAACATCATTGATATGATAACTTACACGCCCATTTTTATGCATCCACCCACTTTTCCAAGGGCATTTTTTTGTGGACTGACGACCACGTTTAAAGTTTTACTACAAACTTTTCGAGGTCTAGTCTGGGTGTAAATTTTAAGTCATCATGGAAAATATAATATATTAATTTTATAGAGGGACCCTATTTTAATTCAGTACCAAACTAGTTCAACTGTAGCATTTTACAGTAAATAAATTCTAATTTAATTTTTTGTTATCCTTACAGGACTACTATCCCGATCTTATTGCCAATGATTCAATTGCATTTCTACGTTCCTCCAAACAGCAAAACCAAAGAAAACCTGTGATGTTAACAATGAGTTTTCCAGCGCCACATGGACCTGAGGATTCAGCGCCACAATACAGTCATTTATTTTTCAATGTTACAACGCATCAGTAAGTAAAATTTGGGTAGTCGTGTGCTGGCAGAGAGAAAAGTAATTAATTTCTTTGATTTCAATTCGTTGTCATCAGACAATGCTTCTAAATGACTGACTGTGCTACTGACAGTGCCAACAACTGGCTATGATGAATTATCAAATATTCCAAGGTTCATTTTGTAAAATGTAAAGTTACCTTTGATTGATTACACAAAACTTTGGTTAGGCAGTTTGTAATGTACGGTTACAGCTTTGAACGTTTGAGTATTATTTTTTCATCAAACTTCAAAGTGATGTCTAAACAAAGTGATTTATTAATTTCAAATTAAAATTTAATTTTTATATGTTGTTTCCTTTTGGGAATTGACTAAATAGATTTAAGATTTGACCCGACAAAGCCCGGTATTTTATCTCAAAGCCGGATGCGTAGCAGGAATTGAAAAATGTTTGAGAACGCCTGGTATCGGACGATTTTTGCTCAATGTACTTAACTCCTTTTTTAAACTGGGCAACCCTGTTCAGCACGATCACTGAAATCATTGAACCGTTCGTATTTTTTCTCTTTGGATTATAGAAAACGATACGAATTAAAGTTTTTTATCTTAAAATCCAAAACATTTGTTAACAATCCTTTCCAAATCATAATCTGAAGATTTTACCTTTTTTTTTTTTTTGGTAATCTCAACTTTGGCTTAACTTATTATTTTTTCAGCACCCCCTCCTATAATCACGCACCGAATCCCGACAAACAATGGATATTACGGGTGACACAACCTATGGAACCGGTGCACAAGCGCTTTACCAACATATTGATGACAAAACGCTTGCAGACACTACAATCTGTAGATGTTGCCGTGGAGCGAGTATACAATGAGCTAAAAGCACTCGGTGAATTGGACAACACTTATATCATCTATACATCCGATCATGGCTATCATTTGGGACAATTTGGGCTCATCAAGGGTAAAAGTTTTCCCTTTGAATTTGATGTGAGGGTACCATTTTTGATACGTGGACCTGGTATACAACCAGCAAGGGTGTAAGTGCATCTTTCAACTTATGCTCTCATTTGTTTACTAATTTCCAGCAATTTTCTGTAATTAGAGTCGATGAAATTGTGCTAAATGTTGATTTAGCGCCCACCTTCCTCGATATCGGTGGTGTTGCAACACCTCCACATATGGATGGACGCAGTATTATGCCTTTGCTTTTATCACGACATCGTACTGTACGCGACCAATGGCCCGATACGTTTCTTATAGAATCTTCAGGCCGTCGTGAGACACCAGAACAAATAGCAGAAGCACACGCACGTTTACAAAACGAGCGTCTTAGTCAAAAAGTTGTAAACAGCACACTGGTGGAAGATATTGGCAGAAATGGTAGTGTTGCATTGACACCAAATAATGTCAGTTCCATTGATGTGATGGACTTGGAATCACGTGAAGAGCAAGAATTTGCAGAAGATGAAAGATCATTGGAAGGTACGAGTTGGATGATAAATTGAATGATAATCTTTGAAAGCAAAATTTTTTTTGTCTTTATTTAGATGGTAAATTAGATGATGAAGATGATGATTTTGATCTTGATGCTGACACTGATACCGATGATAATGATGAGGATATTGAAAGTTCCACAACTGCTCTAGATAATGAGGAGGAGGAGGACGATTTTGATCCTAACGCTGAAGAAGATACTGATGCTGATCAGCAACAAGATCAATTTGATAATAACTTACCGATGGCACCGTATATGACCAAAATGATGCGTCTAAATTCAGAGTGTTCAGATCCAGCTTTGTTGGAAAATTGTCGTCCGGGACAAAAGTGGAAATGTGTAAATGAAGCTGGACGTTGGCGCAAGCATAAGTGCAAATTTCATGTAAGTTACTTTTATTCATTTAATCTGATATTCTATCCTAACTTATCCTAAAAGGTTTACAGCCTTTGTGAGCGAGGCCCTCTTCTTCACCAAAAAAAGAATTTTATATTTTGAGAGACTTTTCCGAAGCAACGCCCGAAATCTGATAATTTCTTGACAAATCATGATTTTGAACATTTGCGTAATAGGAATTATATAAACTATGTTCAAACCGAGCTCTTTCATGTGAAAATAAACGAGTCCTTGTTATCGCGTAAACTGGAAAGTTCTATTCCGTCCTTCTCCTAAAGACATCTTGTTCGTTCAGTCAAATAGTTTCCCCCGGACATTGGTTTCACTGACGAAACTAATCTAATCTAATTTCTGCATAACCCAACATTGAAACAAGATTATGAACTGGTAATTATAATGCCATCAGTTCCAGAGGGTCTTAAAGCTCACAAAAGTTGACAAGTTAACTCATACGATTCTTCAGCCACTGGCAATATTCCATTTATGCCTTTGGATATCAAGAGTCTGATTATGGTCCACAATGTTATCATATATATAATACATTATGTTAAGTGGACGCATATCAGTATGTGGGCGAATTTCTCAGATATATTATTCCATATTTTAAGAATTTTGTGTTCTTTTTGTTTAGTTACAGTTGCAACATCACTTGGCCGAAATCTCTAAATATGCCAAGCCACAGCAAACCAAACGTAACTGTGCATGCTTTACGCCAGATGGCGTTGTTTACACTAAGATGAAAGCCAATCATGATTTTGTAAGCGAGCAACGTATACGTAAACGGTAGGTTAAAATCATTACATATTAGCACTTGCACCTTCGTTCGTATCGCCAAATAAGCTTTCAACGGAGCGCTAGTCAAGAAATGTGTGATATCAAAAAGATTACAAGAACAATTGCATATGAAGAAGGAAATGTAGTTTTTGGCGCACTATGTTTATATTTGTTGCGATGATTCTTAAATGGTCAACGCAAGAAGTATGATATAGTATGCTAGTAGACTATTAAAATTCGGCGAACAAAGCTTACTGATGATGATGACGTAGCGGTCATCGAAACTAGTATAAGCTGCTGGTTTGCCCAAAAGAAAAATAATTAAAATCATTACAGCACTTTCCAGAAATTATTTTTCATAACAAAATTAAATACTACTTTTAGGAATCATAATAGAGCATCTAGTCCTATAAGAAGACACAAGCGTGAGGTGCCACTACCCGAAGTCTATCACACTGAATTGCCATACGAAATGGAAGAATTGCTGGATATGCATAACACCATATCATTACTCGAAGAACAATTGATGGAACTGAAAGGTGGAGATTCCACAACGAAACCTCTGCGATATAAAAGGGAGTTACTTACAAAACCTGAGCTTTTTATGACCAATACAACGCAGTCAACAAGCACCAGTAACGATGCCATTTCAAAAGTCATACAAGAGATACAAAGTACATTAGAGACGTTAGAGTTAAAGTTCATCGAACATGATTTGAATACTCACCATAATGCAACAACGCAACTTTCGGCAGCCGGTTTTGTGCGTGGTGGCAAATTTCCCAAAGTGGGTGGACGTGTTGGTACCCGATGTTATATTGAGGCACAAACGGGAAAAGTCAACTGTTCAGATGTAATATACGATGATGAGAAAATGTGGCGCAAGTCACGAAATCAAATTGATGTGCTCATCAAAGTGTTGAAAGATAAAATAACGCATCTAAAGGATATTAAAAAGCAGTTACGCGACAGCAAACAACAACAACAACAGCTGTCTCGTAATTGGAGTGTCGGTGCGTCTGGGGTTAATGAAAATGCTGGAGCTGCTGCTGCTGATGCTGCTGAATTGGCAACAATAGCTGATAATTATTTGGGACATCGGCAGAAAGGACGACGTAGAGGCGGCGTTGGTAAGGATGATACGATATTAAAAATAAATATCGATATTACAAAAGAGAAATGAGCTTGTGAGAAAGTTTCTTGGGAATGAAAATTTTTCATTTAAATTAGCAACTTGAACATTTTTTGTGTAATTTATTTATTCTTCCAGGCATATCTAATTATCTTGCGTTTCCCTTGGTTAATATTTGAATATTTACAGCTACTAAAGTCTCTTATAATCGCAATCATTTAGATATTTTTGGAAGACGGAAAGATCTTAAAGCCACCAATGTGGCTATATTTTCTTTAACTATATTTTGGTCTCTTAAGACCAAGATCTTATCAAGAGTTTCTTCAGAGTTAGGATAGGTAATGTTAAACAGACAGCTTGCCGATCAAACTGCAAGACATCTGAAAGGCCTTAAAGTCCAATTGTGTTGCCCGAAAGCTTGGTAAGCCCCTTTCCATACAATACATCTTTGGATGAGCAAAACCACCTTGATCATCGAATGAATCTGACAAGTTTCCTTAAAAATGGATTTGCCAACATACCCGAACCTTAGGGAGGGTTGGCACCGAAGTAACTATCACATTACAGATTCCTCATCTTCACTGTTTCAGCAGTAGTTCCAATGGGTTTGACCAATTTTTTTTTAGCTGATTTTCTGATTGCAAAGTGCTCCGTTAAAACTCCGGTGAGAGTGCGTTTTGTTTTTTATTGAACCTCTTTTAGTTCAAAGCCGGACATAACGATTTAGATACCCAGCACCCAGGTGTGCCGAACCTTCTGCGATTAATTAAATTGCCTGTTTTCTTATCTATTTTTGTACTCAAATTCTGTGATGCCGCAAGTATCACCAAAATGTGATCTTGTAATATATCCGATCCTTTCCGGACAAGTTAGTCGGCACATTCCTCACCTTCGCCATATTAATGATCTGAAACCCAGCAGATGATATTATTCTCGCAAATATGGCGTAGAGATTTTTGCAGTCCTTGACTGTATTATTCTTAAGAAGTGTACATCTTGTACTTTGAAGACCATGTTCTGGGATTTCTAAATGAAATTTTCCAGAGATATGACAGAAAAGTTCTTGCAGGACATTGGGTAGGAGTCCCGCAGATAAAGCTGATACTCCTGTCGTCAGGCATGTATTCGATTCTTCAAATTACACTTCTCCAAACATCACTTCTGTCTTGTAAAGATCCAATGATAATTCGCCTTGAATTACCACACAGTATAAACATTTTTTCCCCAAGAAACAGATTTTTTGCTTTCGATACTATGAATATTCCCTAATATCGATACTTTTTTTTGCATGTATAGGTGGCACTGGTACAGCAGCTAACGGTTACAGTAATCAACGTGGATACAACCAACAACAACAGCAACAACAATACCACCGTCAACACATGTCAATGGGAACAACAGCCACAACGAGCAGCCGACGTCGTTACGATGTGCATGTGGACGATGCAGGTCCTGAATTTGATATGAGTTATTTTACGCACGGAAAAAATGCCAATGTTGCGGCAACACAACACTTTACAGAACGCAATGAAGTCATCAACGAGCCAGGAAGTGGTATCGGTAATGGAAACGGAAGCGGAACTGGAAGTGGAAGTACGCGTAGAAAACCAACATATCAGCATATTGACCAACACACAGGTGGAAATCGTCGCATGTCAACAACGCATGATGAACGTAGTGCACCAGCAACAACAACAAAGCCAAATACATCGACGATGACAACTACTGCATTGCCAACATCGGAAAGTAAAATGAGTGCGACAAAAGCTACAACAATGCCAGCTGCAATTGTAAATGTAAAGGTGACGTCAACCAATGCAACGGGAATCAATGGCGTTGCCAATGATCGTAATTCAAGTGGTCGGTATTTTTTTTGCTCTGAATATTTTTTTCGCCTCTGTTTTAATTCAAGTTTTTTTTTTCAGTTATAGCAACAACAACAGTAAGTAATATTGTGCAAAATCGTACGCAATCACGCAACGATTTTAATGGTCAAAAAGAATTGAATTTAGAGCAGACTAATCGAGTGTTAACCTCACAACCCAGTGATCCATTTGAGCAACAAAAATTTCAATTTTCCGGTCCAGCGGAATGTTATTGTGAACCAGAGACCGAAAGGTATGTGGAATCAAATGCGACTCAATCCATATGACTTTGAATTGCGATATCCCTAGACTGTTTGATTTTCTTCAAAGCTTTTTTTGTTTTTTGCTTCTTAGTTTTTAAATTTTACGAGCCACTATTTAAAAACAAATCAATTCTAACATTAATACATGGGGCAATGTTATGCTTCATACAAATGTTTTAAATATTTAAATTTTGTTATTACCTCAAAAACTTAAACTCATTCTTTAAAAGTTTCAAATGTGTTATAACCAGATAATCTCTTTAAAAAAAATTTATTTGGAATTTTCCTTAACATAATGAAATTGCACCCAAAATATACCCATAGAAACTTAGGCGTTAACTTTATATTTTAATAAGAAAATAACTTCCAATATAAAAAGACAATAACGCCCAAAACTTGGGGTTATATTGTATATGACCTATCGCTCAAATTTGTATGATAATATTTTGGACGTAATTTTAGTTTTAACGAGCGGTATTTTTGAGATTGGCATTGTCTACAGTCAATCCTAAAATATTCACAATAATTAGCGTTTTTAAAATTTACAGCGATTTTCGTGTGCTAAACTGCTCGATGGACGAAAATTTCAAGAGAAAAATAGAGCGTGCATTGCGCACCTAAAAACTTATCTCTTTATAAGCTCTTTTAAGCATAAGAAAAGGTATTTTAAAATAACCCATTGACTATTTTTGGAAATAGGGTGACAATTAAAAATGCTTTCTTCCATATTTAAATTGGCTTTATTGAAAAGAATTTCGTCCGATAGCAAATATGATATTTTTAAGTTTTAACATACATTATCGGGAGCTATGATTTCATTACCTAAAACTTATGTATCATTTTAAAGATTTTTCCTTAGTACTTCAATTGTTACAAAGTTGTAAATTCCGATGAACTTAATACCAGGTGGCAGTAAAACATTTTTAATAACAAAAACTTTACCAAAAACTATTTTAAAAAATCGGAAACTTACACTTTTGCCTATGGGTTATTGTTTGTCACCCAAACATAAAAAAATTATAAAATATTTTTTTTTTGGAATGCATAATTTTTTATATACATATTTGGATCTTAAAAATTTTCGGAAAATTTTTAATTTTTCCGGTACTTACATATAATAACAGTTTCGGTCAAAACTTAACCTTTTATCACTTTTTCTAATTTTTAGCTAATAAATTGGTGATGAAAACCTTCTTGGTCAAAATTTCTACTTTTATTACTTTTTTCTCCTAAGCTATCAATTTTAAGTAAAAATCGCACTGAGTAACTGAGTATACTTGTTTGATTGTAATAATTGTTTTTATATAACATCATAAATATATTTCTTCTGAGTAATTTTCATAAAAAATTGCTGGGAATAAAAAATTCTTAAAATCAGTCAAAAAATACAAAAAATAACTTTTTTTATCTTATGACATTTAAAAAAATGATATGACGTCATAGAAATAAAATTATTTATAAAAATATATTATTAATCTTAAAAATTTATACTCAATGTGATTTTTACTGAAAATTGATAGCTTAGGGGAAAAAAGTCATGAAAGGTGAAATTTTGACCAAGATTGATTTGTATCACCAATGCATAAATTAAAACTTTTTCGAAAATTTTTATAGTCCAACAATATTTTAAATCACCCAAACTATGCATTTAAAACATAAAAAATATTTTCTTATTTTGTTTAAGCTTTATTTGTTTCAATTCCTCACAAAAATTTTATCACAACGGAAAGGGTCAGGGAGCCGCAATTTTAGAGTTCGAAAAACGGCATTGTAAAGTAATTGCTTAAACGGAAATTTCAAGCTCAGAAACTTTCTATCTGAAAAACTGTGATGTTCACTTGACAAAGAATAACCTCAGTGTATCTTATTTTATCTTGAAAGCTCATAAAATGATTAACTTAAAATGGTTCATTTGTAAAGTCTTCAAGTAATAAAGTAAATTCAAAATATACGTTAAGAGATCAGTGATACGCTTTACTGGGTAAGATATAAAATTTTTGTAGGTTAAAAATTTACATTTTTTAACAAAAAATTAATATGCCCACTCCCTCCTCGATTAAAGGAACTTGGAAAATAATAGACAGCCTTATGCAATAGAATATCCTTTTATTTTCAATTTCCTTAAATTCAAGAGCTCGGTATGCTGGTGTTTCTGTTTTAGCTCAGTGTAGTGCCACTAAGTTTTAAACGTTTATAGCTTTATTAATTTTCTACTTGAAAACTAGTAGGCTTGCAAAAGAAATGGTTTGACTTTTTTTTGTTCACAGTTTCATGAGTTTTTAAGAAAACAAATACAATACATTGAAATAAATCCTTGTGAATATATCGTGAAAAAAATTTGCGTTGCTTAAGTAAAAAATCAGTTAATTCAAAAAAAAATAAAATTGAGATATAAGCACCATATTGTTCGTTGGGCAAAATATTATGAAGTTCCCTAGTAAAAATAACATTCAATACTGTTGGTTCGTTCTTTTAGTGTCATTATTCGCAGTATACTGTAGACCAGCATCCTTGAGAAATAGACTCCACAGAATAATTTTTCTACAAGACTCTTACTCTGTACTCTATTTCTTTTTTAAAGCTTATGGAATAAACAAAAAAGCTTACGATATTTTTCTGTAAGTCTACTAAATTTTGAGTAAATAGATAATTTAAAAATAAACAGTGTATGACACGCTATACAAGGTTAAAATAAAGTTGTTTTTTGAGTCAAAAAAATTATTTCCTTTGCGAAAACATTATTAGTATATCGATATTCTCGGTTAAAGAAACTTGAGAAATATCGGGCATTCTATATAAATTCACAACATATTGTCGTAACATTCCATTAAGTGTGAATCAACGTTCAGAGCTTTAAAACCTAAATATAGTTTTCCACCTACAAAACTTAATTTCCAATTAATGAGTGATACCCATTTCTTTTCTAGCTATCCCGACTCCAAAGAAATAGCACGCGAAGCGAGACGTAAACTTAAAGAAGAACGCCAACGTAGAAAGCAGCGTAAACGCAACAAAAAAGCACGTATGGAAAAAGAGTGTCTGTCGGAGAAAATGAATTGTTTCTCGCATGACAACACACACTGGCGTACGGCACCACTTTGGAATGACAGTCCCTTCTGTTTCTGCATGAATGCAAATAATAATACATACTCCTGTGTAAGGACAATTAACGCAACACATAATTACTTATATTGTGAATTTACCACGGGCCTAATAACGTATTATAACTTAAAAATTGGTAATCTTAATATAATCTATATATAATCTTAATACTATCTTCAAATAATTACAAATAAATAATAAATTTATTTCCTTTTAATAGATCCCTTTGAGTCGCTTAATCGTGCATCATCGCTGACCGACGAGGAAAAATCATATATGCATGATACATTGACAAAATTAAAATCCTGTCGCGGACGAAGCTGCACCATCAAGCGGCAGCAACAGCAAATTGATGCTATTGGCAATACAGTCCGTACACCAAAACGCAAGCACGTTGCCAACGCTTTAGGTGAGTGAGCTACACTGAGAAAATCTTATCGATAACTATTAAAAAATGTCTTGGAAGTTTATTTTGTATAGTTTATTGTTTATATGCGAACGGGACAGTATTATTCAAATCGCCTAAAGTATTATCACTCAAAAAACAAATTCGCTCAAAGTTATTTCATACAACTTCGGAAACAAATTGACATAAAAAAATAAAACAAAATTTTTAACGAATGCACTGCTCAAAAATAATTTTGACATTAATTGTTTTAATTTTAATTTTAAGTTTTTTTTTTTTTGCTGGAAACAATAAAAATATTTACGTTAGCGACTAAAATATTGATAAACTTAATTCAATTTACATAATTTTAAAAATTTATTGACCCAAAAAGACTACAATTTTTAATAAAAATTCAATTTATGCACTTTATTTGACTTCAAAAAATATATATACGTTTTCACTTCAATTTGTAGCCGATCCCAATTATTTTTTTTGTCGAGTGCTGACCATGCTTTTATTATTTTATGTGTTGACGTTTTGTAGAGTTTTTCCAAAGAAAACTATCCCAAAATGTTTGTTATTGTTTGTTTGTAATTGTTATGTGTTTTATGTACTGTTCCAGCAGACAGATTTTCGGAAGCGACACCGATAGTATCGCCAAATATGGACTTAGAAGGCTCACCAGCAAAGAGAAGAAAACTATCAAAGTATGAGAAGATAGCATAATTTGAATGTATATTTTGTTACACAGAAAAAAAAATTTAACAAAGATTATGAAAAATAAAAATTGGCTCAATGAAAAAACAAAAATTAACACTTATTTATGTACATACAAACATATATGTAAGCGGCAATTATTTTATATTTGTTTATTATAATACAAGGTGGCACAAAAGTCAGTACTTAATTCGAAAATGCCATCATTTTTGCAAATTAAACGCGTCTTTAGCTTTTGTGAAGTAAATAGAAGCAGAATATACAAAGACAAACTAGCACTTGTTGCAAAGGCCATTGGCCCTAATTAGAATTATCACTTCTGGGGCACTGAAACATTACATCCTCTCAAAGTAACTGCTTGGTGTAACATTTTCGGAGGAAAGATGATTGCCCAAGGATGATTTTCAAAGGACGCCGATCCCACGTGAGAACCGACAACACGAGAACCACGATCGACTACTTTTTGCTGCTACAAATTGATATGCTAAGTTCGGAGAATATATAGTTCCAGTAGGATGATTCAACTGTACTACATACTAGGGGCAGTGGTTATTCCTGCAGAAAACATTTATCGACCGCTTAATTTCTCATTTTGGTGATTTACATTGGCCCGCAAGATCGCCTAATTTGACTTTGATAACAGACTTTATTGAATTTATGAATATATACGAAGAAGCTACAGATACCTTGACTCTAAGTGAGAACTTCCGACTATAAGTGGACAAAAGTCAGTGAAAGTACTATGAAATTATTGCAAATTTGCGGCAATTCTGTTGGCGACGACTAGATCGATGATATTATCTTTGCGGCACAATGAAAAAAATTGAGAAGTTACCGATTATTTTTATTCACAAAGTTGATGCCTTATGATATCGCGTGTTGACTTTTGAGCCACCTTGTATACAGAAACTTATAACTAATTAAAACTACACTGTATTGTTTGCACATTATTCAAGAGGATGAACTAAAAAGTTTTGCGCCTAACAATCCAGCACGAACACATTGGATATTGCAAAGGTACAACCTACTCCAGATGTAACATTTGCATTAGATGACTCATAAAAATAGCTAAAACTGACATAGTTACCTTTTTAATAAAAAATATTTTACTCGTTCTCTAAATTAATAAAAAGTGCTACATCTTTTGTTAGGCGTAAAATTCACACATGCACAGCCCTACAAAACGACCCCTAAACTATTTCATAAGAGAAAAACTTAAAAATATTTAAACCCAAAATTCAAAAGGATATTCTTGAATAAATATTATAAGATACAAGATCATGTTTTTGGTTTTATTTTCAGAAAGCACACCCTTACTAAAAGTGTTTTTCGATTAATTTTAAATGCCAAATCCTTGCTCTGCTCTGATTGAATTGGCTTACTGATAACAGGCTTAATTTCAGGAAGCTTTTCAACCAAAATGAAAATCTGACACTAGGCCGCTCTCGAGAAATCACGATTTCTCTATTTCATTTATCATATATCAGGACACATCAATATTTCAAAGATAGTTTTATTATTATGTACTTATGGTCGAATGTTTGATTGAGAAATCATGATTTCTATGGGATTTTCATTTTGTTTGAAAAAGATTACTGATATATTGCTTTATAACAGCCAAAAAGAAGCAGAGTGGAGCAGTTTTCTTTAAAGATATTTATCTTAATTGAAAAGTCATCTAAGAAACACCCTAACACGTTGATCTAAATCAATTTAAATTTTGAGAATTTTTTTAAGTATATTTACTAAAATTGCTAAACTGCTTTCATTAAATAGTTCAGGGGTCACTTTACTATGGGAATATGTTAAGACACAACCACACTGCTTATTGTAAGCGATATATAACGTACAATTTTTAAAAATATTATTTATCAACAGATGGTATAGCAATACAAGCTCAAAACGAAAACCATGGAAGCAGCAACAGCACCAACATCATCAAACGCAACAACAACAACACAAGCAGCAGCAACAGCATCATTATTACCGACAACAATATCATCGCAGCAATTTTCCAATAGAAAGAAATTTTAATTTACGCAGAAATCGTTTTCATCAACCAGATTATATAAATCTGCAATCAAATCATAATCAACAACATCAACATCATAAAATAAAGCAGCAACAGCAACATTATCCATTTTATACACAACGAAACCATAGTGCCACTTACAACAATAATAATAACAGTAACAACAACAAACGGAGACATATGTTGCAATCGGTAACAACGGAACAACAGCAACATTATGTAGAGCAACAATCGTCTTCTACAATATCATCAACTGATACAATGTCAGCGGCATCATCAACTGCTGCTGCTGCTGCAATCACAACGACAGCATAAAAAATTTATCGCTCTGTCAATTGCCAATTTCATCATTTTAAAACTCCCATACACATATGATACGAGTACATACTAATACATATATTCATATACTCACACATACACTTTCACACTGCACATATCTGCCTGCTGCATATCCTTGTTATTGTTAAAGTTGTCTTGTTCAAAATACATAGTTTAAAACGGATAATATTCACATACATGTTATATGAAAATGCTTAAAGTTTAAGTTAATGTCTGAAACGGAGTGATCAAAAATGTTTCACAGAGTACTCTAAGTGAGCAACTATTCATTTTTGCTATGAAAATTCTGGAGCAGCAAACTTTTGTCATACATATTTCATAGCTATATATCTAGAAAACTACTTTGTTGAGTGGACTCTATCGAAAAAAAACTTATCACTTATGATAACGTAGTCAAAATTGAAGATTTTTGAAATTATTAGCTTAATATATATAAAAAAACTAGAGCTGATTAAGCAAAATAGGTCCTCAGAATACTTCACCTGCTATTGATTCAGGCCAGTTCATATTCCGATTAAGTTTGGAAGTGGAACTAAAGTTCGAGTTGATAGCTCTTCTAAATCTAATGATCGGAATTTGCTATGAACTTCGAACTTGAGCTGTTATATTTACAATAATTTGATAAAATTCCCTTTTTTTATATGATTCTGAAATAAACTTCGAATTTCAATTCCATATCCAAAGCAAATCCGGAACGATATCAGAAAACAGATACCAGTGAGCTTATTGTAAGTACCCCTTGTTTTTTTGATCATCAATATTAATGCATATAATGATAAAAAAAAACTTAAATTTAGGTGTGCGAAAAACTTGAGGACCTTTGTGTCTTTTTTTTTGTTTATAAAACATAAATTTAAAGTCCATGTCACAAAAATTATACAATTCCCGTTTGTTTCACAAAATCTTAAACTCCTACTAGGCCCCCGGCTTTGATATTAAATTCCGGACCTGACCGCGTCAAAGCCAGTCACTTGGTACCCCAAGGCAGAACAACGTTTTCGGAGGAGCCTAAAATTACTTTAACTGTCAAAATTAGTGATTTTGAGATTTTAATTCCTAATACTGTTCTTCATAAAAATATATAGCTATAAATCTTAATTTTCACACCTGGCAAGCTATGGTCACTTTTCCACTATAACATGCTAAGAGTGCTTTAAAATCGGGAAAGAATAATACTAATGTTTCAGTGGCAAAAAATCTCTTTCTTAAATCTTTAACCTAACACTGTATTGTTCGACAAATGTTTTAATAAGCTAATAAATTATTACTACCAAAAAGTAAAATTTACTCCTAAATTTACTACTTAATTGATATTTTTACTTTCAAGCGATTAATCGATCCAGTGTTTTCAGCAATATTGTAAATTCAAAAAAAAAAAACTATAATTTTTATTAACTTATAGTCCAAGAGCTCGTGAAATTTTTTTTGAGGAAGTTCTTGGTAAAAGTTAAAAATTTGTAATTTGGTATTTCTACCCTATCTGATAATGATTTCAAAGATTTCCACTTCACATCGTTTTAAGACTTTCAATCAAAACTTAATTTTTTTAACAAATTATCGTAGCTACATACATACATATATAATATGTATTTATTACGATCTTCTGAACAGAAAGTCGACATATTTAAGCTGTCATAATTTGATAACTTACCATTCTAACGCGTCTTTGCAATCATTATGGGTTACAAATTTTAAGTTTTAATTAAGCGCTTCCTCAAAAAAATTAACGAGTCTATTATATAATTTTTTGATAAGACTGTTTTACTAGGTTAAATACATACATACATACATAACACATATTGATAATATAAAAAAATACTTAAGATCCAAGCTCATTTGTAAACTCAACAATATTATCATCATTATGCGTAGCTAAGTAAAATATACCTACATACATATATAAAAAACATAAATTAGTTTAATTTTAATTATGTAATTTGAACTTGCCTATATATAAAACCCAATAAGTACTGCGCAAAATTTCACGAAAGTTTTTCCGTTGCTAATGTGCTGCAAGTTCGCCATCGGATAAATATTATGCATCGTTTGTAAAGTGTAACAAACATCGGCCGGTGAATTTGCCGCACATTCGCGTTGCAGTGCTTACTGGGTATATAACCTGACCTGACTTTATTCATAGGTTAAAATTAAAATAACAATTTCAATGTTTCATTAAAATTATTATAAAAATAACAACACAAAAAACACTAACAATAAGTAGTAAAATACTTGTAGAATAAACGAAAATTAAATTATTAAGAAAAAAGTTTTGTTGCTTGTTATCTTGCATAGAAAAAATATTAAAATATATGATATCAATATTGATTTTGTTTTAATATTACTAAACTTTTTTTTACAGTGTGTGTACCGCCGAAATTTTATGCTGGCAGCAATAAGCCTTACGACGATAAAAAAAGCTTTTATAAGTAGGGTGATCCAGTACTTAGTTAAAATTTTCTACGTTTTTTATAATGAAAGCTTTGTGACTTCAACATATACAAAAAAATTAATATTATCTATTATATATATCAAAAGTGAGTATTTGCTTTTTTCGAGAATTCAATAGAGCATATGTGCACTAACATCTTCATGGGCTTAAAAGAAACTCTTATTTTGTCAAGAAATATTTATAATTCTGATCACGAAACTCTTATTTTTGTTTTCACAAAAGTTAAAGTAGGGCTTTTGCACGACTACAACTCGTAAAAGAATGGCTGAATGTTTTGAAAACTTACAATAGATTTTTTATAGAATTTAATGTTTTACAAAAATTATATAAATATTTAGTTGATGACGCTATATAGTGTAGAAAAGGTAAAATAGAGTCAATAGTGAGTTTTGATAAAAAGCCATTTCGTTCAAAAAACTTTGATTAAATTATGTTGCTTTGAAGTTACTTTGCCTTGGCAATTTCATAATACTTGCAAAATACAAATTTGTATTTTTTCTACTACATTCGCACTGAAATTTACTGAAAATGCCATCACAGATGTACATATATTTATTTTTTAATTGTTGCTTACGTATTGATATATATTCATACTTACGGATCTGTAATTTTTGTTTGATTTGTGATTTTGACTCTAAAATTTTTAAAAATTTGTCTTTTTCAACATCTGGCAATGATGTTGTATAGTTCAAAATAAAATTAATTGAACTCAAAAAAATATTTCCTTACTTTTGGCAATACTACTTGTTTGACAGCTGTGGTGGACTAGTTTGACAAATGGCTGAAGTGTCGATGATGAACCATGGCAAAGCTTTCAACCACTGCACATTTTGTATACTTCATCAAAGCTTTGTTACAAAAGTTTCTTGTATACCAACATCAACTCATGCTATCTCATGTACTAAACGCTAACTGCACGCTTCATACACATGCGGCATCCCGTTAACAACCGATTCCAGCAACCACGCCGACTCGTTAAAACATCAACTTGCGGATGAACACCAACGTCCTTCACATGACATTGAACCAAGTACAAACTGCACAAAGTGAAAATTTCATATTCAATTTCGATTCAGTTGATCCCGTAGAAGTGAACTGAACAGTGTTGGCGAAAAATCGTCCGGCAGCAGAAAAGTAAACCAGTGAATCAAGAGTAAATCTCCAGCAAAAACAAAGCAGAATGTCGAAAATCGGTATTAACGGATTCGGACGCATTGGCCGCTTGGTGCTGCGCGCTGCAGTCGAAAAGGGTGCCAGCGTTGTTGCTGTTAACGATCCTTTCATTGATGTCAACTACATGGTCTACTTGTTCAAATTTGATTCGACCCACGGTCGTTTCAAGGGCACCGTCACCGCTGAGGATGGAGCTCTCGTCGTCAACGGCAAGAAGATCACCGTTTTCTGCGAACGTGACCCCGCTAACATCAACTGGGCCAGTGCTGGTGCTGAATACATTGTCGAATCGACCGGTGTTTTCACCACCATCGATAAGGCCGGTGCCCATTTCAAGGGCGGTGCCAAGAAGGTTATCATCTCAGCCCCATCCGCTGATGCGCCCATGTTTGTATGCGGTGTCAACTTGGATACCTACACCCCCGACATGAAAGTTGTCTCCAACGCCTCCTGCACCACTAACTGTTTGGCTCCTTTGGCCAAGGTCATCCACGATAACTTCGAAATCATTGAAGGTCTTATGACCACCGTGCATGCAACAACTGCCACCCAAAAGACCGTTGACGGTCCATCTGGCAAATTGTGGCGTGATGGTCGTGGTGCTGCCCAGAACATCATCCCTGCATCTACCGGTGCCGCAAAGGCTGTTGGCAAGGTTATTCCAGCCTTGAATGGTAAAATTACCGGCATGGCTTTCCGTGTCCCCACTGCCAACGTGTCTGTTGTTGATTTGACTGTGCGTCTTGGCAAGCCTGCCTCTTACGAAGCCATCAAGGAGAAGGTCAAGGCAGCCGCTGCTGGTCCACTTAATGGTATTTTGGATTACACCGAGGAGGAAGTCGTCTCATCCGATTTCATCAGTAGCACCCACTCTTCAGTCTTTGATGCTAAGGCTGGTATTTCATTGAACGATAACTTCGTGAAACTCATTTCATGGTACGACAATGAGTACGGTTACTCCAACCGTGTTGTCGATCTTGTTAAGTTCATGCAGAGCAAGGATTAAGTTGTTGGTCAGCTGCCGCTGCCAGCTGTCACAAAAGGGCATTTAGGTTGCGCAACTTTCTTCTCACTTACCAAACTCAAGGTTCTACCAACTCACAACAAAAAATACAATATCGTAAATGCATAAACATACAAACACACATAGAAAGACACACTAAACACAATAGTAACACTGATTCATTATAGAAAGAATATTTCCTCTAACCCATTCCCCCAAATTCCAAATTGCTGATTATCATTATTACATAGTTATTGCGAGCTATTTACACAATAGTTTGCGGGGGTTCTGGGGAAGTGGACTTGTAATTTTCAGTGTTTAAGCAAAAAGTTAATGAGTTATTAAATAGAGATCTATCTCCGATATTATGTTACATGAATCGTATGTTAAAGTACAATAAAATAAAAAGTTAAATGTAAGAAAAACTGTTATAAATTATGTTTTTTTATTATTTCAAGTGCTGTCGCGAAATTTGCATTTCAGCAGATGACGTAAGAAGTCAATAGTTGGTGAAATTTTGTTCCTATTTGCTGAGCTCTTCTAAATATTGGTTCAAGGTAGGAGAGTCAAGCAGCTGTTAATATTATCAATTTCTTATCTACTTTGTTATACCTAAGGCATTAGTTTGAATTTTTGCAATTTAATTTCATCTAATTTTGCAAGCAATTCATTTCTATTGCATTTTGTTAAGTACATATGTTAGTGTGACCAGGTGTTTATTTGAATTTTATTTTGGATATTTAGTAGGTACGTACGTATATATTTTATACATAAAAGAAGCGTTTTGGTTTACCGATTCACTAAATTTTGGAGGTAACGTGGCAGTCATTCAGTTATGATTTTCATAAATTATCTGCATGAGCTAAGTATGTAAATCAGTAGTTTTTTTAAGTTGCAATTAAATACTTTGAATCACAGCAACATTTTTAGTAGCAAAAGAGTCATATTTCAATCGCCTGGACGATGGTTTCGATCGCGCGCGAGCTCAAAGTCTGATGCCAAGTGATATTTTGTTCAAGAGAGGATGTCTTTAATGAAAACATTTTCTAAAAAAAAAACAACAAAAAACAAAAGGTCATCATTTTCTTACGGATATTTCACCAAAATTTACAAAAGTTTTTTAAAATTAGCTCATAAAACAAAATATCTGAATTGTCATGCTTTAGAAAATCTACAACTCCTTACGAAGCGAATGACACCTCATTTATCAAAATCGGTGCAGTAGAAGCCAAGTTATAATAAAAAATAATTCAATAAAAAATTTTGCTGCAAAAATTGTTGTTGAAACGCACTACTCAAAATCAATCAATCACCAGGCAATCATGAACTAGCAGCAGCACACCGTATGTCTACACATCCCCAAAAGTGCGCTGGAAATTTTTTTTTGCAAAATGTTTGACAGCGCAAATTGATAAAAATGATTGCATCTATTGGGGGTAACTTTTCTACTGCTTCACTGAAACTACGAGTGCTTTCGAAATGGAATTGTGCCGGTTCTAGTTCACCGATTGGGACAAATTAGGTATCATTCTTTTTGTAAAATAATGCAGTTTTATAATAAACATTTTTAATTGAAAACATCTTTTTAATAAAGTTGCTGTTATGTCTAAAGCAGTGAAGGGCACTTAGTGGCTCTATTTACTCACATTGCTCTAACCGTTATTCGACGCAAAAAAAATTCGCAGAATTTCAACGCTATCGAGGCACAAAATTCGCAGAATTTCAACGCTATCGAGGCACAAAATTCGCAGAATTTCGACGCTATCGAGGCACAGCGTTGACTTGAGTTCAAATGAAAACAAAAACAACACACAAAGGCATAAGCGACGGTGCCGCATTGTGTTTCAACGAATGTAGCAATTGTTTTTGCTTGTAGTGTAATTTGGTTTTTTCTTTGTGCCAATGGCAATTTTGGAAATGAAAGTAAAAAAAACTTTAAAATTTCTTTTGTTGTTGATTGATGTTGTTGTTTTGCTCTTTTGATAGATTTTTGTGCCCACCGCTGGTCTAAAGTAATGATGAGAATTGTTACCATTTGCAAGAGAAAACATCAATGGCAAACATTCCTATTTGAGTGCTTCTGGATGGAAATTAGTTTTGCAATTATTGGGAATCTCATAAAAAACACCTTACCTTCTTATAACTCGTTTATAATTAAGTAAGCAGCAATATATCAAATCCCTCTTACAAAGCTTATGGATACTTTAAAATCCACAGATAAAGTCGATACAAACCATTCTTTGACCACATACACAAGTTTCAATAAAATTGCACCCACTAGATAGACAGGAGAAGCTCTCTTTCCGCTGCACTTCGTTACAAAAGAGTTGTGGCTACGACAGTTCTTACTCCAGTTAATCAATTATAGCAAATTATGCTGTACTAAAAAGCTGCACCTAAAGAAGAGCTCGTTGACGGTTTCTTCAGTTTTATGCCGCTAGTCAACGCCATTGAAAAAGTGGATCGAGCTGTTGCGTTTCAATGTTCTAAGGTAGTACGAATGATTTTTCATTTATTACTTTTATGAAGTTTAACACGTACACAGATCAATTTCATAAAAATTCTAACACTTTTCGCAATTTTGACTATAGATATCACAAATATTTCAATTCATACGAAATATTGTTACAAATACTTTCAGTGCAGTACTGTACCAAAGGATGCCATATCCAGTGCGGGCTGTAGGACAAAATTATCCATTAGAGGAATAAGATTGTAACGGAACCATTCAACAAGCCTGAAGAAATTAAGTTCGGTAAAAAAATTCTAGTACTTTTCTGATTATGTTGCAGCTACTTTTCAATTTTGACCAATAATGATGCGTTTTTGAAATAAGTGGAGTCAAATTCAATATTCCAAAAATTTTAGAGCTGATAAACTGAGAGAAATTTTAATTTTCTTATAATTAAAACCTTTGTATTTAAACATTATGAACTTACAGTCATTTTAGCAAAGACCAATATTGTAAATTTTACTTATTGATCAATGCTATTTTTTATTCAACAAACATGACAAAGATAACAAATGGAACAATTTAACCTGGTAATTGGTGACATATGTTTCGGCTATTACCACATAACCTCATCAGACCAGTTTTTGGTTAATGTTGTACATGGAGTCGATCCCCTGACCGTATGTACATGCATTTCAATTGCATATCTGTCAACGGCCGCTCTAACAACTGCGCTACTGAGGAACTGACCTTGAACTGTACAAATTGCGTATATCCATTTATTATCTCTTGTCACTTTCTCGCTTGTTGTCACAGCTGCTAAGCCATTGGCTTAAAACCTTTGTATGAAATTGTTCACAGAGTTTTGTGAAATACTTAATAAGATACCTTCTTGAATCAATAAAGTTACATTATGTATTTCATTCTAGCTCTTCAGACTCTATCAATTGACATACATTTCAAGCTGGAATCCTACACTATACACTTTTTACCAAAAATAAGTCGGCGCAAAAACAGGTGGTAACGCATGTTTATGACATGATTCGACAAGACAACCCTATATGTATATTTTATTTAGGCTCATCAAGGTCTATCATTTGACACACATTTCAAGCTGAAATATTGCACCACACACATTTTCTAAAAAAGTTAACTCAAGAAACAGGTTATCACCTGCCCATGCTTGGGAAGGGATTCGTCAAGGCCACCCTATATATTATATTTTGGCTTGTCGAGCTCTATCATTTGACATATATTTAAAGCTGTAATCTTATACCCATTTTATTAAAAAAAAAAATCAGGCAATAGTCGGATTTTTTTTCGGCTCTCGGGCTTAGATCAGGCGGGACTAACGACTCAAGGTGGCCCTTTTCCCAAAGTTATTTGTACCAGCATGACATACGTATTGATGAGAAAAGAAAAGATTCTCGTTTCGATTTTTCGAACAATAATTTCTCCGCACAGACTGAGTCTGAAAACGACTGATCACAAATTAATAAATAAAAATTGTTTTGCATAATTTTAGGCATTTATTAAACAATGCGGAAAAGCCCAATGAAAGCTTACATCATGCTCTCTCAATTGACTAAATGCAGCATAATGAATAAGTTGGAGCCAACAAACGGTGGTGGTCAGCTTGCGTGACCAAAAATATAACGTACTGGCGGCACAACTGGTGGAGCAAGTCACAGCAAACGTCAGTCGTTGAAGCAGACTGCATTTGTGTAGAGCTGCAGCTAATAAATATTAAATATTTAACTCGAAATAGTTTTAAAATAATCAAATTTTTGTGGAGAAATCAATTAATATTTTGAATTTCAATGCGAATTAATAATTAATACTCAATTTTGTTGAAAATGTCTGCAGAAATTGAGAGCAACGAAACATTAAATGCACGTAAGTTACGATGTAACGAATAAAGTGATAACGGAATGCCAACTTTCTCTTACATTTTGTTTTTGTTTATTTTTCAAACGGGCAGGCACTGTGTATTTGCTCATTTAAATTTTTGCATTTTTTTATTTTCATATGTCGCTAATCAAATTGTTTGTTTTAACAATAAAACTTAAGTTCAAGATGGCAACGTGAATGACGATGAACGGTCAAACAGTGAGCAACCGCACTTAGCTGAAGCTGAGGAAAATCCGAGAGCTGTTGCCTATTTGGAACATCTTTTGAATGATGGTGCTTTGGAAGGCGATAGTGGCGCTGAAATGGAGCTGCCATCATGGTACAATGAACGCCTATTCACACAGTAAGTACCATGCAGTTTTACGTAATTCATGACACGCTATGTGCTATATTATATATGGCCATGCTTATTAGGCGCCGAAATTTAAAAAGTTAAGTACACTTAATTCTCTTTTTATACGGTAGATACGTTCCAGTGAAAATCGCACAAAAAAAAATCGCATAAAAAAAGACATGACTTAGGCCTTGGTCACGCAATGAGCGGCAAGCGGTAGAGTGGCAAGTGGCCATTTACTCAGCGGCAGCTCTAGAGCGTTAGTTGTTTTATTTCTTAATAATGGAGTTCAAATTGAAAACAAAACAAGTTAAGGTGTTATCTTCGGTCAGGCCTAAACTCACATACTCTACACAGCACTGAAAGTACCTCTTAAATAAATGTTAAAAAGACGTTGAAGAGGTTGAATAAGTCGAAAAAAATGTGAAATGTAAAAAGGTTGAAAAATGTTGAAACAGTTGTAAAAGACTGAAAAAGTCGAAAAAATATGGAAACCATTGAAGAAAGTTGAAAGAAATTTAAAATGTGGAAAATATATGAAAAATGTTGAAAAAAGCTTAAAAATGTCGAAATAATATGAAAATGTTCAAAAAAGAAAGAGGTTAAGAAATGTTGCAACAATTCAAAATCGCTGAAAAAGTCTTAAAAATAAAGAAAATAATGAAGAAAAATTAAAGAGGTTGAAAAAGTCAAACGAATAAATATGGAATTTGTACATATATTGAAAAAAGTTAAAAGGTTGAAAAAGTCGAAAGAACATGGAAAATGTTGAAAAAAAATCGAAAATGAAAAAGTTTAAATATGCCACGCCCACTTCTCCAATTCCGTGCATCCAGTGGCATCATTTCTCAAATTTTTGTAATAATCATGTGTGCCAATTTCGAGATATATAGACTCAAAATTTTTAATTGTTGTAAAGTGCCTTGCCCAGTTTTACGATTCCGCCCAATTTTATAACAATTTAAGATATATATGATATGTATCTGGTTACCGAATTTAATCACAATATCTTGCACAGTTTACCAGATACGACGGCATAAAGGCTAAAATTTTGGACATGTTTACTGATTGCCGCTCTAATTTTCAGAAAAAATTAAAACACAATTGAATGCTGTGCGTTGCCGCTCTACCGCTCTAAAAATGTTTTCCCGCTCAGTGAGTGCGTGGCCGCTTCTATAGTGTTTCATATGTTTTAATTTTTTTGTTACCTCTTGCCGCTCATTGCGTGGCCGTACCCTTAAGTATATTGTATAAATAGGGATAACTTCCATAATTTTTGAAAAGCTCGCAAAACCAAGAAAGTTCTTAGAAAAGTTGAAATCTATATAAATAAAATGATAGCCGTTTTCGATGAACGGGATTCACGCAAAATCTATTGAATCAATTTTGATCAACTTTTTTTAGTCATCTTCCTTAGACGCTAGGTCCCAACATAGAATTAAAATTATCACGATATTCCGGTTAAATATCAAAATATTAAAGTTTTAAAATTGCGAAACAAATTAATTTCATACATAGAAAGAAGCATGTAAGCATAACAAATCGTTTAATGGCAAGTTAGTGTGTGTGCATTTTGCTTTTATATGGAAGAGAATATTCAAATTTTACTCTCGCTCTCATTCTCAATTTGTCAACGCAGCAACGCGAAATTTCTGAACAATGAAAAAAAAATTACAGTACGTTCACACATAGAAAACACACATGCTGTCCTGAATGGCTTGACAACATGTGTGACTGTCAATATTGCTTTGCGTTCACATTTTCGTGCATCAAACATCAATTGCAGAACATTTTATGAGCGTCCACATCGAAGTGAACTGCATGAAATCCTATTTAAAATGAAAAATGTTCACTAGGCTTGACAGTCAGTTCACACAGGTTGTATGGTTGGACACGCCAGCAGGAAAATCAACAATTTTTGAAGTCCATTCAACATGTGTGCCAAGCGGTCGTTCCTAGAGTTCACATTATCGAACATTGATGTTGGACAACATGTGTGATAATATGTTCTAGGATAATTGAATGTGTTAGCTTGTGTGTGTGCTTTGTTTTTGTCTTTCACATGGCAATGTAATATAATATTTATGGAAGAGAAAATAACAAAAACTATAGATCTGTGAAGAAGAATCCAAAATTGACTGTAGTTCTATTTAACAAAAGTAAATTGTTTGCCTTCGCAAAAAAACAGGCTACGCGTACAAAGTCGCGGGCATCTGCTAGTCTATACATAAAAAATTAACGTGGTGGATCCCAAATATCACTGATGACTTGTGCTGATGTCATGCAGCCGTCTGATTGCTAGCGACTCTTAGCAGACAATATCATTATGATTCATTTATGAATAATTGACTTATGCGTACACTTTCGAGTGACTGTTGGAGTCAATTGGCATTTATCAAAGTCATTTCAGAGTCAGCATTTTCTTCGCTTTCTGACAATACTCGCAACCGTTTGTGAACTGGTTCCAAATCACTATCACTACTGTTATAGATAGTCAATGATTTAAGTGGCGAGATCGCTGAGTTAATCTCAACTGCTGAAGAAAATGAGTTATTAAACTTTGTGACTCCTTTTGCAATTTTTTATAAAGTTGCTGATATCCAGAAATGCAATTACTCAGCTCACGTTGAAATTTGAATTTCCTTTCAGAATTTGGGTCATTATTAAGAAAATGTGCTTCAAATTTTCGGCAAAGTTGAAGACCTTCTCGAATTATTTTTGCAGTTCATTAAGGAAACTGCGTAATTCAACAATTTTGAAATACGTATTACATTAAATATTTAGCAAACCCGCAATTCAACAAAATAAATAAAAACTACTCATATATTCCATAAAAAAAATCTTACAGAAAAACTGCATAACTTTGAGATCGCATAAAAAAAATTCGCATAAAAAGAGAATTTAGTGTACTTAATAATTTACGATTATGTCATGTTTGATGTTTACAATTTGGTAATGCGAAAGTATGTGATTTCTCCATTGGTTTGCATCACTTGTTAGTCACAAGTGTTGGCAAGTGCGGACTTAGATCAGGCAGAATTAACAATTCAAGATTAACATATCAGAACAATTTTTTGTTCGAGTCATGCTCGTATTGGTGAAATTGGAATTGGTACAGTCTCTTAATTGATAAATAGTCCCGGAAGTTATTTTGCCGAAAAAAATTACAAAAAATTTAAATTTATTTAAAAGCAAACTTATATCAAGTCAAAATCTGATGACTTACTGCCAACCTGACCTGGGCGATAAGGATTACATGTGTAATTGATTGCGCCTAGAATTACGATTATTTTAATTTTTTTTTTTTTAATAAGGATTGCTGTAATCATGCATCTAAGGAACCTTAGATTACAAATGCAGTAATCATAATTTCGGAAAAATTCAAATTACAATTGTGGTAACAGTAATCTCTTTGATGAAATTGAAACTTTTTTAAATTAAGATTTGTTGAGCAATCGTAAACGAAGTAATTCAAGAAATGTCCAAAAGCTAAATTACCTATGAAGATAATATTTATCTAAAGAGAAATAAAATTATTAAAAATAATCTGGACATCAGACAATTTGAATATGACCTTAAAACGTAAAACATTCCAACTTTAAAACTTGATATTCCTCGCTCGATATCATCGATTACAGTAATCCTTATAAAATAAAACGATTACAGTAATCGTAATTTCGACTTTTTAAAAATTATGTTTACTGCAATCGTAATCCAAGGTCGTTCGATGAATGATAACTTTAATTGTAATCGATTTTTCCTGGTTTTTCATGGTTACTGCAATCATAATCATATGGTAATCGTAATCCTTATTACCCAGCTCTGCTGCCAACAAACTGAAAATACATATAACTAAAAACAATTTGAAAATTGCTAAAAATTTTATTTGAATTTAATTGTTATTATTTTTTAATGATTTAAATTGTTTATACTCGAATGAATATGTGGAAATTTGGAAAGCATATAAGTCAAAACAATAAATTCCATAAAAATATTTATTGATTAAAGACCTTGGCGCAACAAGAGGTTAGCTATAAAATTCATGGAAATGAGATCATTACATAAAGTGAGTTAAAGAAAGATACTTCAACTTGTTACGTTAGGTTGACGCGGGATATGGCAATTGTCATCATAATTTAGACCACAGTTGAACCCATTGTATACCCGGTTTATAACTTCGTTGTTAACCTGTGCAAACAATTTCGGAATTTTAATAAACTTCAAAATGGGTTTTGGACACTTTTGAGCGATGTTTTCCAGAGTGTCGAAGGAGTGATATTCTAAAGCCTTAACCAAATTATCCAAAATATTAATTAGAACATATATAATATTTTTTAGCAAATTTGGGTATGCATCATATGAAGAAAAATAGCAAAAAAAAAAAAACGGTTTTTTCTTAACAAAAAACAAAACTACTCCATTGAGTTCACCCCGATAAAAAAAAAAGATGCAAAAATCGTTTTTAAGAGTCCCTCTAACTTTTCAGACCCCGGTGAGTTAAATCTAAATTTTGATCCAATCGGGAGAGACTACAACTTTTTTCTTAAACTTTTTTTCGTTCTTCCTTATGTATATATAAGGAATATTGAAAAAAAAATATAATAGATAAGAAAAAACCAAATTCCAAACATGAAAATTATGAAATGAAAAGTATTCTAGAACATGCCACTTATTTAAACATGTCTAATGTACATACATACATATATCTAAGCAGTATCGTTTTCTCATATTACTGAATATGTAACTTTTTGTACTTTTGAATGATTTGATTTGTTTGAATGCGAAATTAATAAAGAATTCAAGCATTGAAAAATAGATTATATAGAATTTTTTTATTTTAAATGTTGGCACCTTAAAATTATGTACTTTCTTATAGTCAGAATTTTCACTAATTTTTTATTCTTTGTAGAGGTCAAACCTACATGAGCAAATATCGTTTTGTGCTAACATCAGGTATGCTATCTGGTCTTGTAGCTGTTCTAGCCATTCCATCCATACTTCGCATACTCATTTGCACACGTCAATCATCACAACCTGCAACGGCGTATAGACGTTATCTGCGCACAATATTTCACACTAATGCCTGGTATGACTATTCACCCACTGCAAAGAACTCGAAATTTTGGACCAGTATGCGTGCGGTGCGGAAGGCACATTCTCGCTCTAGTCGCGCATGTGCCAAATTGGACACTGGCCAAATAACACAAAAGGACTTGGCGTTAACACAGTTTGGATTCATTGGTTTTTTAACTTTAGGTGCTTCGCGCATACAACTTTACGACGATGAATTTCTGGAATGTACCTCACATATGTGGCGTGTAATTGGTTATCTGTTGGGCATCAAAGATGAGTACAACATTTGTGGCATAAATTGGGCAGAAAGCAAAATACGCTTAGACATTGTGATGCGACGTGTTTATGCACCAGCCTTAGAGCAAACTGGTGAAGATTTTGTTGTAATGACAAAAGCGTTGCTTGAAGGATTATGGCCAGTGAATACGACGCTGACGGTGGGCTCATTTTTATTTTTCACCAAACGTCTAGCCTATGTCAAAGGATATGAATATTATGATTTCGATTATCCAAGTGGACGATTACCGGACCCGAATAGCAAAAAATATTACTATGATTTAAGTTGGTGGGATCGTTTTATTGTAAGTTATGGTCTATTTATGGTCACCTATGTGCACAAATATAATTTTGTACGTTGGTATTTAAATTTCCGAGTTTGGCTTAGTGACCTGATGATGCATTACTTGCCTTATATGGCAATTTGGAAATATGGCATTAAATGTGCCTATGTTAGCATTTTCACTGATAGCGGAAACGAAAAGGAGTTCGAATTTCACCTTAAGCACGAATGAATGGGGGTTTTTTATGATTAAATACATGCTTTGTTAAATCAAGGAATTTTTTTTATAAAATGCTGATGTAAGCTTTATTAATATTAACATAATTGTTAAAATTGAATCATGAAAATGTATGTATTAAAGGAGAAAAAGTAAAATTATATATTTGCTAATAAATAAATTTGTAACAAAAATATTGTATACCACTTACCTTAGATGTATGGCTTAAATTTCATTGACAAAATTTCACAAGGACTGTGAAAGCTCAAACAAGGTGATTAACATCATCACTACTACTAAGAAACCCTTTTGAAAAACTCAATTTTCTGGAACATCTGCATTTTTGACCACTTCGGTGCAAATTCAAATATTCTTAAACTGATGGTCCTAAAAAAAACGGCGGGTTGCACTCCGGGAGTGCCGACAGAAGTGAAAACAAATCGTTTAATGGCAAGTTAGTGCGTTAATTGGTATGTGTGCGTTTTCTTTTTATATGGCAATGCAATGGAAGACAAAAACGGAATATGTATTCAAATTTTACTCTCGCTCTCATTCTCAATTTGTCAACGCAACAACGCGGACATTGAAAGAAACAAACATGTAAGCATAACAATCGTTGAATGAGAATTAAATGTGTCAGTTAGTGTGTATGCTTTGCTTTTTGTCTTCCACTCGGAATATTTTTTATTTAAAAGATTTACCATCGCATTCATGACGGGGAATCCCGATGACGATCGGTGTCACGAGTTTATACTTTTTTACTCAGCCGCACAACGTGCCATAAGAAGTTTTCACTTCAAAAATTGCTGGAAGAAGTATATTCGGCTCAGTTGCCTCAACTGTGAATAATTAAATTTGAGCTAAGTACTCCTTATGTTTAAAAACAAAAATTTATTCTGATTGCAGTAAGACACATCATTGCGAATTATGTAAGTATAAGAAAAAATCAGGTAAAAAAAGTACCTGGACCTGTGACTAAATAGCTTAAACATAATTTTTCTTAAACTTAAGATAAAAATCTGCTTCTTCTAACAGACACTATGACACCACATTTATCAAAATCGGCTTATTCGTTGCCGAGTTCTGGCTGTTAGAATATTCAAACTGCATAAAACGCCATCTTGTGACAGTTAATCATAATACAAATGACTTCAAAAAAATCTGCAGAGGAAAATTTGCTTACTGAGCAACAACTAACCGGAAGTCAGCATATGTATGCTACAAATTTAAAAATTTTTTCCACAAAATTGCATACTTTCATGGGCCAATTTTTTCAAAAAACGTTGCCTACTTTTAGGCGCTATTAATAATTTACCCTTAAGCGGCCCTCACACGATCAGTATTACTGACAGGATTTTGCATACTGACAGTATTACTGATCGTATGAGGTGAGTACTGATGTACTGTCAGTATAGAAAAACGATACTGATGACTGATGAAAAAATCGGATATTACTGACGAAGTTTTTAAATACTGACAGTAATACTGATGGTGTGAGGTGAATACTGACAGTTCATCAGTATTATTTGCACAGAAAAGTGGCATGCCACTTTTTGGGGCAGATCCGGCTGAAAGTTGGTCAGAGGGTGCAAGTAGGCACGGGACGGCAAAATCCTGGGAGGGGGCGTGGCATGCCCCATTTTGTGGCAGATAGACGATGAGGCAGCGAAACTTGAAAGAAACTTGAAAAAGTTCCTCATTCAGTGGCATGGAACATTGCGTCCAAGGGTATGGTCGTCCGATGCCTAGCTGGAGGCGTGGTGCAAGTTTGGATGGAATCTGCACCAAAAAGTGGCATGCCATTTTCGGCTGTCGGTCACGTAGCCGGAGCATAGTTCGCACCTTCACCAGTCGAATGTCAAAAAAACTGATTACTGACAATAAACAATACTGACCGTGTGAGTGGTACACTGACAGTAATGTAAATACTGTCAGTAATTATACTGTCAGTAATATTGATAGTGTGAAAGCCGCTTTAAAAGTATGCAACACTTTCCGACGAATTTCAAAAATAGCACCTAAAATTAGGACACATTATCTGAAATTGTTAAAATCGTTACCTACTTTTAGGCGTTCTTTTTGAAATTTGCCAGAAAGTGTTGCCTACTTTTAGGGGCAAATTATTAATTGCACCTAAAAGTAGGCAACGTTTTATAAATTTTTTGAAATCGAGTTCATTTTCCAAGTCTTCAAAATTTTAAAATCGAGTTCGTTTCCCAAGTCTTCAAAATTCCAAAATCAAGTTCGTTTCCCAAGTCTTCCAAATTCGAAATCGAGTTCGTTTCCCAAGTCTTCAAATTTCTGAAATCGAATTCGTTTCCAAAGTCTTCGAAATTCTAAAATCGAGTTCGTTTCCCAAGTCTTCAAAATTCCAAAATCAAGTTCGTTTCCCAAGTCTTCCAAATTTGAAATCGAGTTCGTTTCCCAAGTCTTCAAATTTCTGAAATCGAGTTCGTTTCAAAAGTCTTCAAAATTCCAATATCGAGTTCGTTTCCCAAGTCTTCAAAATTCCAAAATCGAGTTCGTTTCCCAAGTCTTCCCGATGACGGTCGGTGTCGCGAAATTATACTTTTTTCCTCAGCCGCACAACGTGCCATAAGAAGTTTTCACTTCAAAAAGGTCTTGTGGAAGACAATAATCTACACACTTTTTGCTGAAATACTCTTTTTTTAAGTCTGCTCTGTGTCCTGAATTATAGAAATATGTATGTAATGTGTAAAAAAAAATCAGTTCTGGGTAACTTTAAGCCGAGGTGACCAAAAATGCAGATCTTCAACAATATACAAAACTTGGGTTTTTCATAAGAGTTTCGACCTCAAAAAGGAACTATATACTGATAGAACTGCAAATTTACACATGGTTTCTGAAAACTAAAATTTTAAAAATCTTTAATAAACATATGCATCAATTTTTTGGTTTGTTCATCAATTATTATGTCATAGTTGGCATGGAACATTGCGTCCAAGGGTATGGTCGTCCGATGCCTAGCTGGAGGCGTGGTGCAAGTTTGGATGGAATCTGCCCCAAAAGTGGCATGCCATTTTCGGCTGTTGGTCACATAGCCGGAGCATAGTTCGCACCTTCACCAGTCGAATGTCAAAAAAACTGATTACTGACAATAAACAATACTGACCGTGTGAGTGGTACAGTGTACCATGTAATGTAAATACTGTCAGTAATATAGATCGTGTGAGGGCCGCTTTAACTTTGATTTTATTTTTATTCTTGTGTATTACAGCTAGAAAAAGCTCCTTATATTGGTATAAAAGTATTTGGTAACACGAGTTACCAATCTTTTGTAACGCGAGTTACCACATAATTCTTGAATTAATTTAAAAATTTCGATCCATTATCGCTGTTTCTAATAATGGTAAGCTTATTGATATATTGCTCATTTATTTATGTAAAATATAAAGCAGCTCACAAATTTCGGAGAAACTTTCAAATGAAATTTACTCTCTGAACATGTTGTCCAAAACTGGTAACACGAGTTACCAACACAATATATTATTTTACTGGATAAATACTATTTTAACACTGAATTTTTAGACTAATGTAGGACATGAGAAATGTTATGTGTTCACAAAGAATCCAATTTTATTAGTTAACCCAAATAATTAAAATTTATGGCATCATTAAACTCAAAAATTCTTTCTGGATGTAACGCGAGTTACCATGGAATTACCCTTATACAGATTTTATTTTGAAAAACATTTTTATAAATAAAAATATTAATGTTTAAGCAAATTTATTTTAAGTTTTTTATGCATTTATTTTTTTTAAATTAGAGCATTCTATACATAAAAAAAATGTAAGCCCCTAGACCTTAAGTAATTTTTTGCGACCTGATTTACCCTCTAATGCATAAAATTTTGTTTTAGCTCATTATTTGTGTGGAAGGTAATTCAGGTGTATAAATCATGAATATGAAGTCGGATATTCATTTCGACTATTTCTCATTACGTAAATTCATACACCATTGACTAGATAATACATTTAGCCACTCACCAGTAAAATTGTGAACTTGATCAAGCAAGAAATAATATTATTTTTTACAAATTGAAAAATCAGGTATCGCAAAAATAGTTGAAACTATCGAACTGTCAAACGAAGCATGAGAAGTCTTACGACAACACATAAGATCAAATCTTGACTAAGGACCGTACTGAGCTAATACTTCAAAAAAACATTATGAGTGGAAGCTTTGCCGATTCAGCTATAGTCCACCAAAAGTAGATGGTATGAATTAAAGGGTTAAAAGGTTAACTCTTGGTAAAATTTGACAACTTGACGACCTTGCATTTGAACTTGGTTAAAGCCCACCGTGAGGTATTATAAAACAATAAGTATGTATGCTTATCAAAAAATACATTTTGTGTAAAAAGTATTTGATTGCCGCTTTGTGGTGGAATCTGAATTCCTTCCTCAAGAACATACCGAAAATCTGCAAATATTATTTAGAAGTCATAAATCAAATGCTGGAGAGGCCTATTTTGAAAGCGACAAAATAGATTTTCATCAATAAATAATTTTGTTTGATTTTAGTTTACTTTTTACACAAAATCCGGTTATGGTAAAAAAAAAACTTAAAATTTCAGATAATTGTTTTAATTCGTATGCTTTGGATGATTTTATTACTTTTTTGGAAGCAACATCTTACCTATTATGCTGTTACAATTCCAAATTATAGAAACTTTATTGGCAGCGAGATTAATTTTGACATTTGCTTATTTCTTTCGCTGCACACGTGCGGGTTTTCTGCCACATCTGCAAAAGCACCGCTATCTCATCAAATGTCCACGAGGAACCTATTTTTAATGAAATAAATGAAATTTTGTTAATTATTTAAGAAATATTTTTTTACAAAAAAAAGCTTACCTGTTTCCTTTGTTGTCATCCATTTTTGTTTTGAATTACTTGAAGATTCTTTTCCAGTGTCGGTGAAACAGAGTTGTTCACGTAAAATTTTCGAGATTAATTTATAATCGCACATTTTGCGAGATTAACTTTGTATGAATAATCGCACATGTTAAAACGAGATTATCACGATAGTCGAGAAAATGGCGATAATATCGTATATGTAAACGTAGTAATACAGAACTAAGCTTTATATCCTGCAGAAAATTTCTTTAAGCCAAATATATTAAAATATTTGCTAAAAGCTTGAGAGCTGCCTAAAATTCAATAATTTCTAAAAAAATAAGTTTCAGTTTTTTAAAATGTGCTTTTTAGCAGCACTATTATTATATTTTTATTCGTAATCATACGTAAATGAAGACTTTCAAATATTCCACATCATTATGTATTTACAAAAAATCTAATATTCATTATTTTAAATAGCGGTATAACTTGAAGTATCATAGCCATTGGCCAACATCTGTTCATCGATCCAATTACGCGCTACTGCAACACTCGCATACGCTGCTGGCACCTCGTCATTACAACCAATACCCCAAGCAACAATACCACTTTGTTGATACCGCGAATCAGTTGCAATACCAATCGGGCAAGCAAGCGGTGCACCACCATCGCCCTGGCAAGTGTCAATGCCGCGTTGACCGCCAGCGCAGATAAAGGAACGATCCAATGCAAACTTTGGTCCCAAACGAGTTGCACGCAAACGTGTCTGACAATCATTGAAATCAACAATCGGTAAAGGCACTCGCTTCATGATTGCACTATAGCGTCCAGCTGCCCCAAAAATATCTTTACCCCAACCGGTTGAAAAACAAGTGGTACGTGTTGCAGGCGCAGCATTCTGGCTTGGCAGACAAATGACATTTATATGATCTCCCAATGTAATGGGAGAACTTAAAATCACTAGCGCAAAATCATTGGCAACATTACGTGGGTTATACTGTGGATGTGTTATTACACGCTGCGGTGTGCGTTCCTCATATGGCAGACGTTCTTTATCAGTTTGAGAATCCCATTCGCCAGCACGTATCAAGAAGCTAGTGGCCGGACGATTGATAACACAATGTCCTGCTGTGAGCACCACTCGCGGATGAATTAGTGAACCGGCACAAAAATAACTGTAATTGCTTGCATGTAAAATGGCCACTGTCCAAGGGAATTCACCAAAACCGGACTCATTATCGTTGGCTCCAGTTATATTAAAATCGATACCACCAACATTGCGTATGCCACAACCCTGTGGGCGATTAGGACGAGTTTCAACTGGTGGCGGTGAAACGCTCTCGGTACGTGTGCTGTTACCTGTACAGCAGATATCGAGGAAATGTGGACAGATTGGGTCGTCATCATTGAATCGTATATCTATGAGTCCAAAACCATCGAATGCTCCATCGTCTTCCTTAACAACGGAATTTGTTCTGGGGTCACACATATGGTAGGGTACACAATTGCATTGATTCTGACGTCCGCTCACAGAGTTAAACTGTGTTTGTGGCTGTGATGGATCATTTGGTACAGGTGTTACTACAGTGTCAAATCTATTCCTTGGCGGTGCTCGTGTTGGTAAGTTTTCAGTTGTGTTAAACAACTCTGCAACAAGCTGATCTACATTAGTTTGAGGAGCGGCATGTAAAAAGGTGCAGGAAAATGTCACCAAGAGTATGAGCAAATATAGAGATCGAAAACTTCCTTGAGGTAACATGTTTTATTTGAAGATATCTGCAAATATATTTTAAGTTTAAGTATGAAGTTTAACTAAGTAGTACTTAATAATTAATATACATATACATACAAATATAAGAATATATATTTTAAGGACATATAGAACTAAGTCTTAAATACATTCCGCATTACAAAACATGAAAATATTCAAGTACGTGCATGCACAACTAATTATTTGTTTCATTTATTACGTTCAATCACATGGGGTTCCGGAATTTCCTAAATTTAAACTTTTTTTGTATGTGCTCCCTTTTTACAGATCGCAGCAAATACACCCCTCATTTTTGTAGTAATATCAAAAAATCAGATAGCTACCCTCTGAACCTACATATTATAAATCTACTCATTAAATCGGTGATCGAGGGATAGACTCTGCCAAAGCAGAGTTGCCTTCACCGACTCTGAACAGATGGAAACATGATCAATGCTACAAGAACTGGACCCTACTTTTTCACTGAGGGTTAGAGCCCAGACCAGGCAGCGATCATACTGAAACAGTAATTTGGCAGACCATTCTGAACATGGCAGCCCTACTCTTTCTGTTGAGGCTGAAGAAACTATTGAGCGTGAACGAAGGTTTTACTTCTTTTACTCCCTTCATAAGGCTAATCTATTTAGTGTCATGGCCTGAAATGAAAAAGCTTTCCTCTATCCTTTGAAAGTTCTTTTCAAATTTAAACCCCAAATAATCTGAAGTCGGCAATCACCTGGTCGCTAAAACTAAGGCTTGGTCTGTATTTTCTTTCCACCGATCCTGGCATTTTTCTCCATTTATTGGAATTGTCCGATCCAATTCAGTCTATCGATTTTCAACTTTTAAGCTATACGTAAGATTTTACTATTAAACGACTCCAGCTGCTATTCTGCAACACGCTATTCCATGCAAAACAATAAGCAAATTTAATGTTACATACAGCACTATTTGCATATTCCGGGAGAGAAATTTCGAGCACAGCATTTTCAAATATATATAATTTTGCAGCAACCCTTGTTTGAATCTCAAGCTGGACTTAAAGCTTGACAACATTGTATAGAATCATAATCGCGTAAGTGGACGAAATTCGATCACCGCTGTTATTACATACAGCTCGATGTAAGAAAAAGTGCGTATTGTTTTGGAGCAGAGCTGTAAAGTATAATCCGATGTCTTTTTGCCTTTGCTACATTTTTATTTTTTTGTTTGTTTCAAACAGATTGAATAAATTCTGGTGCAAGGAGAGCTCATAATATTAATATTTACTGGTGGCTCGTCGAGCTTTTTAGTTTTCCACACAATTTATATGGGAAAGAATGCTTTATTAGACAGATTCGTCTATATCTTGTGAAAGAAAAATCTTACACGAACGGCACCAAGTCAATTGAGACATATTAAAAGGGATGATCAGTGTCAAAATTGGGGAATTATATATTTTAATTAATATCGACGGAAGGCTTACTACTACACTATTTAAGTTCAAGACTCGCAGTGAATATTACGCTACTAAAAAACGTAGTAAGAGATGCGTCAAATGTTTAAAAGATTTAAACTTCATTCTCTCAAAATCAATGTTCGTTAAAGTTATTACTTGTTTAATATTCATATGAACTTATTGAATTAAAATTTTAACTGATATATTTTGATTAGAGATTTATTGGGTATTTATGAATTTTCATGATCACTCAATTCTCGAAATTCTTTGAAATTTTACGTACATTGACTAATATTACTAAAAATGTTATCAACATTCCGATGACCCCCAAGGCAAGTGATACTAAATTTTGTTAATTATTGAATTTAAAATAAACAATTCTACAATTCCTAGATTGAAAATTCTTAACAATATAATAACCTTGATAAGAAATTAAGCAGAAATTGAATTAACTCACTAACAATACTGCATTTCGGTTGATGCTTTTAAAAACTTTACACAATAGACTGTTTTTTGTATTTCTAAAGAAAAACTGCAAGTGTTTTTGAACTGTTATTTAAATACATACTTTGTATATACTATTTCTTGCCAATTGATTATCAAAAACTTTTAGCTCACGTCTTAAAGGTCATTAATTATTGCCATTGTGATTTAATTTTAATAACAAACAAAACTTGTGAAATTTTTGTATATGTATGACTCAAGCTTATCGATGATGATTGGGACTTTACGTATAACTTTAATTTACGTATTTACCCACAGGCAAGAAGAAACGTTAATATTTAAAGCACATATGCCTAAACCAGTATGCTTGCACATATACGTATGAATGCGCTTAATTCTGAATAATTTTTTTATTACATACACATGATTTTGAACTTTTAATTGTATGTTAATATATATTCACGATAAGGGGTTGATTTAGAGACTTTCTGATCCAGGCAATGCGAAAAATGCTGTAAATTTTTGTGAAGCATCAGACTTTTATTTTCAATTTTAACTGTTTTCTTACCCAACGTTTTCATAATCAAAATCATGAGTAAAATGTCTTTAAGAAAAAAATTTGCCGCCTCTTAATTTCTGGAGCCTGCCCGCCACTCCACATGATAAGCTTAAGTGTTTAGTTTTTAAGTACTCTTGATGTTTTTAAGTATTTATTAAATCAACGTTTTTAAATAAGACATCTTGACATTAGGTCTATTCCAGTACTTGAAAATTCTTAAAAATTTTCGATAATTTGTGCTATTTTTTACTATTTCTTAATCCTGTATAAAAAAAATTGCAGAAGAGAGTGAATATAATAATTCCAGTCCCTAGTAAATGTTGCTACTTTCTGCTACACAAATTTCGTGTTGTAAAAATTTTCAAGATCATGTTTTGGCAGTTAATGTGAAATTTGTTTAATCAACAAAATATGTAAATAATAAAAAAATATTGATATAAAAAATAAAATAAAGTTCAGGCTTAAGTTTACTTTAGCGAAAATGATTTTTTTTTTTCTTTTTTAAGCCTACTTTTTCTTACGAGTATTTTAACTCTGAGAAAGAATATGTAATCAGAAAGTATCGCTCGAATCCAGTTTCGCCGATATAGCCAAAGAAAGTTGAAGATATAGCTTTTATAAAAAGCGGTATAAGTTGGGATTTCGAAGATGAAAGGTAATTTAATAAGGCATAAAATCGACAAATAAATATTAGAAATTTGTTGTATAGTTTTGATCTTTTTATTTTGAAAAATTCGTTATTTTTTCCAAAAAAAATGTATTATTAACACATTTAGCATTACAAGAAAGCTCTATTTATTTGTTTTAAAATGATGTATCATCTGTACCAAATTTTTTCATATTAAACCCATTTTTTACCAAAATGCAAAACAAATTAACTCCTAATTTTTTTTAAACTATGTATATATTAATGGACAACTACAACAATAGCAACTTAAACAATATCAACAACAATAATAACAACAATACTTTAGACACTGCGGCGTTACTTTTCATAAAAAATAGCAGAATTTAGATGGAAACAATTTATTACTTTGCCAATTTTTATGTAGAGCTATGATGGCTAGCGAACCAGGTGTTGGACATAGTATATATTGAACTACGTTGTTGAAATAGTTGTGATAATAGTTGGTGCTGTTGTTATTGTTGTTGCTTAAGTCGTTAGTATTCACAGGTAGTTTCAAAAAAATTTTATGAATCAAGTTTTTTGTTTTCCGATAAAAAATGAGCTAATATGAAAAAGTTTTGGTACAAGTGATACATCATTTTAAAGCAAAAGAAGTGAGCTTTCTTGTGATGCTAAAAAATTATACGATAGTAATTTGTTTTTCAGAAAAAATATTGATTTAAAAAAAAAAAATTTCAAAAATCGTCATATCTCAAGAATTATACAACGAATTTCTAATCTTAATATGTTTTGTGCCTTTTTAAATTACCTTTCATATGATATCCATATGTTGGAAATCTATTTAGGGGTTTCCAACTTAAGCCGCTTTACATAAAAGCTATATCCGCAGCTTCCGATGACTATATCTCCGAAATTTCTTTTTTTTTTTATTACGAAAGCGCTACTTTCCCTAAAAAAAATAAAAAATTACGATTTTTGCTAAAGTAAACCTGTTCTAAATTTAGTTGAATTTGAAAATTGAAGTTCAAAATTGAAAATGAAAATTGAAAAATTATAAATGTCAATTTTCATCCAATAGGTATGTAGTAAAAGCTTCAAGCTTGAAGAGTTTAACAAAAATTAAATGAACATTATTTGTGTTGCGTTATTTTGATCGTTAATAAACTTGAAATTTTTTCTTGTAACGAGTCTTTTTTGCGTCAGGTACAGATTTAACTTTTTGCGACGAGAATAAAAAAAATCAGTTTTTTAAGTACTTGCATATCTTTTGAAACCAGTTTTTTGAAACATAGCAAAAGCCGGATCTGATTAAAAAAAAATGATGGTCACTTTCGAAACCAGTGTACAAATACCACGGCAGAAAGTGAGCTTAGAATTATGCGAGTTTTTGATTTTTTTATAATAAAAAAATCAGCCGATACGGATAATTTTAATTATAAAATCTAATTTGTTATTACAATATCTTTGGAGCAAGACAAATCAAAAAAAAAATTATTATGTCTAATATCCAAATTCAAATTGGAATAGATCTTATTTTATATACAGCAGAATAGTATAACCAAAGTAACGTTGAAGTAAATCCAACAGATAAAGAAAGCAATAACAGCAATAAATAATCATTGGCAACAACTTAAAACCCACACTCAATTGCGACTCATAAGTAATAACACTTCCTTATATTATAATAATAAGTATTTTCTTCATCTTAATTGCAACAAGTTTGTAGCCACAACTATTCTACGTTTGCACTATAACTCGTTGAAGTTATTATTTTTATGTGTTCAATAAAAAACATTTTAATTTATTCCAATTTTTTTAAGATTATTTTTGTTTGTTCTATACCTTTTTAGCTTGACCACCGGTCCACACGCGCTATTTACTTACGTACGACTAAACTCAATTGCAATCAAGCAAGGAGAATCAGTCTGGTCTAGTCTTGTCTCATCTTCAAAGTTGCTATTCTACATTTCAATATATTGGTAGACGATTAAGAAAAAAATATCATTGAATCCGGTTTATTGCCGTTGAGACACAATTTGTATGTTAGTATTTCAATCCGTAGTGATATAAATCTACATTAAGGCATAAGTACAGGGCCGCAGTTACATAAGCTGGTGAAGGCTCTTTACCACAAAAAAAAAAGAATTGCTTGTATACAAAACTTTAAGCAAAACCTTGGGTTCCAGTACTTATGAGTAACACATACACGTAAAGTGATTTTTTGACATTTTTTAATCCTCTCTCCCTCGTCATAGTCATGTCACAAAATGCATATACTCCCTATTAGTGACGTCATAAATTGATTTTGATATTATAATATACATAAGTAAAAGTGAGAATAATTTTGAAATGAAGTCGTTGTCGAAGAAGAAATGCAGCGAACAATTGACATTGATTTTCTCAAGTGCCATACGTTTATTTTATATTCTACACTCAGAGTTTATTGATTTTTTCATTTCGTTTAAAACACATGAAAGGGGGCATGGCTGGTTTCATAACTTCAAAATGATATATCGGGAAAGGTATATAAGAAACTGCAATCAAATTTCAGAAAATACTAAACATGATTTCAATAAGCCTTTACAAAATTTGCAAATTTTTTAAAACACACATAATGCAATTGAAAAAAAATTTACATAAACGAAAACTGGTTTCAATAAGCACTAAACAATAAGTGGGCAAATTCTAAAAAGAAGGCGTTGCACATTCCATACAAGCAAGAACTTAAACTTTCGATACCAAGAGTTATTCGAGAAAATGCACATTCAATGTGGAAACCGGCTAGCATGTGGCGTGGTAGAAGAAATACAGTTTTAATAGAAAATTTTCACCGTGTAGGGAATTTATTTTTTGGCGAAGCCAAAGATAACCCTCTTATATCTTCAATTTTGATACATATTAATTAAGTTCAACTTAATCAACAAAATGATATACTATACTATACTATTTTTTACACGAAACAGACTTAAAGAGAAATTTTCAAAAAATATTTTAAAATAAAACCTATTGAGGTCACAATGGGAAATTTCCGCTTTATACATCGTAGATAAGTGGTCAGTAATTAATATACTCTAAAATAAAAACTAAAAACTTTCTGAGATAACTAATAAGGATATCTAATATCCTCGAAGCTCTAATTTAATAGGGGTTATATTTCTGTTTGGAGAATTTATTTTAAGAGTCTATTCGTCAAAATATCTCGTGTTGCATTGCATATACACATATGGTCAAAATAATAAGTACACGCTCACATAATTAGTTCAATGGCTTGTAGGCAAAAATTTATTTAAGTTAATAGAAAAACAAATTTATAGTTAACTTCTTACAACATATTAAATAAAATAAAAAGGAATAACATAAATAAAAAACAAAAATATCTTTCAGTCTTATCAAAAAAGTAAAAAATGGATTAAAATGACTGGACAAAATAATAAGTACATTCAGTACATTTTAATAAAAAAAAAATTAACTCGATTTTATCGGCTCTATTTGTTGATATTTAAAGTTCATCATTAGTAGCCGGTATATCAACCATTGTTTTGAGTAATTTTGTGTACTATTTTTGGCATACTTGAGATAAGCTTACGGCAAGTCTCTACTGGTTTTTCATACCAAGTTTTTTGGACAAAACTCCATAATTGCTTCTTATTTTGGAATACTTCCTTTCCTATTCTCTGCTTCAACTTTCGCCAAAGGTTTTCCAAAGGGTTCAAGTTCAGTCATTGACTTGGCCAGTTAAGCAAGGTCACACTATTGTTTTGACACCAGTTCTTCACCAACTTGGAAGTATGCTTAGGATCAATATCCTGCTGAAATGTCCATTTTAGCAACATACTTTCCTCAGCATAGGGCAACATCGTACTTTCCAAAATGTCTTTATAGTGGAATCTGGTCATGCTATCGGAAATTCGATGTATTGCTCTGGCACCGTACCATGAAAAATAACCCCAGACCATTATATGGCCACCCCCATGCTTTAGTCTTTTTTGTGAAGCGTACGTGAAATTCTTTACCCTTGAGGCGTTGGGCGGAGTCATTTCTAAACATATTTATTTTTGACTTGTCGCTGCACAAAATATTACGCTATTTCTTCTCGCCGTCTGGTCCGAACCAATTTGAATATTTCTTTGCGAATGATAAACGCATCTTCAAATTTGTTTTTCGAAGCATAGAAACTTTTCTCGCTATCCGTCAAGGTGAATTGGTTCGTTGTAATCATCGACGTACCGTTCGGAACGAGATCACATTGCCGATGTCTGCTGAAATGGCTCTTGAAGATGCGAAATGGTTCTTTTTTGCGACAGTGACAATATGATTATCTATCGTTGTTGAAGAATTGTTTGGTCTTCCGCGGGTTTCAACCACTTTTTTAGCTTTTAAAGGGTTTTGGACGAAAAAATTGACTAATCCATGGCTTCGGCATTGGTACGAAGACTTTGGCCGTAATTTCTGAGTGTCGAAACCATCTGCTTCTCCTCGGCAGTACAATGTTGATTTCTTCCAATCTATGAAATTTTTTTCTTTTTATTTTGATATAACTTATGAAAATAAATAAAATTAACAAACTTGTACGAAAAAGCCGATCAGATTGTTGCAAAATTAAAAAAATGATTAATTTTCCAAGTGAAATAAGCCCTTTAAATGAAAACATACGCGTATAGAAAAATTCGGGGAAATCCCTTCTTCTTTTTCACTTTTAAAGGCATTGCCATATTGAAATTATCAAAATAAAATAATTTCCATATATATTTTCAGTAAATCAAAAAATAATTGAGAACTAATAAGATATCAGGTAGTGTACTTATTATTTTGACCATATGTGTACTAAACTAAACAAAAATATTGGTTCGAACAATTTTGAAACACATCCAAACGGATTGAAATTGTATTTTTACACGACTTTTCCGATTTGTTTCCCAATTTTTTAATAGCCATTGATACAATAGTAGTTTGACCTTGTTGTATGTAAATGTTCATTCGATTTGGTTGTGATTTACTTTTTTTTTACTCAATAATCACAAACGGGGGTCATGATTTTGTTACCAATGAGAATTTATAAAATATTGCTATTTTTCATTTAGTATGTTGGTGGAGGCCTTAAACTGGTGGTACCCTAAATACGGCCCTGGCTAAATATATTGTACTTCTTCGATTATAACACATAGCGTAAGATAGAATACTCTTGAGATACAAGCGTTAAATGCAATAAATTAAAAAGTTGAGCTATATCCAAATCAAAAGTGAAATGTTTTGCGGAAACTTCACTAAACATTTTCATAAGACTTGCAAAGTATTAACGATCGTTATATAAAATAATAGGATTCTAAGAGCCAGATTTCAAGGCATATGATGAACATATTTCGAATCCATTTGAGTAATTTCATAAGAATGTTACATTCCTTATAGTTAGTGAGATGATTAATTATTCCTAACATTAATTCAATTTTTCGAACAATAAAAGATGCTTTAAACGTGTTTCATGTATCATATTTATGAAAAAAAATATATAAAAACTTATCAAAACTTTTTTGTTTCCACCTAACTCGAAAGTAATTAATTTTGTCTCGTGATTTGTTCTTGACTTTTCTAATTTGAACCCTTTACCCTATAAATTGAGAGATATGAATGAAGAGAAAAAAAGACAAAAAAAGTTCAGTGCCTGTGTGACATTGAAATTTATACCGATCTTGCTTCTCTGGGGTTTTTTGTTTTTCCTACTTAATTTTCCCAAAAAAATTTACTAAGAAACTGATACACTGAAGAAAAAAAATGTACATTCAAAAGAGCTCAATTAATTTTGATGAAACTCGGGAAGGTTGTATAGTGGTTATTATTTTATAAGCCGCTCACCAATTTAAACTTGACATTTAAGAATCGTCATTTCTTCATATAAATTTTCGATAATTTGCTGTATTTTCTCCAATCCCATAATAAATTTTAAGTACGAGAAGATTGGAGAAACTCCAGCAAATTATCGAAAGTTCATAGTTATGTGAATATTTTCGAAAAAAAATATTTTTAATATTCCAAATGCAGATAAAAAATTAAAATAAAACTATTTATTGTGTTTTTTGACCAATTTTAAGACAATTTTTACTTCAACAATTTTGTATGTCATACGAAAATAACTGTCATACGAAAAATTTATGACGTCATACAAAAAAAAAATTGTTCAGTCAACAAAAAAAAAATATTTTTTTAAATTTTCGGACCAATTCTAAAAATTTTTTTTAGTTTTTTTTTACTGAAAATTAATAGCATAGGAGAAAAAAAAGTGATAAAAGGTGAAATTTCACGCAATTGGTTAATCGTCGGTCAATAGTTCAAACTCTAATGAATTTGCCACTCTGGAAATTGTTTGTTAGAGGAAAAAATTTACCTTTCGTTTAAAATTATTTAAAAAAAGGAAAGCATCAACTTAAAAAAAAAAATGTAATTATTTTTTGATTTTCAACCTTCAAATAATTTTTTTTCACGCTCACTGAAACGGAAATATTTTTTATGCATCCGAAAAAAACTTGAAAACGTTTGAAAATAATGCTTTAAGAGAAAATTTAAAAAAATCTACTCTCTTCATCTCAGTTCACATTTGTCCAAATAAATAAACTTTTGATGCGAGAAGTACCATCTAATAAGACAACAAATAGCCCAATTTTCAGCCCTATCAGATAACATTTTTTTTTGGCCTGGGAAGCTTGCTTCATATGTTCTAGAATGTACAGAAATTACAGAGCCCAGTTATCTCAAAATCTGTTGAGAGGCATAGTTCGGAAATCACAAAACTTTGACTTACATGAAACTATGTATCTTACAAACTTCTACCTGAGTGAGTTTTGAATTAAAAAAAAAAATGGATTTTCATATTTATAGTATAAAATTATCTTTTTCGAATAAGTGATTTGATCAAACATGTACATAGATTATTAAATTATCTTCCAAAATGCAATGTATAATTACCCACTAAGATAAGATTAACAATATTTCAATAATTATTGCAATCGCAACAAAAGTGTTCATATGTTAATTTGACAAATGCAGTGGAATTATAACTTGTTTTCGACACTTGCATCAATTTAGACAAGAAGTTATGTTAATAATGGCGCAGTTTTTATTATTGACTACTATCGGGTTGTTCTGTTCTATCAGGTTGTTGTTTACAAAATCAAAATCCATTTATTAATATTAAATTTATATAAATTATGATTAATGCCATACGTCATAAATCTTAAAACATTTTATGTCGAACTAAAAGCCATTAAAATTCAAATTTTTTGTGCATACATACATATATGTAAGTATTATAGTTATATGAATGTAATTAATTCCAATTAATTAACCTTAACTTTCCATTAATTTTTACTTATGAAATGCATTTAATTACAATTAACAGCCAGGAATTTAAAATATAGAAGTCATTTTAAAATGTTGTGTAAACAACTTTCCAAGTCACGACCCACGGTATTTTGTGCCTATACAAATTTGAAAATAAATAGAAGTCGACGTCAAATCTTGATGAAACTTTGTATCCAAGATAATTCGAGCTTGCTTATTTTAAATATTAAATAGATTTCAATATTTTTTTGAGAAAATCGCTTTCAAAGGTAAAAAAATACGGTTGCTTCGAATAGTGACTGAAAAATATCTTTAATTAAAAGAAATATCAGAGCCTTTTTCTAAATAAAGAAAGTCTACCAAAATTGAAGTTGAAGTGAGGTTTTACTAAAAATATTTACTTTTTAAAAACTCACTTCTGAAGTTGACGTTTTTTTTATGTCTCAATGAGGTACAAAAATGTCCGTATTAAAATAGTTTTTATGATTTTTAATTAAGTTAATCCTTTTTTTAAGCAAAGAATTATAAACTAGAAACTGAATTTATCTACATTGCCTGAAAATCAAGACTTAATGACTACGAATCGTTTTATAATAATTATAATGGGAATGAATTAAGCTTTCTTCACATGCTAAAAAATTTATAGGTTAACACATTTTTTGGAAAAAATAAAAGTTAAAAAATTGGTAAAAATTTCAGAAAAATCGTAATATCTCCAAAATCATTGGATTAATTTCAAAGTTATGCTTACCGTTATTGTAGGTCATTAAGCTGTCTATCTTATGACACCCATATTTTTGATATCTATTCAGGGATTTTCAACTTATAAAGATTTTTACAGAAGCTACATCCGCATCTTCCGATGACTATATCTCCAAAACCAGTTCCGAGCGACACTTTTCTTTTCACTATTTTTTTGCATGTCCCGGCCACGGTTACGATTTCCGTGGCGCCACAATCTGACGATGGTTTTCGATGGAGCACCTCAAAATAATTCGAAAACGAAATGAAAAAAATCGATATCTCATTTGGTTTTCGAGATATCGATACTAAAAGACTTTAGTTTTGAGCATACCACTACAATTACGAGTTCCGTGTCACCACGATCTAAATGGTTTACATCTTACAGTATGTCCAACACCGGTTTTCGTTAGACAAAGTAACTTTACATAAAAGTTAGGGCAGTTGAGCGGATTTCGGCTGCGGATCAGGATTTACGTCCGCGGCTGCTTTCAACCAAGATGCAGACTTTAGTATATCCATCCATCCATCCGTCACTTTACGGCGCCATGGAAATCGTACCACCAAAATCAAATTTTTAAGTATCGATATCTCGAAAAGCAAACGAGATATCGATTTTTATATTGAACATTTTCGATTTATTTTACGTGTTTTATCGGAAAACGGATATTGTAATCTCCCCCTTTTCCGAAATTTTTGAACACAAATATTTTGGATCTATTTCAATAAGAATATTACCTGTTGAATGATACCAACTTTGTGCTAATCGGAGATCAAGACTTTCCTGATTTATATCGATTACACAAAGCACTGTGTGTCCGCGGCGGACCCGCATGCATCGTATTTTACAAAGTTTTACGTTGAAAAATAAATTTTGGCCGTACATATGTACACACCAACAATCCTGTTTGAACTTTTTACATCGAAATTTCGCCGTGAATACGCTTAAAAATTTTACCGAAATTACGCCAAGATCACACCAATTACATATTTTGCTTATCAATTTACGATTTGCACTTAAGCGGAATCAGCTTTTTAAAACGAAAACACACTTCACAATATCTCGAAAAGTTAACGTGAGATATTTTTTATTGTTTTTGTTTCAGACACTATTTGACATTGGAATTGATAACCATTCATAACAAATTTTTTTTATGTTTGTAAACTAGGGTTACCAGATGACAACATCGTGTATTTATTAATAGCAGTGTTTTGACGCGTTTTTTAGAGGTTATAGGTGCACAACAATAGTGTGGCAACGCTTTCAGCGGCGAATTCAGCCTGTCAATTTATATGACATTTTGCAAACGGTGCATTATTTTTTAAGCGAAAAACGTTGGACAGAGATAATTTCAAGTTTATTTAGTTTGTTAAGAAAGAAAATATAGCTAAAAAAACTGAAAGAAGAAAATAAAAAAATACTAAACGATGTTTTATCATGTAAGAAGATAAAATAAGTTCAATTTAGAAGTACGAAATAACTTGGTTTTTACAAATTCTTGATAGATTTCACTGGAACATGAAATTCTATTGCATCCGCGCTATTTTGGACCACAACTCTTGGAGACTGTAAAGCAAAAACTGTACACTGAAGTAGAAGGTACCTGTACAGGAAAATATGGTTTTGTTATTGCTGTAACGACAATTGATCAAATTGGTTCTGGTGTAATTCAGCCGGGTCAAGGATTCGTTGTTTATCCGGTGAAGTACAAAGCGATTGTTTTTCGTCCATTTAAGGGTGAAGTGCTGGATGCTGTGGTCAAACAAATTAACAAGGTATAATATTTAAAATAGAGCTACTTATTGTTATATCTATATACATATATAATATTGCAAAAATAAGTGAATGCGCTATCGTTTCGCTAATCAGAACATATGTAAACTATTTAAACTGTGCTACCAAGAGACTTCAGTCAGTCCGCCTACCATGTTTGTTAGTTTGGTAAAATTTGTTTATAATTGTTCTTAAATCCAAATCCTTTATCTGAATTGTTGATGGTCACATTGGAAATATCTTTTGAATTCAGAAACTTTAATTGTAAATACTTTTTAAAGTTATTTTCAACTCTACGTCCAGTAAATGCCATCTGGGAAAATCAAAAAACCAAGGTCTACATATCGCTCACTTACTTCAAGACTGGCATAACTAAAAAAACGTGATTTTTGAGTTAGTTATGCAGAAATGTCCGCCATTTCATGTTTTATTTTGTGTCAAAAAATCAGAAAATTATCTCATAAACTTGCTTTGTGAGAAGAGTTTATATAGACATACTTTTCATTATTTTCATATAAAAAGCAACTTATTGAAAACTTTGAATGCGTTTTTCTCCCACTTTATGTTTTTTGAGTTATGCCAGTCTTGAAGTAAGTGAGCGATATGGTCAGATTTTGCTTCGTTGAATAATGTTTGCCTGCTCTATCACCTACTTCTGCAACTTGTTCCTACCTCTATTTGAAAGCAAATCACAGGAGTTATAAATAATTTTAGAACAGTTCTTGTGCAAAACCTTATGACATTTCCTTCTTGAAAGCCTTTTCTATTTGAGTTGTAGTTTGCAAAAAAAAAACCTGAATCATAAGCCGGATCGAATCTTAGGGCCAAAAAAAAAAGTGAAAAAAATATTCCACGCAAAAATCATGTTTTTTATTATTGGCGAAACTGCTAAATTGAGTTTTCTCCGATCGAAAAGAAAAATGATACAGAAATCGTTTTAAAGAGTCCCCCTTATATTTCAGACTCCGTCTAAATTTCGATACGGTGTACTGATCAATGTCCGTTTTAGGTAATTTTTCTTCAATATTAACCATTTTCCGTCCGGATTATTTTGACAAAAAATCACATTATTCGTGATATTCTGGAAATCTTTCTGGAAACAAAAACAATTTATTACAGTACATTCTACAATAAACAAAATGTATTTTATTTGCTTTTATTATTTCAAGGTTGGCATGTTTGCTGAAATTGGACCACTCTCTTGCTTCATATCACATCATGTAAGTTGAAACACACTGTAAAACAATATTTTGTTAATTGTCTCAATAAATGAATTTTAGTCTATACCTGCCGATATGCAATTCTGTCCCAATGGCAATCCACCCTGTTATAAATCAAAAGATGAGGATGTTGTTATATCAGGCGAAGACAAGATTCGCCTCAAAATCGTTGGTACACGCGTGGACGCGACAGGAATTGTAAGTTGTTAAAGCAGAAGAAACAAATTAATTTGCTTAAAATAATTTTTATTAATATTTCAGTTTGCTATCGGAACTCTTATGGATGATTATTTGGGTTTGGTTTGCAGTTAGGTAGATAGACAACATACCGTACAGAAATTGTACACTTAAAAAATAAGTTTTTAAATTCTATAAATAAATATATTTAGTGTATGTTTTTATGAAAAAAAAAATACATGGAAAGATATATTTTTTTCGTATGCAAAATCCGATGGACGCATTCTGATGGTAAGTTTCGCTAACGGAAAACCTGGAAATTTATATACTAAATGCTACCAACATTAGTTTTACCGGAAAGTGATTACTGTGAAAATTTTATTTTATAAAACTTTTATGACATTTTTCATATAGTTTGGCGTTCATTAAAAAAGTGCTTGATAACAAAGAACTCCTTTTTTTTAATTACTTGAACTCTTTTGAATTTTGATTTGCTGAATCTAAATCTGGTGCCAGATTTTTTTAAACACTAATTTTTTTGTTTTCCATCATTTCAACAATAAAACTTTAAATTTTTGATGATAGCTTTTTATTTTTAAATAAATAGTTGCCAATGTTTTGTACGTATGTATAAGTACCAATAAATTTTTTGAAATTACAAAAAAAAAATATTGAGTGGGATGATTCACGTCAACTGGGCCCAACCCAAGTTCAAAATTTAACGTAATAAAAAAAAGTCGTCCAAAAACATTCGTTAGGACAAAAAGTTTAGAATGCTTAGTGCCTCTTTTAAAAATTACAAAATGGTAACCCATTTTTTAAAGTCAAATCCTTAATCATTCATCAACATTCTTTTTGGATTAGGGGTAGGGTCCAGTTGACATGAATCGCCTCATGTTTAGATATATAAAAGTAAATTGAATACACATTCAGAAAAAAAACATTTATAGGATAAAACTAACTGCACTAATAGGTGCACACCTACAATTAATATGAAGTAAATAAATAAAATCCTTATTTAAATCATTTTGATTTTATACACATTGTTCAACCTCAGTTAAAACCATTTTGATTATTAAATTTGATGCTAGCTACGATATATAATAAGGCAATTTATAGCAAATCAAATGACATTAAACTTAACCATAAAAAAAATGTAAACATAAAAAAACTGTGCACTCAGAAATAACAACTATAAACTTGAGATTAACGATAATAAGATTACACAGGTATATGAAAGCATTAATAGGAATGTTTCAGCAGATTCACATACATTACGAAGTATATAGTTTTACATAATATACGATATATATGGATACATATAGCTAAAAATAAATTACTAGTTTGAAACTTAAATGAACCATTTTTTTCACAAATCCCACGAAAATAAATGGTGTTTCACCAACATATCTCTGACACCATCTTTCAGTGGTTGCGATTCCTTACCACGTTTCGGTGGTAATTCCCAATCAGGATTTAAATTAAATGCGAATTGCGATAGAATTCTTAGTTCACACTTTATTTGCACCCAACCTGGTGAATCTACGAAGCTCCATGTGTGATACCATTTTTGCACCACCTCCGGACACGAGCACAATACCTCTAGCCACAAGTGCAGAACCTGTTCATTTAAGCCCAGACAAATCAGTGAACGTAATTTGACATCCATTTGTGCATGCGCATCATCGTGCGACTGATTAACTGTCTGCACACAACGATAAAGCAGCTCTTCTGGCGTCAACACCTTGCCATCCTCATCTAAACGATATGTCTTACAAAGCACCAAGCGACTATATACCGATTCAAAATCTTTCTCCACTTCTCGTGTTGCAGCCTCTTCAATAAATAGCCATGGGTGACATGGACCACCCAAGAAAGACGGACGTTTCATACCATGCTCCAGAAATGCCTTGATAGCTGGCGCTAAGGTACCTCTAACCAAGTCAGTTACGGTCTCAGAAATGGCATCATCGCCAGCAGAAGTATACAATTTACTACGTTCATCGAGCAGTTCCACAAACTTAGCTGGAAACCAACCACGTAACCCATTAAGCTCACCGACCCAACAGTGTTCGTCTTTCTGGCTAATGATTGTGATAATGTCGTTTTTGCGAAAGCCCAACTCATCGTCATCGTGACGCTCAAAATCATGTAAAGCTTTTGCGCGTCTCTTGCGTGTGCGTGCCACATTAATGAAGTTTTCATGATCCTTGGCATGCGAATCGGTGCTGTAGTTTGCTGTAAGTTGTATATGCGTCGTTAATTTTGGTTCAATGGTGATGAAGTGGCGTGCAACTTTAAGAATGGCTTCTCGTAAATCAACTAGAATTTCTGTTTGCCGTATGTTTTTATTTTTTAACTCATCAACATCATTGTCACCACGAAATAGTAAGGTTTCCAATATGGATTTACTTTTACGCACTTGACGGCGGGCCAGGTGTTGCTTAGGTAAGTTCGGAACTGCCTCGGGGTTGCCAACTAGGCCACCTTGATCAGCCATTAAATATGCAAGATGACGACGACGGTGTGTATCGATAACAGTTTGACTCAATGAACCTCCTACTTCCATTGCTAGCTTGCAAAGGATCTAAAAAATAAAAGTAAATATATGAGATATTTATTGGTAAATATAAGGGAAATTTATTTGTAAATTTACATGAATATCGATCGCTGCTAATGACTATAAATTCAATATAATTTTCAATTGTAATATTAAAACGGTCACTAAAAAACAAAAAACTAAAATCTCTCCGAACACTCTCGATACCTCAAAATATGTGATGGACTAAAATTGTTCTATAAATTTTGTTCAAATTAAATTTTAATGCATTTGTGATCTGTGAATTTTCTGACGTCATCATGACAATAAGGGTGTATTTATAGAAACATAATTTAGAATTCTCTCACTTAATACATACATACATATGTTCATGTAGATATAATTATAATAATTAACTTTTTGAGGTCTTTGCACTGTTCAAATGGGACGTCATATAAACATACCCGGCAGCATCAACTAAAGCGTTCCGATGCGCCTATGTGGTTATTGACGAAACATGGCATCAACGTTACTAGATTATTGCTGTACCTCTGTTGTCATGTTTGTAAAAAGGAAAATAATTTATTTTCTATTACACTAGTTTACAAGCTATTTATCCTTGAAATAACAGATATTTTTTAAGTAATTGAAGTGTCGTGAAAATAGCTAACAAATTCATAAGCGCACCGTTTTCAAGGTAAAGTTTTTACAGTGATAGATCCACTGCAAGTCTCCATATAAATTCAGTATATGGTTCTATATATAGCCCACGATAAACATAAAAATACGAATATGTTCGTTCTAGTGGAACCACAAGCTAATGCATCTAACTTTTCATTACTAAATGTTAATGTTATTTACTCTACTCAATGATTTTCTACTTAGAACATGAAAACATATTACAACAAACCTCAACATCCTCCACCTCGCCTGGTATATCTGATAGTGAATTAAAAATTTGCGCAGAGTTCTCTAAATTATGTAGATCTTTCTCCTTTAATTTTAGCATTCCAAGTGTTAGTTGAAAGAGCACAATGCTGCCTTCGTAGAAGAACCAATCCCAGATTCGTACTAAAATTTTCATATGCACAACATTAGCAAAGATTGTTAAGAACCAATGCAGTGTTATAAGCGATAATTCGATGTCATGTTTTTTAAGGGTTTCATCCACTGTAGATAGATAATTCGCAATTAGGGTTTGCATGACGCGTTGGTCAGCCTGAATGCCCAACAAAGTAGAAGAATAATATGAAGCTGGTAAAAGATCTTCTACAATAGTTGCCATCATCCAAAATGCATTTTCCTCTTCCATGAAAAGCAATAGACACGCAGCTATAACACCAGTACCCTGACAATAGCCAATGTCAGGAAAGAGCCATGCAATTCCACGTAAAATTCGACGTAGACGCGGTATTCCCGTACCGTTTGGATTGCTAAAACATGCGTTGGTGGGCAAAATTCGCAATAAATCTTTTTCAATTTGTTTCGAAGTCATGAGCTGATCATTGCCAGAAGCTGAATAAAAAATTTCAAATTATTCACTGAAAATCCTGATATTTAGTGTGTATACCTTTTACAACATCATGATAGCTTGTCTCACTTTTTTGTTTTTTAGCCAGTGCACCAGACAGACGCATCCACATTTGAGCGCGCAGCGAATGGGGAATACCTTCGCGCACCATATTCCTGAGTTTTTCTGTGCGAGGCAACAGCACTTCCACATTTTCCCATGTTAATTCGGTGGCTTCTTTGTTATGCGAAAATTCAAGATGTGCTATCCATTGCAATCGATGTTGTGCATCCTCAACAAATGGTATACCCAATAACTTGTTTGAACTTTGCTCGGGTCCATCTTCTTCCTCGACACGAAAACCAAATTCATCAAATCGATAGTCGGGCTGGTCATTGGGCCCAGCAACTTCAGCTTCCGGCTGTCCTAACTTTGCAAGTATTTCTTGTGGCCACATGGATGGCGTGAGTGCAGAAAATGGTCCACCTGGGTTGGGGCGCACACCATCAACAACACTCAGCTCTTCCATAAGTTCGGGCAGTTCTTCAAGCACATCATCATCGACGCTGTGCATTTGCAGTTTCTTCTGTAATTGTGTTAAAAATCAAAGATTTTGTAAAAAAAGGTTTGGATGGAGCAATATTCATTACTAACCGTATGTTCTTCCCTTCCCACGTAACCATCGTGATCACGGCCAAATATGCTTTTTGCCATATCCATAGCACTAAAATTTAAACGTAACTTGTAAACAGTTTATCTTTTGATTTAATTATTCTTTTGTTTGTAACAAATAACAATTTAACTCTTTTACATTTTTTGTGCGACAAAAGAAAGTTTTTCGCTTTGTTGCTATTTTGACACTTGCTTTGTCAAACGTCACGTAAAAGGTATGTTTAGCATTCGTGTGCGAGAAAGTGCATCAAAAGCAATATGTACTTTTTTTGTTACTACAGTATGTACTACTTTTCCACAATTTGTTTTTTAATTTAATTTTTGCTTTGTTTGTTTGATACAAAAATTCACGTCAAATGAGTGCGGAAGTAAAAAATGGATTGGGGCCCCTAACAGCTCTATTGATTTATTGAGCTGCAGCTTAAGTGTCGACTGTGAAGTTAATAATAAATGAATTTAAATGAAATATTTCTTCACTGAGACTATAAACCGATTCCTATAATCGTTTCTACGTTTCACAAGTGTGATATTGTTTTTTAATACGTATTCCTTTGCTTGTAGTACGACAAATTTGAAGTTTTCATACGATAGAATGCAAAATTTGCCGCACACAACACAAATCTGTCTACGATTTTGAAAAGAAACTATAGCAAGGGTTGGGTACCCGATCACTAAGTAACTCTATAGTCTTTTTTGACAACCCCTAAGCCATGAAAGTCGCTATAGTTACATTTTTCAATCGTGATATGTGAAAGTTATCACTTTTTGTTTTTGTTTATCAAATAACTTTGATTTTTAAACGCAAAACCTATTCATAAGAGAGAAGAAGTATATTAGTATCACATTAATCACTTAGTAAAGGTTTTTAGAAAATCAAACATTAGTTTTCCTTTGAGCTAAAAAACGAACTCTTTCCAACACTGCAAATGTGGTATTTTGGTTGTCATAAACAGCTGATTTGTGAAATTAAAAATTTCGTATACAAAAAAATAAAGTGAAAATTTATTTGAATGTTTATATAGAAAATCGCTTATAATAATGGATATAAAACCTATTATTACATGTAAGTAAACATACGAATAAGAAAAATATTCAGAGACACTGTAAAATTACTAAAAACCGTTTTGCAGACTTTGGTGCTGGACCTCTGTTCCGTTCATTGGAGTCTCATATATTGAATGCGATTCCATTGGACACCTGCGAGTGGCGACGCACATTTCATCGACCTTCCAAACAAGTGCGCTTAGAAGCACAGGTGCAACCTTTCAATGAGGAAGCTTTAGAAAAATACAAAAAAGGCGAATGGAGCATTTTGGAACACCCAATCTTACATATTTTTGTAACAGAGTGCAATGTTAATATCATATATAATGCATCAAAGAAAAAAAAATCTATTATATTAATAATTTTTGTAATGAACTTTTTAGTCATTTTTACAACCAACATGACAAAGATAACAAGTGGATCAATTTAACCTGGTAATTGGTGACATATGTTTCGGCTATTACCACGTATATACATATTTATATGCATATACATAGCCTCATCAGACCAGTTTTTGGTTAAGTTGTACTGAGAATCGAACACCCGACCGTATGCATTTTTGACATGCGACGGCCGCTCTAACACTTGAGCTATTGGGTATGTGACCTTGATGTGTACAAAGTGCGTGTTTCTTTGGAGTTCGCACGTATTGTTCCATTTTTCTTGTTATCTTTCTGAGTTATGTTCAGTTGACATAGCTCTTTTTAAGCTTATTTGGCTTATACATGTGCTATGATTTTATAATTTTATTTTCATATAATTTCAAAGTTCTGGAAAATTTTCCAGCTTTTTCTCAGTACAACTTAACCAAAAACTGGTCTGATGAGGCTATGTATATGCATATAAATATGTATATACGTGGTAATAGCCGAAACATATGTCACCAATTACCAGGTTAAATTGATCCACTTGTTATCTTTGTCATGTTGGTTGTAAAAATGACTAAAAAGTTCATTACAAAAATTATTAATATAATAATTATTAGTCTCAAAACAAAACAAACCAAAATCTATTATAATATGATTTTTTTCTGCAGGACATTGATTCCTACAAGTCGACTACACGTGAAGAAATCGAAAACTGGCTGAAACTGTTGACCTCTTACAATGTTTCAGACTGGATGATTTTGTTGGTTGAGACTGTGGACGTAAGAAAAACTAAGAACTTGTTGCCACGTACCACTGTATTGGATAAGATACGCTTGGACTTTGGGACCAAAAATGATGATCGCTGCATCTCTGTTTTGAATCCTGCAAAATTTGAACAAAAGTCAACAGAATCATTTCGTTGTTTGGTACAACGCATTAGGTATGTATAAGCTGATCGAATTTTTCGGCTTTTAAAAATATTCATGTTTCATATAAAAATACTTACATTAATTTCTTGTCCGTTTGGGACAAAACACAAGACTTAACGATGTTCTTCACATTACAGGTAAAATCAGAAATATCGTTCGTTCAATACTTTTTATTGAATATACTGTCTGAGTTCGAGCACGTACTCAATGTTTACGAAAGCGACAAGTAACGAGCGGTCTAGTGATATTTATCCTATGAGTTCAATATTTGTTATATCAAGGGTTTCACACATGTACTCCTATGCAATACTTTCTTATCTTATTTTCATGTGGGTACAATTTCAGAACAATGTTAAAACCTCTAACCCTTTTTTGCATTTTTTTTGGATATAAAACAGATCCTCCTAATGTTGAGATATATTATAATTGATATATTTTATATTTTCATATCTTTTTAGATTTCTAATGCTTGCTAGTTATAATCGTAATATCATAAAATACGAGGAACTCATACGTACAAGACGGGAAAAACGCAACCATGATGGCTGGGATTTTCGCCAGTACTTCTTTCTACAGGAAGACTTAGCACTCATTTTTGAAAAGTTGGAATTGCACACAGAAGCACTCATACAATATGATGAATTAGATGCAATGTTTTCACAATTTATTACAAACTCAGGCTTTGGAGAAAAACAAAAATGGTTGGGATACTTTAAGCGACCGCTAAGCGCTTTTCATGGTATTTCCCTAAGTCGACGTAATAAATTTGAAATGCGCACAAAAATCAAAGAAGAAGGCGTATCCATATTAGAATTTCGCAATTATTTATTTGAGCGGCAAGCGCAATTGTTGCAACTTAGCAATAAGACACCTGAAATTGCCGAACGTTTGCTTAATTTTCTCTTTTCAACATTGCGTGAAATCGAACTGATAAAAGTTGATTGTCAAGAGGGTGCCTTATCTTGTTGGGAATTCGTTTGTGCACTAGAGGTACTACAAACGTGTGAACAAGCCATGGAACCAAATGAAGTTATTTGCTTTCAACATTGTGCTCCAATTTGGAATTTGGCTAAAGACAAATTGTATGAATTGGGCAAGTTATGTGGCCTTTTGCCTGGCTTCACTCCAACATCAGAGCAGTTGCATATTGTTGTTTTGCTATCAGCAGGCATTGGAGATGTACCACTCATAGATCAACAACAATTTCTCAATCCAACACCACAACTTCCAGAAAAACGTGATCGTTCACCTAATAGACGGCCAAAAAAATCCGCAACAGAACAACTAAAGGAGGCCTTAGGTTCAAATCAATCATTTCAGAAGCTTTATCTCGAATTAGCTGAGCTTGCTATCAGCACATATAAGCATATTTCGCGTCTGCGTTCAGCGCGCTTGGTTGGCTTAGATTTGGGCAATTTTTATTGTGCACTCAATGAACCGCACAAAGCTGTTGGCTTCTTTACTGATTTATTACGTGAACTGAAGGCAGAAAATTGGAATACTTTGAGCTCTCAAACATTACTAGAGTTGGCGAATTGCTATCGTAAAATGGGTGATACATTAGCTTACACGAAGACATGCAGTTCGATATCATGTTGTCAAGAATTGGAAATGTTAGTGCGTTCGTTTTATTTTGACGAATTCATGAAATCGGTGAAGACGCTTACAAGCACCCTATCGGCGCAGCCTTCTGTGGAAAATGCTAATTTTTGTGTGTTAGAAGATCATTTTCGTATTTGCGATTTAGATGTTTTGAATGCGAAACCCATAATACAAGATGATATTATTGTGGTGCAAATAAAATTAGAAAGTTTTTATCCACGTGAAATCGTGGCCGAACAATTGAAACTCTCTTATGAGATACATGTGGCGCCGCTTATTGCTGTAACTTCTAAAGTTGTGTCACTTAATGCACCGTCAAGTATACAAGTAACGCCTGCTAATAAAGAACCGCGCCTTAAAGTTGCGCTACACTTGGACTATAAACAGGATAATAGCTTGGCGAGCGCTTCTGTGGTATGTGATACCCCTAAAATAAAGCAGCCTGTACGACGCACTAGCAGCACTAAACGTAAGCTCTCACCAAGCGTGCAATCAGACTTTACAAATTTTGTTGCAGCTGAAAATATCGCAGTGCAGCCGGGTATAAATTTCATTGAGCTAAAAGCGAAAGCAACACGTGTGGGCATTTGGGATTTTAAACAGGTAATAATCGCTTATTGAGTATCGAAGAAAAGTCGTTAAAAAACATAATTCCAAATATTTTAACACTTTTCTTCATAGATGTGCCTTTGTATGTCACAATTGGAATTTCTATCCGAGCAAATACCATTTAAATCGCCACCATTTGAGATTACCACAAAACCGGCATCGGCAGTGCTACATTTTAAAACTCTTATTGCTGGCATCGAACAGCCAGTACGTTTAATAGTCTCTGGTGGTAGTTTTATATTTCCGCCTGATGCAAAAATTACGCTCAAATGTTCGAAAAACTTACGCATACGCTTAGTGGCTCCTGAAGGCGAAGATTATCCAGATGATACATCGTTTGATGGTGTGATTAATGTGCCATTACTTGACTTCAAATCATTCGAAGAACGTGAAATTCCCTTAGAAGTAATCACTGGTCTACCAGGACGTAAAGTGACCAAACACTTTGAACATCACATTTCCCTGAGTTGTCCATGGTCACGAAATGAACTGCAAATTCCCATTGAGTTCCAGCCTGCAATGGAAGCTACGTGTCGTCTACACACATGTGGGACACGTAAATATTTGCAGGTGATAATGAAAGGACTCGATGCAAATTTGCTGTTAATGGACGCACAAGTTAAATGTGATGTTCCTGGTGTGCATTTAGTCGATATGAATCCTTCCGGGCAGACAAATATTGTGAGTTCTTTTTTGTTTGCTATGATTTGGCTTTTTTTATATTTTTTTTTTATATTTTTAGCACATCTATAAGTCGCTGACTGTTTCCTATCTGTATGAAATACAAGTCGAAGCTCTTAAGGCTGAAAATGAACTGCCTATTATTAAAGTGCAATTCGTTACTAAATATGCAAGCGTTGATAAACCTCATCTTAAGCGTAGTTACGGTTGCGCTTTCGATTTGGTTGATTATACAACACTGTTTAGATTACAAGCTCAATTAGAACCTAATGAATTGTGTCGTCTACGTTCAGTTTGTAATTTGAATTTGAAGATTACAAAGGTTCATGATAATCCATATGTGGACTTGATGTATGAGGTTTTGAATGATCAAAACTTATGGGCTGTTTGCGGACGCTCAGCAGGTATGTATCAGTGGATGATTGAAAACAATCAATTTTTTTTTTGTAAATATGTAATAATTTAAATTTTGTTTTTCAATTACTACACTATTTACTTTAATACATAGGTTGTGGTAAGTTTAACAAAACAGATTTAAAGTTAGCTGTAGACTTCAAATGTTTTTATGCAGCTTGAGTTTATTTTTATTTTGAGTTTTGTTAAATGGTAAAGCTTTTAGGATAGCATAAGAGCTAGAAATCAAAATTGTATATTGTATTAAAATATATATTATATAATATATAATTGTAAAGCATCTTCAAAAAAAAAAAATAAATGATTTTGCGTACGGCTATTAAATTATATTGGAGCTGGGGTGTCAGATAATAAATAAAGGTTCATCATACGCCCCAATAAACGATTTAAATACTTTGACGAATTAAACTAAAATTGTAAGAAAAACTACTTCTTTGGAAAGCAAAATTTCATTACTGTGCTTATTTTGAGTTGATTCATTTTATTTCTTCAGACTCCGATATTTCAAAACCAATATTAAGGTCTGTTAATTACTACAAAAAACGTTTGATGTAATGGAAATTGCTTACTTGGCTTGAGAATTAGTCCTGTTCCGTTCAAATTGTTAGATTTGCGTATAACTTTTCTGTCAAATTTTACAATTTTTGTAGATATTTATTTTTTAACTCTACAATAATATTCCGGCTTAGCGTTGTTTTTTTATTTTTGATATTTTGTGTAACTTCGCCTAATGCTAAAGCAATTTTTTTTAATTGACAATTTATGCATCACTAATGCTTGCATTTCTTTTTTCCAGGCGTTGTCTCTATGAAAGATGTTGAAAGTCATTCCATTTCCTTGGATGTTATGCCTTTAAGTACAGGTTTCTTGCCTATGCCTAGCATACGTCTTTCGAAGTATACCACCGGTGGTAAAAGTAAAACTGATGCACATTCTAAAGTTCACCCATTTCCACCTGGACAAGTGTATAACTCTACAAAGAGCATGCAAATTCATGTCATCGCCAGCGTTAATGGCGAACAATAGTTATAACGATAAAATTTATATACTTATTAATCAAGTATTTATTCCATTAATAACTATTATGTATTATTATAATTTTATATGTATTTATTAAATTAGCTACAATATTTCAAAACATATTTCATTTATTAATATTTGCTGCTAGCTTGTTAATTTCGTTTTCTTCTATTCGATAGTAATGCCATTCTTCCTTTTCAGTCAAATCGATAGCACCCATTTTTTCATAAAACTTACGTGCTGGATTCCATGAAAGAACATGAAAGTCAAGTCGTTTGCAGCCATACGCCTTTGCAGCTGCGGCTACTTCACGAAAAAGACGTGCACCCGCACCAATATTGCGATATTCTGGTTTTACATAGATATCCTCAAGGAAATAGGACTTTCCCTGCCATGTTGAATAGCAAAAGAAGCATATAGTGTAGCCAATTGCAATGCTGTAATAGTGTTGAAATAATAAGAAATATATTTTCGTCTGCTTGGAAATATTACGATAAGTGTTTTTTTTGCACTTAAATAAAAGCTATGAAGACAATTTTTGTCTCCGCGATTGATAACTTTTGATAACAGGCATTCTACAAGGAAAGATATTTGAATTTTTGCAAGTGCTTAGACTTAAATAACATATTCAAAAATCAATCTTGTTTCACCATTCGCAAGGCAAACACATTTTCTCTCATATTGACTGTTCACATACTGTTCACCACTGTTTCAAGGAGATTTCCAGAGAAATTGGAATTAGAAAATATAATTTTGTAAGAAATTTTGTAAATTAATGGAGTAGTTTTTTAAGCGAAATTAAATTTTCGTAAAAACTTGGAAACAGTTTGAGAATAAAGTTGTAACTATAAGAAAACAAGCTTTTTCAAACTTTTTTCCAGTAGGTACTAGAGGTCTGCGCAAGTGTACTTGCTGTGACGTCAGACTATAGGACTTACTCTCAAGTAAAGGTCAAGTTTGACATTCTGCAAAAAAAGAAGCGACCGCGCAAGCAAACAACAAAGCGCACATTGACGCAAGCTTCTTTTATTTCTACATTCTTGGAGTTGACATTTTGAGCAAATTTTTTGGTTTTCCGTTAAAAAAAGGGTGAGTGCGCAAAAATTTAGAAGAAACGATATATAATTTTAAAGCAAAAGAACTAAGCTTTTTAGAATTAAAAAAAAAATATAGACTATTAAAATTATTATTATTGAAAAAATAACAGTAATTTGCAAAAATTTCAGAAAAATCATCAAACCTCCAAAACAAGGTCAAATTTGAAATATCTCTCACCAATATAGTAGCTCAAAATTATCTTTTTGCAACGTGGCAAGTGACTTGATAGCCGTTTCAAGTGCGCTTACGCAAACCTCTAGTAGATACCCCCAGAATCATATGCTGAATACGCGCCGGCTTCTAGCTTAACTCATTGTTTAGAAAATAATTGGCTCTTTTCCTACTGGGATATACGAGTACATATACCTAAATTCTATGTTAGTATCGTTGAAGAATTACGTTAAATATTAAACAATGTTTTCTTAGCCAAAAAATCTTACAGTTGCTCTGAATTTTCACTTTTAAGTTCTAATATATGAATATGACAATATTCCTGTCCTCCATTTAATCCAGAGTCTCGAATTAAATCTGAAAAAATTTTTTTTTTTTAAATAATTTAGCTTTATGAGATTGATTCAACTTTACCTTCATCAGTTAATTGTGGACCATCGCTCATTTTTTCAAAATCAGCCAGTTCCTTCCATAAATATAAAATAAAGCAGTTACGTATGTAGAAAAATGATTTTTATAAAAAAATTGAGATAAGATTGGATTTTAATTTCTTATGTCACTTTACTCGCAGATGACATTGTAAGGGTTAAAGCAAATGATGTGAGAAGATATGTCGCTGATTTATTATAATTAAAATAATGCAAGCTGAATATTACCTGTATCATTTGTCGTACAGCCTTAATATCTGCGACATTTGCACGACGATAAATTAGATTTGAATTGGCTGCCATATTCCACCAAGAAAATGATATTAAATATTTCAATATAATCCGTTGTCTATCAACAGCTTGTTAAAGTAAACTAATTGAATAGATTAATTGAGTGAGCCAAGTAAACATATACATATGTCTATTCAATTCTCTTACGTTTACTTAATAGTCTCTTATCTTATCGTAACATGCATGCAATTTTCTCTTATCAAAGCAAAACACTCCATAGTAACGTTAAAGGGCTGCCAACACTTTTTGCTATACAACAAATAAACAGACTTTTCACAAAGGAGTCAATTGAGATTAAATTAAAAATAAATTTAGTTTTTATTTGAAATCATATAAGAGAACCGTAAAAATTTTCTGCATAAATCATATTAAAATCTAATTTTTTGATATGAAATTCTTTGGGTATGTATGTACCTACTTTACTTTATTCAACAAAAAATATAAGAAAAATATAATAATTATTATTAGATTTCAAGCTGTTTAGCTAATTCGGCGAGCTTATCCTCTTTTACTTGATATAAATGTCTGCTCTCTAGTACGGTATTATCTTGAGCATCATATTTTTCATAAAATGTACATGCTGGATTCCATTTAGCTACATTAAGACCAATTCTTTTGCAACCAATTTCCTGTGTTTTACGTGCTATTTCACTAAGAAAATGCTTGCCGGCACCAATTTTTCGATATTCGGGTTTGATATAAATGTTATCTAAAAAATATGTTTTACCAATCCACGAAGAGTAAAATATGTAGCATACTGCATAGCCGATAGGTGTGCTGAAATGAAAAATATAAAAAAATGCCAGTTTATCTTAATTCTTCAAATTAAATAAATTATTTTCTTTAACTTACACAACTTTATCCCCATCTTTTTGCAATTCCAATATATAAATATGACAAAGTTCAGTATCACCATTAAGTCCCGCATCACGTATTAAATCTAAAATTGCAGAATTTCGAAACATTTCCCAAAATATACAGTTAATGTTTTAATATACCTTCTACGGTTTGTTGTGGACCATTTGGTGATTTTAGCAAGTTAGCTAATTCCTAAAAGTAAAGAATTCTATATGTTTAAAAGTGCAAGCATCAGAAGGCACTCGGTAATATGTGCCAATTTGAACCTCGGAAATTTTAAGGTAACCGAATGAAATATTCATGTTTTTGTCAGTATTTCGGAAATTGTTAGGTTAGGTTACTTCCGGCGTTCATCTACAATCTGGAAATTGTTTATTTATTTCATTAGATTCGGTTGGCTTTTTTTCGATGATTACTTCGATACGGAAAGGCTCAGAAATTGATATTAAAAAAGTTTCCAGATCAAAGACAATTTGATCTGTTTTTAATGATTTTTTAAGTGCGAATATTGTTACTTGATTTAAAGCTTCAAGTTATATACTTAGCTAGAAAGGCTAGAAGCTGTGGTAACTAAACTCTTTATCTTGGAGTGCAAATATGCTGAATTATATTTAATTTAGGGTGCCTAGTGACCCTGGATTCGTTTGCAGCTCACCAAAAAACATATGGTATTACGTCATCCTCCAACTTCAAAACTTTTTTTTTTATTGGGGGCTTGTGATATTTAAAGTATTGTTAACAGTATTTATACTTTTAGGCTAGAATATCCCAAAAACCTAGAACGCTAGGAAGATTTTAAAGCCAGATTTGAATTCTGTGTTCAAAAATATATCGGAAATTACTAATATGGTTTTCAATTCTGAACCTTGATTCAAAATGTAAACATATGGGCGTATTTTTGAAAAGCTCAAGATTCAAATCTTCATATGCCAGAGAAAATTCTGATCTAAAAAAACTAAAAGTTAACGGAAAACATAGAGTTAGTACTACTTAATTGCATAAGATATGCGTGCATATCAGAGCATGTTTGCTATATTATAGAAAATGACGTTTTGGGGCAATTTCGTAGCCAGATTTGGATGCTGTGTTGAAAATTACGCCAAACTTCGGACTTCCATTCATTTTAGGATTTATATCTTGCAGGTGTGTGGTATTCCTCGGTATACAATTTCACTTAGTAGCATTGAACAATTTTGAACTTAAGTTAAGAGTCTTACCTGAATCATTTGATGCACCCATTTTATATCATCAATGTTTGCTTGCCGAAATATGAAACTTTTTGCAGACATCTGAGCCTTTGCTAAGATACTAACAGATAGTTTTTGAACTACAGTCTTTTAATGACAAAACTAAACTAAATGTAAAAAAAAACCAACACTTTAATAAATCACTCCATGCATTCTACTTACAATTTACTATCTGTATAATTTACTATCAACACTTCTTATCTAAGTAGTAAATGAAATTATTTAATGCAAAAAAAATTTCTACTTCAAATCAGAAGAGATAAGATTTTGATCTTTTTCCAACGAACTTAATTTTTATTTTATTTTGCGTAAGAAAGTTTTGTAAAATGTGTTTTCCCTTTTTCATAGATTTATTGAGACGCCAAGCAAAAGACGCAATAATTTTCAACGACTTTACTTCTGTAACTGTAAGTGTATTGCCTTAAATGTGCCCAGTTTCAAAAGCAACAATATAACTTTACTTGATTAATATTTTGTTTTTTATTAAAATAAAAATTACCTTAATTTAATAAAATATTCTTTTAAGACGATCATGATAATGTCTTCACTTTTATGTTTTCTATTTGCTCTGCTAACTCAGTTATTTTATCTTCCTCTAAACGAAAATGCAATCTGCCCTCTTGCGCGGTTATATCTATTGCACCAAGATTTTTATAAAATTGTTGTGCAGTATTCCAGGAGGTTACATGAAAGCCCAAACGCTTGTAACCCATTTTTTTTACTATTGCGGCAATTTCACAAAGCAGATATTTGCCAGCTCCCATATTACGATATGCAGGTTTGACATAGAAATTTTCCAAAAAGTATGTTTTTCCAGCCCATGATGACCAAAAGATATAGCATACGGCATAGCCTATTGGTGTTCTGAAAAAAGAGAAGAGAAGTAAATAGAATGTTAGACTTAACAAACAGAAAATTACGAAAAATAAAAGAAAAAATATTTCCTAATTTGCCTTCTCATAGAGATTTAGTGATAGCAAGTTGATTACTTTCACCAAGATATAAGGAAACAAAACACAAAAGCTAATCATTATGAGCTTATTAGATTCTTTATAAATGCTTTTTGGCTCTTGATATTTGAACACTTGTATTTGGTCAATGCAAATAACTACGGACTATTTAATTATTATTCAGAAATTTTAAGGAGGAAGCCGAAACTATATTTTGATTTACTAGTTCGAAAAATGCAAATATTTATTTTAGTACTTTGTATGTAAATTAAATTAGACAGACGCCAGTGGGACTGCTTTGAATTGATAAAATGGAATAAGTATGTATTAGGGTGTTTATTTTGAAAATATTGTAGATCATTTTTTATTTTTTTTTGCCTATGTTTCAGCATAGGGCTTAAAAATAATTGTCACAAAATTTGAGCTTCCAAGCTCAATCCTGTAAGCGGCACGGACAGAGTTTGTGTCCGATTTCATTGAAATTTTACAATAAAAGCGACTTACTAAAGCGTGCCTTAGGTGACAAGATATAGCGTTTTAGGTATTTTAGTTGTATGGGAGATGCTGCCCCCTGTTGTTAAACCAATCCACATTTTTCGAGTGACTGAAAATGCGATCGATCAATACATATCCGAAGGTTTTTTTTTCGGTCCCGTAGGCATATGGGATCAGGTTTGAAGAAAATTCTTCCAAAATTTCAGCTTCCTTCCAATTGTTTTTTTTTTCCCCCTTTTCATAAAAGCATCTAATTTCATATTCAAAAGTAGAAAAAAAAAACAATTGAAAGAGAGTTTGCTTTTTGAATTCAGAAGTCAAATACAAACGGTACAAATAAGAAGAAACGAAAAACAGCAAGAACATAGAATTCAATTGTGAAAAACAAATTTTGTGTGAGGTTTTGCTTAAACTTAATTATAGAAAAATGACATTTTGCTTTAAAAAATTTAGAAAAATAAGTATGCAATAATCTTGCTTAGCACAAATATGCTGTTCTAAAAAATAAATGACTTAAATCGGATCAGAATACTTTACGCCAAAGTGTTACAAACCAATTTCATCAAAGCAATTTGTAGTGTAGATAAGTGAAAAATTTTTATTGAAAATTGCACGATTTTCAATAGAAACTTTTCGTCTGTTAAAAATTGTGATATGCATTCAGAATTGTTTAAAGTTTTTATACTGCTCGTTAAAGGATCTTTCAATAATTGGAATGTAGAAGTTTTCAACCAATTATATTTTTTTCGAAAGTTTACCAGCAGAACTGTCAAGCGAATTTGTCTGACATTTTGTTCCTTACTCAAGCGCAACACTTGTACTTTACAATGAAATGAAAATAATATAACTTTTACAATAAAAATATAAAAATCTGTTTAATTTAAAACTAAGAAAGAAAGGAGCACCCTTTAACTTCTCCGAAAAATTTAAAAATTGCAGCTAATGTAAGCCAGTGCATTTGAATAGCTTTTTGTTCATACATGGGTCGTTTAGCGTCGCACTTTTCATTCATCAAGTACTTATGTATATACTCTTACGACATGATTTTGTCCTAGGTCTGGATTTTCTGTGGGCGGTCTCGAAAGAATACAATCAATTTTGTTTTAGCCCACTCTAAAACATAGAGTGACTTAAAGTAACTTATAGCGTTTCAAATCGTCTTAGCTTTTTCATTAGGTTTCAAATTTGGTTTTTCTTAGAGAGTTTCGTAAACAAAACTTGGGAAATTTATTCACAATTTAATAATGAACGATAGCGCCCATTTTAAATTAAATCGCTTAAATAAAAAGTAAAAAATTTATTTATAATTTACATATTTTAGTGAGTAACACTTTTTTCTGTATGATATATTTTTGACTTACGGACATTCGCTGCCTTTGCTTTTGAGTTCTAATAAATAAGGATGAAAGAATTCAGCACCACCTCCAAGTCCCGAATCACGTATTAAGTCTGAAAACAAACAACTCCAATTAACATTTAGATCAATGATTTTTAAAAGATATAATCAACCTTCTATATTTTGTTGCGGTCCATCAGGAGCGTCATGATATTCAGCTAATTCCTGAAAACGAACGTAAAATATAAGACTTTGAGGAGGCTGCTTACAAAGGAGAGCGTTAATTTTTTGAAAATGGAAATGACTATTGTTCTTTGTAAATTCATTTGTCAGCATTCGAATGGTGGAAAGTTCAATAAAAGATCACACAAAAATATTATTTTTTTATTAATCACAAACAATGACATTTATAAAAACAACATTTATGCAGTAACCATTATGACCGGCCTTGGGGCGTAGTGGTAATGTACAGCGCTTACAACCCAGAGGTCCCGGGTTCAATTCCTGGTTCAGGCATGTCCATACATTTTCCATATTTCCTAATTTTCCCATTTGGGTGGGATTATCTCAATCTTACTCAAACCGATTATCAAAAACCATATTGATCGCATTCTTGATATTCCACTAAACTAGTTTCAGAAATTGAATTCCGCACCGCTGTGTTATAGGCACAGCATTATGTTATCGCACCACCGACCGTAATAAGTTCATTCTTTTTGCTGTTAGCAATAACTTAATTAACAAGTTCGATAACACCAGTTAATTAAGTTATTACATAAAATCAGAACGCTGCTTCGAAATGTTTCTTACTCAAATCATGAATGTGATATACTTCATTTCCGCATACCTGAATCATTTGGCGCAACACTTTGATATCTTCGACTTTTGCACGTCTGAATAAAAAATTTTCTCTTGATATCATTTTCAATCTAATGCTCGTAGTTTATAGTGAATTTTTATAAGAAATGCAATTACTGACTTCACCTGTCGACAATAATCAACTAAAGTAAATACTGAGCTAACACTCTTATCGTAGCACCCACAGCTATTTAATTTATGGCTTTTAATCTTTAATTGTTTTAACTTCTTATCATTGAAATGCCTATTGTTCTTATTACTACATTCCAGGGTTGCCATATTTTGGTTGCCTTAATTAGGGTCAAAAGTCAATTAGAGCTTAATAAATTTGCTGTAAAGGCATTTAATTTTTCGTATCCATAAGCTGCTTATAACTCAAACTTGGGTCTACTTAGAGTTCTGAACAGATTTAAGTAAATTGTGTTTTTTTTTTCATATGCGCCATGAGTTATTGACCCCCTTCCTCAGTGTCCGACAATTTAGCTGTCATGTCTGTCTGTCTGCTTGCAGTAGCGTGTACTTAAGCTAGGGGAACGGCAAAATGACCCTCGCATATATCTTATTTTGGTAGGGTTTTTGTTGAACTAAAAGCGAGCACCTTTTTTTATTGTTTTTAATAAATTATAAATATTCAATGTGAAATATATCTCATTTTGGTAGAGTTTTTGGAAAAACAAAAGTGAGGACCTTTTTTTTTTTTTGGTCAATGAAAAGTTTTTCTTCAAAAAATGTGGGGGACGGCAACTGAACTATTTTCACCGGTCCCCAAATATGCCGGGTACGCCACTGTCTGCTTGTGAATATCAGAATTAAAGGAAAATACCGGGGTACTTGGTTAAAAGTTCGTACATAGGCTACACCTACTCGTCGTATTCAAAGTGTGTGAAATTAGTTACGGGCGCCTTTACCCCGAACATAAATAAAACCCTTAGCCAATACACAGAGCGAGTTATAAAAGGTAATGCAACTAAATTTTGCGTTAACAATGATGCGAGCAAGCACTTGATAACAAGGATTTTGACAAGAGAATGGGGCACCTCCCATGAAAACTATAGACTTATAGCGTTATACTTATAATGTTATTTGAGATTGTATAGCCAAATTTGCAATAAGTACTAGAGTAAGCTTTTCACACAAAAAGGCGGATGTGACACCACCCTTAAAAGTGGCAACTTCAAAGCGCCATAATGGTTAAGTTATTTAAAGGTTTTTAATTTGTTTTTAAGGAAATGTACCCAAATTACACACAAATACTTAAAATGTTTCGGGCAAGCACTAAGCAAAAGGGTGGGTATTTTCCTAATAGAGGGCGTGATATTTGTTATATAAGCAAAAAATTTAAAATTATTGAGAGAGTTATGCTTACAAGATAATGCGATCGCATTGACAGAAATTGCTCGCAAAGTCACTAAAAAATGTTGGGTAAATAGGGCCATTTAGTCGTAACACCTACCATACAAGCAAAAGCTTTGAATCGATACACTGGGAGCTATTTATGTAAATGTTGCATAATTTAATTAGGTAAGGTTAGATGTACTCCTACTCAGTCAGCACGCGGTCTCGCGGAAAAGTACTCCTAAAATAAAAATTTTACGCAAAAGCGTAACAAGTCGAAGGGGGTCGTCGCTTCGATAGCAAAGTCTTGCGGCAAAAATGATCATAGGTATTCATCGAAATTTTCAAATAATGTTAAATATTTGTATTGATCAGAAATTTTATTCAATTTTATTCGAATCACCTTTTCTTTTTTTGTTGTAGGTACATTTTGATTTTTTTTATGAAAACTTGAAATTTTTTTCTTATGCAGAGGGCATAAGATCTGATCTTACTGCCTTATTAATAAACGATCAATCAATAAATTTGTTCATTGTTTTAATCGCGGACTATCGATATTTGAAGTTTAATAAGCGCCCAAAAATTTAAATAACGCCCAATACATTTTAACGTGTGACTAAATTTAAATTTTTCATAAACGCCCGTTGGCGAACGTCACAGTGATTCATCGATGACAATGTTAAAACGTAGGTGACAAACGGCGACATTTGTTCGACATCATGTATGAACTTTCGAACAAGTCTCCTAAAAGCCAGCGTGCCAGCGACTCATAGCAGACAATATAAGTATGATTCACTTATGCGTACACTTCCGAGTGAGTGGTAGTTACTTGGAACTTTGCATTCATCGATGGCAATGTCATTTCAGAGTCAGCATGGAAGTGACGCTTGTAATAAAAAGTCATCGAATTGTCATTAATGAATTTGTCACAACAACGTCACGAAAGAAACAAAAAAAAAAATTTACTAGAAAATAGCGTATTTACAAAGCTTTTTACTATCCATTCCATTTAGATTGATAACTTATTCCTCTGTTGTCTATTTTTTCTGTTTTATTGGATTATCCTTTGTTCTGGAATGTCCTTTGATGTCACAATTTTTTATTTTCTTAATATTTCCGCGGATGAAATTTCCATTATTTATTTATTGGAAACGCTTTTATTACTTGGCTTAAAGCTTCAAGCTAAGGCATCTGTGGTCTATATTTTGCATTTATATATTTTTCCCATCGCGAAGGTTAGTCATCAAAGAATTACTTCTAGACGTGCCAGATAAATTCTTGGTTTGGATGATGACGACGATGCTATATGGTTGGATGAAAAAGATGTTGATACAAAGAATGTTCCTGACAGTTTGTAACAACCCAAACGAGAACGAAGTGGAGAGTAGGTTCAAAGTCCATGGACTCAAGATGATTAAGTTTGTATCTTTCATTAATATTATTAATCGTTTTTTGTGTTGTTAATTTTTTCAAGTGTTTGATTTGATGTTGATTTTATTAAAAAATAATTTAAATGGAAATAAAACTAATAATAATTTCTAGATGTAAACTTGCAAATATGTGACGTTACACTAGGGAGGGGGGAGTCTCACAAATATGACCAGCTGTGACAAGGACGGGCGCGGTGGGTCAAAAAATCATTCAATTCGTGTGACGTAATTTATGGACGGTTTCTAAGAAGGCAAAAACTCCAATGGGCGACAACTACATATTGCATAGAAACTTTTCATTATGAATCAAAATGTTGAGGCAGTGTCTAACTTTTTAATCAGTGTTCCAGCTAATCAATCACTCAACGACAATACAGCTGTTAAACTTTTACATGTACTTTCACCGTTACGATGTTATGATGATGTATTGATTTCAGTACGATGTAGGATATTTAATATTTGGCGATGCCAAGGATAATACCTTTACAAGTTGAATACTAAATTAATTGAACTTTTTCTTTACCACAGAAATCATTTAAATCGATTTGCTCAAACTATATGCTCAAGTCGCTTCCTCAGATGCTTACTTACTTTACTTAGATGGCCATAACAATCCGTTGTCAGGTTACGGCCGACCTCATTAGCTCGCGCCAGGCGCCTCTGTTTTGCGCGCGCCTTCTCCAATCGTTAATGCCAAGCGCGGTTAGGGCTTCCTCAGCTTGGTCTATCCACCGGAGGCATGGTCTCCCTCTTCGTCGTTGACCGAGGACCTTCCCCTCGAATACCTTTTTCGCTGGAGCTTCTTTATCCATACGATGGACATGACCCAGCCAGCGTAGTCGCTGTATTGTTATACGCTTAACTATGACAATGTCGGCGTAGAGCTCATACAGCTCGTGGTTCATCCGAATGCGATAGTCGTCGCCAACTCGAACAGGACCAAAGATTTTGCGGAGAACTTTCCTCTCGAACACCCCAAGAGCGGCTGCGTCTGTTGTCGAAACCACCCATGCCTCAGCGCCATAAAGAAGCACAGGTATAATGAGCGTCTTGTAGAGTGTTAGCTTTGTCGATCGAGAGAGAGCTCTGCAACGTAATTGCTTACTGAGACCGTAGTAGCACCTATTAGCAATTGTTATTCTCCGCTTAATCTCCAGACTGACATCATTGTTGCTGTTTACGGCAGTGCCAAGGTAGATGAATTCCTTGACAACTTCTAATTTACAGTTGCCCGCTGTAACATGAGAGTCTAGATCCCGTGCTCTCTTGTTGTTGTTAGTAGACATCATGTATTTCGTCTTGCCCTCGTTTACCGTCAAACCCACTTTGGCTGATTCCTTTTCAATAGCAGTGAAAGCAGCAGTAACATCTCTCTTACTCCGACCGATAATATCAATATCATCAGCGTACGCAAGGAGCTGAACACCTTTGAAGAAAATGGTGCCATTATGATGCACACCGGCTTTCCGGCATAATGAAATTGAAGAGATCGCACGAGAGCGGGTCGCCTTTTCTGAAACCTCGCTCGGTATTAAAAGTTCCGGAGAGGTCATTCCCTACCTTGACGGAGCTACACGTATTGCTCAATGTCATCCTGCAGAGCCTTATCAACTTTGCAGGTATACCGAACTCAGACATTGTTGCGTATAGGCAATTCCGCACTGGGCTATCGAACGCAGCTTTATAATCGACGAAGAGATGCTGGGCCGGATTTTAATTGTTGGTGCCCTAGGTTTTTATAGAAAATGGTGCCCAAGTTTTTAATTTTATTTTGGTTTTCTATTTAAGTAAAATAGTTACAAATACTGTTTCCTTGGCTTTTTAATAGCAAAATCCTTGATAATATTGTCAAAATCGATTTCACGTAGTAGATCACTTTCAATGCAAAATATTGATAATGCATCCAATCTATCCTGCTTTATCACAGTACGACAAGGATTTTTTAATCTCTGTAGTTGTGAGAATGATCTTCCTGCCGCACAATTTGTAACCATTAAACTCAAGAATATACGTAAAGCAACATCTATGTTTGGAAAAGCTGATGTGAATTTATCTTCCCACATTATCTTATATAAAATGGATTATCTATATCTATACTATTATATATGTAAAGAGGTAAGGTTTGTTTGTTTGTTTTTTTGTTTGTATGTTCAGGGTAATCTCTGGAACTACGGAACCGATTCCAAAAATTTTTCTACTAATAGAAAGCTACACTATTCCTGAGTAACATGGGCTATATTTTTTTTGATAAAAGCAAGGGGTGTGGCACTTAACATGCAATTAAAACCTTTAACTCGCTATATCTTGGTTCATATGATAGCAGGAGTCTTAAAATTCGGTGTCAGGATGCACAAAGCCTATGTTAAGCACTTCACAAAATATGATCGGGACTAGACACCAGGGGCGTGGTGGCTATAAAACTTTAATTTAGGGTGGCCCTCATACGCAATTATTTTTAAAATAGCATTTTTACAAAGACCACTTAATCGGTTCACATGGAATTTACACCACCTATCGCTTATATTAAGACGCATAGCTAAGATTATGAAACTTTTATTTAGGGTACATATTTAGGGTGGCCCTCATACACAAATATTTTAAAAATAGCGATTTCTCAAAGGCAGGTGAATCGATTCTCATGAAACGTACACAGTATGGCTTTTATATTAAGGAGCACAGATAAGAACATAAAAATTTTATTTAAGGTGCATACTTAGGGTGGCCCTCACACAAATATATTTTTAAATATAATTTTCACGAAGAAATCGTGATCGTAATCGATTCACACCGAATTTACTCCACATATTTTTTATGTTAAGAAGCATAGCATAGGGTGACCCTCACACAAAAATATTTTTTAAATATCATTTTCTCGAAGACCGCTAAATCGATTCTTATGGAATTTACACTACATGGATTTTATGCGAAGAGACACAGATAAGATTGTAAAAATTTTATTTAGGGTGTATACTTAGGGTGGCACTGATACAAACATTTTTTTAAATATCATTTTCACAAAGGCAGGTTAGTCGATTCACACCGAATTTATACCACGTAGCTCTGATGTTAAGAGGAATAGCTTAGGCTACAAAACTTTAATTTAGGGTGACCCTCATACAGAAATATTTTTAAAATATAATTTCCACAAAGACCGCTAAGTCGATTCACACCGAAATTACACCACGTAACTTTTATATTTAGAGGCACAGTTTAGGCTACAAAATTTTTATTCAAGGTGGCCCTTATACAAAAATATTTTTAAATATCATTTTCTCAAAGACCGCTTAATCGATTATCATGAAACTTACACCACGTGGCTTTTATATTAAGAGGCACAGCTTGGTTTTTAAAGAAATATTTAGGGTGCATTCTTAGGGTGGCCCTCATACAAATGTACTTTTTAAATAGAGTTTTCAGGAAGACAGCACATCGAATTTACAACACGTTGTCCTAGGTCAATTTCTTTTTTAAATGTTCATATGGTTTGGCGAAGGTTCTTAGCATAGTTGGGTTTGGAAAACAATTGGCGATGACCGTCACCAAAATCAAATTCATGATAACTCATCGGCTGTTTGACGCAGGTGAAAGAGACTTGGTAGATATATAAAAGATACGTAAAAAAATAAATTTCAACACCAAAATGGGCATTACCACACCCCCATATGCAAAAACTGAAAACCTTACCTATTTCTATACTATTATACAACGAGGTAAAATTTGTTTGTTTGTATGTAGAGGTTAATCACTGGAACCACTGAAACCGAAGGCTATATGTATTTTATTTTGATAAAAGCAAGGGGGGCGTGACACTTTTCACTTTGATGTAATTAATAATAAAATAACTATTTCTTAAAATTAAAAGTTTTTATAATAATATAAGTATTTGAAGGAAATATCTCCAGGTAAGAAACTCTAAGATCCACGTGGGCTGCGCCGCGGGCTACAGCTAGCTTATTTTATAATAGAATTTCAATTTATATCTGGTGCCCCCTCCGCGCTGATGCCCTATGCCTGTGCCTAGTTTGCCTTACTATAAATCCAGCACTGCTCAGATGCAACCGTCGAGAAGATAATTTTATTACGAGTTTCGGTAGAGTAAAACAAGGCACCTCTTCAAACTGTATACTGCATCGAAAATCGATCGATTTATATAAAATGTGACGGTTAGTTAAGATCAATATACATATGTAAATAAATACAAATTTTATAAATTTTTATCGATTATATTTTGACTTTTATTTACAAAAATCAAAATCACTATGGTCCTGATTTTTAATACTGAGGAGATTTCTTTAAAACTTTTTGTTTTTAGTAAATAAGGTACAATATATACTATTAAAAAAAATTAAAACTAATTTTAAATAGGAATACTGTTTACATTAAAAAAAAACAATTTATTTAAGTTGGGAATTATGGCTTATTGGTTATTTAAAAAAAAAATAAACGTAAAAACCGAAAAAAGAAATGCTTTTGTAACTTCTCCATCATATTTTAAATGATTTGTAAAATTTGTGACTCCACATCATTAACTGAAACCGTAGACCCACCAAGCTCATACTGAGCGCCATTCAATTCTGCTCCAACAGCTCAAGTGTTAACTTTGATGCTTTCTTATCAGAGAATAACAACAATTTTGTTATTTTTATATTATTTATATGAATTATTTTTCTTTAACTATTTTTGTTTTTAATTTCATGAAAACATTTTTTTTTTCTTTCTTCAAGTAGCCATTTGTAGGAATTATTATCGCTACATTTACACAGACTCGTACAAAGTTATTACTACTTGTATGTCCCCGCATAAAGTGCGGTCTTATGCATATGCCAACCATCCAACTAACCAACCCAACCAAAATTCGCTGATAACAATTTAACGGACAGACGACGACGACAGTTCGACCGCTAGGCGTTCGCTTTGTTTTTAGTTACTACTGATAAGAGTTATGTCGCTGCTGTTTGCTACAAAATAACAGAAAACAAAAAAAAAAAAATTAAGTCGACCGCCTTTAGCATAAAAACAAACGACCAGCATCATCGTTGTAACAACATCATCATCACTTGTAGCCGCCACAAATACAATTCATAAAATCACTGTAGATCGGCTACTTAAAAATTCTCCTATCTTACTATAGTAACTCCTCGCATTTTATAGATATCTCCTATTGAAGTTTTATCTGCTTAAAGCATTCGTTTTTATGTACTTTTTATTAAATGTTTTTCCTTTGTGTTATCTTTCGCCACTACTGTGTCTCAATGTTTATTCAATGTTCAATGTCGTCATGGTTGATTAACCCTTGTAAGTCCATATAGACTTAGAGGATTTGTATTCTCAAGTCTTTTGAAGGTTCTTATCAGCATACATAGTTATGTACATGATGTGATTCAGTTAGTAGATAGTGTAAAATATAAACTTGTGGGGTACCCAGTTGAGTGTTACAATCAACCCGATATCGTCGATCTTCTTATACTTAATATGATAAAAAAATATATGTCCATATTTTCCATTCAACGATTTTTCTTCGCTGCCGGAATTGAACTAAAGTTCAATTGAAATATGTAAGAATGAAGTTGCAAATCTTTCGTTAGAATACACTACAAACTGCTTTTTGAAGTGTTCAATTCTTGACCACGGTGCCGAATTGATGTTCCTGAATACTCAGTAATATTTTTACGAACTGCTTCAATATTTTGTGCTGTACGACTTGTTCAAGAACGATCAGAGTTTTGAAAGAAATGAATAGTATTATCTTTCCTACCAACTTAAAACTGCCTACAATCGGAGGCGAATTAATGTATTGTCTGTAACTATGTACAGCGAATTATAAGGGGCGTCAAGCTAAAAGAACTATGTTATTTAAAATAACAAAATAATTTGCCTATTTCACAAACAAACAAGGTTATGAAATTGTCGCACACAAAACTTTTCATTCATTTACTAGATAACTTACAGAAATAAATTTACTTTTTAGTGGACTATATGAACCATTCTATGAAAAATCAACTTGAGTTTGTACTCGACCCCATCAAAAAAAAAAAAAAAGTGACATGTATTTTATAACCTAAAGCGCCAAAACTTTAAGTCCCCCGCTGAAAATTCATATTTATTGTAATAAAATGTGTTAACAGTTCATAAAAGACTGTTATTCTGGAAAAAACCTTTAGAGTTCTTTAATGACTCATATTTTCAGTTTCATCAACAAAATTTTCGTTCGGCCTCTGCGTCATACATCCGTTCGTTCTTTAACTCTGTTGTTGGCATAAGCTTTACTTTTAAGATATGTTATCAATAAAAAAAAACCTAAGTTGTCAAATTACACGGCTAATTGACGTCATTCTTGTGTTCCGGCAAATGCGTGTTCCATTAAGCCAATATCTCATTGGCTGCGCAGCATGTGGCAGCTGTCTGTTGAAGCCACATAACGTCCATATTTATAGCTCTTATTTCGCGTCATAAACATTTTTTTATGGTAGTGGGATATAGCGTCCAGAACTTTCAACGTCAATTAAAAAAAAATGATATATTGATTCCATCACTCCAAAATCCGCACCAAACAATAACTTCTCGATCATTTTTTTAGGTTTTCACTAGCCCAAATGTTTTGAGTTAGCATGGTGTTTATAAAAAAATTCAAATTATAATTTTCAGTTAAATGGAATGTTAATACTAGAAAGCCTCGATTTGTTTCCAGCGTTGACAAAGAGGAAAATAGGTCTTCACTTTTCATTTCAAAAAATGCAATGAAATGAATATCACTTACATATGGGTCATTCCATCTGGTGAATTCCTTGACAACTTCGAAAGTATAGCTGTTCGCAGCAACATAGGATCCAATACGCCGCGTCTCCCTGTTTGTGGACAGCATATACTTTGTTTTGCCCTCGTTCACCGTCAAAACCACCTTCGCTGACTCTTTTTCGATAGCACAGAACGCAGCAGTAACATTTCGCTTACAACGTCCAATGATATCATTATCATCGGCATATGCAATGAGCTGGACATTTTTGTAGAAAATAGTGCCATTACGATGTACACTGGCTCTTCGCAACACCCCTTCCATCACAAAGTTGAAGAGGTTACAGGATAGTGGATCGCCCTGTCTGAAACCTCGTTCGGTATCAAATGGTTCGGAGAGGTCCCTTCCTACTCTGACGGAGCTGGCTGTGTTACTCAACGTCATTCTGCAAAGCCGCACCAGCTTCGCAGGTATACCGAACTCAGACATGGTGGCATACAGGCAATCCCGTATCGGACTATCGAAAGCAGCTTTAAACTCGATAAAGAAGCCATTACGGGCCATTACGTAGAAGATAGAAAAAAATGAAAACAAACAAAATCAATCAAATTCGCTTTCATATTATTTTTAGGTAGCTGTGTACTAACTATTACAAACATTTGAAATTAACGCGCCTTTCAAGTTGGCCACGAATTTAGCACAATTTAAAAATATCGCTGATTTTTTTTTTAACTTTTGTTTGATTTGTTTTGTTTCGTATGGTATGCTTCAATTATATAATTTTGAGTACAATTTTAACAAAAAATAATTTATGTTAAGGCAAAAGGGGAGTGGTGTTCAGAGATTCACCGGCAGGTAATTCATAAAATGAAAAATTATGGTAGCACAGTTGCAGAAATCAGTTGGTCCCTTAAATGTTCCAGAAAGATGGTATAGAATACATTACAACGCACAGGCGCGGATCCAAGGGGGGGGGGTTACGGGGGTCATGACCCCCCCAAAACAGCCCGCATTTCAAAAAATAGAGTTGAAACAATGTTATTATTTGGTTATTCTTGTTATTTTTGATTTTTTTCTATCCTGTGACCCCCCCCAGAAAAAAATTCTAGATCCGCGCCTGACAACGCATACAGCAGTATGGGAGCACTAAAAATGTAAAATTGTGCCCAAGAAAGCGCAAAACAATAGCGAAAGAGGACAGTTTAATTCATAGAGCTTCACTTAAAGACCCTTTTAAATGCTCCAATAAACTTAAAAATTAAGTTTCGTCAGAATTCGGCATAAATGTGTCCTCCAGAACCATAAGAAGACGTTTTAATAAAAAAAAATTACGTGGATGCATAGCTCAACATAAACCACTTGTGTCACAAAAAATATTGAATGAAGAATCGCGTTCGCAAAAGAACATTTGATCAAACCGATTAATTTTTGGAAGAATATATATTGGTGTGATGAAGCCAAGTTTTGTCTTGGCAAATATAATCTCCAAAAATTAATCGGTTTGATCAAATGTTCTTTTGCGAACGCGATTCTTCATTCAATATTTTTTTGTGACACAAGTGGCTTATGTTAGACTATGCATCCACGTAATTTTTTTTTTATTTAAACGCCTTCTTATTGTTCTGGAGGACACATTTATGTCGAATTCTGACGTGGCCACCACTGTATGTATATGCTAAAAGATAAAAAAATTTACGTTTCAAGAAAACATCAATTTCTCAAACACTCCAAAATCGATTTCAGCATTTTTAGGCTCAAAATGTTATTCATGTTTTTTCACCCTATTTGATTTGACAAGCAGTTTAGTAAAGATTTCTAAAACCTAAAAATAAAATTTGAATATTCCATTGATAATTTTTCGATACTTTTTGCAATTTTAATAATATTTTCAAAGTTTCGAAAATTTCAGCTTTTTTTCAATTTTTGAAAGTTTTTAAATTTTTTTTAAAAATGTAAAATTTTCAAAAATTGTCATAAAATAGAAAACTTAACTCATTTCAATTTTTGAAATTTTTCAATTTTTCATTCTGGTGATAAAAATTGGTCGCTCAGTTCATGCGACTTAACGCTGCCATACTTTTTTCTTTGGGGTTTTCTGAAGTTTTTGAGTGAATATTTTTTTTTGGGTTTTCCGAGGTCGTAGGCTTATGCCAACAGTCCCACAATCAACCACGTCTCGAAGTTAGAAATTGAGCGCTGTATCAACGAAATTTAGCCACATATCTGCAAAATGATCAAGAAAAATTTCACCAAATTTTAGCGTGACAAGAAAGCAATGGAAGCTATTAACCCGATATGCCATTCTATACGTACCCTTATACTGTATACTTTGTGAATCGAAAAATTTACAATTTTAAAAAAAGATCTGTGTTTTCTATCAATATTTTTATACCTCATAGATTTACTATGGAGGAGAACATTTTCAATGTCTTATTTCTTTCACTTTTGAGATAAAATTTTGTCTCTTAGATGCTTGTTGATGTGCAATGATATTTTACCTACATTTCTTAAATAAATCACAGCAAATGTTACATGTTACCACGTTATCAACGTTTTCAATTACAAGTTTGCTATATTTTCCCATTTACATGGACACGTTGAGAATCAAAGCTTAAGGTTAAGCAAATGCAAAAGATCAAGATCACTGATGATAATTCTCTAGCAGAAATCGAAACTAGAATTTGAGTCTTGTTTGTTTGGTATTTTACACGGTACACTACTTTATCCATTTAAACCAGTGATGGGCACATAGTGGCTCTATTTGCTCTCATTGCTCTTACCGTTATTTGACGCACAAGCAAGCGAAAAAAAATCGCAGAATTTCAACGTTATCGAGGCACAGCGTTGACTTGAATTCAAATGAAAGCAAAACAAAACAAAACACAAAGGCATAAACGACGGCGTCGCATTGTGTCTTGACGAATGTAGCAATTGTTTTTGTTTGTAGTGCAATTTGGTTTTTTTTGTGTTAATGGCAAATTTGGAAATGAAAGTAAAAAAAAAACTTTAAAATTTCGTTTGTTGTTGTTTTGCTCCTTTGTTAGATTTCTATGCCCACCGCTGATTTAAACAATTGTCTGAATCTTAATTTTAAGTTTATCGGAATGTCTATTTTTAACCTACGTTCAAAAGTTTTAAAGTAGGTATACTATCGGGTGGTGTACAAAACTCCGATTCATAACTCCTGTTTTTTTTTGTCTAAATACTAACATATCAGAATTTTTAATCATCCGATTTTACAATCTTCTTAATTTTAAATTACCTGAATTCCGAAACATCCAAATTAACAATATCTGAATAGCCAACACCTGAATTTTGATTATCTGAACAACATTACATACCCATATCATCTAAGCTTCGGCTAGACCGTAAGTAACAGCTCCCTGCACTTGTTCTAATTCATTGAGTTTCTTATCACAGTCGTGTAACCCATTTAAATGTTTCATATGTTTATCCAAAAGTTTGTTTACCTTGTGTTACTTGCAATATTATTGTTTTTGTTTTTGTTTTTTTATCACAAAACGTGACGTCACCATGACGTTCACTGACAACGTGATATCAGTAAGAAAAAATGAAAATGAGTTTTTTTTTTCTCCCCAGACTGGAATACACGGAGGCGTGTTGACTGAATAATAATGAATTTGATTAGAGCTCAGTTTATCGCATTTTTTGTTATCGTAAATTTTTGTTTATATTTTTTGTACTGGCGCTACCTACCAGACATTGTGGCGCTAAAAATGTGTTAAAATATAACTTGTTTTTATCAATATTCAAGGTTGTTGCTGTTGTTGGTAGTTTGTTGTGATAATGCAGTGTAAATAAATAAGGATGATATAAAATTTTGCCATCTCATTTGTATTTCCATCAATTTTGAAATAGAAAATATAGAAATATATTTGTTAAATTCATACTTGGAACTACAAGGCATACAAAGCCTTTAGCACACTCAAAAAGTAGGATGTGTGACAGTGATGACATTTGAACTTTTCGCAAATGTACTCAATTTTTAGTGCCCAAAATGTACTTTTTTTTGTAAAAACTATCCGGAATTGTTAAAAAAAAAAAACGAACCAAAATTATTTATTGATCAAAATTTATTTTGTCGGCTTCAAAGTAGGCCCCATCGCTTGAAATAGAACTACGCCAGCGCTAGGTCCAGTTCTCCATACTTTGTGCGTAGGCCGATTGTAGAGCAATAACCATTCAGTTCTTTCAGCGAATATGCCTTCATGGCTTCAATCAACTCAAAGCGGCTTTCTCTGACTGATATTTTTAGCTTCGGGAACAGAAAGAAGTCAAGCGGGGCCATATCAGATGAATACGGTGCTTGATCGTTGACGTACGTTGTCCTTCTAAGAGTCAGGAGTTTTTCGGCGGACATTCTCACGTAAGCGCTTTATTACGCAAAGGAATTCAGAGTGTACTACACTAGAACAAGATATAAAATCATGATAAAGAGACCGCATGTCTCTTATGTCTTAATACTGTAGCCATATACGTCACTTGAAAAACATGACGTTTGATGGTTTTAGAGACACACGAGATAGGGCAAATTGTTGCCCATTTTTTTGTCGCTTTACCAAAACAAATGAGAGAAAGATATGATTCACCTTTGACATGTAATATAATATCTGACAGGTAGCCTAGTAGGTAGCGCGCAGGACTACGAATCGGTGGGATATGGGTTCGAGCCTGACTGCAAATTTGTTAATCGTAAGTAAAAATTAAATTTGATGATAAAATCAAATTAATAAGTATAATAAAGTTTCTACAATTCGCATAATCAAATTAATAAGTATAATAAAGTTTCTACAATTTGCATATTAATTAAATAATTTGATAATAAAATAAAATTATGTACAACAAAGTTTTACAAGACACGGATATTTTTTTTAAAATGTTTTTAAGGTGTCTTTTAAACAGCTCAGAAAGATACTTTACCGAAACCCTTGAAAGATAACATTGAGGGGAAAGTATCTTTATACCTCATACGCCAAATGGCTCTTTAAGCCCCTATAAAGAATTTATATATATAATATGTTGTCTTTCTACTTGTCTTTAAAAGGCATGTAAAAGAAGCTATAAGACCTTTTTATGCTACTAGGGCTGCTATGCGATAAAGTTATGTTCAATACGCTTTTTAGCACAGTAAATTTTGAAAAGCTTGTTTGCTTGATGATCTTGGCATTTTTTATTATTAAATTTTTATTATTAAATTAAAATATAGTTAACACGATAAACCAAGAAAAGTTATGACAATAGTGGAACTTTCAAGGTAGGTTTATGCCAGTAGTGAAATGTCAAATTGTTGAAAATAATGAAGGGGTACTCATAGTTGCGGTGTTATATACATACATATAAGTATACCACATGGTAATTTACTATGACACTGTCGACTGAACTAATGTAAAGAAATTTTGACATTTTTTTCCCCCAAAATATATTGGAAATGTGCAGAAAGTTCTCTGAATATACTAGAAACCTATCATAAGTAAATGTACTGGACAAATATACATTTCCACAGAAAATTTAGATTGAAAATTAGTTAGGTTAGCGCGGTAGATGACTTCCTATGCAAAACCATTTTGAAATTTGTATAAATTTCACAATTAATTTTGAACACTTTTGAGCGATGTCTCCAAGAGAGTCGAAGAAGTGACATTCGAATACCTTACAATGCCGATTTACCAGTGCTGGGCACTAACTAAGATAATGGGGCACTCACAAAGATAATGAAAGGCTGACTCTTCGACGTCAAGATCTTTACAACTAGTACATAGATATCCTACGTTAATAAGTTCTAGTCTTGATAAAATATTGATAAAATATTATCCTGTAATGACACCAACATTGAGAATCAGTACTTAACAAATAATTTATAAAATTAAGAAAGTTGATTTTTGCGACTGATTATTTTTATTATAATTAAACATTATGAACTTACAGTCATTTTAGCAAAGACCAATATTGTAAAAAAATAGCATTGATCAATAAGTAAAATTTACAATATTGGTCTTTGCTAAAATGACTGTAAGTTCATAATGTTTAATTATAATTTATAAAATTATCTAAGTTATTTAACGAGAAGGATGCTGTAATATCAATATAGACCTGCTCTGGCTTATTTATACATACATCCAGCCAGGGCCAACGACAGGCGGGGGATAGTGGGCAAATTCCTCCCTGGCCCGCAGCTTCCTATTTTTTCTTTATATTTTGCTTTCTATTACTACGTTTATGGGGCAGCTCAGTTCGTGATATCGAACACCGCATCCACCACTCTAAGCAAATTCAAAGGCCTTGGACCGGAAAATGTGTACAGCAAAGTCTATGAAATGATCGATTATTTTTATAATATCAAAAGCTTATTCTATGTGTGCGGTACGGTGCAGCTGATTTATATACGATTTTGAAGTGAATACATTATCGATCACTACATCATAATCCCTTTCAGTGACTGATGGTTTTCAGTTTTAAAAAAATTGCGAAAATCAAATAACTAATCAAAATTTGAATTTCTGGTTCTTGTCCCTCATTCTGGATATCACATACGATTTGTGTACGATGATTTAAGCAGAGTTACGGGTCAAAGTTAATTAAAAGCTTAAGCTCTGTATGCAGATTTATTGATGAGTCCTTGTTAGTTACACCCAAAAAAATTCTGGATAGTGATTATACTGTAGTGTTTATCAAATTCTTTTATATGGATTTTAAACTCATAAAGTACCTAAATGAAATTAAATTAAAAATTAAAATTATAAGGAAATTTTTTGGAATCGATCTCAATCTGAAGTGGAAAAAGTATGTTGTAATACTTTTTCAGTACTGTTTGCTCACTTCATCGGCATGTTTCAAGTTTCATATTTTTTAGTGCTATGATTCGATATTACTTTTTTGTTACTTATATTATACTCTTATACAGTGGAATCCCGATAAATCGTAATCGCAAGGGTCCGGGAATTTTTTACGAATTACAGGGGTTTTCGATTTAACGAGGTTTCGAGTTTTTCGACAATGGCTGAAATGATAGGTTATTTCTTGCAAAAAGATGGATTTCCTGCTGCGCACATAAAAGCAAATTCGCTGAAAGAGTTGAAAGCTATTTTTCAATTTGACTACGATAAATGTATGGAAGGACCGGATGAAGCGTTGGTGTAGTGGCGGTGAGGCCAACTCTGAAGGCGACAAAATAAATTTTGTTTAATAAATAAATTTGTTTAATTAAATTTAACAATTCCAGAAACATTTTACACAGAATTACAAAGGTAAATCTATTTCCATCAATACTCGTAGAAATATGTAATTCATTTCAGATTATCGTATCGTTGTCTTTAAGTTGTTGATATGAATTGTTTACAGAACTTTTAGTTTTATTTCATGCCTCAATTGAATTTTAATAACAAAAAGTATTTCTGTTTTAAGAAAACGTAATGAGAGAGTATAGCACTGCTAATTGCTTGACGACAATATTAAATAGCGCAACTACCGCAGATTTTTTTTAAACATATACTCGTTGCTCGTACACATATTATGCATTTTAATTTGCTTTAAAAACTACAAGTACAGTATAACTTTATAAAAAATAACAAAATTCTTTAATTAAGAAACGAAAAAAAACAAACACATATTTCAAATTCCAACAGAAATAATAAAAAATTAAATATATTGTCGCAACCGCAAAAAAAAAAAAAACAACAGCAGCAATTAAAATGAGTACAAATATTAAATTATTTATAACCGCAAAAACGCGTCAATTGAAATGGCGTTTGTTGATTTATAAAAATGAAATAATACAGAAAAAAAAACAAACAGAAAATTAAAAATACTAAATATAAATTGTGAAACATGAATACGACTTGCTTAACACAGCCTGAGTTCATAATTATTGAGTTTTTAATTAAACACGCGAAGCTGTACTTCAATTTCGCTCTACATGACTTAATATGGGGCGTATGACACTGAGGTTACACATCGGTAGCCATTTTGTTGGCGCAAGTACTTAAATCTGAAACAAACAAGCGATCGCCAAGTCAGGCTTTTAGCTCATGTTGCAGTCAAATGAATAAAGAAAAAAAAACAGAAATATAAAATAAAATAAAACAAAAATACAAATGTACATAAGTACCTACATATATTATAGTCGAAACTAAAACGATATTTATAAATATATACATAAGTTTTATACGAATGAAATATATGGTTCCACAACAAGGTTTATTAAGAATTAAAAAATTAAATTAAATGAATGTATGGCGCCTTTAGCTTCAAATTTGCTTTCTTACATTATTCTATTTAAGTATTTTTGGTACAAAATAATAGTTATTGTTTTGTATTCAAATAAAAGCATCTTACACGCTTTAAGTGGCAAATATCTACATTTCATAGGTGTTGTAATTGATCCCAAAGTTTATCTGAAATGACAGCGAAGTCCTAAAAGTATCAAACCTAAACGGTTTGGCGAAAAGATTCCGAATTTAATAATATATATCGCGCAGATATTTAAGTGCACCATTCTAAGAAAACGGCTCCACCGATTATATTAACTTTTGCAAATAAAGCATAGAATATTCGAAGGGCAAGCACTTATAGGATGTGTCTGGCTTAGGCTTTCAATGGTGCAATTTTGTTTTGAAACTGAATGCATGACAGACGATAAAATATAGAAACAAAAGAACCAAAAAAGCCAATGTTTTTTCATGACGGTTAAAAAAAAATTGTTAAATAAATTTACTTTAATATGACTTAAGAACTTGTGACTTGTCCTGTAAATTTTGTTGGACTAACCCTTAGAACATTACCATAACAAATTGATGAAATAAAGAAACAAAATGTTCAACTCTTCAAGAGTTATAGCTGGGGACCCGGAGGCCTAAATTTTTATATATTTATATTTTTATTATAACATAAATAATATGAACAATCTCTGCCATTGCATTACCTCTGCGTTATTAATTCAAAGCACTTTGAAACATTAGAGAAAAATGTAGGGGAAGGTGTGGCTGATCTTAACGCATTTTGTGAAATTCGCTCTAGTTTGTAAGCCAATTATTAATTTAACGAATTTGTCTTTCTAAACGATAGTTAAATGTTTTAATTAGTGTCTGCAAAATGTTAAGATTCAAATATTGTACAGTTATTTTTTTTTCCTTTGGCAAAACGTTGATAAAGAAAAAATACCACACATATTAACAGACCTGGGGCAAGTTTTAGCATGACGGAGACTTTTCAAAACCACTGCAAATTGTGAGCAAAATTTTTGACAAAAACGCAACTAAATTTTTTCTGTTTTATTCATTTATTTGAGTTTTAACAGTGCGGGGATAAGTTTTAACAGTGGTAAAATTTACCCCAACGCATTGTCAATCTCCGTTTCTAATGAATAAAATAATTTCATAATGGGCCAATGCCCACTAGAGAGAGAAAGCGTAGAAGCCACAAATTAATTTCTGAGATATTTGGTATTCTCTGAATTTGAGTGTTGAAACTTACAAAAATCAGCCCCGCGTTCCTCTACCATAAACAATTTTGTTTCGTCTGCCTTTTATATTATAAAATGTGCCCATACATAGAAACAGATAAATGCAAGAGGCAGACATTTTTGTTGCTGCGTTTACAAGTTATTAATTTTTTTTTCGAAATTGTATGATATGCAGGCCCGGGTTAAGAAATTTGCCGCCCCTCTCCTCAAAACTTCTTCTTACTTACTTACTTAGATGGCCATAACAACCCGTTGTCAGGTTACGACCGGTCAAAACTTCTTCATTTATAAGAAATATTATTTTTTTTTTTTATATTTTTCATGAGAAAAAAAGGAAAAACACTAGCACAATTTGAAAAGTTTTTCAGTGAATAAAATCCAACAATTTTTCAAAGTTTCCGCCAATATTTGCCGCCCTTTAAGTCTTGCCGCCCTAGGCACGTGCCTACTCTGCCTTTAAGGATGATCCAGTTAATCACCTGGTGATATGTGATACATTAAGTAACTTTATTGTCAGGCAGACTCAGTTTATTATAAAAATTATATCATGGGAAACGAGAGACACAACATCTGCCACTTAGTTATTGCTGCATTTGAAAATTACAATATTAAAACATGTATAAAAAAGTTTTTTTTATGGCGTCTGCCTCTTGGCTGAATGGTTCCTCTTATTATAAAAAACATAAATACAGAGAAGGCAGACGATTTCAGTGCTGATTTTTCGAAGGCAAACGTTTTTGAAGACTTAAAGTGCATATTATTGGATCCATACAAAATTATTAACGTGAAATTTTTGCTATCCAAAGCTAACGTATTCAATAATTTGTATTATTTTTCTGGCTGTGTATATGGGGCATTGCACGCCAAATCGGACGGAATTTGCAGCTCTGATTTTTTTTGTAATTTTAATTTTCTTTTAGAACTGGTTGAGAATAGCCGCCATAATTTTTCTATATTTTTTTTTTCTTCAAAATATCAAAACGTCCCTAAGACTAATAAGCGAATTTGACCAAAATCAACGATTTTGACATATACAATCCATATATTTTGAAAAAGTGGCGACCTACACGTCTGCCTTTCTAGGGGCAATACTGATTACAATGAAGTTCTGGAACAAAACGATAAGATTATTTAATTTTTTTTTTACACATCGAAATTGCTGTTATTAAAAGTGCGGCAGACGTCTGCCTTTTATATTTTTGCTATCTATACTATTTCTTTAACACAATATATCAAAGGCAGACGCGATAAGAAAATTTAATACAAGTTTTTTTTTCTGCAACTTCGAAATTCATTTAAAAAAGCGACGCTTAACTCTTTGTTTTTCGATATCGCATAAATGTGAGCTACACTGTATATCAATATCAACGACAATAAAATCATATACCTAAAATGTTCACCGGCTCCATAACTATTATTGAAAAAGCGAAAAACTATTCAAAATAAATTCAATTTATCAAAAAAAATATCAGATCAATTTCAACGGTATTGCACCAATGGGTGTGGCAACTTTCATGTACACGAAAAATTGCAAACGCTATTTTAACTGATATATTGATGCAATTGCTATGAAATTATAATTTGATGATCTACTGGCTATAAGCATTCTCTGAACTAAATGTCGGTGAAAATATATTAGTAGGCGTGACACTTATCAAAGACGAAAAAAAATACGATGGTTTTCGGAAACATTCGTTATGTAATTTAGCTGAGCTTAGTTGATGTTTGAGTGTTCACTAGACTAAAGTTGGGTAGAATTGCGTTAGTAGGCGTGGTACCTCCAATAAAAGTAAAATATCATAAATGTTATATGTATTTATTACATTTATTTGTATTTATACCAATCTTAATCAATAGATCGCAATAAAAAACCAAGCAACGATCGGTCTTCTGGTACTCGGGAAATATTTCTGAAATATACCGGCTGCTTCAACTTTTCCTACATTTTTCGACTTATTCAAAAGAATTGGAAAAGACTAAGATATAAGACTAGCATCATCATCATGCATTAGGTTTTCAGCCAATTCACTCTTTCATACTCTGCAGTATAACATCCAGATCAAAGAATGTTCCAAAGACCTTAAGCAACAGTAGTCAACTGAAAAATCGGAAGTAACCTACTTTGTATTGAGTTCGCCTCCCGACGCATTGCACTATATATTTACATAAGTTCTAAAATCATAAAAAAAACCGCGTAAAAATAATAACAAATAAAAATGTTGCATTTTTTTTATCATCAGAGTAACAACTCTCAGTTGATAAATTGGAATCAACACGATTTGTCAGGGCAACGAACTTTCTTACAAAAAAAAAAAAAAAGGAAAACATTAAAAGTGATAGTGGAAAAGCCGATAGTGTTGTTAATCGCGACCAAAACAAATTTCAACCAACTCTCAACCCAGACAGACAATCAGCAATGGACCGCTCAACCACACCTCCATGTTTTATTGATAAGGATATGATAAGGATAGTCTGAAAATGGGGACGACAGAGTTAGAGTAAAACAAAAACATATAGCCGACTTTTTCATTTAGCACTGTGATATCTTTGCTCCAATGAATAAATGACGTTGTTCTTGACTAGACGATGTAGACGTAATTTTTCGTTTTTTTTACATATCAGTCAATATAGTAAAATTATATATAAACGAATGTGTTGAATGTTGCTTTTTGTTTTTCAAAAAGGTGATATGAAATTTTGTGATAATTTTTAATCAAAATCTGAGTTACGTAACGTTCCGGCATTATATTTGATGATAAAAATTTGTTATATTTTTCTACGCTGATTTTCAGCTCGAAAACTGAATGTGAGGACAGAATGTGAATAGTTCGATGAAACGCGAGTTGGTGGTATCAGCGAGTTGGTGCGTTCGGCTGATGTGAGTTGTAAGTCGGTAACTCGGAAAAGTTCAAATGAAGTGAAAATCTGGTGAAAGGGTTGTTATTTAAAAAATTAAACAAAAATAACGCCTGTAAGAAGAGTAATCTAATGATTATCGAGTGCAAGCCCAGATTACTTTGAGCATACTCTCCCTGCGTGATGTAACATAGAAAAAATAATAAATAAAATAATCATAGAAATAACGAAGTCGGCTGTATTGGCTTAGAACAAGTGAATACAAAGGACAAAATCTGATTTTCTACATAAAACAAAAGAGAAACACAAAACCAAAGCAAATTAAACACAACAAATACGTAAAAACCAAACAAAAATAAATAACGAAAACTAAGTGCAAATATGAGAACAAATTGAAATGAAAAGAAAAATTTGTAAATTCCGACATCGAAAGTAAATCTTGTAATAACGAAATGAGAAGGAAAAAAAAAATTAAAATAAAAATAAAATACCACAAAACAAATTGTTCTGCTTGTCTCCATGGAATTACACTGTGTAACAATGTAATTATGTCTCGCTAAGTTTTGTTTATTGTTCACAGATTAATATACGGGTCTCTACTATATATACCAATGGTGCCTTAGAAGATTTTTACCAAAGGATAATTAATTAATTAGAAAATTCATTTCAAGTTTTGGAGTTTTTTTCTTCATACAATCATGTACATTAGGGCGGATTAAATTTTTAAGTGGTCCGGAAACTCTATTTTTCTGAAAGTTCATCAAATTTTAAGCAAAAAAGTCCACTACACCATATGGCTACAATGAATTTCGAGCCCGCGAGTTTTATTTGAAGCATCTAAAACTATTCAAACTGCTTATGCTGCCATCTGGTGACAGTCTTCAGAACTTTACAGTTTTTCATTCTCTTCCTCAACTCGTAAGGAATAAAACGTCGTTTTCTTTATTCAAATCGGTGAATTAGTTTCGGAGTTATATATGGTAAATATACCGACGATTAAATTTCGAAAAATGCTGATCTCCAGAAAAAAATATATATCACCTAAAAGATAATTTAATGCTGGTCAGCTCTTCCAAACAATATTTACATATGTCCTTGCTCGCAAACTTTCATATTTTTCATACAAAAATCTAAGAAAAACAACATTCTCCCAAGCCAATACACAGCCTGTTTACAGCATAATAGTAAAATTACCATCTAGTAAATTTAGATGAATAAAACACTGTAATGTAATTCAGACCACTAATATGCTCTGTTATTTCCAACTTTTGATATATCTTCAAGGTGTGTAAATTCTCATTCCGAACATCGAATATCAACAGAGAGTTACAATCAACATAATTTTACATTTGAGGCACTTTATTTAAAAAAATATATAAATTTTATGATTTAATGGAGTGTGGTATATTGTAACCTTCATCCTGTCAAGATTGGTATTTCCGAATTTCTCGTTAATAAAGGCTTAAAGCAATTATTGCATTCTGATGCTACAAAGTGTCATAAGTTTATAAGTCTTTCGAATTCTGCTACTTAAAACGGCACTTAAGCCATATAGAAAATGGATGTGCCTTGTTGTCAGTTTCGACATGCTATAGTATTTCTTCGTTGCGATAAATTAGCATTATTCTTTTCAAGAACTAAGGTATGGAGAGTGACGTACCGTGCACATCCGGCGACCGAGACAATTTACCGCTCCTTACCCACAAGCGGGCGGCAGCCGTTCTACTAAGTTGCCTTTATCTTCCTGCTTCTCCTACAAGACTGCTATCCAAACTATTTTATCGTTTCTGCATGGAGTTCTATAATTCAATAAGATTTTTCTATTGCGACGGAATCCAACGGTAGTGCTGTAGACATCGCAAATCAGGTTCTTCAGATTGGCCAACATGTAGTTGATGTCATTTATGGGGTTAGATAAGAAACATTTTTCTTTATAAGTTGGGTGAAAGTATTTCCAGTGACTTGGTCTTAGAAGCGTTCCACAGCGAAATACTTTATTGTTCGGGTAGAGTCTATGCACATTGCCATTACTCGTGGTCTAACCTTAGCCACTTCAAAGTAGTTCCATAACAGAACAGAACCTACGCTTCTTACTGTGCAAACATGAAGTAAGGTAAGGTAAAGTTAGCCTGTTTTGCCTAGTTTTGCTCTGTGAGACTTTGTACTACTGTATCATTTAATGTCTGGATTTGTGAATAAAGAGGGCACTTTTTATTACGTCCCATAATTCCATATAAAAGCTTCTTTTTTGTCGCATGCTTTCCCAATTTTTCAGTGCGTATCTTGTATTATATGTTTCAGATTTTGCCAATGTTGGCAAATATTAGACATTTCCACAGTAGGCTAAAATCTGCGCATCAAGGTTTCAATAAATGTTCTTCGCTGCAGTATAAGATATTGAATATATTTGATATCTTCTTTGATCGAAAGATTACGCTTTAGAGAATAAAATTTAATTTATTTGATATTTCAGCAGCTACTTGGAACATTTTTCGAAAATTCTCAGCTTATTAAAAGAAATATAAAATATCAAAATTTGTGGTCTTATGTTTATGTTTTCATTTTCATATATGTAAATGAAATGGCACTTCCTTTGACTTTAGTTATCTCTATTGTTTACTCAGATTTTTATGTTACACTGACAAAAGAATCCATCTGATTGAAACCTATGGTTGAAATTGCTCTAACTAGCAGTATAGGTTAAATTGACTACAGCGTACTGTAAGCTTATAGTTGATGAGTTTAATGCTAAGATATTACTGTACCGTAGGAATTGTTAATTTTAATAAATTTTTTGTTTTTCTTAACTAAATTAATAGTAGAAATAACCTTGCATAGCAGTAAGCTTACTATATCCACTGTTATATTACAGCTTAAACTGTTAAATAACAGTTTTGATAGTTAGCACTGTTAAGTAACAGCTGTTACATTTTAAGACTTGACTAGAGAAATAGTAGAAATGAATTTCTGCGACGAGACCATAATAAATGGTAAATGTTGCAAAAGATCTAAATTACTTATATAAGCCATTAGACTCAGGGAAACTGTTTTCTGGTCCGTGGGAAGAACATGGCTCTCAACTATCCTTCATAGTTTCAGTTCCGTATTCTCTAAATTGGACTATACTATTCCAGTAATCTGATTCAAGAGGGATTACGTAACTCACATTCCATCTTGGGATGACTAGAAGGGAGAAAGCAGAAACCATACTAATTTCTGCACGGATGGCTCCAAGCTAAATAACCAAGTGGGTTGTGATATTTACTCTAAGGAACTGAAGATAAGAATTGCCAGACCATTGTAGAGTTTTTCAGGCAGAAATTATAGTAAAAGAAGAAGTGACATCCTTACTGAGAATAAATGTCGTATCCAAAAAGAATATAAACATGTATTCAGATAGTCAGGCTGCTATTAAGTCCCTAGAATCAGTCTTCCTAATCTCACTAGTGGCCCAACTATGCCATTTGTCTCTTAATGAAAAGCTCTTAATTAAAATGCTTTAACATTCACCTCATTTGGGTGCCTGGGCATGAGAACATTGATTGCAATTGCAAAGCTGATGAACTTGCTAGGCAGGGAACTACTGCAAAAATTCCTCAGGACAAGGAAGGTGTTGGCATGTCACTTGCTACCTGCAAGTTATTGCTTACAGAAAACATGATAAAATAGGCTAACAAAAGATTTATCCAAGGGTCAACTTGCAATATAACAATGCAAATCTGATCGGAATGAAACGCTAAGCGATCTCTAGAACTGATATCCCGCACTTGAAACAGTGTCTTGTCAGTTGTTGCAGTCATAACTGTCCACTGCCTTATCGGCAGACTTCCCGAGAGATTAGGTATTCGGTTTTTTGACTTCTGTAGAAGTTGTAGGGATGTGGAGGAGGAAAACATTCAATGTTTTCTTTGTTCCTGCCCTGCACTTGCTAGAAAACGTCACAAAACACTTGGTTCGTTTTTGTTTGATGACCTGGAGGACCTTACATATGTTAGCATAGGTCAGCTATTTAGTTTTATTACGAAATCTGGTAGGTTCAATGAGAGGATATAGTCAAGTGCCCCGTGGTGTCACAATGGACCAGCATTTGGTCTAAGTGAGTCGGTTCGCAACTGACTGCCTGATAATCGAAATGATAATAGTAATTAGGTTTAGCTACTACAGCTATTAGCCTTCTTAGCTATTAAGCTTGAAGCTCTAAGTCAAGTAAAAAAAGCTTAGTAAAAAAAAAGTTATCTGATTTTAAAATTTGTTGTTTTTTCCACTCATACTGGAACATTTCTAAATGTAGAAAATGTTGTGGTACTTTTCAATATTTATTTTTGTTTTCAGTAGAAAATTTATGATCATATTGGCCGTATTTTTTCTTTTCTGTGTATCGATGTTTTGAGTTTGGCACACGTTTGGCATGTCGTCGTCGTCGTCTACCTACCTGTTGTCATGCAATTATCTGTTGGTGTGCTTCAGGACACGAGATATTAATGGTAAAACAATACCCCTAGACTTCATAGAAAATACAGATCAAACAACAACAAGACAATGACAACAATTTATTGTTGATTTGTTTGTTTTGCTCATATGGGTGTTCAAAATTCCAGCCAGACAACAGTCTATGACTATGGTAGTTTGTGGTAATAAATCGGAGAATATTGAAATTAATTAGTCTCTTTTATGACCCTTGTTGTTATTCTCTGGCACATTATTAAATAAATTGCGTTAATGAAAAATATTCATTCAGAAATAATGGTTTTTCTAAAATGTTTCAACAAATTTTCAGTGATATTACATTTAAGTTTATTAACAAATATCTTATCCAAATTTGATAACTTATCAAATTTTCCCAAATACGATAAGAAATTCAAGAGGTGTAGTTTCTGTGGTTGACTCCATATGAAACCGCAAAAATTTTCACATAATTTGAAAAGGATTTCGCAAAAATTATTTATGCGCCGGCGCAAGGAAAATCCTTAACAATCAGTAGAAACCCAACTCCTGCTGAGAAGTTTACCAAATACTGTCATTCAGGCAATCGCTCGTTTACATGACAAACTAAATTCCAAAGAGTTAAAAATTAATTTTTTATGGTATATAAACGTTGTCAACGCCCCTACTATCAACGGTTTGTATTTCTAAATTTTGTAGCTTAGAAGAATACCAGATGCTAACAAGATCAGCAGTGTGATCAATGATCACCGAACATTGGACACATATGTGTCTGTTGTCTGTTGAACGCCCCTTTTAAAGTGATGCGATTTACGCACAATACCAAACAATCAACAATCGATTATGACTCTATTGGTTATGATCGTAAAAGATCGCAAGCGTTAATTTGTTTGTTCACGGTAGATTTATATAGATTTTTCGTTCTACATCAATATGAGTGTTAACAGAAAATTTTGAATAAAATTAGAAAAATCCCTGGAGATTAATTTCAGCAAAATGGTCATAAAAACCACATAATACTTAAGGGACATAATTAACATTTTTTAAGATTATCTATATTCTTATAAGATCAATGTATCCAAATTTAAGAATTTTAAGAGCATAAGCACAAGCCTTTTGTATAAGACCTGCCACAGCTTGTTGGTCAGAAATTTTCCAAATACGATCACTTATTTAAATCAATGGAAAACTTTTTCGCTTGAAAAAGAAGATCCAACTTTTTTTATAAAAAAGTTAAAGTGCGTCAAGACTCAAATTCAATACATATAAGAAAATATACACTACTACTTGACAACCATAAATAAACAACACTGAATAGTAATTAAAATTACGGCACATTCGACACATTTGTACATAAAATTTTATGCGTATACTTGCACATATGAGCACCTATAAACATATATACAAATGTACATTAAGGTGGATCATTTTATTATTTTTAATCGCAGTTAAGCAGTCCGTTTGGACTATGTTCGACTGCTAGTAATCACGCTAGCTTGTTTGTTTTACAATACATATATAAAAACTTCTGCATACCAAGCAGTGGTGTCATTTCACCAAAAGCTTGGGGAGACGAGAGGGGGAAAATGCCCTCCCTAGTCCTATCAAATTGACGCCTCTGATACAAAGCAATCTTACATTTACATTAAAATGTGGGTTGTGCCACATCGATTTGTACAATTTGGTCATCATAACAAGTTACGCCACTATACTGGCAAAACTCGTTGAAGGGCGTGGCACAGCCCACAATATTTATAAACGTCATAATCAGAGAACTAACAACGCTATCGTTATGAAATTTAACATATAAGATACACTAGCTATTGGGTATCTTGTTATTCAATTGTGGGCGTGGCACCTTCCATACATGCGAAAAAAGTAAAATGCTATATTTAGTGTGCTATGAGAGTTATCTTTTTGAAATTTGGTGTAAAGATGTCAGTTACTATAACCTTTTAAGTTAAATGAATTTTGATGGGATTAGATCAGTAGGCGTGGCACCTCCGATACATGCAAAAAACGTTAATAGTTATATTTAGTGTGCAGTAAGAGTAATTTCATTAAAATTTGGTGTAAAGGTGTCGGTTACTATAAGCTTTGAAATTAAATGAAAATCGACGAGATTGCATTGGTGGGTGTGGCACCTCCCATATAAGCCAAAAACGTTAAATACCATATTTAGTGTGCTATTGGAGTAAAATTTTTTAAATTTGGTGTAGAGGTGTGGGTCACTATAAGATCTAAAATTATATGAATTTTGAAGGGATATCATTAGTGGGCGTGGCACCTCCCATACAAACACTTTATGTTATATTTAGTATACTATATTAGTGATCCTAATAAAATTTGGTTTCAATATATTCAGCCTCATTCAACTCAGTTCGAGTTTTTCAACCTTTTTCAACTTTTCTCAACATTTTCCATATTTTTTCGACATTTTCAACCTCAAACAACTTTTTTCGACTTTTTCAACCTCCTTCAACTTTTTCCGAGTTTTTCAACCTCCTTCAACTTTTTACGAGTTATTCAACCTCTTTCAACTGTTTCAACAGTTTTAAATTTTTTTTAAACTTTTTCCATTTTTTTTCGAATTTTTCAACTTTTTCCGAGTTATTCAAACTCTTTCAACTGTTTCGACAGTTTTCAACCTCTTTAAACTTTTCTCAACATTTACCAAATTTTTTCGACTTTTTCAACCTCCTTCAACTTTTTTCGAGATATTCAACCTCTTTCAACTATTTTAAACATTTTCCATATTTTTTCGAATTTTTCAACCTTATTCAACGTTTTTCGAGTTATTCAACCTCTTTCAACATTTCTCAGCAATTTCCATATTTTTTCGACTTTTTCACCTAATTCAACTTTTTTCGAGATTTTCAACCTCTTTCAATTGTTTCAACATTTTTCAACATCTTTCAATTTTCCTCAACATTTTCCATATTTTTTCGACTTTTTCAACCTCATTCGACTTTTTTAAACTTCAAACTTTTTTGAGATTTTCAACTTTTTTTCAAAATTTTCAATTTTTTTGAGTTTTTCAATCTCTTTTAAAACACTTTTCATATATTATCGACTTTATCAGCCTGTTTCAATGCTCTCAAATTTTTCAACATTTTCGATATTTCAACCTTATTGAACTTTATTCGAGTTTTTCAACTTTTCCATGTTTTTTTGACCTTTCCAGTCTTCAATATCTTCCATATTTTCCGAATTTTCGAACATTTTTCAGCTATCTAAACCTCTTTTGCCGTTTTACTACTTTTTCCATATTTTATCAAGGCCTTTCATCTTTTTAAATATATATATATTTTTCGACATAAGTAATTTAACCTCATTTCACTTTTTCAAAATATTGCATATTTTTTTGAATTTCTAATCCTCAAAACGAAAAACCGAACTAGGGTCGGTCTCCTGGTACTAGTTCTTATAAGCCAAAAATATTTTGAATCAAAATAATTGCAACACTGCCACATTCCCAAATGTGTCAATGTTGCTCTATAGATTTGTGAAATAAGTTTGTAGTATTTCAGTTTAAGACTGTCATAGCTATAAATATGGCTGTCTTCAAATTCAGTGGAAAATTTTTGATTTCTTTAATCTCAATTTTCTTGAAACTTAAAATTTTGAAATGCGGCTCTCTTGTTCAGACGGTGCGATATCACTTTATCCACATTTTAGGGTATACGTAGGTGATGTTCCTCAAAACAAACGAAATTTGTTTTATTTTATGTTGGGCCTCTCTTGTGAGTAACGTGATGTGTGAGGGAGTAAAAAGTTGGAGATGGGTGAGTTCAAGCACTTTCGGCATAATGTGTAAACATTATAGTACACACTGTGCCTGAACCGAGCAACAACTGCCTTCTTCATGTCTGCAAAACTGTGGCAGATCACACTTGTCTTTTGTTTTTACGTGACCACCTGCCTGTAAAGGCTTAAGGCCACGGTGTGCCATCTCACACTCGAATTATTTTCTATACGTCCCTAATTCGAGGACGACCGCATTTGATACAGTTACCAAATAAAGTAATGTTTATGGACATCACTTCACCCTTGATTTAAGTCGAGATCTAACTTCATCTCTTGCAATTTGTAGAACGGCCACTAGGTTGAGGAAATGCAACTCCACACTGAGCGTAACATTTTGCCCCCCTACGGTTTAGGTTTCAACCACAGCTACCACGATGCACCCCCGGAGGGGCCTACCGCATGCGATCCACGCTAATGCTTCACGCAACTGTTAGGTTGGGACCGACGCCCTGGGGTTCCTGACAACCCATGGTACCAAATTGGTGTGCACCTTCACCTCTGTTCAGGCTTAATAGTTTGCTAAAACTACCCTTATCTACAAGGCTCGGAACGAGCCAAGTACAGTACAGTTAGCTATCCACTAATAGTTTGACTTTAATATAACGTCCAAGGGCACTGGTAAGCCCCTGAACCGAGCAACAGTTAGACTAAAATGGATCCAAAATCAGTTTTGGCTCGGTGGTTCCATTTGATAACGCTTAAAACTTTGTACAATTCAAAATCAGAGCTGTATACTACTTTATTCGAGAAATCGAGAGCTCTGATTTTGTATTTTAAGAAATTTTAAACGTTTTGTTACGGAACCATCAATACCAGTTTTGGATTCATTTTAGTCAAACTTTTGCGCAGTTCCGGTATATATAGATAAAAAACGATGTGTATAGATAAAAAACGTAGTGTTGAAAACTCGATAAAAATCTAAAGCTATTGGAAAAGTGGAGTAAAGTTGAAAAGGGTGAATAAATTTCAAATAGTAAAGATATAACGAAATTGACAACAAAAGTTGCAAAGTGTATTGTATTGAAAAAAGTTTATGAAAGTGGAGATGCATCGTATCGTATTGAAAAAGTCGAAAGAACGTCTGAAGAACATCTAAAACTCAAATAGTTTCAAGTGGACAAATTTTCTAGAGATATGTAAGTGTAGAATAATATAAATGTAGAATAGCATCAGAAAGTATCAAAAAAGTCAAAAGGCCAATACTTTAGATCTCACGTTTCCAAGTTATGGCACTCGACACTTATGGATATTTTTTTATAAATAAATAAGCCTTATACCGATTATACCCAAGATATTATATGTTTAACAGTTGAGATGACCACTTTTAAGTCCAAACTGCTTAAAAAGCTTTTGATAGAACATTGAAAGAATATTCACCCAAACATTCGTACAGTGACTTATGGTATGTACTTACATTTATACCATATATTATAAAAATATCTGTTTTATTTAATAACAGAAAATAAAACAACATTAACACAAAAACAACAAATAATAAGAATTACGACAATTACATGAAACCAGCATGACGAACAACGAACCTTAGCAAACGAACGACCAGCTACGGAAAAGTCAGGCAACGACGACATACTACCGCATTGAATGTCCGTCCGTCGTTCGTCTATACGTCTGTCACAAAGTCTTTCGAACCATACCGTCCTTCCCAGTGCTAATTTGGCTTATGGAAGAATTTAACATTTTTATAAAGTGAGGACAGCTCGAAGTTTGTATAAGGGAAAAAATAAAAAAGAGAACATGGTACAACACAAGCGAAAACCAACGACGACGACGACATTTCTTATCAGTTGAAAAACGAAAGAAGAAAAAAAAAAATTAAAAAAATTAACAAATTTACATGTTGTTGTTGTTGTTGTTGTTCTAAAAGAAAGAAACTTGGAAAACAAAAGAATTCATAACGTTTGCTATGAATGCGTCGTACCGACTGACTTCCTGTCAAAGTTCACAAAAAAAAAAAACCATAAAAAATTTATACAAAATATCGACATTTCAATTTTAAGAAATATATACGAAAAAAACGGTAAAAATTACTTAACGAATTAGAAGAATTTATTTCATATATATATATAGCATATGTATGTACAAAGCTGTACAGATTCATTTATTTCAAAAAGTTTGAAATGTACATAGTATATTCATTAGTTTGGCCTATTCACTGGCCATAACATTTACGTGCAAAGTATATACATTTTGTGTGGAATTTGCTCTGAGTATCAAACACATACTATTACATGAGTATGATTCAGGACAAAAAAAAAAAGCTTATAAAAATCTTGATTTTAAGTCACTATAGGGGTGGTTTTAACCCTCTCAATAAACTGCTTTTAAAAGGCATATTTTAAAATACTTAATATCCCAGCGGCAAGTATGTTATAAACAACATCGATGAAGATATACTCATTGTAGGCAGTAATGCTCACGACTCCAGCCACATTTGTAAATTCTTTTTACAAAGGGATGGCCGCTTTGTTGGCAGCTTGCCTACATCTCTATATACAATGTGTAAGAAACGAAAGGCAGAATGCCTCAAAACATCGATTGCTAAGTGTATGTATAGTTTAGCGAGCTGCCTACATTCCCACATACAAAGCATGCATCCAACAGACAAGATCCCTTACATCACCCTATACAAAGCAAGCAGCCAGCAAGCAGACTGCCTACAGCTCCATATACAATGCAGGCTGTCAGCAAGCAGACTGCCTACAGCTCCATATACAAAGCAGGCAACCAGCAAGCAAATAAACAAAATATCACAGTAACAATTTCATTTGTGAAACAAACAACACAAAGGGCATAGCTTTTCATATATGAAAAATCAGATTACTTCATCGATTTGCCGCTAGGATGGTATCCACAAACTTAAACGATTTCACTTCACTCGGAGAGCCAATATAAGAACATTATATTCAAGTTATCGGCACCAATTTTTTCAACTTTTATTTGCAGTTTGAATTATCATTCCAGAAGCCTTGTGAATACGAGGATTGAAGTCTCTTTTGTGTCTTCTGTTTCCTCACGAACCTCTTCCAACGTGCCTATAAATCTCCTCAATATTTCCCCGATTCATATATTTCTTGCTCTAGCTAATGTTTCCACGAAGATTCAGAACGAGAGTATTTTCTGCTAACCTTACAGTTGCGCACCAATGTTTGCCTGTACAATTCAAATGTTGATTTTCGTAACATGTGTCCAATCCATTTCCACCCTTTGATTAGAATGGAAATCGTACCTTATCAGCATCCGGCAAGTAATTCGACATTGACTGATTCGACATGTTCCTGGATCACCAATTTTTCAGAATTCGGTGAAGACAATTGTTAGTGGACACTTGCAAATTCACAGCCATACAGAAAAATTGGTTTCACGTTTGACTCAAAGATTGTGAGCTACATATGTTGTCGTTGACAGGAACGAAGACTTCGCTTTGTTGATTCTGTCATAGATATCCTTATTGGTACCGCCAACAGGTTTTATGATAAATGCTGCCCAAATAAGTGAATTTATACACTTCTTCTATACTGGATTCGACTATCGTGAAGCAGGCCTGGCAGTTCATGCCTAGCCCGAGTGGGTAGCTGGTCAGTGTTGTGGGAGGGAAGGGAGAAAGAAAGCAAAAAAGTAAATGAAAGAGTGAGAAGGTCTGGAAGAGAATGTTTATTGATGTTGGAATAAAGTTATAAAATTGTTCATATATTGAAAATGTTTCGTCATATTCTTTATTTATAATAACTTGAAAAATTAGATTATTCTATAAAAAACTCATTTCCTCAAAGCAAAAACACGAAACATTGAAAGCCACGATTTGTAGATTCTTAAGCTTTGCTGAGAACATTGTCTAAAACTATGAGACACAAGATTAGTGACAGCAGGCAACCTTGACGCAAACCTGAGATAAACTCTGGGCTCCCGTTTTGAAATACTCTGCATTTGACAACTTCGTACTGAGCCCTGACGAGGTTAATGATCTTGGCTGCTGCACCTCGTCTGTTAAAAACGCATCCCAGTTACAATTCGATCGATTTTATCAAAAGCCGTATCATAGTCGATGAAATTTAATAGCGAAGCCTGCTACTCATTTATCTGCTCCACAACAATGCGAAGGGTATTAATTTGATCAATGCACAATCTGTTAGGCCGAAATCTTTCCCGTTGTTTCCGGACAAGTGGTTAAGTTTTTTCGCTAATTCTGGTGAGCAGGATTTTTGGGGAGACCACGATCGAAATAATCCAATGAAATTTCAATTGGCTTATTGTCAGAGAACTGGGCATGTGTATTACCAACATTTGAACAATTTTTGAGAATATTTCGCAGACAACCTCTAGAGACATTTTATATGTGATGATTTTTAAGTACGAAAATTCCAGAGTACTCTGCTGACTGTTTAACAAACATCAATATTTGAGTTCAATAATGAAACTTTTTCGAATGTTAGTCATAATGATGCCATGAGCGATATCATTTGCTAAGTCTGTAAATGTTTTATAATTTTTAATATCGAAAACAAACTTTGTGCTGATAGTTTTTGGAAATTACACGCACTGCCTTCAGACAAACAGTTTTTGTACAAATTCTGTATCTATCTTCTAGAGCCCCACTATCTGTGATGAGAACTCAAAACAGAAAAATTGAGTTCCTTGCGAGATTTTATTAACGTTTTTGGGTATTTTTTTTTTCATATTTATCTTATTATAAGTCAAAATAAATCCAACAAAAATTAAATGAAACATCTAACGAAAAATCGGGCCTTCTCCTAATTTTTCTGAAGTCAAAGGGTTCTCCTTTTGCCACGTATATTCATGCTGATACCTTTCTTAAGTTTTGTCAATTTGGACTCTCTCGTAAAGCACTACTTTTTCCAGATTGTTTGTATCTCTAAAGGTTCCCACAAGTATAACCGCTATTTTTTTTCTTTAAAAAATTCATTTACAAGAAAATGCTTTATTTTCACGCATAGTTTGTTTTCAACTGATAAGACCCAACCATTACTGTGGTAGGCCGCCAACACCTTAATTATGTATTGAGAGCGTATGGTAAAGAAGTCGGTAGATGACCTTAAAAACATGTTACTTACGGTACGTTCGATATATGCGCTCATGTATGTGTTTGTATGCACTAACATATCTATGTATTTGTTGTGGCTTAGTAAAATGGAATTGCAAATATTACTTAGAATTTAACAATTAGGGGAGTAGCTTGATATGCTTTTAAGTAGTGTTATTTAAACTTTTTTCTTTTCTGCTTCCCCGCTCTTGTAAGGTATGGTACATATACATAAATATTTTGGTATGTCTTGAGTAGGTTGCACCCTGGGTTACTTTCGTATAGTAGCATAGGTAGGGGGCCGTCACCCCAGGTACAGGAGTTTGGGAGTGTGCCAAAATGAACTTCGGGTTCATTCCCTTCCCTTCCGGGTTCCATCCCTTTTTAACTGCCATAACACACATTTTTTTGTTCGAAAGGTTATGAAGAGGGGCACTGCAGAATGTTGCTTTTTTTAACATAAGTAGGCGGTGCTACGCCTTTAACAGGAAAATATGTTTCCATGGCTAAACTAATGGACCAGTTTTGATGAAATTTGGTATGGATATAGTTTGAAAGGATATTAACAACTTTGTAATCTTTATTGGGCGTATAACCACCCCTAATGAGAAAAAATGCTGCCACAGCTAAACCGATTTGTATTTTGTTTTTATTTTTAAGTGGGCGGTGCCACTCCCTTAATGGAAAATTTGTTTCACAGACAAATTTTGATGAAATTTGGTATGGAGATAGATTGAAGTTACAGAAAGAGATAGGCACATGGCACCATGATTTTTATTTTTGGGAGCTACTGCCTTCTGGGTGCACTGGGTCCGCACGGATCTCTTCAGTTTTCTTGAAAAAGTTGCTCTGGTGGGCATGAAATCCCCATATATCTGCGAGTATTCCCCGTACCTGTACTTTGAGGATTGAACTCAAACTCCTATAGCTTGCTAACTTGAAATATTACTGGATGATCAATTTAAATTTCCCCAGGCCTATATCTGGAGAATTAAGTAAGATAGTGATAACTGGCTTAGGCAAATATTATAAGGTTTCTAGGGTGTCAAATAATAGTGATCTTGCCTTTGGCTTTGAAACCAATTTTGAAGGTCAATTCAAGGTCAAATGTGGTTTTTTAAATAGACTCCTACATTTTCTTATTGCAGATTTGCATTGTATGGGAAAAACACATGTGATTTGTATGAAAAATTTTTCTCTAGAACTTAAATTTATTATTAATGAATATTATTTTTAAAATAATGTCTATTTGAAAAATCACAGTTGCGCTCGAATCGACCTTGAATATTAGTTTCGTGATCAAAACCAAGGAATTATTTGACCCCCTCAAAACCTTATAGCATTTGCTAAAACATTTATCACTACCTTATTTAGTTCTCGAGTTATTGGCCTAAGGAAATTAAAATGGAGCACCCGGTGTATAGTATTCTTTTTCAAATGCTTGAAGCTTTATTTTTTGAAGCCAATAATGTCAATATATTCAACAGCAAATTTTTGACATTTCTATGAATTTTTCAATGATCCAATATACATAGAGTAAGTAACAACAGAAATGACATATGTACTCTTATATTAATATTAAGCTGAACAAATTTTTTTGAATCCTATACATGGCCTCAAAAAACAAAAAACCTAATATCTTAGGTACTATTTCAGAATATTTCAGAATTCTGATTTTGTGGCCAAATTCGGATTTAGCGCAAAAAATTACTTCGGAAAGTGATATTTAAAAAATGTATTGCCCGAATTTACCTCATTTAAGCTTGAGTTTTGGCCTGTTTTCGAGGATTTTTCATTTTTCTATTTATTACTCTGGTCTTCTGATAAAAAATAATGAAACATCGGGACTAGCCAGAATCCATTCGTCTGTTTTTGGACTACAATGCTCAAGAATATTAGACTACAAAAAAAAAAAAAAATTATTCCTCAAATTTAATTCACTTAAACCCAAATTTGAGCTGTTTTTTCGCTGTTTTCTGGGAGCTTTTCGATGCTACCAAGATACCCAGCTACTGTATAGTAGAACAGGCATCACCATCGCGTTGAGCAGACCTGAAAATATAAGAACCAATGCCAACAGCCCATATCTCATGCGGAATTGTCTTTTGGGAAGAGTTATAATCACTCGCAAATAAAAAGAACCTCTATATATCCATAATTTTTAATTAAATTTTCAGGGCTTCATATTTTTACATAATAATAACTACTTTTTTATTTTGGTCACTCTTATATATGTACATAGCCTCATCAAACCAGTTTTGGTTAATTTGTAATGAGATTCGAACCCCGACCATTCCATGAAATATATGCTAACAGTCGCTCTTAACATTTGAACCATGAGGGGTTCTGCCAATGACATGTACAAAGTGCATTTTTTTATGTACACGTGAAATTTTCATAAATATCGGGTTCTGCAAATGGCTGTAAATTCGATTAAATCGTTTTCAATTAATTAATAATAATCAGTCGACTAAAAACAAATTAAATTTTTACAGCCATCCATTGTATTCTTACCCATCCATTTTTCAAAAATAAGTGGCGGAAGTCATGAAATTCGAAAAAAATCTACATCATAGCAAATCTTTGAGCCGATAATAAAGCTATGCAGCAAATAAGAAATGACAAAATAGATGATAGATGGCGCTTTATGTGCATACAACGTGCACTGTCATTTGCAGAATCCCTCATAGCTCAAGTGTTAAGAGCGGCTGTCTACATATAATTCATGGAATGCTCAAGGTTCGAATCTCATTACAAATTAACCAATACTGGTCTGATGAGGCTATGTATATGTGTATGTATATAAAAATGTATATGTGTGGTAATAGCAGAAACATATGTCACCCATTACCAGGTTAAATTGTTCCATTTGTCATGTTTGTTTCTAAAGCATTATCCGATTTGTGAAATTTCACATGAATATCGGTTTCTGCAAATGACTGTAAATTCGATTAATTTATAATAATCAGTCGACTAAAAAATCTGTGAAAATGTGAAAAAAATCTAAATAAGTTCATTTCGAAATAATTGATGCAGTTGATGAGAGATGTTGGTTTCTATTTACTTAATTTCTAGCAACAAAGTTCAAAGTTATCATAAATTTTGGTCACAAAAAAAGATCAATTACATATATAGCGAAAAGGTACTCAGTATTTTTTATTATTTCTTGTAAAATGAGTTCCCTAATGACTCAATATAAAAAAAAAGTTATTGAGGGACCCATTAAAAAAGTAACACTTTTAACACTTGTTACATTTTTATGATACAAAAGTGTACATTTACACAGAATCTGTGCATATTTATTTTTATAACCCACGAATGACCCACGAGTATTTTGGTGCACTCATGAAAAAAGGATAACTATTTTGACATATTTATGACTTCTAAATGTTTAGTGTACGTAAGTACTTTACGATTGTGTATGTGGATGTATGTGTATATAGTATTTCGATATGATATAACGTTGACATATTTATCGCTATGGATGGTAACAATTGGGAATTATGGTTTAGTATTCCAATGTCCAAGCATAAAAATACAAAATTTATGTTTTATTTACATGAAATGCTCTTGGATGAACATCACTTTGTTTGCACTTTTTTTGGGCTCTCATTTGGAATGGATATATTTTCGGTGGGCGCCTTGTTGTTGTCCTTTCTTTTATGAATTTATGTCACCACATGAAACATGATGCCAATGTATTCCGACTTTTGATAATGTGTGTGCTATGTGAACTTTTGGTTGCAGATGATTTCAAGTGCCTGAAAATCTCAAGTATTTACGTGCTATAGCAATTTTTAGCACCAGATTATCAGCGCATTATCAAGTAGTAAATTAACCAATTTTCGTTACCGATTTATGTTTATTGTTATAATCAGCATGAAATTAAGTGATTTTCTTATCATTTTAAGATGAAGAAGTAAGGACAAAAGATTTATAATAGGCCACACAGAATAGAATACACAGAGAGAGAGATTTATTCGTATATATCAAGATTTGGTAATAATCAACAAATTATGTATTTGATAAAAGCGAAATAAATATTTAATGTAAGTTAACTTAGCCATCATTTTGCCTAATCGAATAACATTATTGAATTATTCATATATTTGGTAATAATTACACGTTTATATAATAAAATATTATTATAATAGTACTAAGTTGGTAATAATTACCAAATAATATCTTAGTTGAAACAAATATTTCTTTCTTGCAAACACTCACATGTTAAAAATCATCAAATCATGTATTTGGCGGAAAAAATTCATAAGTAAATCGTTATATTCTCTAATTTGTTTGGCCCAATAAACAGCATCTTAACTTCCAATCAAGAGCATAGTAATATCTACCAAAATTTGTTGATTGTTAATAAATATTCTAAGAACTCATTCAATTTTTTAATAAATAGCAGAAAGTCTATAAGTCGAAGTTGAAGGGAGACGCCAAAAAACTCGAGTTATAGAGTTTTCGACTTATGGAGGACTTCGACTGAAGTGAATTTTGTCAGGAAATTTAGAGCTTAAGATTTATTCTAACTAATTTTCAGTTAGAGAGGTGAAATAAATCCAAGTTATAGAGGCATTAAACATTGGTGTGCCAAACTATTTCTGATAATTTTTCAATCGACAACAATAAAGTAACTTCGCTAAAGTTCAAATGAAATCACGTGTTAATGTCAGTCATAAATTCCATAGAATTGGTTTATTGTATAAGTAGGCTTTTACATTGATTTCTAAGAAACAATGATGTACATTGTCGGCATATTCTTAAAATCGGTATCTTATTTTACTTCGAGCTATAAAGGTAATTCGTTTCATATAATCTAGTTGTAAAGGTTGTAAGATCAAACATTGCTATGTTCGAGATGGAGAGGTCAAATTTATTTTTTCGAGTTATAGAGGGAAAATATGTACTGAATTTACTTGTAGGGACTCACTAATTATTTCGACTTATAGAGGTGTCAGATTTCGAGCAATGGAGGTTTTAGGGCTTGAAGGGAAGGAAACACAACATTTTTTCGAGTTTGGGAGGTTTTCGACCTATCGAGGTTCGACTTATAGAAGTTCCACTGTATTTATAATTTTTATGCAAACATTTTAGTTAGGACAAACTTTCTAATCGTAAACTGCAAACTGAGACGTTGATTACCAAAAGGTACTATATCCATTTTGTGAAATTTTATAGGAATCGCAAAGTGTTGTTCTTAATTTGTTATTAAAAAATTATCTAGAGATTTGATTTTACAGAATTTCACCACATTTTAAACGAAATTTTTCAACAGTTTTTAATGCAATCAACCCAGTAAAATACAAAGAATTCAAAATGTCTCAACTTTCACTATAAAAAAAATCATTATAATACAATTATTTACTGAATTTACTACATATAATTCTCAAGCTATTAAATGCTCTTGTTCGCACTTATAAATATCTACTCTACGATTAGTGTTTCCCACACGTGTGGTCACTTCTATGGCTCATTTAACATATCCTTTCATGTGTGAATTTTGGCATCCAACCTAACCAAACAACAAACACGTTCGATCTTTACATTTTTTTTTCTTAAGCAATAAATCATTGGGCTCAAATTTCTTGACACAAGTCTATGCCAGTGGGCTTAATATTTTATAAATATTTAGCGATTTTCTATGCTTCATTTGATATTTTGGTTATTCATTTATTTTTTTCTTATTTTTTGAAGATTTATGAATATTTTTAATGATTTAGGATTATTTGAAAAAAAAAGAAACTATTTGGAACATAGTAAGTAAGACCATAGACATTGTTAAATCGATAAACGATTACCATTACCATTACAAGTAATTGAAACTTTTTCAAATTTTCAATACCAATAGAGTTAATTTTTACTGTGGGAAAGTGCATTTTATTTGACACCTCCGATTATCTTGTTATTTATGTGAGACGAATTTTCGTATGCGAATAGTCCAAGAGCCGGCTGTAGAAAAGTCGAGTGTATAAGATTACAGGATGGGATGCATACCAAATGATAGAGCTCGACGAGCCTAAACAGAATATCTAGGGTTGCCTTGCCAAAGCCTGTCCCGATGGCCGAAAATGCCCGAATTTTAGCCAATTTTATTGTTCTAATTAAAACTGTTGTACATAACAGCTCGAAATGAATGCCAAATGATAGAACTCGAAGAGGCCTAATTATAATACCTGGAATTGCATTGTTGAATCCTGTCCCAAACACGGGTTTTCACCGGTTATTTAGGTCAATTTTCATTAATGAAGATAACAGCTTGAAATTTGTGCCAAATGATTGATATCGAAGGGCCTTAATAGAATATATAGGGGTGCCTTGTAGAATCCTGTCCCAAACATGAGTTGCCACTCATTTAAGAAAAGTTGACCCCAAAAACGGGTGTCAAATAATGTTTAGGACATAATTCGACAAGGCAACCTTATATATTCTATTTAGGCTCTTCGATATCTATCATTTGGCACGAATTTTAAGCTGCTATCTTCATTAATGAAAATTGACCCAAAAAACCGGTGAAAACCCATGTTTGGAACAGGATTTAACAATACAATCCCAGGTACTATATTTAGGCCTCTTCGAGTTCTATCATTTGGCATACATTTCAAGCTGTTATGTACTACAGTTTTAATTAGAACAACAAAATTGGCTAAAATTCGGGCATTTTCGGCCATCGGGACAGGCTTTGGCAAGGCAACCCTAGATATTCTATTTAGGCTCATTGAGCTCTATCATTTGGCATACATCTCATCCTGTAACCTTATACACTCGACTTTTCTACAGCCGGCTCTCAGCCTAGAAATATTGCGCCGAAAAATTATTGTGTGGGAGCTGCCATAAATGATGTCACGTCCTAGGGGGGAGGGGGGGGAGTGGAGCCGGGAGAAATAAAGTTCCATAAAAGGTCCCACATCTCCAATTGTTTTCACTTACTAAAAAAAGATCCACAACATTCCTCACAAAAAAAAAGTTTTAGTTTCATATTACGTGTACTAGTTTGCTCGCCCCTCCTCGGCCTCCCCTAGGTACGTTGCTGTCTATTTTGAATCATCAGGTTTTTACCTATTTCTCGATAATTTGTATTTCGTACGTAATATTTAGAGAAAGTGATTGACGAAAACAAAAATTATTGTCCCCTTTTAAATCTTACCTAAATCTCTCAATCTAAGGTGACGTGACACTGTGAGACTGGGGTAGGTGAATTTGTGACATAGGGAGATTGAAAATCAAAAAACACCCATTTATGAAGCTCTCTATGCAACGGCACGATGGGTCAAGTAACGTTAGATAGCGGTGGCAGTTAGCCTAAAAACTAGCTCTTATTGATCCATAAACTGATGCTTTAGAAAAAAATGAAAATATATTCCTATTGTCGGAAATGGCCATGGGTATTTAATAAAATTTTTTTATATAAAATCGTTCCTGAGCAAATTTTATAGCTAACTAAATTCTATTTACCACATCAGGCTTTTTGGAAAAATAGGGTTTTTAGTCTCTTGAAAATAACTTTTCTATAATTTTTTGGCCAAAGCGTTTGATAGATCTCTTGGGTCTTTTATCTCTTCGCGGAGCATAGAGCCTACCAAAAAACTCTTCGAAGTGCACGATCAGTAGCGAGCGTCTTCATTTTTCTTCAACATTTTCCTGATACCCTAAGGCAGTGGCGTAACTTGAACATTTGCCGCACCTGGTGAAGAAACAATCTGCCGCCCCCTGCCTTGACAAAAATCTGATCAAAACAAATATTAAATATTATTTGCAAATCTCAATGAAAACCGAGGACTGTTTTGCCGCCAGAAGCGACGGCTCTATTCGTTAGCCCCCTGCTATGTACGCCACTTTCATGACGGTTCCACGTCAATTCTTATCGTCATAATTTCACTTAGTGATTTCCACCATATGTGCCCAATTTTTTCCATTTTCATCATTAAGTTTGAATGGATATCGTATCTTGTCGGCATTTAGAGAGCAATTCATCGTTGTAGATGATCTTGGGACTTGAAATTTTTAGAATTAATTCAAAAATTATTGTATCGTGCCCATTGTAGAGCTAAGCTTATCGTTTCGAACTCGTTTTCTTACGACAAATTTTGGACCTTTATCGTTCTCGCCTCGTTATCGCCGAGTTTTCTCGGATATTCTCGTTTAAATTTATTACTAGCTGGGCCAGAGGCTTTGCCCGTGCACTACCCTTGTACAATCCTGTTTACATTTTACGCAGTCTTTACTGCAGACCAAATGACTTAATTTTGAGTGTTTTTGCAGCATGGGAGTAGCCACGCTCCATACCTCAATCCTGTTCATATCTTGGGAGCAGCTTGACACAAATAATGTACATCACATATCAAGTTTCACAATTGTACCTGCTATAAATGCCAAGCCATAACGTTTTAAGTGTTGTATCGTATGGAAGGTACCCCGTGCCCCGTTTTCGATTCCTGTCCTTATTTCGTGAGCTGCTTACTATAGACAATATACTTTTTAGCACCAAAATTCAAAACACTTGTTACCAGTAGTCCAAGATGTAGCGTTTTAAAAAATATAATAAAAAATCAAAATGATTAGTGCTTCACCGTGAACCGATAAATATCATTATTGTTCTCGGACACAATAACGAGACGATATTAAAAAAATTACTTTTTATCTTACGAATTAATACTACATCGAACGATAAACAATACAATATCGCTGAGACTAAAATATCAGCCAGACGTTCTCGTCCTCGGTCAAACGAAAAGTAATTTTTTTAAAATCTTGTGGCTATCGTGACTGAGAACCAGAACAATAACGATATTTATCGGTCCACGATGAAACACTAATCATCACGCTCCTGTAGTTCTGGCATAGGAATAAATTCCCTCCTTCAAGTATCCGTTCTTCTTCCCAAATTCCGATAAGAACAGGATACATAAGTTCAGCGATGAAATCAGGGGAAGCTTTCAACATTTCGGCTACTATAAAATCTGCGTCTGCTGCTTGTTAGTTTTTGAGAGAATTTATAGCCTTTGTTATCTTCGTTAATGAAGACGGGCACGTGTACAGTCGCTGTGGCTTTCCCCTAGGGAGAAGAATATGGCGAGTGCTAAGAGTTGTTCAGCACGAAATTCTCAGTTAAAATAATTAAATGTTTTTAAAAAGTAATATTTATTACGGCGTAAAAGTTTCAACAAAAATCAAACATAATGTTAAGTCTAAGTTTCAACATATTTCAAGAAAGTTCTGGTGTGCAAATTCTTGAAGAAAAAAAAAACATATTTAGTATCGAAAATATATTTCATTGAAAGGATATAATCTTAATTTGCCATAAGAACATATTTAGGTTGTTAAAACAAAGGAGGTAATAAATTATAAGTAAATAAAATAAAAGTCATCTAAGTAAAAAGAGTATATGAGAATAAAATGGAAATTCACATCCGGTAGATTGCGGTTTTAATTTGGACAATAACAAAATTTAATTGCAACATTTCAAAATAAAAGGAAATGGAAAGTACTTGTTTTTATGGCTGTCTTTAAGTACAGAGTGATTGGCAAAAAAAAAAAAAAAACACCAAATGCCATTGGCACTACGTAAACTTATGTTTTGTCATAAATATAAGATTTCGATGTACTGCATAAGAAGAGCTCTTTTGAGAATTTTTATTTATAATAACTTTTTTTGAATTTCCAACAACAATAAAAAAAAAAAAAAAAAACGTTTGAAAGTCTTTATCGGGTTTTTACATTAAATTTTTAGTTATTTGCGAAATGTTACTTTATTACAAATTCATTTATGTGAAAAGAACATTTTATAGGGTATACCAAGTAGAGCAACCTAAATAGTTTTCAAATCTAAGACATTATGGCTCATAATTATAGTCGCAAAATTAAGAGCTCTTTAAGTTAAAATCTGGTTTTTACCCAAAATCGAAAATTTAGAGTGACCCCATATTAAAAAAAAAAGAAAAACTTGCATTAAATTATGAGAAAATTTAGAAAAATGGATTACCCTGCGTTATTGACACAACATATTGTAGACACAGTGAAAAAAAGGAATAATAAAAAACTCGATTATATAAGGCAGCGTGGCGAAGTGGTTAGGACTGTGAGCGCATAGCTCACAGTGCGTGGGTTCCATTATAACTCATGATAACTTTATTCACTCATGTCCCCAATTGTGACATGAGTGTAGCAGTAATACGTTGGATCTCCGCCTTAAGCTCAGAAAATATTTCTGGCTTAATTATATGCCGTTGTGACTTCAAAAAATCTCAAAGAAAATACTTGCATAGCGGCAATTCACACGTTTTTGGTTGGTAATTTTTTTCATATTCATTTCTTGAGATTTCATGACATTGAAATTTTTCTTGCAGCAACAGGTTGCGCTGTCCTGCTGGAAATACATGTCTTCAAGATTTAAGTTCAGCAACCCGAGCCAGAAATAAAAGCAGTTACATTCGTTCTGTAAAGCAAACCATTTTCACTATAACCAGTCGTTTTTGCAAGACGTACACGTCTAATCTCTGCACCAGCTCAAGAACAGCACCAAACAGTGCGATGCATTAGCCTCTCGTGTATTACTCTTGAGTTGTTTGCACCAAAAATTCGACAACAAAAAAAACAAAAAAAAAAAATTTGTTTGAATCACCCTAATGTACATATATGTAAACTAGACTGTACCCGAAAAAAAAGTTCACCGTACACCATCGAAACTGAAGCATTTTTGCAAGACAATTTCGAAAATTTTTTTTTTTTACCGAAAATAGAGGTCGCGCATCTATATTTTTCTTCATATCATCGGCATTTACAGTCCGATCTTAAAGTATGATATATTAATGTTTTTGTCTTAAGTAGACCAATTTTTTGCTTTAAAATTCCCTGACATCCAGGACCCCGTTCTAGTACTTACTCACCAGATCTCAGTTCTTACCATCTTAATGTACCATTCATGTGTCAAAAAATCAAAGCTTGCATAAAATCAGTAAGCTTTTCTAACGGAAGTATTTCGATTATTCCATTAAAACTATTTAAAAAAATGTTTTTAATTTTATTGCCGAACGTGGGGGTTCCCTTATTAAATTTTTCGTCATATCTCCGGCATTTACAGTCAGATCTTAAAACATGATATTTCGATGTTTTCGTCTCGAGGAGACCATTTTTTTTTTTTTTTTTTTCTCCAAAGGTAATTGACCTCAAGTATCTACCCACCAGATCTCAACTTCTACAACATGAATGAAAAAATTAAAAGTAAAATCAAATAAAGTGTCTTCGAACCTTTGCCCAGCATCTCGAAGGACCTCACCTATTTTAGGTAAAAAAAAAATATTTTTTTGCGAAATTGTCTTGCAAAAAATCTTCAGATTTGATGGTGCACAGTGGAATTTTTTTTTCCTGTAGGTGGTACGATCTAATGTACATATAACATAGTTTTTGAAATGCACAATACATATTGGATTGTTCATTAGATTTCAGATTTTATTAGTCGGTACCAAGAAATAAGGAAACTTTTGACGTTAAAAAGTTTTTGCTTTAGCCCAGTATCCCGAGTGCTTAAAGTTCATGTTTTACTTATACTTTTGTTTGAAAATTACTCATTTTACAAAAAATCGGAACTGAGATGCAAGAATCCTGAATAGCTTTCAGCCTGTAAAAATACTTTTAGGAAAAAATGGTGTCTTCAACTAAAAATGGTACTTTTGATGTACAAAGCTGCACTTCGTTCAATCCTCACTTACGGTTCTATAGTCTGGTGGCCACCTATAAGGAACCAGTCAAAATAAGGGAGGGTTTAGAAGACGGTCGGTATGTCGGGGGCTATGATTTCTTTCTCCGCAGCAGCCTTAAATGTTCTTCTAGAACTGCTGCCATACAATTTTGTTATTAAAACAGTGAAATTAGGCTCTGGGAAGCCGACACTTGGTTTTCGCAGCAAAATGAACATTGATCTGTAATCGACATCACAATTAGCTTTAAGAAAAACTTTGAGGTAAAGTTTCCGCAAAGAGTTTAGTCGGAAGAGGACACTGTCAAATGAAATTTTAAAACTGCTAAGTACTGGGTGTTTTTTTTAGAGGTTTGTTTTTTGAATAGAGATAAAACTGGCATTTTATGGTCAAATCTGGCAACTCTAATGTCATTTATGTTCAGTTTGGTTTGCCATTTCATCATAAACAGGTTGACAAAAGAACAACGCTTGCAAATTGTGCAAATTTATTTCGAAAATAATGGTTCAGTTCGCGAAGTTTACCGCAAGCTCCGTCCATTTTATGGTCGACATAATCGTCCATCAGAGCAATTAATTTGGTTAACCATGGGTCGTTTTCGCACTACGCTTACTCTATGTGATAATACGCATCCGCAGAGACGTCGAACAGTGCGCACCGAAGAAACAATTGCCGCTGTAGAGCAAAATGTTGAAGTGGACCCGAATGAATCGATTCGCCACCGTGCACAGCAATTGGAGCTTTGTCCATCAACTTTATGGAAGATTTTGCGCAAAGATCTTGGCTTGCGACCTTACAAGATCCAGCTTGTGCAAGAATTAAAGCCGCGAGACCATGCAATGCGTCGTGATTTTGGTGTATGGGCCGAAAATGAGATTGATCTCGATGCTGATTTTCATCGCAAAATTTTGTTCAGTGATGAGGCTCATTTTTGGTTGAATGGCTACGTCAACAAGCAAAATTGCCGCACTTGGAGTGAAGAGAATCCACATGAGACCCTTGAGACGCCATTACATCCACAAAAACTGACTGTTTGGTGTGCTCTATGGGCTGGTGGAGTCATTGGGCCATACTTCTTCCGAAATAATGCTGGAGAGTCAGTTACCGTTAATGGAGACCGGTATAGAGCCATGATAACCGACTATTTTGTTCCCGAATTGGATGGCATAAATGTGGATGAGTTGTGGTTCCAACAAGATGACGCTACATGCCACACAGCGCACGTCACAATCAATTTATTGAAGGAAACATTCGATGAGCGCATAATTTCGCGGAATGGACCTGTCAATTGGCCACCAAGATCGTGTGATTTGACACCATTGGATTATTTTCTTTGGGGATATGTGAAGTCGCTCGTCTACGCCAACAAACCAGAAACGTTAAGGGATTTGGAAGCCAACATTCGTGGCGTTATTGCCGACATACGGCCCCATATGCTCGAAAAAGTGGTTCAAAATTGGACCTGTAGAATTGGCTTTATTCGAGCCAGCCGCGGCGGCCACATGCCCGAAGTCATATTTAAACATTAATGGCATAAAATTATCCTTCCAATAAAGCTAAATTGATGGACATTAAAACGATTTTCTTGTGTTTTATTTCAATTCGAAGCTCTATACCTCTAAAAAAAACACCCTGTATATGCGCCTATGGGCTTCAGTTAAACTGTGTAGTAAGCACAGCAGTTAATTCGAAGGATTCAGCAACCTCTCAATCTTTTCGTTCAACTGATCCAGCTAGCGTTTTCCAACCAGAAGTTTCTGCCTTTTTCGAAGTCTGCAGGTCAAAGGTTATCATTAACTTGTGTTTCACCGAGGCTACGAGGTTTTTGACTACGAGAACGAGGCGAGACCGAGGCAAGACGAGGCGAGATGGAAAAATAAATTTTCCTCGCTTGACCGAGGCGAGGCGATATCACACGGCACCTCGCCTCGTACTCGCCTCGGCCTCGCCTCGTCCTAGCCCCGTTTTCGAAACCAAGAGCGAGGCGCGTTTTGACGAAATCTGAACGCGTAAGAATCATATGCAGATTCAAAATATGAATGTAATTTTTATAATAAAATCTATATTTAACTAATATTTTAGTATTTTATTTTGAGTAAACTACTTTGTTTTATTTTTAATCCGCATGTGCTTCTTACGAGTTCAGATTTGGTCCAAGCGCTAATGCACAAAAGTGCTTGGATCGCATCAGCTTCTATGTGACTTCGCCTCGATTGATCAGTTAGGGAAGCATGTAAGGCTATGTAAGGCTATAAGCAAAACTGCATGATTGACAACACTGCATTGAAATTGATTTATTCTAATAGTCTTATTAAGAACCGGTAAGGTGAAGCGAAACGCACAGGGTAATGCTAGTATATAAATAAAGATCAATATATGTATGTTCGTTGCTAATGGACTCCTAAACCGTTCAACCGACCGACGAAAGATTTGACATACATATATGTTTCTTATGATTTGGGATGCTCCGTAATATAGTTAACGATAAATGGGTGATGCCACCCCCACATAAGAGAAAAACAGAATTCATCATATATTATCAACAACTTGATGCAGATTAATAAAACTTGGTATATTTATAAAATGTAGAGGCATAACTAAGATTCAATTAATAAAATGGGCGGTACCATGCCTTCAATATAAGAAAAAAATTAACTTTATCATATCTCAATATCTATTTGACGTAGATAAATAAGATTTGGTACATATTTTGCTTATAGTTTGTAAAAGGTTCATAGCTTAGTTTGGCTTGGAAAAATAGGCAATGCGTCTCCTTCCCATATAAGAAAAGATTAAATTTATCATATCTCATCCAATTCACCAAAACTAAAAACAGACATTTTATTTTATTTCTTGAGGCTTGATCAGCCTATCAGCCCTGATACATATATAATTTTTTATTTATTTTAATAAAACCTCGCTTTTTTACCGAGGTGCCTCGGCCGAGAACGAGGCGAAGCGAGGCGAGGCGATGGCAAGATCTCGTCCGAGGCCGAGGCGAGGCGAGGCGAGACTTAAATTTATAAAACGAGGCGAGACCGAGATCAACTAGAACCTCGCCTCGCCTCGGCCTCGGTAAAACACTATCATTAACTCAGAGCAGATAGCAATTTTCTTCGATTGCCAAGACGCTAACAAAGCACTGAGCTTGACACAAATAAGATCGAAGTACAACATTTCAGGCAGTAACTAGTCTGGCTGGGACACCAACATTGACCTTACTCTCATATGGATTCCAGGCCACAAGAACATTGTGAAAAATGAAATCGCTCCGAATCGTATTTTCTATCTGCAGGCTCGTACCAACCCAACTTTGCGTGGGGGGCAAACAAATTTTATTTTACGAAGAGTAAAGCCAACGAACGGTCTTAGATTCCCATCTTAGATGAGACGCGTGGCGGACAAAGCCGCCCCTTGTCCCTCGTTTGGTACGAGCCTGTCTATCTAACGGTGCCAAATGGGCATTTACAGAATTTTTTGCAACTTTCGCACTCTTTGACACATAAAAAAATTTATTTTAACACCCATTTTCTTCCTCCAATTTTGGAGCAATGTGGTCACTTTATCATTATTTTCTTCTTTAATATTTCCGGAAACCTAAATTTGACCAATAAAGTACTTATATATATTTTCACTTCTTATCATACATACTGAGATTGACCAATAATTTGAACAAAGACTTTCAGAGTCTAAATCGCCAAATTTACAAACTGCTGTCTGCTGTCAAAAGCTATAATAAATAATCCATAATTTTGTTAAAAACAATATATTGATAAAAGTAATTGAAATGATTTTGCTAACAAACCAGACAGAAAATCAATCGATGACAAAGATATTTATGTTGTACAAAAGACGGAGATGACTCTTAATGGATTTTCAGACGCTGATATATTATCAATTAAAAAAAGTATTACACAAAATTTTGTTCTAAAATTATAAAACGAATTGATTTTGCGGATGCAACATCAACAGAACCCAGATCCTGGGATAAAGTTTGCCTCCTCTGTTAAATTTATTTCCAAATATTTGTCCTAAAAAGACTACTATCCACCGAAACAATGTTGCTGATATTACTAATGGAATTTTTTGTTTTATAAATAGCAAAATAAATAGTAAAAAACTGTTCCTTATATGATTGGTGTCCTTCCAAAGATTTCTAAAGTAAATGTTAGTCATATAATAATAAAAAAAAAAAAATGGTCTTGAAGACATAGTTTGCGTTACCCCTTAAGTTTGTCAAAATAAATCGCTACATGATTTTTAACTTCATATATTACAAATTTTTGATTAAAATAAATCGTGCAGAAAGTAAAATTACCAAATAACAAATTCATATTACATGCGAGTAGTTGTTGCATATGGAACAAATTTTTGAAAAATAATTTTTAAATTCTATGGTCATCAAAAACTAATAAAATTTCATGTGAGCTCATATTACGCCGATACAAAAGTCAAACCTTTGGGCAGGACACAAGTGCACTCGCTATATGTACGGGGTACATTTGAAATCGTGGCTGTTAAGTGTGAGAAAGTTTTAAAATACATATGTTAGAATATACATATATTGTCTGGAAATATATTCCTTTTAAATTTCAATGCAAAATACATGCAATAAAACATTTTTGCTGTCTTTGTGCTGCTTTGAAGTTTTATGGACAGCAATAATGTCGAGACGACCACTTGATCCAATCAACCAGTACACCTACAAGCAAACGATTTATATGTGGTACATGCGAGTGGAATTGTCATAAAATTTATAAATTTTTATAGCATTTTTATGGCGTTTTGCATATTCATTTTTAATAATTTGTTTGCATGTTTAAAAAGCAGTTTTCAAAATTTTTTTTAATAGGCGTGGCAGTCAGGGTAAAACAGCACTACAGTCACTTTGAGTTTGAATATAAAATTTATGGCTTTTTTTATTATTTTGTGAATTTATTAAAAAGACATTTTGAGGTTATTTACTGAAAATAAAAAGAATAAAAATAAAAAATAAAAAATAAAAATGTTCGATCCTCAAATAAAATATTAACCTTTGGCTCTTTAAGAAAAAAAAAAAAAAAAAATAAGAAATTTAAAAATTAAAAATGCTGATAAGCATTTGTTTGCATACGCGTTCGACTCGTACTTTTGTCTGTCTACCATAATGGGTATTCATCTGAGTGATCATCAGATGTTGATGCTTTTCGTTAAAATTGAATTTTTGTTTTTTTTCATCCCAATTCCATTGGGAGCCACAACGTTACTTTTGTGATTTTATTTTTGCTTCGTTGACAAAATATTGAATTTATTTTTGGTATGTCCAAAGTTTATTCAAAGGTTAAATTTTGTGTTTTTTTTTTTCATATTCAATAATAAATTTTTATTTTAAATTAAAAAAACTTTACGGTTCGAAAATTTTTTAAAGAAATAATACAGAAAAAAAAAAAAAAATAAACCAATCACTTTTTCTCAAAAAAAGCTGTATTTTTGTATTAAAATCCGCGTAGCTGGAAACATCTCATACAAAAATTTTACATATTCGAACGCAGCTAGTAAATATATATAGTATGAAGGGTTATAGTGGTTAGCAGACCTACCTATTACTCTCGTGGTTGTGGTACGATTACCAAGCTGTAAGATTACCAAAAGTAAAAGATTAAGGGATATAATGTTCTGATAGACTAACTAGGGTTTATTTACGCTGACCTTTCCTAAAGGCATTTGGCCGAAAATTTCTTTATTATTATAAATTTATATCAATCGAATTCTATTCTACCTATATATTACCACCTGACTTTTCGGCTAAAATGTTAGTAAAAAAAGTGAAAGTAGTTAACGTGAAATTTTTTCCAAAATAATTGGTTTATTAAGAGTTTTAAAGGATCTTGTCCCAATCATGAGTTGTCACACGATTTTCTGTCATAATTTTTGTCTAAATTTAAAGCTTCAAATTTATATCAAAAGTTCGATTTTTAAAAGATTTCATAAAATATATATGTATAGTAGACCGTACCACCATACCGGCAAAAAAAAAAAAAAAAGTTCACAGTACCACATCGAATCTGAAGCATTTTTGCAAGGTAATTTCGAAACAATTTTTTTTTTTACCGAAAATAGAGGTCGCGCATCTAAATTTTTCTTCATATCATCGGCATTTACAGTCCGATCTTAAAGTATGATATATCAATGTGTTTGTCTCGAGTTGACTATTTCTTTTCTTTAAAGATCATTGACATCAAGAACCCCGTTCTAGTACTTACCCACCAGATCTCATTTCTAACCATCTTAATGTACCACTCTAGTGTCGGAAACTTAAAGCTCTCAAAAATCATTGTTTTTAGTTTTTTGTCGAACGTAGGGGTTTCCTTATTAAGTTTTTCCTCAAATGACCGGTATTTAGGATCGGATCTTATGACATGATGTAGCGATGTTCTCGAGAAGACCAGTTTTTTTTTTGCTCCAAAGGTCATTGACCTCAAGTATCTACCCACCAGATTTCATATTCTACAACACAAATTAAAAAAGTAAAATTAAAATCAAGGAACATCAGGGAAACAATTAACGATTTTTCATGTGATTCAACCATCAGGACCAATAATCATACGAAGATTTCAAATGCCGATTCTTATTAAACGGAAAACTTTCTGGCCCATTTGAGCCCAGCATCTGGAAGATGTCGTTTACACAGATTACAAATAACCTTTTGGCATCAAGCAGTCCGATATGCGAGCAAAACTCACCGCAGTCAGCTCAACTTTGGGAGAGGTAGTACGTATAACAGTAGCAATTTCATGATAGAAAAGTCTATGTATTCTGGTGAAAAATGCTGCTTTTGGTGAAATGTTTTTAGTAACTTCAAACCGGGTCAAATCACGTCATAAAGAGGTTTTGTGAGCAATATTTTTTATCTGAGAATTATTTTTTTCATAATATGGGTTTCATATTGTCATGCTGTTTAGCGTATTTTTGTACTAAAATTTCATACTGGCAACTCTTTTCCTAAACTGTTAACTGTAATTTTTAACATTGCTTTTCTATTGATACAAACACATTTTTAAGTCATTAAACGTATGCGAACGAAAAGGTTTTTTTTATACCCTACACCGAGGGTATATTCACTTTGTCCATCCGTTTGTAACACATAGAAGGAGGCGTGGCAGGTATAGAAAAGTATATATATTCTTGATCAGCGTCACCACCTGAGTTGATTTAGCGATGTCCGTCTGTCTGTCTGTCTGTCTGTCTGTCTGTTGAAATCAGGTTTACGGGAAAACCAAGAGAGCTAATGGAATGAAACTTTCACATACAGGTCACATCTTCTTGCAGGCATCTTGCTATTGAAAATGGGCGAAATCGGTTAACTGACACGCCTACCGCCCATACCCTATTTATATACCCAGGTCAAAATTGGCACAAAAGATTTTCATAAAAATCTTAGAGATGATGCCGCTGAAAGCTGTCATCAATATATGCTCAGCCTCTTTATTGAAAAAACTCGTTGAAGGGCGTGGCACCGCCCACAATATTTATAAACGTGATATTAAGAGAACGAACAACGTAATCGTGATGAAATTTAATGAGGTAGATATACTTGCTGTAAGGTCTCTTATTACAAAAGTTTGGTACAATAGTACCTGGGGGCGTGGCACCTCCCATATAAGCAAAAACTGTTTATTGTTATAAATAGTGTACTAAGAGAGTAATGTTCATAAAATATGGTGTTTAGATGTCAGTTACTATAGGCTTTTAAAATAAATTAGCTTTGACAGAATTGCATCAGTGGGCGTGGCACCTCCCATATTAACATAAATTTGTAAGCGCTGTTTTAAGTAAACTATTGCAGCAATTGCTATGAAATTTAATGAAAGTGGTTCAGTTGCTATGGAGTATATCTGAATCAAAATTGGCTGAAATAGCACCAGTGGACGTTGCACCTCCCATACAAGTAAAATACGGTAAGTGGCATATTTATCGAAATATGTGAGCAATCATACTAAAATTTGGTGTTAGGGGTTTGCTTATGAAAAGCTATTTCTGGATCAAAACCGAGCTGGATTGTACCAGTGGGTGTGTCACCGCCCTAAATTTTAAATTAAACTGCAGCATATATCGCAAACTATATAAGCTATTGTGCTGAAATTTAATATGAGGATGTCGATCACAAATATAATTTGTTGAACCAAAAGTGGGCGGAATTGGAGAAGTGGGCGTGGCATATTTCAAATTTTTCATTTTTATTCGATTTTTTCAACATTTTCCATATTCTTTCGACTTTTTCAACCCTTTAACTTTTTCCAATATATTCTATATGTATTTGTTCGACTTTTTCAACCTCTTTCAACTTTCTTCATAAGTTTCTTTATTTTTTCGACTTTTTCATCAATTTTGAATAGTTTCAAATTTTTTCAACCTCTTTCATTTTTCTTAGAGTTTTTCAACCTCTCTCAACTTTTTTCAACATTTTGCATATATTTACGACTTTTCAACGTTTTTCAACCTCTGTCAACCTTTCTAATATTTCACATTTTTTTGGACTTATTCAACCTCTTCAACGTCTACTTAACATTTGATGAAAAGGTACTTTCAGTGCAGTGTAGGGTATGTGAGTTTCGGCCTCGCCGAAAATAACACCTTAACTTGTTTTTTCTAAATCAGCTTTTTTTTTTTGAAAAGTACAAATAAAAACCTAAAAATGTATGAATTTTCGAAAAAAACACTTATTCTGGAAAAGTACAAAAATCGTTAATTTCATACCCGCGTATCTGAACAACAAATAATATTAGGGCAAAATTCTAAACGCACTTTTATTGCTGGACATCGATACTACAATAATGCAAAATTTCAGCCAAATCGGAACCAACAATTTTTTCAGGTGGCGTTTTCGTGTGTTTTACCCCATATTTCACTTAGTTAGTTATATTGAGTAATTGAAAAGACATTCGTGCCACATAAACTCAAAGCAGGTAAACTCAATAAAGTGACCCTTTTAAGATTTTAGGAAAATTTATGGTAAATGTTATGTCAAGAAAAACAAATAACAGCTCGCATATGCGATAGATAGTTTGAGGACTATTGGCAAATATGTTTACGAAAATCGTGGCAAAAAGAGAAATACGAAATTTAAACAAATGTGTCATCACGATCAACAAACATTTTATTGTTGGTATCTTTCAAATGGACGATCCTGTCGACACGTGTTTAATTTTTTTCTATATACGGGCGCTTGTATTCCATTATTTTGACCTTTGATAAAAATTGACCATTTTGTTATTGTAATTTGTATGTTTCTTTGTGATTTACCTGCGACTCAATGAGGATCGTCAATGCGATCAACAAGATGTCAATGTCATGTTAAGTTTTACGATTTTGTTTTGAACGAAAGGTTCTTTAAATAAGTTCAAGTGCACTTTGGAGTACGGCAATGCGTATTTTTCCCATGCTTGCATGCGACTTAAGTATATTTATTGAAAAAAATAAATATCTCTTTGAAAATTTATTGGAAAATATTGCATAAAACCCAAAAGGTAATTTGTCAAATTTAATCTGTTTGTTTTTGATTTGTTGGCACTACAGATTTGAGTTTATGATGAGCATTTAGTTGTTATTTTAGGTTCTAAGTCCAAAGCACAGATGGCGTTAGGTTCATTTAGTGCTCTAGTACTATATGTACTCACAGGGCCGGGTTAAGGTTGTGTGCCGCCCGTATGCCAATAAAATTTTGTCGCCCCTAAAATAAAAAAAAAAAATTATAAGATGTGAAAAAATCGAAAAGAAAAATCGAAAGAACGAAATATTTTTGATGAGAAAAAAAAAATTTTTTTTCAAAATTTTGCCGCCCATACGCCATGGCGTCGGTGGCGTATGCGGTAATACGGCCTTGTGTACTCATATACAATTTTTAGTCTTTATAAATCAAACTTAATTGTATGGGTTATTATTAGTCAAAACAAAATGAGCTGAACTTTGGTGTCCCCACAGCTATACAGAAGGACTGGCTTCTCGTTTGACTGAAATATTTTAAGCTTTTTTGTCCAACGAACGAACGAACAAACGAAGACTGCCAGACATTTCGAAGCTGAGCGAAGGTACCTTTTAGTTTTTTGATTTTATTGTGGATATTCTTATTGGTACCACTATTCAAGTAAATAAATTTGTCCACTTTTGAATTTCAAACCTGGTTCTTCCGAAGAAAATCTGACAGCAGTAAGTTTTCCCTTAAATCAAACTGCTTGGTGCTGAGCAGGAATATGCCATAGGCAAAAGCAAGGTCCTCCAGATGCATCCTGAAAGTCTATTGAATGCCACAATTCTTTAAAGTCTACATTTGAAACCTTTATACCTAGCCCTGATAAGATTAATGAACTTGGGTAATACACCTCGTCTACTCAATGCAACCCAGATGGAATTGTGGTATATAACAGCGATGGGCAAAATAGGAAAAATGAGCCAATTTTAGCTCTTAACAACAAACACCTCGTCTTTGTTAAGAAAAAATAACCAAAGCAACACACACATGCCCCCATCACTGCTTCGCACATTTTTATAGTTGTGATTGTGATTTTTTATACGCGCTTTGCACGGGATTTGTATTGTTGTTATTGTTGCATCAGTCAGAAAAAAACAAAAAGACCGAAGGGAGCGAACAAGGAAGCAACAATGCACACATTGAAGACAGCTACTCTCGTTTCGTTTGATCAGTGTAATTTTATTTCTACACCCATGTTGGTATTGATTGATTTTTGGAATAGGCTTTTGGTTTGTTGAAGAATTTAGTTTGCTATCGAGATTAAATTTACGGTGGAGTTTTTTTGTTTTTGTAATTGTTGCTTTTGTTGTAAGTAGCTCCTTCTTCCAAAACTTTGCCCATCTATGATATATAGGAATATGGGCTGTAATCATAAAGGTATTCCGAGGATATGAGATAAAATTCATAAATATCTGAGCTTACAGTATTGTAGGTCCGACAAAATGGCTGCGTTTGATGCGTCAGTCGCCAGAGTCGTGGTGGAGATGATTGTGAGAGGCCGATAAAATAATGTTGCTTAATAACTCGGAAAGTAATCCATAAGTAGGAAAATATTTTGAGACTACTTAATTTTGTAATTTGCGCTTGTCTTAAGCCGGTGTTTCACAGTGGCGTTGCCAGGAGAATAGATCTTTTGGGCGAATGATAACTAATTTTTTTTGGAACCCGGTTTCTTTGCAAAAATCCTAGCTATGCTGCTGACATATTAAAGATTCTTTTTGAGATGGAATTATTTTAAAATAATTCTTTTGGTTATGTAAAAAATATGAACCAATTTTAATACTCAAATGAACTTAAACTGTTTGAAATAGCCCTTTTAGAGTAATATTTCTAAGACTTGAATGAACACTAGGGTAGTTCAAAATATTAAAGTTGCTCCAAACTTCGCTCCCCGGGCACCAAAAGTTTCGTATTGGTGCCAATAAGAACCACGTAAAATTTGGTTCATTTCAGAAAACATTTAATGGACCCGCCACCGTATTGAAAAATGGAAAATGGTCATCAATCTATCAAAAATAATTAATATCTAACCCGAAGCTGCCCCCAAGAGGGATGAAAATTTTTGACAAGGTTCATTATTTTTCCTTCTCCAACATTTTTCCTGAACATACCATTCAAGTTTTCAAAACGGTGGCGGGTTCATCAAATGTTTTCTGAAATTAACCAAATTTTACGTGGTTCTTATTGGCACCAATACGAGACTTTTGGTGCCCGGAGAGCGAAGTTTGGAGCAACTTTTATTTTTGTTCATACATATATGTCTGAACCACCCTAATGAACACCCTTAGAGTAATACATCACGAATGAGAATAAATAGGTATAAGACGTCCATAAAAAGAGACTCTTCAAACATGGTTTTTCTCGAAGTTTAGACTATCTTTAATTAATATTCAAGGAGGAACAATTAAAATTCAAAGGGAGACATAGTTAAAATTGGATTTTAGTTAAAAACAACATGAAATGTTACATATAAAGTTAAATAAAAAAAATTGCTATCTGAATTTCAATTGAATAACCTTTATTATGAGTTCAAGATAGCCTTAGCTTCAAGAAAAACTATGGCTGAACGATGTACTCCAAAAAAAAAAAAAAAACGAGGCCAGCTAAAAGGCCAAATTTGGCGGATTTGCACATGTATATTTCACTTTGAATTACAAAATCATCCCACATACCCTCCACTTCCTTATAATTTTGTAAGAAAAAAAAAATTTCGTCACATTTAGTTCAACAAAAACCCTAGCAAAATGAGATGTATACGAGGACCATTTTGCCACCCCTAGGTACGCTACTGTATTTGATATGTAAAAAAACAATCACAACTTTCCCATTGAGAATCTTTAAAATATCGCACAGTAATTTTTACTTGAAAGCAAATAGCTGAACAAAATGATATTTATAATAATAACTATATTATCGTAGCTCTGAAGGAGGCCTTTCTAGATTATCCATTAGGGAAGCAAATATTAAAAAAAAAAACAACACTATACTGCCGTACTAAGCGAAATAGACGTATCTCAAAAAAATTCATTTCGAGATAATTGATGTTTTGTTTATGCCAATTTGTTGAAATAAGTACAGTGAAATTCCCCATAACCGGACACCCACCGTCGCAGTATTTTTGTCCGGTTATTGGAGCGTCCGGCTATCGGAATGTATTTTGTATGGAAAAGTTAGTGAGTGTCGCTGAAATATGCTGAAATATGTCCGGTTATGGGAGCTGTCCGGTTATGGGGACTGTCCGTAATGGGGAATTTCACTGTACCTGTAAAATTGAGATACAGCTGTTGTCAACTAATTGGAAACGAAATCTTTCGTTGTGTTATTGGTAGTTTTTTCATTTATTTTTCTATGTGAACCAGAAAATTTATAGATATTATAAATTTGGAACATATAAGCTCTAAAAAAGGACATAATTGAAATCAAATTCATAGCATAAAAAGTTTTATGTGTGATTTTCTGCTGAAACCTGAACATTTGGAGTATTTCATTAGACTCGTAATTTCTTAAGCTATCCGATGCCAGGCCCGTGCGCAGGAATCATCCATGGGGGGGGTTTTTAACTCGAACATTTCATGTTAGATTATGTTCATAAAAAACGTCAAAAAACTGTTTACTTTTAATATAGACATTTAATAATAATTAAATACATTTGTGCATGTGCTTATTAGAGATCTTCAAAAATATGTTATAGAATACTTCAAGAACACTCGATTTTTAAAATTTATTCAAATTCGAGTATATCTCCATTTAAAAAAATAAAAAAAGAAATAGTCCTAGGGTTGCTATCATAGCTGCAAAATTTTAATTTTTCGGGACTTAGCGAAAAAAATAAAGGAAATTTGATTTTCTTCTTATTTTTAATATTTTTTTTTTTGAAATTTTTTTTTTTTTCGATTTTCCTTATCTAAACATAAGGAAGTATCGAAAAAGAACTAACCGCCTATTTACATATAAGGAAAAAAATTGTGGTCTCTCCGCGAGTAGAGCTTTGGTGTTTCTTGTGTAACAGCTCAAATCCTTTGTTGCTTTCACTGCATTCACCTTAATATACTACAATTTGAAGTGGTCAGTGCCACTACATGAATTTCTATTAAAAAATAAATGAGATGAAATTTGATTTTTGGTCCGAAAATTTTCAAAGTATTTTATAAGCAAGTAATTACAATATTTGCTTCAATAACTAGTCACATGACACAGTGCACACAGTTAAAAAAAAATATAAAAAAAAATTTAATTTTGAATGAAAATATTTTTTTTATCATTTATTTTTTTAATGGAAATTTATGTATTTGCATTGACAATTTCAAGTTACAGTGTATTAAGGTGATTGCAGTGAAAACAACAAAGGATTTGAGCTGTTACACAAGAAACACCAAAGCTCTATTCGCGGAGAGATCACCGATTTTCTCCTTATGTATTAAAAATAGCTTTAAAAATAGCGGTAAATTTTTTTTCGATTCTTCCTTATGTGTATATAAGGAAAATCGAAAGAAAATTAAAAAAAAAAGTATTATATATAAGAAAAAATCAAATTTTCTTAAATTTTTTGGCAAAAGTCCGAAAAATTAAAATTTCGAACTTGAATAAATTTTCGAAAATCGAGTGTTTTTGAAGCATTCTAGTACATGCCCTATATTTGAACAAGTCTAGTGTTTATGTTATGATTCGATATTCAGTTATAATTACGTAAGTACCTAATTCTCTTTCCACATTGATTTCGATATCGCGATTTATATTTAGCGAGGCTAAGCCATTCAGCCGATCTTCGATCTTCTTTAGTTAATCTGAGGCATGTATTTAGACGACGTAGCGCTGAAAAGGAGCGGTCATTTGTTACTGTTGTCACAGGAAAAGTTGCCATAACACGAAGCATTTAATGGACATTTGGAAACGCGTCTTCATTGCAAATATCCAGTGCTTCGAGAGAATTTTTGATGTCTTGCCCGGCAATGCGTTGACGCCAAAGTTGAACTTCATTTATCCACATGTCACGTGAACCATTATGCAAAATTGACGTGAATAGATTTGTGCATGAATTTTCAATGAAGCTGATTTTTTTGATGCCAAATCTTGTCGAAAATTAAAAACTCGGGCTTCGACGATTAATAGGCATTTTATTTTTTTCATTTAAAAAAAAAAATTTATTGTGTCTTTTTGATTATTCGTTCAAATGTCAATAAAAGCCTATGTGCGAAAATTCCCAATGGGGGGGTTTGAACCCCCAAAAGCCCCCCCTTGCGCACGGGCCTGTCCGATGCCATAATAATCTCGGATACTTTTTTTTTGAGATACGTCTTTTTCGCTTAGTACGGCAGTATAGTCTATTTGGGGACTGAAATGTAACAAAATTGAGTCCCGCGGCTTATGGACGACCCATACTGGCATATGAGCAGGCCTGGATTAACCTTACAGGCAGAGTAGGCACGTGACTAGGGCGGCAAATATTGGCCGAAACTTTGTAAACATTGTAAAATATTTTGTGAATGGAGAATATTGAAGTGGATTTCAAATTTTGTTTCCATTTGGCTAGTGTTTTTCGTTCAGGAACGAGGATTTTTTTTTTTTAAAAAAAATAATTTTTTTGTTATAAATGAAGAATTTTGAGGAGGGCGGGCGGCAATTTTTGCATCTGCCTAGGGGCGGCAAATTTCTTAATCTGGGCCTGCATATGAGTGCTTCTAATCATTAGAACCATTGCATTCAGAGGTGTCATTTCACCAAAAGCTTGGGGGTGGGAGGGGCAAATTTAAATAACATATCAAATCAATGATATTTTAAATTGAATCGATGTAATTAAAACAATATCAGATCCTTAGGGGCAAAAGGGGACCAATGCCCCCAGCCATACCTAACTGACGCTTCTGATTACAAGACATACTTCTATTACATTAGAATCTAATGTACAATTTCACATGAAATTCCTGCACACAAAGGGACATGGTGAGAAGATACATACATTTCGAGCTGCCAAATTTTATTTTTCAAATAACTAATTTTTCCGTAAAAGAACATTTTAGGCTAGGTTTTATTGGCACAGTGTAGGTTTTAATTAAATTACCATAGCTATTTCTTTTAATTTATTCTACAGATAGTTTCTTACGTTTGCCATTTTTATTTAAATATTTTAGAGAAGGCAATTAAAAAAAAAGAATATGAAGTATCTCATAAAATCACAAAAGCCGCACAAATACAGTTGAAAAGCAAAAAACGAAAAACAAAAATGGGCGTAGTTTAAACCAGTTTTCATGAATAAATTTGCTATGCGTTGAAGGAGACAGCATGCTGCAATGACGAAGCAAAAACTTACATGTGCAGAAATGAGAGAGCCATATGGATCATATAAATGAGAGCAAGAGCGTAAACGCGCTCGTGGTGAGATAATGGCACCCGTGTGGTGAATTAACATGAACGCAACAATAAGGAGCAGAGCGTTGTAAATTGAGCAGCAGAATGAGAAGAAAGCAAGAATAATTATGAAACATTTTTGAATATGAGAAAGTACATATTTAAATCTCAATTCCTGCTAATGAATATGTATATTTAATACATGTTTTAAAAGATTAAAATTATTCTGCGAGATCGTTTCACAGTTTCCATTAAAAAACGCACGAGGACGGTGATGAAAACGAGCGGCGCGCGTCAATGAAAATTTAAAAAAAAAAGAAAAAAAAATAACAAAAAGTTAAAAATTAATTTTAATTATTAAAAATAAACAAAAAAAATAAAAATTTTACAAATTAAATCTTTAAATTTCAAAAAAATTCCATGTACCTATGAAAGAAATTCCAGTGAAATATGAAATCCACAAAAGTGAGAAAACCGCGTAACAGCAATAAAGATGCTGCCAACAACAAAGACGCCACATCGGGGACAAAATCGCGCACCACAACCAATTTATTAACAAATGCGGCCAAAATGAAAATCACCAAAGCCATCGTTAATTCAAAATTGGCAACCGGAAGCGGAAATATGAGCGCAATGATGGCCACAACAATACCGACGGCTGCTGCTATTGCTCCTGGCAAATTTCTTTACGCAGGAATGTTGGGTGGAGTAGCGACCCAAGGAGTGCAGCTACAATTGAAGGCAATGCATGAAAAGGACAACGCACACCACCACCAGCAACAACAACAGCAGCAGGCCTTTATGACGACAGCAAGCGGACTACGCATGTTATACGACGAACAACAACAGACAACAACATACGATAACGGAATAGCAGCAGCAGACAACGAGGACGAGGAAACAGCACTGTACACAAAAGAGATAGCAACAACAATAGCACAGGCAAGATCACCACTACAACAACAGCAGCAGCAACAACAACAACAACAACAGCAACAGACAAACACAACACAATTGTTGTCGTTGTCGCCAACGCAGGCAACGGCGCCTACATCGTCATCGTCGTTGTCGTGTACGACAAATCCACTGACATTATCGTCGTTAACGTCAACGACACAACAACTCGTATCAGTTGTTAGCGAAACATCAAACGAGACAGTGTTACGTGCAACAGCAGCAGACAACGTAGTGCGATCAGCAGCAGCGCTAATATCGCAAGTGAAAACTGAAGATTTTTGTGAAAAGCAACAACAACAACAAAGTGATGCCAGTGAAAAAACAAAAATTGTTGCTGATAATGAAAAAACGATAGCAACAGAAAATTCGCCGGTTGTAACAACCACAACAACAGTAGCAACAATATCAGTGATTAATAGTACAATAACAACAAATTGCTCAATAAGTGATAAATATAATAGTAGTGGCAATAATCATAATAATAGTGGTAGTGTTGAGCAACAACAAAATAGCAAAAAATACTTGCAACACGAAAATAATAGTGAACAGCAGCAACAAGATCTATTGACTGCAGCAGCAAATGAACAAAGTGAAATTTTACCAATTAATTATCGCGGCCTTAATAATTCCGTTATTATAGCAAATTTTAGCAACAGCACACAGCAGCAGCAGCAACAACAACAATCTTCACAAGCTTATCAACAGCAAGTTGCTGCAAACGCCCATGAAGTTGATCAACAATACTTGCGTTACAGTCACGAACTTGCAGCAATTACTGAAAATCAACTGCAGCAACAACAGTTGCTGAACACACACAACATACTCAATAGCAACAGCGATCCAAATTTGAATGCCGCTGTTGTAGACTTAATCTCTCAGCAGCAGCATCATCAACAGCAGCAACAACAGCAGCAGCATTTGCTTGCCACATACAATAGTTGGGCGTATGATTTATCGCTGCATCATCAGCAGCAACAACGTGAACTTACCGAAAAATCTACCAACGAATTGTTGACTTTACAGCAACAACAACAGCAGCAACATCATTTGTTAACACTCTCCTCGCAATTGCCACATCCGCAACATTATTTGCAACACTCAAGCGCCACACATCACCACCTACAACACCAGCAGCATCAGCATCAATCACAATACGAACAGCAGGATAGCAGCAACAACATGCGCAACAATTTCACTCTCTACTCCACCTATGGTGGCATTAACCCCCACGAACATCATCTGCATCAACACTCCACGCATCCTCATCTACATCATCATCATCACCACAGCAATGCAGGCACACCCACGACACCCAGCAGCATCGATGAGGTCATACAGGATACATTGAAGGATGAATGTTTGGATGATCATCATAATGGTGTCAGCTATTTGACTCTTACCTCCGTCACTGATTTACACGCACTGAAAGGTTTCCAGCAGCAACAGCAACAACATTTGTCACATGATCACAATCATTTGACGCATCATCAACAATTGGAGCAGCAGCAGCAGCAGCAGCATCATCATCACAGCAATCAACATCAACACAATCATCATCCACATCATCATCATCACAATAATTCCACAAGTTCTGGTGGTGAGTCACCTTCACCGAATGGACTTTCGTCCACGGGACATAATGATGTTGCCAGCATGCAAAGTTTTACACAGCTAACGAATGCAACAACACATCGTGACCTCTACGGCAGTTTAACGCCAGAGCATACGCCTTTGACGTATTATTCGTCGCCCTTGAGTCCAGTGCTGTCGAGTGGGTGAGTTTTGGAATTTTTATGTTTTTTTATTATTTGATAACGAACTTAAAGTGTTTGAAATATTTAGTAAAAAGGGGGCGTAAAATGTATTTTCTATGAACATTAGAGTTCGTTGAAATTTAAATTCTTCGGTCAGGCTTGAAATATGGAATATTTCATTTAAAAAAAAATTTCTTTAATAAAAATTAAATTAAAAAAATTTAAGAGACTTGCTACCGTTTTTTTAAAAAGTTTATTTTTTTTTAATTAAAATTAATTTTTTTTTTAATTTATTTGCTTCTTTCCTATTATCTATTCCTGAAAAAATTATTTCCCTTACTTAAATCTGAATATTATTATTGTCCTCACTGAGGACTGAGGACTCCTCAGCATCCCAAAATCCATAAGAATAACATAATTTGGAACGAGTGAATAAAATAAAAAAAAATTTGCTCACAAAAATTTTAAAATGATTTTTTTCTTAATTTTTTTTTCAAAAAACCAAATTTAAAGGAAAACTTTCCCTATCCACGATTTTTGCAATATAAAGGGTGAATTTTTTAGTGTGAAAAAATTTCAAATGATTATTATTTAATTATTTAAAAGAGCATTTAAGACGTTATTAAAAACAATTTATAGCATGTGGGTACCATGACTAGCACTTAAAACCATTTTCGATTAGTCCAATTTTGGACGACACTTTTGAAAAAATTATACCACAATTGTTGCTGACTTATCAGGCTTAAGCATAAAGTGATTTAATATATAAAAATAATCGAGTTTTAACGACCAATTGATGGCACTACTCAAAAAAATTATGGGAATTTAATGTTGAAATTTTTGTGAATTCAGTAAATTTTCACTATTACAAAGCGTTGCTTCATTGTAAGTATTTTCATGTTCATTGTCACACTTTACTACAAAAATCAATGACAAAACAGCTATCTCAATTGAAATGCCAACCACTCCAAAAAAAAACTTCCCTATATAAGGATTTAACACTTTGACGACCACAGGACACATGTGTCCCAAATACAAAAATATTCTTAAATAAAAGGTTTAACACGAAATCATTTTAATAATGTTACAAAAGCAAGCAGAAATGTCTACTTTTGAATATTTTTAGCTAAAATTCGACATAAAAGTGAATTATAATGGTTTATTTTTAGTTTGAAATAAGATATTAATTATTCATGTAACAATCGAAAATAATTTTCAAATACGTTCAAATAAATTGGGCTCCCTAAGCGTTAATTCGAAATAAAAGTGGATTATAATGGCTTATTTTAGTTTGATATAAGTTACTAATTATTCATGTAACGATCGAAAATAATTTTCAAATACATTGGACTCCCTGTAGGCACATAGGGCCAAATATGTCCCATAAAATTTCTCAAAATCTAAAATCATGTTTAGTAACATGGCATAGTAACAGCCCAATAGAACATACTTATGCTTTGATTTCGTTGGATCATATTTCAAAAGCTTATGGTTCTCAAAGAGTTAAGCACTACCGAGAACATTATTTTCGCTACTTTAGGGATTTCTTGAAAAAATTTTTCTGCCATTTTTTTTTTTGCTTTTTTGCTTAACTCTGTTGAACATTGTAAATAAGTGTTCAACTAAGGACGCAACAAATTGTTCGTTCAATCAACTGGAATTTTTAATTAATATTGTTTCCAAATAAAAATAAACGTTATCTTCGATTTTTGAAAAAAAAAAAAATGTAAAATATTAAAACAAAAAAATGCAGCCATTTTTATAATGAGAAAACATGTCATCCAAAGTTGCGAGAACGAGTTTCTTAGAGCAAATATGTATTGAATTTTCTTTGACAATGGAAGCTGCTTTCATCCACGTTCCAAAGGGGTGCACGTTTTCTCTCTCAAAATTAAAGAGGAAATTAAATTTTTTGAAAACTAAGTTAGTCCCTTGGAAGGGTAGTTTCAAAACTGAAAAAAACAACTCTATTGAGTAAATTGCCATACCTTTGAGTCCCCATTTAGGGGTTAAAATCATTTTTCTAATGGGTGCATTTTTAATTTTAATTTGATTTTCTAACGAATTTCCTATTGATTTTAGGAAACAATGCTCAACCGTTCTGAGGGTAGTTTCAACCAGTGATGGCATTTTCGGTACATTTGCGTTGTGAAAAATCGTCGTCAGTACATGCGACAAGTTTTCAGTACATTTTTCACATTTTCAGTACATTTGGCACATTTTCAGTACATTTTCGGTACACTTCCAGTACATTTCCATTTTTAGTAAATTTATCACAAATAATGAATGCCTGGAGTAAATTTTGCTGACCTTTTCTTTTAGTAAAAAAGTTAAAATTTTGCTGAGTTCTTGTAGTACATAACTTGTTAATGTTAATGTCGAAAAAAGTACATTCGCCCTCTCAAAATTACATTTCAACTCTCCATTCAGTACATTTCCACAAAACTCAAATGGCATCACTAATTTCAACCAAGTGGCAATTGAAGCTATCCATTCTAGTCAAAGTCTAAGTCAATTAATTCATAAATACAATTGAATTCCGCAAGTCCTCGCAACCATAGTACAACAAAGGAATGGTTTTTTGCATCAAGGGGCAATTTGGTAGGAAATCCAATATTCTTCAGCGCATCGTGTTCTCCGTCTCCGAAAACATTGCGAATATCCTCTCAGTGCATTCGGAACACTTTAATGTTTTTGCCTTTTTTTACACATTTCAAAGAATATATATATATATATTTTTTTTTTTAATATAATTTTTGAAAACAATAACATCTTAGCCTACTGAAAATTATCCTATAGATTATTTGATAAGAGTGGTTTCCTAGGCACACAGAAATTAGGTCATAAGAAAAATCAAAATAATGATTTTTTTTCCCATTTAATAAAAAAGGAAATGTAGACAAAAAAAATTTACGAAAAAACTGCCGAAATTTTTGAACACATTTTTTTTTCAAACGTTAGTGGTAACTTAGACTTAAGCTTGATTTTTAAATCTCCTGAAAGGTGTAAAAAATATAATACATACTATTATTTTTCGTACTCTTGTCATTACATATTGGATCCAGCATTTTGAGAGATTTTCTACGTTTTCTGTAAAACAATAAATATAATTTCTCTGCTACAATTCTGATCATTATGTATTTTTCTATTAAGGATTAGGTTTTCTGTAAATTGACAAAAACAAAAAAAACAAAAAAAAAACGGCGATTTTGTTTGAATTCAAGTGGTCATATTTTCCAAGTGTTTTCTTTTTCACAAAAAATTGCAGTGAATTTATGTCCAATCTCAAAAGATCTTTTGGGTACGAAGTTTCAGTTGGATATATTTCATTTTAACTGGGACATAAGTTTTGTCCAAGTTTAGCCCCACTGTGCGCCACTGTTTTACTTATTTAGATGGTCATAAGTTAACCTAAAAAGCCAATTAAGAAAAGTGCGCATATGATACGTCATCTTCCGGACTATAAGTCCGTCATTGTTTTTATGTAAATTGTTAGTTGTAATGCGACCAATTAGTTGTGCGACTGAGTGCTACTATGGCCTCTAAATAAAATGAGCATAAATACTTTTAAAATTTAACATTGTAAATTACCAGGTGGCACTTAAGTACAAACAATTTTAGAGCAGCAATAAATTTTTGTTTTTTTTTTGTAGATAGTGGGGGGCGTACTTTATGATGTCAATGCCTGCTGCCAATTCAATATTTTAACATAAAATTGACGATGTTTAGCAGATGAGTTAAGATGAGTTTTTCCATCTCTAAATTGATTGTGATTTTGAGAAATTAGAATTCAGAGGCGTCAATTGTGTAGTGCTGGGGGGGGGGGAGAGGAATTGGCCCCCCAAGCACTTTTTTTATCCTGTACATAGGATATATTTACTTTGTCTTTCCATTTGAAACCGATAGACTGAGGCATGACAGGCTTCGAATAGTCTATATATTATCGGGGCCCTTTCTGAGTAGCTATGCAACTACCTTTATCTGTCTGTTTGATTGCTTATCTGATGTTGGAAATCGATATAAGTTAAATTGATGAAATTTACTATAAAATTGAAAATGTAAAATATCAGCCTAAGGACACGTGTGCCGCCTACACAAAACTTAAGTCCACCTCAAGATTTTTCACATGTGTTTGAAGGTATTTCAGGAATTAAAGAACCAAATTTTAAAAATTTAACATCATTGTGGCGTAAGTGATTTGTAATCAGTGAAAATGCCAAATCATGATATTTAAAAAGGCGTGGCGCCTCCTCTACAAATAAAATCTTAAAATATCTATACCAAGTACGTGATTTATGTAAGTGTAACTAAAACGCATAAAAATACTAAAAATAATTTCAAGAAGTATCAAAAAAAAAAAGAAGCCAAATTTAGACAAAAAAGGCGTGGTACCTTCCATATATAAAAATCGCTATACTGAGAATGTCATTTAGGACAATGCGACCAAATTGCCCACAATTATTGAGAATATTTCGGAAAATACTATACAAAAACTGGGTGTGGCACCTACCACACAAGTAAAAACTTTGACACGTTATGAATTTTCAAGGAAATTTTACCAATCTTGGTACAGAGAAATTTGGTAACACAAAAAAGTGGGTGACGTGAAAGAAGATATTTTTCTCTAGCACCGCTTATCTTGTCCTTGAAAAGAGATTCTAAACATAATGTCAAGTTGCTGCTGCCAATTTAATTACTTGAAAATATCACGCCAGTTAAATGATGTCGTTTTAAGGTTTTTTTTTTTTTTCCTTCAAATAAATAGCAAAACTAATTCCTGGAAATCTCTTAAAATCATACCTGGTTAATAAAATCTAAAAAATATTATATATAAAAAAATAAATTTACATTACATTTTAATAAACTTTGTTCCGCACAGTAGAGAGAAGAAGAAAACTAAATCACCAAAATACGATATATTCATTAGTTAGTGGAATATGCGAAGTTTCGAACAAAGCAACACCTACAAATTAAAGCAAAGGCACGTGCTTTCATTGCATTTTGTAGTAATTTGATTTTTTTCATTTATTTTTTATTAAGTTTTTTCTATACTGTTGTTTCAAGTCAAACTCCACAATTGATGACTAATTACAATAATAATAATATTGGTTTTAATGTTAACACTTACGTATTTTTTTTCTTCTCTTGAACATTCATTGCTTTACAATTTTAAGCTCCCCTTTGACTGTCGAGCTTTGTAATGAGGTATATCGTGTTTCTGCAGTGTCTGCCCATAAACATATATAGCACCTAACTATATGAGTCTGAAAATATATGCGTACAGAGAGAGAATTCGTTAATAATATGCATGCATTCAAGACTTATTGTGATTTCTGTTTTGGGAAACAAAATTGAAAACTAAAATAATCTGAAAAAAAAGATTTGAAATGAATAACAGGAATTAGGAATTTTGAAAGTTAAAGAATGTTTCAAAAATTTAATAAAACAACTAACATATATTGATGTACAGGTTAGTTCATGCCTTTTGGTTCTACAAATGAAAGACTATGAGTTTGGTTTTGAAATATGTTTTATTCTTCAATATAATCTTCCATAACTTCAAAACACTTTTTTCAGCGATTCTCCAATTTATGTATCTCATTTCTGAATTGTTGTTCCGGAAGGCCTTCAAAATACCCCTCTATGGGTACAATTGCTACTTCATTCGATAAAACTTGCATTCCACGCAGATGTCTCTTGAGGTGTGGTAATAAATGGAATCAGAGAGAGTCAGATCTGGTGAATTGGGTGAATGTTACAACAGTTCGTACTACACTTCGGTCAGCTTAGAGCCGGTTAGAGCACATTTATCAGTACACGTTTTTGTTCCGAAGTTAGCTGCAGCACCCTTCTTGCCTTTCGATTTCCCATACCTCATGTACTGAACCGTGTGAAATGCATATAACCTCAGCTAATTCATCTTCAGTTTATCAGCAGTCTTCCATGATCAAATCCTGTACTTAGTCAACCAATTCTTGAGAAGTACCGCTTTTTGGGCGACGTTCACGTTCCTCATCTGTACGTTTACGTTTGAAATCAGTTACCTATCTTTTCATTGTATGCATGAAGGACCATCTCCTCCCAATACTTTCACCATGTCTTCATGAATTTCGTTCCCGGATAAACCCTTTATATTCTAGTGTTCAATTTATGAATTTATACATTGTTCAAATATACACTAGAGCCCCGATTTGCGTCGTTAATAGGGGCCGGAGAAATGCGACGCAAATCGAATCACTTTTTTTTCCTCTGATATTTTATGGACTTAACCACAGCACATCTTATTGAGAATTAAATTCTTACTTCCAAACTCGCAACTATACATAGAATAGCTAACATTACAGAATAAAATGGGAATTCCCTTTTTTCACGCAATTTGAAAAATTCTTCACATGTGATTTTCAGTGGAAAAGCCAATCGTACATATGTGCGACGCAAATCGAAACGACGCAAATCGGATTGACGCAAATCGGGTCTCTAGTGTATACAAACTCGTAGTTCTACATAAAACTTCACATATGATATACTCTTCTAATAAATGTACCACTCTAATAATAACAGAAAAGTTTTGCTAGCAGTGCCATCTGTGTGCCAAGCCCGAAACTTATAGAAAAAGCCTGTTGATAACTTAATATTAAAATTTATTCTATACGCCGAATTTCACGTCAAAGAGAAAGTTGGTCCGACACGACGTCTCCCAATTTGTGTGAAATGTTGTATACATATTGGATAAAAAAAGTTATATTTTGGGGAATTCGTTTTAGGGCGGAAAGAAGGTACACGGAAAAGTGTGATTTTCTTAATTGAAATTTGTTTTATATGTAATTGAAACGAACTTTGTATATATTACCGGCCAACCTAGTTTTTAGGATAAACTAGTCTTTCCTAGGCCAAACTAGATCCAAAGCGTGTTAGGATGAACCAGTTTAGCCTAGGAAAACTTAAGCATGTTAGGCTAAGCGCCCGCGAAACCGGTATTGGACATACTGGAGAATCGTAACCCTGAGACGCGGCCGAAAGCCGCCCACTTACCCCAATATGAAGAGCTGAGATGCAAAACACCGCCAAGTCCATATTTTGCGTTTTAGAGAAAATATGTTTTCCACTGAATTTATTAACTAATTTTTAAATAATTATTAAAATCTTGATTTTTCATAACATTTTATAACTGAATCTATAAGGACTATAATAAAAAAACGTTTGGAATTGACAGGTTTTGAAATTAAAAACGTGGACTTGGGTAGTTTTGAAAGTAAATCCTCGGGACTTGGCGGATTTTGAAAAACAATAATAGTAAAAGGTTTCGATTAATTTAGATTACTTCTTACAGCTTTTGGAATGCCCATAATTTGTTCACAAATGAATGTTTCGCTCCAAATAACAAATAAAATTGGACTTGGCGGGTTTTAATTTACAGAAATCTGACGGGTTTTGATAAAAAGAACTTATGAGAAATTATTTCAATCAAAAGTTTGTGAAGGGAAATATTTTTTTTTACAATTTAGAGTACGTAGGCTTGTAGACAAAAACTTTTCCGTCCCCTCCTACAATATCACGCATTTTCATTTTTTTGGATTTGGTGGGTTTTGCATCTCAGCTCTGCATAAAATAAAACTTCAAGAAAACCAGTGGTGAGGCCGTTAGAGCAAATAATAGCCCTAGTTCATCCTAGACTAAACTGGTTCATCCTAGGCTAAGCTGGTTCATCCTAGGCTAAACTGGTTCATCCTAGGCTAAGCTGGTTCATCCTAGAACGCTTCGGATGAACTAGTTCGACCTGATGAACTGGTTTGGCCTGATGAACTAGTTTGGCCTAGGAAAAACTAGTTTATCCTAAAGACTAGCTTGACCACAAATATATACATACATTGAAAAAAGATAATCGTTTAGTTTTTAGTTCTCGCCAAACCGTGCAATTTTAGTTATCAATTCATTCACAAACAACTTTAAAATCATCTTGAATTTGAAAACTACTCAAAATAATATTTTTGAATCTTAGCTCAGTCGTGCAGTTGTGAACTATTTGAAATTAATCTTTTTTATTTTACATTAAAAACTTTGTCACTTTAAATCCCAAATGAAATCATTTTAAATCAATGTGAATTCCTTTTGAAGCCAAATCAAAAATTTTTCACTTCAGTTAAAACATTTTCAAATTGCCGATTTTTCTGGAAAAAATTTAAAAGAAAATCCTATATAATGAGCCAAACCGACCTTCCCCCTCTAATGTTATTTGAGGGTAAATAGCAGTCAGATATATCTGCACCGCAACGATAGGCCATTCCTCCTGGCGCAAATTCACTCAGTGTAGTCAAGTGTCTGTGAATGTTCTGTATAGTGCGAATATGTTAAAATGTGGAAAGAAAAAAAAAAACATATAAAAACATGCATCAACTTTTACAAATGCAAACTCAGGTGTTTTTAAATAAATTATTTGTTGCGACTTCATTTGTCATCTTTTTTTCCAGGTTTTTTTATTTTTTTTTTTCTGCTCTCTTGAATAGGTAAGTTTTTCTAACTGCTGCTTCAACTTCTCCCTTCCTGGCCTGTTATCGTCGCATTGCGTTGAAATTACTAATGTCGAGTATTTTTACTATTTTTTTTTTTTTCAAAATTGCAATTCTAATATACTTTTTATTATTATTTATATTTTTCCCTATTGTTTATGTTAATCCTTCCCCTATTGTTTCATTTACCTTCATGCTTCATTTTGCCTTAAAAAATGAATTTGTATTTTTTTTTTGCCTCGTTGGATTTTGTTTACTAGTCGTTATTTTTTTTTGTTTTTTTTTATTATTATTATTGTAATTATGCACAGAACGTTCAGATTTCATAAGCAAAAATAAAAAAATTACATTGGGATTTTTTTTTCTCCATAAAAACAAGGCATTTTTCATGTGTAGAAATACGAAATTTAAGGAAAACTTTGAATCTTTGAGCGTTAAAGTTGCAAAATGCTAAAAAAGAAAAAATTAAATGACTCAACAGAATTTGAGACAAAATGATGTATACAATTGCCGAGATGTTCTGTACAGAATTCAGTTAAAAAAAATTGTAATAGATATATAAGCCTAATGTTTCTTGTAAGTTAACTAAATTGACCGTTGCTCTTTTTTTTCTCATGACCATTAGGGTAGGTCAAAAAAATATAAAAAGTCATTGGATCACAACATCATAGGGCTCAATCGCATTGCTTTTATATATGAATTACAGGTTTTTCGGGAAAAATTCTAGAAAACGTACCAAATACATATAGTAACTTCGGGTATTGTGATATGAGTATTTTTATATTTCAAATTACACGTAACTTTTATAGCATAGCTTCTACTTCTTTATGTATTATGGTTTGTCAATGCATTGTGCAGTATATTACGACTTCAGAGCACCATAGCTCTAGATCTACATATATGATGGCTTATCACATTACCCAACCATATCACAATATCCGAAGTTACTCTGTGTTATTTTCTTAAGTACCCAGAAATTTTTTTACGGAAAGTGGCATAAGATTGGCTAAATTTTTAATCTGAAGTATCTTATGTCATTCTGATTTATATGAGCATATTACCAGGTATTGTCAGACGAAAGTAGTCGTATATTAAATTATTGATCATTCATATCTTTTCCACGGTAATTGGTCTGCAATTTTTTTTGTGTAAAAAAAACTTTCGGTGAAATTGACTGCAACTTAAGTACAATGCAGCTTAGAGAGCTCAGATCGTAGGTCAATATATTCATAAGCCTATGACTATGGACAATTCAAAAGATATATAAAATCAAAAAATGAATTGAATGACTTTATTATTATACGAATGTAGAGTATATTCAGTGACGTATCTTGAAGAATTTTCGCATGGAACGAAAAACAATCTGCCCCATTTTTTGGATAGCAAATGGTAATATATCGTCATAAAACTGAAATTGTCTTAACAAAGGTCATTCGAATAAAATTTTGAAGTATGGATAGAAATTTTTTATGTTATTTGCAAATCTCAATAAATACCGACGATAATTCTGCCGCCCCCAAAGCTACTGGACATATTTGTGGTTTTTCCTTAAAAAAAACTTTAAGACTAAACCTGTTGTGCAGTTCTCATAAAAAAATTAGTTAAAAATGATACATACCGACAAGATTTGGCCAAACCTCTTACCCAGAAACCAGAATATGACTAGGTTAGTTATTTCCGGGAGATGACGTATCATCATAACTTAGGCCACGAATAGGCCCATTGTATACCCGCTTAATATATATTCTTTCAACCTGATTAAACCATTTCAATATTTTTATAAATTTCAATATGGATTTGAGATCTTTTGATGCAAGCTCATCTAAAGAGTTCAAGGAGTACAAAAGCCTTAAAGCGTAGTTATGCTAACGAAAGGCATTCGCAGAGAATATGCAAAACAGTTTCTTCAACATATGGATCTTTACAGCCCCTGCATAGATCTTCGATGTTGAGCAGACCGAGCTTGCTGGAGTGTTTGTCAATGACTACATCAGTTAGGCTTCTCAGATGAGCCCTGTCTAGTGAAATCGCAATATACGTTCGTTTGACATCATAAGATGGCCAAATTGATCTTGATGTCATACACGTCAATAATTGAGACAATCTAGAATTTGCCTCGCGAAGAGACTACAAATTTATGTTAATTTCAACTGGGTTTATTGGCCGTTTTAAAGTAAGATCAACAGTTCTACTGCTCATATTTGAGCCTTCCTTTGCCCAAACCAGAATATATTTTTTCGATGAATTTTGACGCGCTAAATCCAATCAGAATTTCTTTTATGACCACAGTTTTCAAGGTATTCTAAGCTGAAAGTGCGTAAGTTACGGTTTTTCGAGATATTTAAGTTAGGTTACATCAAACGGGATTTTTTTTTTTTTTTGAAAACATCAATGTGGTACCCGAAAGAGCTATTCTCTCTCAGAAAAACTAACTTCAAAATATAGCGATAACTTGTCTTTCTCCAAAACATCTCTTATTGAAATGCCCAGGATGAAATGACAGGAAAACTGAAACATTTCATCTTACAATATATCGGTTAAAAAAAGTAAATATCGATATAATTCAAAATGGATTTTGAAAAGGAAGAGTAGTTATTTTGCATCACATTAAGAATTTTATAAGAAAAAAAAAGTAATACCTTTCGAAAAACCGTGATTTTCACAATTTCAGGTTAGATATTCTTAAAAATCCGGAAACATCAGAGAAGTTCTGACATCGGTTACGAATTCAGCGCATCAAAAATCTTCGGAAAAATATATTTTGGTAGAGAGAGAGTAAAATTGACACAATATTCCAGTATGGCAGCAGGATAGCTGAAAAATTTCAGTTTACGATATTTCGGCAAAAAAAATACATATATCGATATAGTTCAATGTGGATTTTGAAAAAGAAAGAAGGAAATTCTTAAACATTAATGAATTTCTAAGAAAAAAAAAAATACTTTTCAAAAAATCATGATTTCGCCATTCTAAAAAATTTGGAAACATCAGAGAAGTTTTGACATCGGATTCAGCGCGTCAAAAATCTTCGAAAAAATATATATAGTAGGGGAGAGTGGGGAGTTTTGAAGCACGCTTTTTCTGATGGCTCTAACTACCAAAATATAGTTTTTTTTTACATTCAGCCGAATTAAATCTTTCAAGCACTTAAAGAAATACTTCCTTGTTCAAGGATTCGCATAAAATATTTTTTTTTCTACAAGTTTTGTTCGTTGGCCTGGAAAACTGTTGTTTCACGTTTTTTGAAATCGTGGGGAGTTGTGAAGCACGAGTGAAGAATACAGAAAATAGCATTATTTGTGGGAAATTCTTTATTGGGACGACGAAAAATGACTATTGTATACACTAGGTACAATATATGTACAAAATGGGAACAATAAAAATTTCAAGAAAAAAAATATGAACTATTCCGATTTGCAATGGACACATGTGTAGCCGCTAGCCGATACTTGAGCACACTTCAAATGGACTGCTCGGTCGCATTCATTGCAGTGAATCGCGTTGGCTTTGGTCAATTTTTTCGGCATGGGACCTATACAGATGATGCAAAAATCTTCTTCGTCAGAATCATATTCCACCTGCAGTGGTGCTGAAAATGTGCGACGAGTGCGTTTTACTGCCGGTGGTTGAATATTCTCTTTCGTCTTCTTTTGTGACATCTTAGCCTCTTTTGCTCGTTTTTCTTCTTCTTTTTGATGTATGGTGGCGACATTTTCCGGTGACGTGAGTATAGTGCTTTTCATTGGCTTGCGACCTCGATTGGACTTCTTAGCCGGAGTAACAAGCTTGATAGGGCCAACTTCTTCTAATGAACGACGAATGGATGAGCCAGATGTGCTTGGTATCGACGATGAACCTGATGTACTAGCTCTTTCAGACGCAGATGTTATCGCTTCATGCCCAACCGTTCCAATTGCATCCTCACTCACCGTCAAAACGCGTTGGTTATCGCCTTCATCTTCCTTCGCCTCATTTTGGCCACTTGTTTCGGCAGCAACAAAATCTTTAGCAGAAAAAATACCAGGATTGTATTCGCAAATGCCTGTCACTTCGAATCCTTTTTTTATATTCTTGGGTGTTGCAGTCGCATTAAGACATTGTTCAGCTATAGTGACAATATCATAAAACTCCTCTTTAGAGTGCAACTTCATCCAATTTTGACACTGGTGGGAAAACATCTTTTTGAACGAGCCGAATACGGTTACATCAAGTGGTTGCATTCGATGTGTGCAGTGGGGAGGAAATGACACCATAGTAATGCCCGCATCAATCGCCATATCAATGACTTCAACACTCATGTGCGATGTGTGGCTATCCAGAAGCAACAAGGTCGGAGAACTTTTCGAAGCGCGGGCGTACTTTATGAAATGAGCCATGTACTTTACAAATGTCTTCGAATCCATCCATAAATAAAATTTTTATGAAAAGAATACAAAATTTTGTTTAAAGAACAAAGTGTATTTTTGTCAAGTGTAAGTGTTGAATGTGTTATGTGGGTCCCTACACTACTCCCCCTTTTTTTAAAAAAAAGTGTGTGTTGTGTTTGACTTTATGACACGCTTTGGCGGTTTACTCATAGTTAAGTCATGAAAACTTTGATTATATTGTTACAGTTAACCAGATCCTGGATCGTGGTCGTCAACTTTTGAACTTTCAACGGGGATACCCATTTTTGGCCGCGGATTCGAAACGAGCGAAAAATGACACGTTAAAATGATCTGTCATACATGATGTTAGGTGGTCATTAAGGTCAGAACTGAAGGTCATGTTCTCATGTATCTCGAATACCGGAACCCTTGAATGGTTCCTGAAAAGCTGATTTTCATAAAAAATTCATTTCACACAAGTTTCATTTAATAAATAGCGTAGTCAACCATGACCTCAGATTTGACCTCGACCTTGACCTTGGATTTGACCTTAAGTTTGGACCTTAATGACCGCACAGAACATTATGTACGGCAGATCATTCTAACGTGAAATTTTCCGCCCGTTCGAAATCCGCGGTCGAAAATGGGTGTTCCCATTTAAAATTTGAAACTCGACCTCGAAATGACCGCCAAGGTCAAAGTTAAGGTCAAATCTGAGGTCACCGTTGAATTGCTTGTCCAATTTTACATGAAGAACAATGACCACTTGTTGTTTTTATTCATAACCCTCGGAGTTGTAGAGGTGTTTCGGTGCTTTGGGACATATTCGCCGTGCTTCACATCTCCCCATTTAATGTGCTTCATTACTCCCCATTTGTTACTTTTTATTAATTCCGACCGCGTGAGTGACCCATAAAAAATTTTTGCATCAATCCTTTTGCACATTAAAAGCCTTATAATTGCTGATTATTTTGCATACTAACCTTATTAATTCACTCAAAAAATGTTTGTCATAATGTACCACACGCGACTGCTCAATAAAACTTTTCGAGCGTGATTACAAACCCGCTCTCTGAGAAAATAGTACAAAGTATGCTATCGGTTCAAGTGCTAGGAAAAATTGAGAATTAGGGTTAAGAACATTTTTAAACTAGGCACTTAAACTAGGAATCACTTTTAAGTGACATCTATAGTCGTGCTTCGCAACTCCCCATGCTTCAAAACTCCCCACTCTCCCCTACTGGTAGACAACGAAATTGACAAAACCAGGGACCGTAACGATTATGAATTTTATGATAGAAATCACTGCGTAATCGTTATAAATGGATTTATATTTTTTTCGATCCGAAGTAATCGTTATTTTGAATTCATATTCTTTTCAATCAAAAGCAATCGTCTTATTAGATTTCTATTTTTTTCGATCACAAATAATCGTTATTTAAGATTTCTATTCTTTTGAATCAAAAATAATCGTTATTTTGGAGTTCTATTCTGTTCGATCAAAAATAATCGTTATTTTGAATTAATATTCTTATCGATCAAAAATAATCGTTATTTTGGATATCTATTTTTTTGATCAAAAATAATCGTTATTTTGGATTTCTATTTATTTCGATCGAAATTAATCATTATATAAAAATTTCTATTTTTTTCGATCACAAATAATCGTTATTTTGGATTTCTATTTTTTTCGATCACAAATAATCGTTATTTTAGATATCTATTTTTTTCTATCAAAAATAATCGTTATTTTGGATTTTTATATTTTTCGATCACAAATAATCGTTATTTTGGATTTCTATTTATTTCGATTAAAAGAAATCATTATCTTAGATTTCTATTTTTTTCTATCAAAAATAATTGTTATTTCGGATTTATATTTTTTTCGATCAAAAATAATCGTTATTTTGGATTTCTATTTTTTTCGATCAAAAATAATCGTTATTTTGGTTTTTTATTTTTTTCGATTAAAAGTAATTGTTATTATAAATTTTTATATTTTTAGATCCAAAAAATCCGAAATTTTGAACACTTCAGTGTATGAGTTTGAAGAAATTTCCTTAGTGGATACATATTTCCTTCACAAATATTTATACATTTTTCAAAGTTTCATGCAGTTAATACAAAAAGTTCACACCAAAAACATTTTCAATGAAATAAGAGCCAAATATTCTAACTTGGTTCTGCAACTTATTTTCAAAGTTAAACACAAGAACGTTAATTTTACCAAATTACACATCTGTTAATAATAAAACCTAAACGAAAACATAGAAACAAAGCCAAAAAAAACCTGCTGGTTGCCACAAACTGCAGCAAGAAATAGCAAAAAAAAAAAAAAAAACTAAACAAATGACAATAGGCACACGTGCCCGAAATCAAGCGCTGAAGTGTGACCAAATTGTAACACTATGAAGCTTAATGTATTTTGGTTTCAGCGAAACCGATAATTTCTCAAAAATGCACGTATACCAGAGCTTAAAAGGCAGAGTTTGGCTAAAATTTTAAAATAAAACCAACAACAAAATGTTATTAAAACTTAACGAACTGTTAGCTGCACTTTTTGTATTAAAATATGCAAAGCGTTGCAATTATGCAAAAAAAGTTAGAGCTGTGTGTGTATGTGAATTTTAAACTATTTTAATTGCGGGTAATTCACATACTTCGTAGTTACCTATTTTTTTTTTCTGAGGCAACCTAATGAGTAGTTGGGATACAATGAAGTGACGGTGCCACTGCACCCGCACAAATGTTCTGCATTGCAAGGCAACACAGCCAGCGTGCGTTTTTGTTTTTACTGGGCGTTTGTTTTATTGAAAATGATGTTTGTTGTAATTGTAATTTTAATTTGAAACGTGTTTTGCATAAAGTCACTCAAGTAATGCGTAACCTTTAATTAATTAAGGTTACTTTTCTGTATAGCGGTAAAGTTAAGGAACAACAATTTGCTGTTTCGAGCAAAAAGCAAAACAGATTGCGTACCAAATACTTTCAAATGCGGCTAAGGCTTTAAGCCATCCCCATCTAGTCAATGAAAATACTGAATAGCTTTGACAATACTCAATAGATTTCGGAAAGTTGTGTTTCTATTAAGCTTATTCCTTTACTTTTTAGCCAACTACTTAGTTTAGGAAAACAATATCGACTAAGTGGCCACCGTTATTGGTGAGACAAAATCGAACTCTTTTTCTGGCATTTCCCATCGCATTGGCCAGCGATATCGCCCGAATGATATCGTTGAGCTCTTTTATGGGCTTATTACACAGGCCGACAAGCTTCTTAACCCAGACCATACTTTTCCAAGACTTTAGCTCAGGATAGCTCTATCACCTCTGGTTTTTGAGATATCCTAACCTAAAAGTTCAAAAATCACCGTTTTCTGCTATTTCGGAGGTTATGTTACACCTCGAATTGATTTTTCACAGCAAAACTACTAGCAGCATCTGAAAGTACTAATCTTTCCCTTAAAAATTCATTTTCGATTATAGCAATCCCACTTTTGGTTCTCGAGATATATCAATTTCAATCTATAGTAGCAGAAGCAGCATAAGCATAAACAACGATATATCAAGCGACAATTTTTGTGTGAGGTTTTGTGGCTTGTGGAAACAATAGCCGCCATATTTGATCCACAAATACCCCAAGAACCCCAGAATATTCACTTTTAATCGGTTTTTCGACATTATCAGGAAACGCTAGAAGAGTTTGTTTAGCCAAGTTTAACACGGGACATTTGGAGTAGGTTATTTAGTAATAGCGAAATACTACAGATTGAAATTGATATATTTCGAGAGCCAAAAGTCGGATCAAAATAATCAAAAATGAATTTTGAAGCGAAAGCCTTGTACTTTCAGTTTCTGCTAATAGCTTAGCTGTGAGAAATCAATTCGAGATGTAACATAGCCTTCAAAATAGAAAAAACGGTGATTTTTGCACTTTTAGGTTAGGATATCTCCTGAGGTGATAGAGCAACTTTGAGCTTAGATTTGGATTTAGCGTGCATACAAACCTTCGGAAAACCATGGTCTCATCTCTGGGTTATTAGTACAGGGAAATTTTGTCGGACTATGTTATCATAAGCTTTGATTTTCAAAACTCCTTACAAAAAGCAGTTCGGTGAGGTCAAATCACCATTTATCAACATCACACCTCCCGGGAACTTCAAGGGAAACGCCATCTTGTTGAAACCATAAGTCTTTCATATCTTTGACACGCATTTGCGGTAACATACAAGTCACAATTTTTGATAGTATACCTGAAAGTTTTATTTGATGTAAAAAAAAAAAAAACACATAAATTGCTATTCTTGGTACTTATACCAAGTTCTGAAATTTAGTACATGAACCAAATTGTTTACAGTAAGAACTGCGAAAAATGTAGGCGTTGCTTGTACAAGGTTATTGCGTGGGCAAATCCGCAGGTTCAGCTAGTAATAAATAAATGAATGAAAACGAAAATTAACCGAGAGAACTCAGTGAGAACGAGACGAGCTCGATGCAAGTCCGAAATTTCTCGTACAAGAACGAAAACGAGGCGATAAGCTTGGCACTACTACATAGGCTGCTGCCTAGTAGAAATTAAATTTTTCATGTTGTCAAAGTAATGTTGTTGCATCTTTTAGACAAAAATCTCTCCCAGTAGGTTCTGCACCAAATGTTCAGCCTTGGGATCCGCTCACACCCAGACATGGCCCTGTCTTCAGCTCTTTCAGAAATTTTGCTTTTATGCCTTCAACCAATCCAAAACGCATTTCTTGAATTAGTAATTTTTGTTTCGGGAACAGGAAAAAGTTATAAGGGGCCATATCAGGTGACTACGGTGTTTGGCAGATGACATTTGTTGAGTTTTTGGCTAGAAACTCGTGCACATGATGGTTTGATGCATTGTCATGGTGAAAATTCCATGTGCTGTCCTTCTCTAGCGCTTCATGATTCCATATAACATTCCTTATTTACCATTTGTCCATCTGAAAGGATTTCGGAGTGCATTATACATCGGTAATCGAATAAACTCAATTCCATATAGTTTTTACGCAGCAAAGTATTACTGAGCCTAACACTCTGTACTTAACACCATTTCCGACATGTGAGACTTCTTCAAATTCAAGTTTCCAAACTATTACAGTGCAAAAAAGTTTTTTAGAATGCATACTGAGGTAAGTCCACTACGAAAATTTTCGAAATCGAATATTTAGAGGTTTCCTAATATGTTTATGAACATCTAGGTCATCAAATAAGATTGAACCAAGTGGTTTATTTGTCATCTCTTAGAAATTACGGGGCAGTAGCAAAGGAAATGTTCGATTCTTTCCACTTACTCCATATATTTATAGTCAATCTGGGCCCGATGATAGCCATGTTCGGCTAACCCCCGAAAAACAGGTGGAAGTTTTTAGTCTTGCGATAACACTAAAACAGCGTTCAACACTATCAATTGGGATTAACAATGTGCAGACGTTGATACAAACGTTTGGATAGAGTGTATCCAATATCTTGAAAGCAATGTCCTTTAACAATTCAAATAGAGGAAGACAAACCCCATAAGGTCACTCCGTAAATGTGCTTCAAATGAAAGTTTTTTTTTTTAAAAAAAAATCAAAATACTTCTGAATATGTACGGATTCCTTCGAAAAACCACGAGCCTGGGAGGAAAACTCCCTTGGACTTATCACTTGTTTGCGTTTCCTACTATATTGGCTTTAAAAACATCTTGCATGTGTCATCAGTGGTATGCCAATAGCTTTCTTGTTCTGAGGAATTTCTCACTAGCCTAGCATATGACTATTCCTACATTCATAACCTATACTATGTGCATTTCCACAGAAATTGTCATTTTAGCCGAACATGGTTTCGAATTTTTTTGGGGCACACCTTTCAACTATGGTTTTTCTTGAGCTTAAGACTATCTTAAATAAATATTCGAGGTGGAACAATTAAAATTCAAAGACTTATAATTTTTTTGTACCTTTATGTGTAACTTTTTATGTTTTTTTTTTACTTACACTCACAGAAAATTTACTATATTAAATATAGGAAACCTGGTTTCCATGCGATGTGTAAATATTATTTTCACTATAAAAAATGTGTAAATCAATTTACACAATTTGATGTGTAAATCAAAAATCAAAAGAGTAATTAGGACTGGGGATTTCATAGGGTTTCACTTTAAAAGCTGTTGTTTAATTATGTGATTTATTTTTATACAAATAATTTATTTAATTTAATTGTAAATAATCACGCAAGCTGTTAAACTTAACAGTGAACATTGATACTTTTCTTAGCTTATGTTGCGATGTCGTATATGTACAATGTGAGTAACAAAAAAGTTATATCGAATCATAAGTGCTGATGCATGAGAAAATTAAAATAATACCGGTTAAGTGAGTGAATTTACACTCATATGTTTGTAAATGTCTTTATAACGTTGTAAACTACACATTATGTATAAATAAACACATTTTGTGTAAAATTCTTCGAGTTTTTATCAAAACATATGAGATGTGTAATTAAACTCATGTAATAGTGTTAAGACAAATTAAAATATGTAATTTTACAATAATGAATATAGCGATTTCACACGTCGCTGTTTCTATTCCTTAGAGTGTATTTTAAATGTAATTTTAACTATGTCTCCCTTTGAATTTTAACTGCTCTATGTTGAATATTTACTCAAGATAGTCCTAATTTCAAGAAAAACAATGGTTAAAGAGAGTGCTCCAAAAAAAAAAAAAAAAAATCGATAACGTTGCCAGCTAAAATGACAATTTCTGTGTATATGAACATATACTTAAAAATCGTAGTGTAACATACATATCAATAAAAATCAAATTTCCAAAACAAAAATGAAACTCAATAATAAATCAGAACGTTTTCGTACAGTGGAAAGTAATGTTAACGCGCTGTTAAGCCCATTTTAAATAAAGGAATTAAGCATTTTATGCAAATTTATGCTGCACACTATTATAGTATAAGTAAAACTAAGTCATGAAGTGACCCATATAAAATCAGGCATTACAACTGGCAACATAAAAACAGAGTGACCAAATCATTGAAATAAAAAGAAAAAATGAAAACATAAAACCAAAAACACAAAGCATCATGTAAACAAAACAGAACCTCATAAAAATGTTGTGCTTTTGTGTTGTCGTATGCGAGATGCGTTGTCGCTGCTGCTGTGATAGTATTTGCCTTTGTTGTTGTTTTTGTTGTTGTGTGCATTATTAAAACCCCATAATATCGATATGGGTTGTGCTTGTGCATTTTTGTCTTAAAAATTCAACTGAAAATTAATATCGCAAAAATTATTTGGTATGTGACTTTTAGCTGATTTTCTATAAGTTTAAAATATTTTTTTTGTTGTTTGTTGTTATTGTTGTAGCGCAGGTAAGTGAGCAACAATAACATTAACAGAAGCAGCGGCAGTAGCAGCGACAGCAGCAGCAGCTGAAGAACTGTCAATAATGTCAACACTTCACTTCCTATATACGATAAATCTGACTCTATCGCGCATTTGTTTACATTTGCTAAGAGATCTCAATTTAACGTATATCACCCGTATAGAATATTTTTTTTTTTAAAAATTTTATAATTGCACTTGGTTGTTGTTGTTGGTTTATTTTTCTTTTTTTTTCGAAAAGATAATGTAAAACCACGTTTCGTTTATTTGTCGCTGAAGTTTTAAAATTTTTTCTGCTCTGCTGTTCATGACTGTAGCTCAAAAGTTATAGATTTGATAATTTGATTTTTAGTTTCGAACGAGTTTTGCATTAAAGCGCGCGCGTCTTTATTTTCGAAAAAATTTTCCAATTCATAATTCATTTTTGTAATTTAATGTTAACACTAATCATAACATAAGAAATATACAATTGTTATAATAATTTTCAACTTGATTTTTCTCAGCTCATTATGCGTACGCGCGCACGCAGTAACAGTTGTGTTTTTTTACTTTAAGTTCAAAGTTATTGAGCTGAAATTTTGTGCGTTCTTCGTTTTTGTTGCAAAGTGCAATGCACGCTGCTTAATTTTGTTGTAAATACAAATAAGTTCAAGGATTGTTTTATTTGGAACATTAATTTATATGTACGAACATACATACATACAACGTACAGTGCTTCTTTCGCGTGTTATGTTGACAGTTTTAAATTTAATTAACATTTTGCTGTGAAAAAAATTCAAAGAAATTGTGTAAAGTTTTGGCAATATAATATTCCATTAAAAGGATCATAAAATTAGTTATATAAAATAAGCTAAGCTCTTACATTCAAAAGTTAAAGCAACGATTTTAGCAAGAAAATGTTATGCTTATGTGTTTTAACAGCGTCTTAACAGCGCCTTAACATCAGTGAAATCAGCGCTGTGAAAAATACGCAAGAGCAATTTTTAGTACATTTGGAGCATTTCCTGTATATATGGACCATTTATAATAACTTATCATTTAATTGCTTGAAAAATGCCAAGCATAGAGAAGGCTACGTTAGTTTATTTCCGAGAGCTCATGTGTCATCTTAATTTAGGCCACGGATAGGCATATTGCTTAGCCGATTTACATATTTCAACAACATTTCAATATTTTTATAAAAAGTCGGGGAGTAACTGCTGAAAGCCTTAATGAAATAATGGAAAACAGTTTCTTCCCCATCTGAATCTCTACAGCCTCTGTAAAGATCTCCGATGTTGGACAAAAACATTTTAGGAATACCTTTGTTTTTTTAGTGAAGTTTGATTAAACATGCGTGAAATAAATCCCAATAACTTTTTTTTTTCTTTATCAAATTTTCTGAATATATCACAAGTAATACATTCGCTATACATTTCGATTCTAAGAGCAATATAATCCCAAAATATCCAAATGCTAACATCACTGCTAAACATCACAAGCTCTCGCAACTTATTCAGTGTATTTCTGAAAACGTGAAAAAACCTCGAAAACTGCGTAAACTGCGAAAACTGAGCAAATTTTCGAGCCTCGAAAATAATTTGTATGAAGAAAAGTTTGCGCAACCCTCGAAAACTTTCGAGGCAAATTAATTGAGCAGTTTGTCGAAACAATTTGCTGCTTATTTGAAATTCTTCTTTTCATTTACGCGTTTACATTGATAGGGGTGTTTCCGAAAGCAAGCTCAAAAAGTTTCGAGTTTTCGCGTTTAGATGGAATACTCTTAATTTGTATGAAGAAAAGTTTGCGCAACCCTCGAAAACTTTCGAGGTAAATTAATTGAGCAAATAGCCCCGAAAAGTTGGAAAGTGAATCAGTATTGCCGTTTGTCGAAATAATTTGCTGCTAATTTAAAATTCTTCTTTTGAATGAATTGAATCAATTTATTTCTATCACTATTTTGCGGCATTTTACGGATTCTATTTTATTTGATAAAGAATTTGATGAAAAATTTTATTACTTTTCAACAAAACCGACAATAAATGAACAAGAGGACGTTTTGACTAAAAACACTGCAACATGGCAACACTGATCAAACTGTCAAATTGCCATTGCTCAATCATTTACGCGTTTGCATTGGTAGGGGGTATTTTCGAAAGCAAGCTCGAAAACTTTCGGCTGTTTTGCGCTTAGAGGAATACCCTTATTGTTTTAAATGGGGAAAATTTAAAAATTTTATTTGTGACTTAAGTCCGCAAATTTTGAAGTCAAAAATTGTAAAAATAACATTTTTTCCATTTATTTTTAACACAAATAACTTTGAACTCATTCTGAATTTGAAAAGTATTGAAATAACATTTTTTAACTTTACTTCAATCGTAAAAAATTTTAAATTATAACGTTGAATAAATCAAACTGACAATAAAAATACGGATATTTAATTTTTTCGTACCGAATATCATGCGCAATTTTAACCCTTCTGTGTGTGACGGGGTACCCATTTCATTTTCAAAACAAAATTTTTTACGTTTGAACATGCTCTACAATTCTGCAACTTCACGAGAACTGCTGACATTATATCAATATTATATTTTCATATGAGTGGTTTCATCTGATCAATTCGAGAAATGTAATTTTTTTGTACAGTTTTAGTTAAAAAATTTGAAATTATCATACAATTTGTGAAAGGCACCTGAGGAAAGGTGTATTTTTTGTCACGCACAGAAGGGTTAAAAAAAAACGGCAACATTTAGCATTACAAAATAAAAATTTCACTTCAAATGCCTTTTACAAAAGGAGATTCAATAGAAGGTTATAATTTTAGTCTGGCAACACCTTTTTGCTGTCAAAAAAAAAAAAAAATACAGCTGATATTTTACATTTTGTAGCGGTATATTATTAGGGTTACCAGATGACATACTTTAGTAGTAAATGTATTAATTTGGCAAGGCAAAAATACTTTAATACTTTTCACCTGAAATGTACTATTTATAGTTGAAATATCATACTCTTCACTACTTTTAAAGTTTTTATTGGAAAATAGTTTGTGAATGGAAAAAGTTGAAGTATATTTCAAATATTGCTAGTGTTTTTCGTACAAAAACGAGTACCTTTTTTTTTCTCCTCATCAAAAATATTTTTATGGAAATCTAAAAAAAATAATAAAATTTCTGTTCTTATACGAAAATTATAATTTTTTCAGATGTACTACTTTCGAAGGCAGGACATCTGGTAACTCTATATATTATAGAATGCCAAAATTTATCACGTTATACGCTGACCACCGTAGAATGAAAAATAACAAAAAATTTTATTACTTAAAAGTCTACAATGTCACACGTAGCGCTCATTTCACCATTATACTATTCCATGTTTAATGTCAACGTTTCAACAACATTTCACATTTAAATTGTAACCTCCAATTGAATCACCCTAAACATTCACAATTTGAACCCAGAAGTCATGCGTTTGTTTATGTGCAAAGCTCTCTGGATTGGGTTAAAACCTAAACAAACGGAATGACAACAAGTTTGGTAAACGATTTGTAAATAAATCAAAAAACTCACAAAACAGACAGACGTAAGCAAAATATTAACTAAGGCTACTGTTCAGCGAATTCATAAGGAAACACTCAAATATTGTCTCGTTAATTTATTTTTATAAAGTGTTGTGTTACCAATAAATTTTGTTCGCACACAAAAAAAAAAAGAAAAAGAAAACAATTAACAATACTCGTAGAAATCCTATGACAACTCTATAGAGTGACCAGATTTAAAATTTTCAAAACGTACACTGAACGTTGGTGGTCTTCAGTTTGGTGACTCTTTTTTCTCTTTTCATTTCATAAACAAATCATAAAATGTAACTTTTTGTAGTCTTCCTTGTCATCGTTGGCGTTCGCAAAGAAGCGCGCGCTGTTATTACTTCTCTTTCAGTTACGAGTGTGTTATTGTTGTTGTTGTTGTTGTTAATTTGATCTTATTTCATTAAAACAAAAAAAAACTGAAATATCATTAAAAATGTTAATCAAAGACAATATATTGCAATGAAGGTTATGAAGATCTTTTTTTTATGACACTGAATTACGTTATTAAGCAACAAGAAAAAAAAACATTTTTTTTTTCAAAAGTGTGGCCTATTCTACGTATTATTTACTTGGTGCTGTAACCATCAGGAATGCAATGAATAGAACGTTTGGAGTCTTGGTCAGTGATGACACTTTCGGTATTTTTTTAGTAAATTCTATAAAATGTTTGTACATTACAAAACAAAAAGTACATTCGCCCTCTAAAAAGTACATTTCATGTCTCGATTCAGTATATTTCCAGAAGACCTAAATGCCATCACTGGTCTGAATAGATTGAAGACGCTCAAAAGCTTAAGTTCATGGTCCTTGCCTTATTGGTATACTAATTATCATTGTTTGAAAGTGATGAGCAATGTAAAGGTTCTATCAACGTTACTATACTTAGTTCGTTGAAATACGTCAAAGTCTTTTCAATAAGCTCCATCAATTTGGGAAACTTTGCAATATCAATAAAATCAGATTCCACTTAAAAACTACATGAAATTTGAGAGAATGAAATGAGGTCTGTCCTTAAAATAATTTTCAAATTGCATATTCTAAATTAAAATTAAAATCAAAATTTTTCGCGATATATCATTTTGAACTTGCCAGGGAAAAATACAAAAATTTCCAAGATCAATGTTTGAGTGCTTGATTCGTTCAAATCAGGCCTTTTTTTATAAGCAGAAGGAATTTATTTGAGGAAATGTTATCCAATCAAGCTAAGTCTGATTAAGTAATGACATTTTCAGTACACTTGTATTTTTTAACTAATTGTACTGAGCTTACTGTACAGTATTGTGTCTGATAACACCAAAAAAGTTACAAGAACAAAAAATAAATCGGATTAAAGCTTATCATACCAGTTTCATCCATTGCTATATGAAATCATCAGCGACCTTTAAGCCAATATGAGTGAGAGTTTCTAAGCCTGATATGTCTTCCTTTTTGCTTCAATTTGTTTTTTTATATAGATTTGTACTTTTTAACGCTCGAAAAGTGCAATCGACTGATTTTTAGTAGGGGAGGGTGGGGCTGGCTTATCACATTTTGGAAAATTAGCAGCTCTGGCTTGTAAGCCAATTATTATGTTTACAAATTTATCTTTCTATAAAGTTTTTTAACAAGAACTCAATATACTTTTTTTTTTGTTCAGCAAATAGTAAAATGTGAGACCGCATTAATTAGCTAAAAATTTTAATTATTTCAAGTTTCTCTTTTCAATTTTACTTCTGTTTACTACAAATATAAGCTAGACATTGATTTGCTGTTAATGTTAACATTGCTGTTATTTCACTGTTAATATATTCTTCATAAACTTAAGACTAAAACTTTACAATTAGAGTAACAAATAAATTATTTTACGTTTGATTCTACGTTTCTCATTGAGTGCCAAAGCTGTGTTTATTTTTATTTCAAAAGGAAACCACATTGATTTAAAGTAATTTCATATTTGATTCAAAAGGAAAAGTGTTTAATGCAAAATAAAAAAAAGTTATTTCAAATATTTAATAACAACAAAATGCAATTTGAAGTTTTTTACGATTAAAGTAAAGTTAAAAAACTCATGTGTGAAGTTCACACGTTATAGAAATGAAACTTTTAGAAAATTAAACTGCGATAGAATGAGACGAACTTGTCTTATTCAAATGATAAAAGTCGATGGGATCTGGAATAGTCATATAAAATAGCAATAAATGATATATCAAATTAAAGTACTCATCAAGCAGAGTGTCCAAGAACTATCAGCTTCGAAATCAGTTAACCATAAGCTGAGATATAAGCGTGGAAAGTTTTTTTAATTTTTCAATTTTCTCAAGCATTGCAATGGTTAACTACCAAAGCCTTGCTATAGCGAGGAGAAAAACAAATATACTACTCTCTCTCATTGTAATTGTTATTGTTTCACAATTAAGCGTTGTTGTTATTAAAATATCAAAACCAATAGAAAATTACAATCAGAGGGAGTAGTACATCTTTTCATACTCGCCATGACAAGGCTTTAGTATTTGATCAGTGCAGTGCTTCAAAAAATAGGAAACTCGAACAGAGTGTCCAAAAATTATCACTTTTGAGATCGGTTAACCAAAAGCTGAGATAAAAGCGTGGAGAAATTTTCTATTTTTTTTTTTCCATTTTCTCAAGCTACCAAAGCCTTGCCATAGCAAGGAGAAAAAAAATGTACTACTCTCTCTCATTGTAATTGTTATAACTTCACAATTAAGCGTTGCTGTAATTAAACTATCAAAAGTAATAGCAAATCACAATCAGAGGAAGTGGTGGATCTTTTCCTCAAGGCTTAGGTAGTTAATCAGTGCAATGCTGGAAATCTTTCCACGCTTATATCTCAGTTTTCGTTTTACCGATCTCAAAGCTGATAATTTTAGACCACTCTGCTCGATGAGTACCTCAATTTAATATATCATTTATTGCTGTAACTATTCTAGATCTCGTCAACCAAGAAAAAAACTATACTAAGTGACAGTACGGCTCAAAAAAATAGTGCCTCGTTTTGCGTTTCGTTATATGCAGCTTATTTCAAATTACACCCCCGATAAATAAAATTCATTTCAAAAATCTTAATTTTCAATATTTCACAAATTCAAATGAATTTAAAGTTTTTTGTGCTTAAAATAACTAGAAAAAATGTTAATTTTACAATTTTCAACTTTAAAATTTGCAAGTTTGAATCATTTGATATTAAATTTTCAAATTTGCAAAGTCATTTTTCACTGAGTGTAAAATTGAAAAAAAAAAACAAAAAAATGGAAGAATAAAAAAAAAACTTAAGTTCAATTTTAAGTTTTTCCATTTCTAAAGGTAAATGTTAATTTGCTGTTACTGTACAGAAATTCACATAGCTTTGTACATTTAATTTTTTTTACTAAAAATATTAATGGACTTTTCTAGCTTTATTCCTTTGTAAGCAATTTTTGATCGACAAGTAGAAAACTATATAAAGAAACATAATTGGCAATGTTTTACCCAAACTGCAGCGGCATGTATTTCAAGAATTATAGCTATAGGTAAATAAAAAAATTATATTAAAAAAGAATATTTATTATTACTATATAAGAACATATACTCTATTTTCAATATGAATATTTCAAACACTTACGTCCAATACAATCGAAACTGTTTTTTTCTTATCAACGATCCATAACAGTTGACCCAAAACAAAAAAAAAAAAAAAAAAAAATTAAACTCAAATTTATAATGTAGAAAAAAACAAAAACAAAAATCTTATCACAAATTTTTGCATTTTTTTTATCGCTCCAATTATTGATGTACCCCATCAACCAATCCAACAGTTCAGTCTACGCTGGACCATTGTTAACATCGGCTGCAAATGATCTGCAATATGGTATGCAGTCTGCCTCGTCACCAACACATCTCAATTCAGCGACAGCAGCAACTACAGCTGCCGCTGTAGCTGCAGCAACGGCAGCCGTCAGCGGTGTTGGTTCCGGTTCAAATTCTATTAGTCCAACGCTGGTGGATACATATGGCTCACCGAAAAGCGTTAACGGTGGCAGTAACAGTGGCGGTGCCTTACCAGCATTTCAACGTATTGTTTCAGGCTATAGTGCTGGTGGTGGTGGTGGTGGTGGTGTCGGCAACGGCAACGGTAACGGCGGCGGCGGTGTAACAAACGCCAACCCAATTGGCAGTGGCAGCGGCGCCGATCGTTATACATCGTTAACAAATTATCGCACTCATGTAAGAAAATTATATTTTGTTTTCATATACAAAAGTTGACTACAGTGAAGTTATTATAAATGCAAAATGTTTTGATTATCTTGACATTATTGGTTAAAGCATGAAGTCAAAGTTGAGGGCTTAAGTTTTTCCTGAAAATTAAAAAAATTAAAATGAGTATTTGGTGTCATTGAAATTCATGGAATCTCCACACGACGAATTTATTCCCTTCTAAGTTTTTTCTTTTTCTTTTCTTTGTTTTTTTTTTCTTTTGCTGCAAACCAAATTAGTGATTGAAATTCTTCGTCAAAGTATGCATATTAATGAACTCAACTGTAGTTCTAAGATTTCAAAATTTAACGTACGTATTGCTTAACATTTTTTTCTATAGAACGACACTTGGCCCGCCGCCACGCACTATGAGGCGATTAGCTACGCACCCACTTCTGTGGTAACCAGCCAGGGCAGCCTCAACGGTAACACAAATGTGATACGCAGTGTCAATGGACGCACTGCCGGTCTACCACTTGTCACAGCAACGGAGGCAACAACAGCGGCAGCAGCAAGAGCGCACATATCGTCAGCCGCATCGGCATTGTCACAGAGTAAGTTGGTTTTTGTTTAAATTCATTTTGATTTTGTTATTTTCTTTAATATTAATTAGAGTAGCTACACCAAATATTTTTTATTAAAAAAAAAAAATAAATATAATTGAATAAGAGAAGTAGTCGTAGTAGCGTCACTTCACCAAAAGCTTGGGGGGGAGAGGACGAGAGTTTAAATAACATATGGAATCGATGATATTTTGAATTGAATCTATATAATTAATAGTAATATCAGATTGGGGGACCAATTCCCCCCCTCCCCCGGGTTAGCGATTGATTTGCCTTTTTCATTAAAAACGATATGTCTGGCAACCTTACGTTGTCGAAATTTCAGAATACCCAAGATCATAGAACACAAAAATCAGTCCTTTGATATTGTTTTGCTTAGTCGGTTAGTGAAAAGATAGACAAAGGCGTAACAAAATAGGAGGGGAGCAGGGTTGAAGAGGGTTGTAGCCCCGAGCGCAAAAGTTTAGGGGCAACTAAATGCTTAAAATTTTGGTATATGGCCAAAATTCCTTACCCCGGAATTTCTTACAATAAATGTTGCGTGTACGCAAAATTTTGATACCGCCGTATACCCAGTCTGCATGGATTTCCTTATGCATTCCTGATACACTTAGCGTTTTTTCAGGCAGAAAAACCCTGTAGGTTTATAAGACCTTGTACAGAGAAGGTGTGTGTCATTGTCATTGTCATTGTCATTGTCATTGTCATTGTCATTGTCATTGTCATTGTCATTGTCATTGTCATTGTCATTGTCATTGTCATTGTCATTGTCATTGTTATTGTCATTGGCATTGTCATTGTCATTGTCATTGTCATTGTCATTGTCATTGTCATTGTCATTGTCATTGTCATTGTCATTGTCATTGTCATTGTCATTGTCATTGTCATTGTCATTGTCATTGTCATTGTCATTGTCATTGTCATTGTCATTGTCATTGTCATTGTCATTGTCATTGTCATTGTCATTGTCATTGTCATTGTCATTGTCATTGTCATTGTCATTGTCATTGTCATTGTCATTGTCATTGTCATTGTCATTGTCATTGTCATTGTCATTGTCATTGTCATTGTCATTGTCATTGTCATTGTCATTGTCATTGTCATTGTCATTGTCATTGTCATTGTCATTGTCATTGTCATTGTCATTGTCATTGTCATTGTCATTGTCATTGTCATTGTCATTGTCATTGTCATTGTCATTGTCATTGTCATTGTCATTGTCATTGTCATTGTCATTGTCATTGTCATTGTCATTGTCATTGTCATTGTCATTGTCATTGTCATTGTCATTGTCATTGTCATTGTCATTGTCATTGTCATTGGCATTGTCATTGTCATTGTCATTGTCATTGTCATTGTCATTGTCATTGTCATTGTCATTGTCATTGTCATTTGCTACGGTACACCACTATCTGTCTACTACATTACGAGCGCATATCTAGACCAGAGATATTGGCGTATAAAAAATTTGATCATAAGTAACGCTGTGGACAAACTTCATTGGATTATCATGAATTTTAATAAGAAGTGTTGCCCCTACCTTTTGACTTTCATCGACTTTTTCGATTTTTTTGTTACTTTTCAATTGTTTCGACGTATTTCGATACTTTCCGTTTTTATCAAATTTTTCAATTATTTTCGTTTCTACACGATCCACGTCGATCCTTCTTGATATTGTTTGAAAGTTTCACTATTTTTTGAATCTTTTTACTATATAGACTTTTACTATATTTTCCAATACCTATCAGCCAATATTTATCGATTTTATCAATATTATTAATATTTTTCGATACTTATTAGCTTTATCGATCATTTTAGTTTTGGTTGGCTTAGTCTTAGCCAGTGGCGTAACGTGAACATTAGCCACACAGGGCGAAGAACTAATGTGTTGCCTTCTGTATTGGAAATGGAAAAATTTCTTTCATTAAAAATGAAAATTTACTAAATCAAAATAAATCTTCATTACTTTTTACATCACAGAGATCTTATCAAAATGAAATATTTTGCTCCTTTTCTAAACTTAAGTTATTACTCTAAATCAAATTTTGATTTAATAGTACGAGGACCATTTCGCTACCCCCCCCCCCCCCCCCCCCAATGCTTTGCGCCTGTGGCATCAGCCACCTTACCCCTGAAGCTACACTACCGGTCATAGCTCTTTTCTATTATTCAATATTTTTGAATATTTATCGGATTTTTCGATGCCATTCGATAATATATGAGTTAATCCATACTATTCGATAAATCACGACTTTTTCGTTGTTTTTTGATACAATTAATGTTTTTCGATTGACCCTAAATACCATTGGTTTTATCGACTGCTTTACTTTTTCGTCTTGATTTGTATTTTTTTTAGCTTTAGATCAAGTCTTACGCCTTGAATGTGCTCGCATTATATACTTGCTACGTATTTCATTAGACATACGTTTCGAGTAAATTGACCAAAACTAAAACGATGTCGATTTTGTTTGAATTTAAGCGGCATTTCATTGTTTTTTTTTTTTAAAACTTGCTTTGAATTCATGTTAAACGACCAGAAAACTTTTATAGTGTCAAAAGCTTCAGCTACACATATATATATTTGATTTTAGGCTGGATAATGAATCTTGTCCAAGGAAATAAAATTTGGGGCCATTATGCGCCACAGTCATATTAAATGATAGGCTGACTAAAAAGTAATCAGAAAGTTAGTTAATACATCAATTTATCTCATACTATAACCTCCGCTTAGTTTTCATCTGACTTATATGAAGTAAATTATAGTAGGAAATAATTTTTTTTTTTGACTTTTTATCTTGAATATTTTGCAATTTTGATGACCGGAATTGAAGTGACTTAGGGAGTATTACTTATTCAGTTGATATATAATTACCAAATCAAGCGGTGAGTTTAAAAATGGCAAAGGTAAATCAGTCGTTAGATCTCCGTCTACACGTAGTCTGACACATAGTATATATTATTAATTAGTTCGTCTTAAAAATATACAATATCTCAACTGGATTTTTTTTTAAATTTCCACGATAAAAATTAATATTTTTGGTTTGAGTTTGTCTTTTCTGGAATCAAGTATTCAGGTCAGCCTTATATATACATATATGTATGTATATGAAAAAGAAAAAATGTTACTAAAAAGCATAGCTATTGATTTGTGGATTATAGTTAGAAATTAAAAAATTAATAATAGAGTTACCAAAAAATATTTCATCTCGCACGATTTTCATACTAACAATAAGATAAAACCTTGCTGCTTTGACTCAATTCATTTTTTCTGAAGACAGCTCCATTTATAATTTCCCTTCAGGTTCTATCTAAGAACCAGCCAATAAATTTTGTTAGGATTTAACTGAATTATGGATATGCCTTTACTGTTAAAGGATTGTAAGATATTTCGGCAGATGAAATCAAGTCTTTTCGCAGTAAAACCTTAAAGGCCAAAAATTGATGCAATTTCTCCTCGGCTAAGAGCTTTGACCTTGTTATAGTATTAAGAAATTGCGTCTCTGATCAACTTTCCACAAATTTTACAGCATCAAGTCTTAGTCAATAACTCTCATAACAAAAGTCAATGAAGTTGAAATCAGTAAGGGTAAAATCCAGGGGCGCCATAACGTTCTAAAAACGTCAAAGCTAAAATCTGCCATAGTCTGAGTCGAAATCTCTCACGGTCGAATTCAATCAGTCGTAGTTGATATCATTTTAATTCGAAGTCATTTTAGTGTCAGATTTAATCATATTATGATTAAAGTTTTAGCTACTACAGCTATAAGCCTTCTTAGCTATAAAGTTTAAAGCATTAAATCAAGTAAAGCGCTTTAATGATATAAGTGCTAAAAATTACGATTTTTATTTTTTGATAATTTTTCTTAGCTATTTCGCACTTTCTCAACATACCCACTAGGAACATGAAAAATAATAATTATGGTGATCACTTTTGTTATTCAAAACAAAATAATCAACAAATAAATATCATTTTGCTAAGAACGGCACGCTTTTTTGACTCTTTTAAGCGCCACTAGCCATCCTGTTTTTCTGAAAATAATCTTCGTTTTCAAGTGCAAGTGAGCGAAGTAGGCCATCCGCCTACTGCTCTAATGGATCTTAATGAAAAATCAATGTATGAAAACATTGCAATGGAAGACAGTCGCAATCGAAAGTCAATGTCAATTGGTCATTCTCGAAGTTAGTAATGTCTGTCAGTCATTCACAATTTTTGTCAGTTTGGATCGAAGCGATTTGCCTTTTCTTAAGTCATTCAATAGTTTCATTTAAATTGTAATGTTTCCTTCTGAAATCAAGCTTAGGCAAAATATAAAGTTTACGGAGCTGTTCGCTTAGTTTAAATTTTAGTTATATTTCTGAATATTTTTTCAAAATCAAACAATAATTTTTTATAATTTATGCAATTTTTTTTCTAAAAGATGATAGCTTTCACTTTACCTCATATGGTACTCGTAAGGCATACATACAAATATGCGTAATACACTCATGTTTAACATATCCTTATGTTCATGTCCTCTTGCGACGAACTAATTAAGTTACCGAAAAAAAAAAAATACAAAAAAACATTACACGCATGTCTGACCACAAAATACTCGTAAATTTTGTATACGTAATTATTTAAAATTTCACACTTTTAAGTAAAATTTCCCATTCAACATCTTTTGAGTAGTAGGTAGATTTTAACACTTCAGTGCCATGCCACAGATTACAAAGAAATTCACATCGGTCGTTAGCAGCCGCCGCAACAGATCGCTCTGTATTTACGTAACCTGGACAAATGCGTCGTCGCGTTTTCTTTACTGCACAGTTTTTTTCCATCCTGCAGACATTTCCTGCATCAAATAAGGAGTAAATATTCAAATGTTTTGTAGCGTAGTGTGTATCCTTTTTAGTTAGATTTAATTTGTTGTTTTCAAATTTATATATATTTTTTCAGCCGTCAGCAAAATTTTTTTTTTTTTGGCGACGAAAACGACGAGAGAAAACTGCTCGTTAAAGATTTTTGCTCGAAAATAAATAGAATCAGGACTACATATAAAAAGAAATTCAAGTTTTGAAGAAAAGAAAGAAAAAAATGTTCGGAATTTTTAGGATTATAGCTGCGAGACATATTAGTTTTATTCTGAGAGTTTGACCCCAGGGATATGGAATTTTAAAATTCATACAATGCCAAAATTGCTTAGAAGGATTTTTCGAAAGTCGAATCCTAAGGAAGTATGGCAACTCCCACGAAAGTTCAAAATTACAAGGTTTCAATAAAAGAAAGGTTTTTTTTTCTTGACCGGGTCATTTTTTTTGGACTGGAAGCATGATATTTGCAATATGGAATCATCGTCATATAATGTTACGAAAGACTTTTTTAAACTTGAATCCTTAAGGAATATGGCACCTTCAGAAAAACAAAATTTCGCTCGTTCGATAAAAAGAAGACGTTTTTCCTGACTCACTCTGACTAAGAAACATTAAATACCTAATATGAAATCTTCTCATGATATCCACTAAGGAATAACTTTTCGTGTCTATAATCCTTAGGAGGTGTGGCACCATTCATAATATGTGGCAACTCTTTACTTCTCAAGAGTTATACTCCGGATTTCAGTGAAACTTGATGTGTAGACACTTGATGATAGATGGTTAGATTTTTCGTTGAACAAAGTGTGGGTTATTTTAGAAAAGTGGGCGTGGCATCTACCATAAATGAAAAGTTCAATGGAACTCACCCAGGGAATGTAATGCAACTAAGTATACAAACAGTTAGTGACACAATAACCTTTCTGATACCAATTGGTTGATTTAAGCAAGTGGGCGTGTCGAATCATCTAGAAGCGAAAGTCTTTTAGATAATATATCGACAGAGTTTTCAATTGAATGTAATAAAACTTTGATAAAACAAAATTCTCATAATATACATACAGTATGAAATGAAAAGTTTAATATTTTAACGGTTTCTCAGTATGAAACATCTGTGAAACATCTTCCAAAATATTCTGCAAATTATAATGAAATGCTTAATGAAACATACAATTCCATTGTCAGTACCTTGGGAAGTTAAATATCTAAATAAAATCAACTTTTTCTTACACTTCTATTGGGTATTTTATGGTAATTGTAACGAATTATAATACAATACAGAAACATTTTATTTACTGCAGCGTTCGAACGTTAGTCGGAACTAATTCTCTTACTAAATATGATGCAATCAAATATTACACTTAAAATGCATAGTCAATAATATTTGTTTGGAATGTACAAGTCATACACGAAAACGACTCGTTGGACTGATGTTGCTAAATAAACTGTCAATGGGTATGGTGTGCACGATTAACAGCTGGAGCAGCGTGAAGTTTGTAACACTTTGTGCGCATACCCCTGTAACTTATGAGACTAATTTCTGTAAAAATGTTTCTAGTTTTGAAACTTTTAAACTGTAGTTACACTTATGTTAATTAAATCGAAATATCTTCTAGCAAATTTAAGTGTTTTGATATGACTTGAATTATTCAAAGGATCAATAGCGATATCTAGTGGGAGTCCAAACAAATGGTATCAAATAAAATAAAATACAAAACTTTTCAATTATTAAACAGAAACAATGGTGGTATATACACCGGGCTGGATAGTTCAATAATTCGTTTAAACTGTGAAGACCCTATTCTTGTTTTGTTTCGCTAACCTGACAGTAACAGCTGATTTAATGTTTTTAATTTTTTATGTACGCACAACTTTTTTTGTTTGCCAACGAATAAGAATGGAAAACAAAATTTTAACAGCTGATTGCTTGTTACCAACTAACAGGCATGGAACCTATGTAGTTACTCGTTAGTTCAATAATTTTGCAATAACAAAATGTACATTAAAAAGTAACGAATCATGACTAACGAATTAAAGAGGCCGGTGTGAATAACACTATTATTATTATGTTTACATATTAGTTAAAATGTTTTTAAGTTATTGTTTTGGAATCGCATAATCACAATCATAATATGATCATATTATGATTTCAAGTAAGATTATTAAATTCATTCAGAGCTTCAGAGCCATTGGAGCATTTTGGGAAAGGTCTTTACTTCTAACCTGAAAAGAGAACAAATTGGCTAAGATGTCCAGAAGGCACTTTGATTTCGATAATCTCGAGTAAATAGGGGCGGGCAGAAATAATATTAAATACAAATATTAACAAAGAAATCTTTCTCCATGATTGAAGAGATTTAAGGTCAAGGAGCGTGAAGGTAATCTAAGCTCAAATTTAAGAAATGTTTTCTGTACTCTCTTTTGATAGTTAGAAGGTACAGAAAGAGAGGGATACCAAATTATGAATCATCAAAATCAATGATATAACGTCTTAAGAATTCCAACATCGAATAGCATATAGGGATTATAAGGTTTACAATACTTACAAAATTGAATTTGTTTAAAATTAGACTCCCAGATCTAGCACTTCACTAACAGATCTTAAAGGAATATTGCACAAATAATAAGACGAAGTTAGACATACCTAAAATGCAGAAGAAACCATTTTTAAAATTGGAGCCAATATCATTAATAAACATAAAAAACGAAATGAAAAATAGAGAACCCAAAATACTTCCTTGTGGAACACCAGAACTGACCACAAATGAAATGGAGCTATTGTCATCAATAAAAACAAAATCTTGTCTTTTACTTAGCTACAATTATTCAACCTAAAAATTTGGAATGAAATTCTAGCTTTGATAGTATAGCAATAAGGACTTAGGACGTAGTACATTGTCAAATACTTTTGAAAAATCGTTTTAAATTCTGTCAACCTGCAAGCCGTTAAAGAACGTAGAGATGCAATAATCCGAAAAAAATTGCCAAATTAGTAACTGTAGAACGTCTACGTTGCATTGGACTTACAGACTTTTTTTTTGAAAATGCTCTCAATTAGTTTTGAGCTGAGAAATAGGTCTATAATTCAAAAGCGAATTTCCAATCTATATAAATAAATTGATAGCAACGAATTGGTGGTACATACCCTGAACGAAAAAATGGAAAACAACATCTATTTCCTATCCTCCATAGTCCAATTCTTGTACTTATTAGCCCAAGCCATCCTCTGTTCCTTCATTACGACGGTCATAAGTTGTTTCTTTACGGGTCTCCGTGCCTTTCTAATAATCGACGCTATATTGTTGAAGCATGCACTATCGTTCCAGCAGTAGCTAGATCTTTCTGTAAGTTGTCACTGGTCTTTGTGGGGTTAATTATACTACTATTTCTCAACAATAGAGTATCTTCTGTCTTATTGGTTTTTCTTCTACGGTGACATTTTCTCTCCCTCTGAGGTGAAATTGAGTCAGTTCCCCAGTAGACCTTAATAAGCCTGCTTACTGCACTTCTTGTATTGCCACATTCTTCAGCAATCTGAATGTTCACACAGTGTTATTACCAACCTGTCGCTTAAAATTCAACAAAACCAGTAAAAAACGTTATATTTAACATAAAACAAGCAAAATACTCAGAGTTTTTTTTTTATAAAACTTCCCGAAACATACAAACACGTGCAGGTTTTATGGTTAGAATAACAATATGCGCAATATATTAGCTTTAAATAGTGTTTTCAGAATCAAATATGCAAAAAACAGTAGAAAAATTATTTTGTCCAAATTAATTTTTACAAGGGTGTATTTTCATCGATGTTCGCGCATCACGCAAAAACTATTAGATATTTTTTGATCAAATTTGCTTAGTCTTTTTCCTTAGACGGTTGATCTCAATCTTCAATGAAAATTATCACGATATTTAGATATCAAGTTATTCAAGTTTTAAAATTGCTCAATAAAATGAATTGCGCAAGCAGAAACAAGCATGCAAACATAAAAAAACCATTGAATGCCAAGTTTTTGTGTTAGTGTGTGTGCGTTTTGTTTTTGTTATTTCCATGGTGTAATTGTGCAAGGTGAATTTATTAGAGAGAGCCATGCGTGCTGAAATTAAAGCCATTTTGAGAGCGTGAGAGTAAATTGATATTCAAAACAAAACTCAATAAAATAAAGAGAATTGCAGAAGAGAGAGTAGTAGAAATTAGTTAGTCATCAATAAAAATTACCATAGGAAGCTCAGTTATTGAGATAATGGCTTTGCACATTTTTTAGTACAAAAGGATAATCTATACCGGTTTTTTAAATTTAAATTTTTAGTAATTTAATAGTTTTTAAGTTGGAAATACCTTTGACAACACTCCGTAATGTTAACTGAATAGAGCAAAAATCAGTTAGAGGATAATTTCTTTCCAAAAAAGCCTCAAGATTATGTCACGGAGTATCGGATTTAGAAATGCCAAGAATTTTCTTATTAGTAGTTTGAAGGTTTAGTTGATCTGAGATGAATCATAATACAAATGAAGTAGAATATATTCTTAAGATACCACATCTTTTGGAAACCTTTATAATCTTACACACAGGGTGGTTCGGCACTTACTATCAGCTTCGCTTTATCACCGAACAGAGTTTTTTTTTGTAAAGTAATATGTTTAGGGGATAACTGGCTATGACTGGGTACCACTAAGTAACAAAAAATATATAATATTCCAAATTTATTTTTAAAACAAAGTTATGTATTTTACCTTTATCTTTATAATAAATTCAATTAAAAATTAATTTTTTTTTATTCCAATAAAAATAACAAAAAATTTATATTGCATTTTTACACATTTAAATACAAAACCCACACAACCAACATACATACAAACGCTTTACACTTGAAAAAAAAAAAAAAAAAATTTAATCAAATTTTAATAAAAAATTTAAAAAAAGTTCACGTTATCAAGTAAAAATTAATTTGATTTTTTTTTAAATAAAAAAAAAAAAAAAATACAACAAAATATCTTAAAATTCAATGTTTAATTTTGCAAATTTTTGAAGCATTTTTCGATGCCGATTTTTTCACTGAGGGGCGAGAATGTGTCAATTGTGGTGCGATTTCAACCCCATTGTGGCGCCGTGATAATACCGGACATTATCTTTGCAATGCGTGCGGTCTTTATCATAAAATGAACGGAATGAATCGCCCTTTAATAAAGCAACCTAGAAGATTGGTAAACTTTTCACTTTTTTCACTTCACTATTAAAAAAAAAAAAAAAATAAATAAATAAATATCAATATGGAACAAAATTTTTGAATAACGAAATATCAATAGTAACTTTGCTATAACTACTGTGAATTTATTATATAGAAATCCGTCGCCGCGTAACACGTTCTCGCTTTTTTTTTTTTGTTTTGTAAATATACGAAAAAATTATGTATTAAATATAAATTACAAAATATTAATTGAATTTATTATAAAAAAATATAAAAAAAAATTTAAAGAAAAAATAAAAAATGATACGTAAAAAGTTAAAAGTTGATTGCTCTTCTTTAATTTGCTTGCACGATCTTTAGGCCTCTTGGTTTTTTGTACTTTCTTGAATGTAGTCTTAATTTAAAATGAAAAAACTTTTTGCTAAATTTAAAAATTTCATAATTAATTAATTGCAGTGGCCGCTGAATCAAGCGGGGATTATAGCTATAAGAGTTACAATCTGTTTAGTGCGCCAAGCCGGACGGCCACAACGTCTACCGAGGAACACGTTAGTCGTTCAAGCTCGCGACGATTGGTAGGTTTTCAATTTTCTAAAAAAAAAAAAAAAAGTTTAATAAAAATTTATTAAAAAAAAATTCAAAAGTTTTGTTCTTAAACTATATTGATTGGAATTCATTTGTTTTTTTTTTTTGTTTTTCGTTTTTTTGTAGAAAAACTCATTACTAATGACATTTTCATTTTACAATTATATAGAGTGCTTCACGTCGCGCCGGTCTTTCCTGTTCGAACTGCCTTACGCTGCACACCTCACTCTGGCGTCGCAATCCAAGTGGTGAGCCTGTTTGTAATGCTTGTGGCCTGTACTATAAATTGCACAGCGTGAAACGTCCGATGACCATGAAGAAGGATACAATACAGGTAAGTGAATGCGTTGCACTAAATTATGGCATCCTCTTACAGTTCATTTGCTTAGCAATTAGTTTCATTATGTCGTTGACATTCCATTACGAATGTAATTTTATTTTTATATTGAATGTCGTATAAAAATTTAATGTGGTGTCCTGAAAAAATCCTGAGTAACTCAGGCGGCTCTCGAGTTTAGATAAAATATAGCCCATGCGTTGTTCATCGGTGACCGCCATAACTTTTCCCACTATAAAAGTTTAGTGTTTTATTACAGAATATCTATATAAATAAAATTATAGCCGTTTTCGATGAACGGGTTTCACGCAAAATCTACTGAATCAATTTTGATCAAATTATTTTAGTCATTTTTCTTAGACTCTTGGTCCCAACATAGAATTAAAATTATCACGATATTTCTGTTAAATATCAAAATATTAAAGTTTTAAAATTGCTAAAAAAATTAATTTTACACATAGAAAGAAGCATGTAAGCATAACAAATCGTTTAATGGCAATTTCCCAGCAGGCAAATGAGCAAGGCCTGACTCGGAGAAGGTCTGCTAGCACTGCTGCGATTATATAAGGACTTCTCAAAACTAGATTTCCATGCAAATAAAAATACAATCACAGAAGGCATAATATGCCTTGCCACAACAGACGTGTTATCAGGTCTGATATTAGAAGGCAAAGAAGAAGGACTCCATTTACTTTAAAGCATTTCTGTTTCTTTTTTTTATTTCATGTATTGCAATGTTTTATGATTCGGCATAACTTTTTTGTCATATGCATTGTACATATACGACATGAAAAGTAGACACAGGGTTAGAAATTAAGAGAGGCGTGCATATTGCCAGGCTAGTCTTCTGTTATTTCATGGTATGTTAAGGAAGTAGAGTTTCGTGTATTCTTTGTCAAATTGTAAATTATGAATTATCACAAAAAAAAAAACCATTAAAAAAATACCAACGCAAGTGAGATGGCGCAGGTAGAAAAAATAATCAATTAATATTCAGAGTGTTTTACGATGTATTAAAATTTAATTTTTGCCAAGTACTTCTGAGAGTCCTACTACGGTAAGCGGTGTTAGAAAGCCTGCTTAGGAAGGCCTCTTTTCTGAGGACATTTCATATAAAAAAGAAAGTACGTTTGAAAGGAGGGTGGAAGGCCTTATACTTACCAAGGAAGGCCTTCTAGAAGCACTCTTAGCTCCTGCCCTTGCCTACTGGGTTAGTGTGTGTGCGTTTTGTTTTTATTTGGCAATGCAATAGAAGAGAATATTCAAATTTTGCTCTCGCTCTCATTCTCAATTTGTCAACGCAGCAACGCGGAATATGTGAACAATGAAAACAAAATTACAGTATGTTCACACATAGAAAACACACATGCTGTCCCACATAGAAAACACACATGCTGTCCTAAATGGCTTGACAACATGTGTGACTGTCAATATTGCTTTGCGTTCACATTTACGTGCATGCCATCAAACAGCAATTGCAGAACAATTTATGAGCGTCCACATCGAAGTGAACTGCATGAAATCCTATTTAAAATGAAAAATCTTCACTAGGCTTGACAGTCAGTTCACACAGGTTGTATGGTTGGACAAGCCAGCAGGAAAATCAATAATTTTTGAAATCCATCCAACATGTGTGTCAAGCGGTCGTTCCTAGAGTTCACATTATCGAACATTGATGTTGGACAACATGTGTGATAATGTGTACTGGGCTAATTGAATGTGTTAGTTAGTGCCTTCGCAGGAAAACAGGCTACACGTACAAAGTCGCGGGCATCTGCTAGTTATAGAATATATAAAGTTGCATTGTTGAATCCTGTCCCAAACATGGGTTGCCACCGGTCTTTTGTGTTAATTTTGATTAACTTCAGCTTAAAATGTGTGTCAAATGAAAGACTTGAAGATTCTAAATATAATATATAGATTTGACTTGTCGAATGCTGTCGTAAACATGGGTTGTGACCCAATTTTTGGGTCAATTTTTCTTCAATACATTGCAACTTCAAAATCCAATTTGAAGTTTTTTACGATTGAAGTAAAGTTGAAAAATGTTACTTTTAAATCGAAGGGGCAATATTATAATACTCAGGGTTAGACATCTACTACGATAAGTAGCATACTTTTGAGAGATGTACTCTATTGTTCCAATAATAGTGGGTAGGGTGATTATCACTTCTTGAGCCATGATTGAGAAGAAGCAAATTTCTAGTTTTGCACAAGGCACAAATTGGGCTTGCGCCAGCCCTGACAGTCACAAGGCTTGAGTATTTCATAAGGGCATAATGCACTTTTTACGGTCTATCAATTTTTAAAGTCAAATGATAATTTGCAGTGTTCAAAGTTTTCCACTTAAAGTTCCGAATTTTCTAGGAACATCAATTTTTAATTTTTTTGTTTATTATTAAAATGTAATGTTTGACTTAAAAATGTCCTAGGGAAACCGGCCGCTAGATATTAGTCTACAAATTTCAAGAAATATTTAAAATAATTGCAAAAAAATTATATCATTCCCTTTAGACACGAAAGCGTAAGCCGAAAGGTAGCAAAGCTGATAAATCTCTCAAAGTTGTGAAGACTATAACAAAAAGCAACAACAACAATTCGACAACCAACAATACTGCTGTCAATACAATACCCACATCTATTGAAAATGGTGAGTTCAAACATTATGATTTATTTCAATTTGGCATGCTAACTAATTCGATTTGTTTTGTCTCTTTTTTGTTTCATTTTGTGCACGTGCAACATTTTTCATCACCATCAACATCAATATTCATCACTCATCATTATTGCAATTAAACCAATCATCAACATCATTAACATTTCACCAACATTTACCACAAATTACAAATGCATTGAAACAGTAGATCTGAAAGATTTTAAATACAGTTTGCAACAGCATCATCAGCAGCAACAACACCAACAGCAAAACTCATCACTAACACAATCAGCTGCCAATTCACCAGCAAATAGCAATCCATCACCAATACCAATGTTGGCAAATGTACTAACTTCAACACCAGCGGCACCAACATCGCCGTTATCATTGCAACAGCAACAGCATCACATAAGTGGCGATACATCACCACTGCAACAACAGCAACAATATCAAGCAATTTCACCGATGCATTACGGTTCACCCTTAATGTTGTCATCCCATTCACCAACACATAATTCACATTTAAACAACAACAACAACAACAGTAATAACAATAACAATAATAGCAACATTAATAACAATAATACATTCCATAACAATAACAACAACAACAACAACATTGCACACAATTACAATAACAATTTAAAGTTTATGCATAAAATCCTACAAACTCAACAACAGCAGCAACATCATCAACAGCAACAGCAACAACAGCAAGATCAACATCAACAATCATTGGCACAACAGCTTATCCATCTGTTGCCATCATCATCACCGACAACGACAACCTCCGGTTCAGCAACGAGCTTGACTGTACAACAATTGCAACAACAGCAGCAGCAACATCATCAGCAACAAATTCACCAACAACAATTGCAACAGCTGCAGCAACAACAAACACATTTATCCAACAATAGCCCCTGTCACACCTATCAAAGTCCAATGCATTCGCCGGCCTATTCAAATTATGAACTGGTAACCGCTGAGGAAGAAGCAGCGACCGCAACAGCAACAATTAAAATTGAACAATTGCAACAGCAACATCATGAACATCAACAGCAGCAACATATGCTACAGCAACATGTTGCCGCAATGAGTCGCAGTCCATCACTGGATGATGATTATGATCATTATCAACGTGCGCAACAGCTGCAGCAGCAGCAATTGCATCAGCAACAGCATCAATTGCATGAGCAATTTCAGTTGCATGCTGTGGCACAGCAACATTTGCAAGCATTCGAACGAAAAATGGAGCGTGAGAGTGTGGTGAAAACTGAATAAACAGCTGTGTGGTGAATATAGGATAATATGATTTAAATATTTTTTTTTTTCTATAAAACCAAAGATATTTCTTAAGCCATTCATTTTCTTTGTTGCTCTTTTTTTGTAAATTATTGATTTCTTCAAAATCTTAGTAACAATTTGAAACTGTTGCTGTATCTTCAAAATCTTAATTTTAAAAATAGGCGTCGATACTTCAGTGATTTTCTAAAGAATCTTTTTATTCCCTTTGTTATTAAGTTTCTTCATAAAGACCGAATTCCTCAAGAACTGATTGCATTTTCGGATCGATTGGTTTTGTTGAAATTTGTGTAGATGAAGAATTTATAAAGCATTGCTACGTTAACCGATTTTTGAATTTTGTTTGCCCCTCCCACTTTAACTTACACAGCTATTTTATTCATGGAAAAAGTTAATTAAACAAATCTTTCTTTAAATGTTTATTAAAATTAAGTTAAAATATTTGAGCATTTGTTAAGCAATTCAATAATTGAACCCCACTTCATCAAAATTGCTTGTAAGAGTTGACAGGAGATGACACTTTGATTTTCCAAACTAAATTTTAAAATCGATGATACTGATGACAACTAATACCTTTGCTTATGAAATTGCTGTAGAAACATGATATGTTTACTTTAGACTTTGCTTCTGCAGAATATACCAGGCATATACTTGGCACTATTTTGGAATATTTCGTTGATATAATCAGCTTCGCCTGGACAATATATTCTATTCAGTGAGAGAAGGAAAATAGATTCTGTTTTTAAATGGACTTGTTTGTGCTTTCCAAGAACTTGATCTTTCAAAAGATTTCTGATCAAAAGATAGATAAATCATGGAAGAGACATATAGGTACATATTACAACGTTCGCCTTTGTGGGGCAAACAGTTTGGTCTGGGTTTCGAACTTGGAAATCGTTTTAACATTTCTTCAAACATTGTTTTAAAGAACGAATTCAGACCTTTCCACTTGGTTCATTAGGAATCTTAAATATTTGTAAGAAAAGTAGAGCTTTGGATCAAGCAAAGAAAGAAGATAGAGTTCAACAGTGCTTCTGAGTAATGGTTTTCTTAATGATTTTTATAATTTTTTCCATTATCAAAACAGCACTAAATGCCTTAATAAACAATGATAGTTTAGGAAGTGGTAAGAAGATTAAGATTGATCTTTATTTATTTTTATTTTACTAAAGGACGATAGTTATTCTCATTAGAAGTATTGCTCAAAAACAACAAAAGTGATTTTAGTCAAATTCATTATGTTTGCTTTTGTTTCAGTAACATTTTGTTATTCTAAAAATAGGTGAGATTGAACTTTTTGAACATGAAGCAAAGTTTCAAGCATCATCATAAAAAGGGGCTTCACCCATTTCCAACACTGAATTCTTGTGATTTTAAGTTCATGATATTAAGTTCATGAGAATTACTTTAGCAAGGGATCGTTCATAAATGACGTGGGCAACAGGGGGGATGGGGGGTTCCTAAAAACAGACAAAAGCGGACAAGCAGTGAGGGTCTAGGCCATATTTTTCGTTTATTAATTTTTCATAAGAAACGAATAAAATTTAATAAATGGAGAGCGGTAGCATATCCTTTGTGGACGTCCTATGGGGGGGAGGGGGTGGTCGAGAAAAATGGCCCCAAAAATATAATATATGTATGAACTTAACTTGCTATGACGTCTTACTAGACTAAGAAAACGATTTGTTTGAATATAACAAAAAATATTTGATATAGGCAATTAAATATTTGATTGAGTCAAACATAAAATGCTTCAACCAACATATACCACTATTTGATCCAAATACAATTATTGGACTCAAATAAATATTTGATTGCACTATATAAAATATACATTTGTTATATTCGAACAAAACGTTTTCTCACAGTATATCAGAAATGGGAGGTAACGCTTAAGTGAGAATGATCTCTCCATTTTTCGAAAGTGTAAGTGGTTCCTCCCCTTAAAAAGCAAAAATTTTAATGTGAAATTTTATAAGAACATGAACGGATCGAGCTTGATCGAATTAGTACGGATTTCTAAGAATATAATTTCAGGCCTATATTTATTTAAGATGTGCCACGCCTTCTTTCTAAAACATCTTCAATATAACTTTATTTATTGCTCACGTTACCAAATGTTTTAATTGATATCTAGTAGCTACTTCGGTAGCATTTTAAAATTGTTCATGCAGTGTAGATGCCACTCCTATTAAATTAGTCCGCCCACAAATTGTTTAATGTATTTTTTACAATGTTAAAAGTTCGTTTTTCACGTTTTATAAGACTCCTTTCCATAGCTTCCAAAAAAAAATTATATATTATACTTCCAAATTTTGCAGCCACGCCCTTTTTGGGATTAAAGCGTTGAAGCAGTTAATTGTTTTTATAATTAACCTTAAGTTTGCAACACAAAAAAAGGTTTCATGACAATCTATTAAGGAAGAAAGAATTCTCTAGAAACGCTCCTTTCTTGGCACTATATCACTAAAAAGTTCTATAAAGTGTTATCTTTGATTTTAACGAAATAAAAAAACTAAAATTTAAAAAAATATGTCCAAAAAGGATAAGAAAGTACACATTAAAAAATTTTATTTTTCAAAACTTTACTTTCTTTCCATAGAAGATTTTTGTGCGTGATCTTCCCTCCAATAGTAAAAACCAATAAATCAAAATCTATATATTAAACAAAAGTCTAAGTTCTTAGGAATTTTTTCTATAAATTATGTCCATGTCTGACAACTTCCATATTAGGTTCTAAATGCTTAGATTGAAACCAGGCAAATACCTTGAAGACCCTCAAAATCTAAATTTTCTAAGAAAACCAAACAGCAATAATAGTGTCAACGCAGAAATATGGCTTAATATTAATTCTAATATTTAATATTTTTTAGTATATAGTATTAAATTTATATATGTATACATTTAAAAAAAAAATTAAATCCATAGTCAAAAATCTTTGGCAAGTAGATGTGTAGAAACGAAATCTCCAAGCTTCATAAAGATTCCAAAGAATTAATAAATAAAATGTGAATTATTTTATAATATACATACGTTCGTATACAAAATATTTTAAAAATACAAAAATATATAAAAAAACATATACGTTATATATTTAGGATGAAAAACCAAAACCTCCGAGAATTCAAATAATACAATTTTGTACATAATTTAAGTGCCTTAATATAAAAAACAAAAATTATATTAAGTTATTATTTTTTTAAGATTTTACACATTACATTCTGTTGTTAATGCTTCCAATATATGTATGCATACTGTCCTTTATATTTTATTTAATTTTTATGTTTGCAATATATTTTGTTTTCCTTTTTTTATTAAAATTTGTAAGCCGATATTTGTTTCATGAGATTGACAGTAGTAATATATATTTAATATTTCTTTTTTTATATTTTATACTTTTAGTTTAATAAAAATTGTTTTAAGGTTTTTTTTTTTTATTACATTTAAATAAACTCAATTATATAAAAAATAGTTTAAGCTTTATTTTTATTTTATTCTTTATTTTAAAATATTATTTTTCGTTTAAATAATACAATAATTTTTTAATAAGTTATATCGAGCATATTCCCAAATATAATAGTTAAAATGAAATAAAAACAATAATTTTAAATAAATTGTTATATGTTTTCTTATTATTGCTTATAAATGTAAGGCAATACATAAAATTTTCTGTTGAGGAATCAAGCTAGTTGAAAGAAGTTAGGACTTATAAAAGAAAGCACAGTCTGGAACTTAAGATTTGACATATTATATTTTAGATAAAAGAGTATTTTTTACCAGAACTATAGCAAATTTTCTTATGTTTCGGAGATGTACACTACGGCAAAAAATCAATGACTTATCCCAAAATGTTTTAATTGAATTATTAATTTAAAACAATTTTGTATGAAATATGAACTTTTAAGATTATATTTTCTAATTATTTATTATCGCTGAATTGGAATATAGTATTCATTTTCTTCTATTATATATGATTTTTAATATTAAAGGAGCATAATGTGCCAAAACACTGATTTTGACCATTTTCCTGAACTTGATCCAAGGAAACCATTTTTTTCGGAGCATAACTCAGAATTGTAATTTTACATGAATTTAGAAGGTTATATCCGTAGTGCTTTTCAAATGCTATAGTCTATTACCAATGCAATCCAGACACTATAGTCTTTTGTATTTTTTATGTAGAACGGAGCATTTCCGAGTTTTATTTAAACAGAGCTCATCGGTTATTTAAAAAATCTATTTTCCCATTTTATAGAAGACATTTTTATCAAAAATTTCTTAACTTTTTTAGACGCACAGTGCAAATTTTATCATTAATACTACCATATCTTTTAAGCCGTTCAAGATATTGCGATTAAATTTGGTAAACGGATACATATAAAATATATCTTGAATTGTGATAAAAGTGGGCGGAATCGAAAAAGTGGGCGTGGCACTTTTCAACTGTTAAAAATTTTGATTCCGTATATCTCAAAATTCGCACAAACGATTTTCATAAAAATTTTGGAGATGATGCCGCTGAAAGCAGTCATCAATACAAACTCAGCCACTGGACCGAAGAAACTCGTTGAAGGGCGTGGCACAGCCCACAATATTTATAAACGTTATATTTAAAGAGCTAACAACGTAATCGTTATAAAATTTAATGAGGCAGATATACTTGCTATAAGGTCTCTTACTACAAAAATTTGGTCCAATAGTACCTGTGGGCGTGGCACCTCCCATATAAGCAAAAAACGTTTATTGTTATAGATAATGTGATATGAGAGTAATCTTCATAAAATTTGTTGTATAGATGTCAGTTACTATAAGCTTTAAAAATAAATTAATTTTGACAGGATTGCATCAGTGGGCGTGGCACCTCCCATATTAATATAAATTTGTTAGCTCTGTTTTAAGTGAAATATTGCAGCAATTGGTATGAAATTTAATGCATGTATTTCTGTCGCTATAGGGCATATCTGAATCAAAAGTGGCTGAAATAGCATCAGCAGGCGTGGCACCTCCCATACAAATAAAATACGGTAAGTGGCAATCGAAATATGTGAGCAATCATACTAAAATTTGGTGTTAGGGGTTTGATTATGGAAAGCTATTTCTGGATCAAAACCGGGCTGGATTGTACCAGTGGGTGTGCCACCGCTCTAAATTTTGAATTTTTGTTGCAGCATATATCGCAAACTATACAAGCCATTGAGCTAAAATTTAATATGAGGATGTCGATCGCGAATATAATTAATTGAACCAAAAGTGGGCGGAACTGGAGAGGCGGGCGTGGCATATTTCAAAATTTTCATTTCTATTCGATTTTTTCCAACATTTTCTACATTCTTTCGACTTTTTCAACCTTTCAACTTTTTTTAATATATCCTATATGTATTTGTTCGACATTTTCAACCTCTTTCAACTTCCTTCATAAGTTTCTTTATTTTTTCGACTTTTTCATCAACTTTGAATTGTTTAAAAATTTTTCAACTTTTTTCAACTTTTTTAGAGTTTTTCAACCTCTCTCAACTTTTTTCAACATTTTGCATATATTTTCGACATTTTCCAACCTCTGCCAATCTTTCTAACATTTCACATTTTTTTCGACTTACTCAACCTCTTCAATGTCTTTTCAACATTTATTTAAAAGGTTATTTCAGTGCAGTGTAGGGTATGTGAGTTTCGGCCTGGCCGAAGATAACACCTTAACTTGTTTTTTTATTTAATTAACGCAAAAACTGCACTTCGTTTGGAACATTCTGAAATGATTTTGTCAATCAATACGTCCTTATTTAAATTTTCTGAATACGCATGCAAAATCGCAATGTGATTCAGACGATCTTGCAACATTGTTGATCGTAAATATGGTTTAATCCGCCGGAGTGCAGAAAAGCTCATTTCTTTAGAGCATGAGGATCCAGGTATTGTCACCAATTCTGGAATCAGCCTTCTACACCATTCATATTCCTACAAGAATTCCACAATTTGTCTTAGGGATTTTACTTAGTTATTCTGCTTTTTCAATAATTGAAGAGACATTTCTCTATCGCTCACTAGTTGTTCCTTATCGAAATCATTTCTGTAGAAACTTACTATCGAGTTCACGACTTTCGTCTGCCTTAACACAAATTTCTCCAGAGATTCGAAAAAACGCGAAGAGTCGTTTTCGAAACGACTTTTTAGCGACTCTAGCAACTGGTCGAAAACTTCATGAAACTGACGTCTATAAAAATCTGTTGGTGTCTTAAATTGATAATTTTCGCCTGGATCAAGCCATTTGGGTATTTTGCGTGGACGTGGAACTTTTGGCTCGTCTAGCGCTAATTTATTTGCACTGTAGATGGGCTTTTTGCCAAACAGTATCAAATTTAGAGTTTCGCGCAGTGTTCAAAACATGTGTTACTGATTTTATCACTTCATACGATTCTCTTATGCAGAGATTTGATTTTTGCTGAGTGGGTAATAACCTATTCGCAAGTATTCCGAGTGGGTAAAACTACCCACCATACTCATATTACCTGCCAGCCCTGGTTCGAGTAAAAGTGCAGTAACTTGGCATTAACAGAATTGTTCAAAATCTTAGGAGTAATGTGAGGAAAAACAAATTTCTCTAGCATCAATAGAATTTCGTTGAAGACCATCGGGTGATTGCTTATGACAGCAATTCGAATTCGTATAGAACAAGTCATAAAGCAAATAAAATTCCATGCACGCACTAATATACTGTTTTCCGGTTGTTGCCAATGCTTACAGTTTCCCTTTCAAGCAATTTAGGGAAATTTGTCAAAAAGGTTTGTGTACGCAATAAATGTTTTATTGCAGTAATATTGTTATAGCAGCAGAGTTTATTTTTTACCTTTGCTTCTGAGCGCTATATTCATTCCACAGCGTTGCTGAGCACTTATTTATGATAAAACTTTGTTTTGTGTGGGGTTAACCTCCAAGTACGTCCGTGTGTGTGTGCTCAAAAGCATTGTTTATTTTGTATGAATATCATTTACATTCCATTTTATTCGTTTCTTATAGCGAGTACACCCTGAAAAGTACCATTAAGGGTACCACCACAAAAAAATCATTAAGATTCGATATTATTTAGATTTACATATATTGAAAAATTATTTTTTATTAGTTATTGTTATTATGCTAATATGATTACATAGTGTGAAAACAAATAAACATTTCTGGATCTTACACACCCATTTTTTTTTTTTGATTAAAAACAATAGGTCAGACACGAAATTCTGAAATCCGGGACTACTTTTCCGAGCTATAAAAACATGATTTGTTTTTTTTAATATCCTTATAAGTTTAAAGTCTGAATCATTGAAAAAATTACATACACGATTTACCAATTTTGCATGGTGGCTAGGCGCAAAATCGTCCTGTAAAATTGCACCCGTAGTGCAGGATAAGTGGTTTTTAAGCACCGGCTCCTAAATCTCTCTTATAACTAATCCATATCTTTTCGCATTCATAGTTCTTTCTAAATAGTGTAGAGGACCACGAACATTGTAAAAAAAACATTCCTAGATCATCTAGATCATTATAACGTTCTACATCAGAACAACGCACCTACGGCAAATTATCGGCGATTAGAAAGTTGAATGTACTTTCATCCAACTAAATGTCATTTTGCCACTGCTCCAGTGTCCAGTTTTTGTAGTTTTGAGCACAAGCTAGATCCGTTTTTTTAATTTTTTGTGTCAACAAATGCTTTTTTGGAGGACGTCTTCTATATAAACCAGCATCTCGTAGCCTCTTGTGGTCAGTTTTTGCAGTAATTTTTACGGAATGATGCGTTTCTAGCTCTGTCCGTATGGCAACTACACTTTTAAAATGATCCTTCAAACTTATTTTCTAAAAGGATTTCTTTGTCCTTCTACTGGTTGCACGTTTAGGAAAAGATAATTTTTTCCTCTCCAGGCGGCTCCTAAATATCCTTTTTTCTTCCAAAAAAAGCACAAGTGTTGAAAAACCCTTTCTTTCTGAAATTTTACGATACGATACACCTTGGGCTGCTAGTCGCTTTTGAATCACGTGATGGCTGTTTATGCTTTGGATCCATTCCTGTACTCATTTTATAAAACGACCTTCTGCTTAACCCTAGCAGGTTCATCCAGGTCTGTGGAGACCTTTTGCATATAAGCGTCTGTATAACTTTTTTTGTTTGGGTGTTAGAGTAGTGTTTCACCGAGGCCGAGGCGAGGCGAGGTTCTAGTTGATCTCGGTCTCGCCTCGTTTTATAAATTTAAGTCTCGCCTCGCCTCGGCCTCGGACGAGGTCTTGCCATCACATGCATCGCCTCGCCTCGCTCTCGGCCGAGGCACCTCGGCAAAAAAGCGAGGTTTTTATTAAAATAAATAAAAAATTATACATGTATCCAGGCTGACAGGCTCATCAAGCCTCAAGAAATAAAATAAAATATCTGTTTTTATTTTTGGTGAATTGGATGAGATGTGATGAATTTAATTCTTTTCTTATATGGGAAGGAGAGGCATTGCCTATTTTTCCAAACCAAATTAAGCTATGAACGTTTTACAAACTATAAGAAAGATATGTACCAAATCTTATTTATTTACGTCAAATACATATTGAGATATGATAAAGTTAATTTGTTTCTTATATTGAAGGTATGGAACCGCTCATTTTATTAATTGAATCTTAGTTATGCCTCTACCTTTTATAAATATACCAAGTTTTATTAATCTGCATCAAGTAGTTGATAATATATGATGAATTCTGTTTTTCTGTTATGTGGGGGTGGCATCACCCATTTATCGTAAGCTATGTTACGGAGCATCCCAAATCTTAATAAACATATATGTATGTCAAATCTTTCGTCGGTCGGTTGAACGGTTTAGGAGTCCATTAGCAACGAACATACATATACTGAACTTTATTTATATACTAGCATTACCCTGTGCGTTTTGCTTCACCTTACCGGTTCTTAGAAAATCTGTTAGAATAAATCAATTTCAATGCAGTGCTGTCAATCATGCAGTTTTGCTTATAGCCATACATAGCCTTACATGCTTCCCTAATCGATCAATCGAGGCGAAGTCGCATAAAATCTGATGCGATCCAAGGACTTCTGTGCATTAGCGCTTGGACCAAATCTGAACTCGTAAGAAGCACATGCGGGTTAAAAATAAAACAAAGTAGTTTGCTCAAAATAAAATACTAAAATATTAGTTAAATATAGATTTTAATATAAAAATTACATTCATATTTTGAATCTGCATATGGGTCTTACGAGTTCAGATTTGGTCAAAACGCGCCTCGCTCTTGGTTTCCAAAACGAGGCTAGGACGAGGCGAGCCCGAGGCGAGGCCGAGGCGAGGTGCCGTGTGATCTCGCCTCGCCTCGGTCAAGCGAGGAAAATTTATTTTTCCATCTCGCCTCGTTCTCGCCTCGGTCTCGCCTCGTTCTCGTAGTCAAAAACGAGGCTGCCTCGTAGCCTCGGTGAAACACTATGTTAGAGTTGAATCCGTCCATGACTTCCCAGAAGCGGCTACGGCGAACACTCAAATATTGTCATAGTTACAGAAAATCAAAGTCAATTCGGAAACGAACAGTTTTAATCAGCATTTCTTAAAGGAAACGAAATTTTGAAAAAATTAAGTATCGAAAGTCAAATCAGTGATTCTAAAAATATTGTGTAAATACAACGCAGCAACTCGTTCATATTTAAGCCGCCATATTTTGAAAACTATTGATCTCAGTCGTTTGACTCTGAGGACTTTTTTGGAAGAAATTAATTTCCTTTAAGATGATTGATCAAATCCGATAAGATCAATCACTTAAATCAAATAATGCCAAAAAATGACTTTAAAAGACTGTAGCTCTGATAGTAATTGAGATAGCGAAATTTGTCGTGTAAATAATAATGCCACTGTAGATTTTTACTAAAATTTCGACGTTGATTTCTTCATTTTCAACGACAATGTTGATATTTCCAAATATGTTTATGAGAAAGCTTCATCGGGCGAGCTCTGAATATGTTTTTGAATTCGAAAATTTTATTGATGGTGGATTTATGTGCATTTATTTTTAAAAAATTATCATGTAAGCTAAGGAAAAAAACAACGTCAAGAAAAAACACCATGCTATTGTTTTAATTTGCAGAATTTTTATAAGAGACCTCTACGTTAACGTAATCTAATTTATTGCGTAAATCTACCTAACATGACTTTTAATTTTAATTTTTTATGAGTTTTTCCCTTCGTTAAGACCACAACTAAAATTTAGTATTAATCTATTTCATATACTTATTTGTTGTTGTTGTTGTGGCTGTTGCTGTCGGTTATATTTTTTTATTAAGCAATATTTACCTAACTCAGACAAATGATAAGATAAGAATTGTTATTATTATTTTTTTTTTTTTCGATTTTAGTTTTATTATGAAAGTTTTTATTATAGCAACAACTGCATGGAATTGGGTACCACCACCAACATCTAATAAGTTTTATATTAAAACAAAGCATTTGAAGTGTTAATATCACACTATGGAACAAAATTCTGCTAGAAATCTGAAATCGTTCAAGGTACTGTGCTTCTCAAGTAATATTCCGTTTCAGTTGTATTTTTACATAGACAGAAAATAGCTTTGTGGGAGGATATGCTTAAATTTTTTGCCTACTGCTCAAGTTACTCTGCATACTGACTAAGGATTTCAATTCCGAAATCCTGAAGCAATAAATCACAGTATCACAGACCATTTATTTGTCTTAAAAACCAGTGTTTGCATTTACTACTCCATAGCAGCAGTAGCAACAGAAATTTTGCTCTGCTATTGCTATTGCTCTGAAATTCAAGATAGCAAAAGCAGAGCAAAAAGCAAGACATTCAAATAGCATTTTCTTGCTCTGCTCTGCGCAGTAATTCATGTCAACAATATTTCTTTGCTATTGCTATTGCTCTGAATTGAAGACAGCAAAAGCAGAGCAAAAAGCAAAACAAACAAATATCGTTTTTCATGCTCTGCTCTGTGCTCTGATTACTTAGAGCAGCTTGTGCTGTAGCATATTTATTATGTTCGTAGTTTTTGCTATTTATGTGCTATAGCAACAAAAATAAATAAAATATTATTTATGAAAAGTGCTATAGCAACAAAAATAAATAAGATATTACTTGTGAAAAGTGACTTTTCATTTATAACTAAATGAAATTGTTTAATTTTTTCGGAAAAACAGTGAACCTCAACCTGAACCCGAACTGAACGCGGACCCACTTAATTTAAGTAAATATAATCTCTTCTTTTACTAAGCTTAAAATAGAGTGAGCATTTTCGTCATCAAAACTGATTTTGGCTGACAATCGCAACCGGCTTAGCCATGAAACGCTTGAAAATATATTGCTCGTAAGACTTAATTCCACTCATATAGAAAAAGCGATAGACGATTCTGCTTTATTTGAGGACGACGAGGGTACTTGTTAAGGAACCAAACGCTCTAGATACCACTTCACTGGTATTTTAACATGTAACTGTTTCTTTCATTTACTAATTTTCAACATATGTTGCTATGAAGCTATTTTCATTTAATATTGTTAATCTCTTTATGACTTTGTTTTGTTCTTATTATTATACGCATGCCAATGTCGAAAATGCAAAAACCAATTTACATGTCTACTATACGTATTATTAAACGAGCTAAAATTGTACCTATGTTTATGTATTTATATACTATTTATATAAGTATGGCTGAACTTTATTTGGAAAGCGGCTGCAGCGATTTTGATGAAACTTAGAGATTGAAATGAAAATCGGGTTAGGTTTAAGTTTTTAACGACTCCAACAGGGGCGTTGCACAGCCTCAAACTTTAATTTTTATAATGCAATAGCTCGCAAACTAATTAAGATTTTGTAACGAAATTTGGTAGACCGAAGCAGGTCATAAATATCTGGAATAATACTAAAAGTGGGCGGAATTAAAGAAGTGGGCGTGGCATCTTTCAATAATTGAAAATTTTGATGCAATATTACTCGAACCCTGTAAATTTTGGGTGCGGGTACGGGTTCGGGTTCAATGTACTTAAATTAAGTGGGTCCGCGTTCAGTTCAGGTTCAGGGTGAGGATTACTATTTTTCCGAAAAAATTTAACAATTTCATTTAGTTATAAATGAAAAGTCACTTTTCACAAATAATATTTTATTTATTTTTGTTGCTATAGCACATAAATATCAAAAACTACGAACATAATAAATATGCTACAGCATAAGCTGCTCTAAGGAATCAGAGCACAGCATGAAAAACGATATTTGTTTGTTTTGCTTTTTGCTCTGCTTTTGCTGTCTTCAATTCAGAGCAATAGCAATAGCATTGAAATATTGTTGACACGAATTACTACGCAGAGCAGAGCAAGAAAATACTATTTGAATGTATTGCTTTTTACTCTGCTTTTGCTGTCTTGAATTTCAGAGCAATAGCAGGAGCAAAACAAAAAACTACGAAATAGCATAGCATTTTCAATCACTCCTAAGGCAAAGCTTTTCGGAAGTTTATGTTATGACAATACAGATGAAAACCAAAGGAAGATTATCGAAAAATAGATTCAACTACAAGAAGTCACTGTTTAGTTTGGTCTCTAGGCTGGAGATATTATTTGAACATATTTTTTTGAAAAATGAATGATATAGTACCATAACAACTAATTTTTATGACCAAAATTGGATAATATGGACTGAACTATCAGTGGTTCCAACAAGACGATGCCATGTAGCATACAGCTAATGAAACAATAACTTTATTCCAAGATAAGTTCTTCGGTCGGAATATCTCGTGATACCCCATGGATTTCTATCTTTGGAGTTATCTCAAAGGAAAGGTCTATGACAATAAGCCAGCAATAAAACAATAGCTAAGAGAAGTGATAATAAGGCATATTGGTTGAATAAAAAAGTAATTATGCCAGGATATTACACTAAATTTGGATAAACGGATTGTTACATTACATTTGGCCTATTATCATCCATAAAATTGAAATGGGATCTCAACACCCCCTATTTTTTTTCTAAATTTTTAAAAAAAAGTTGCTAACATTTATTTCAAACTTCAGAATAAATAGGATCTTAATTCCCATTTTCAAAAACAAATAAACTAAAAATACCGAAATTTTAGTTATGGTCAATTTTTGAGTCTATCTCAAGAGTCGATATTTAAAGGGATAGAAAGTGTTTTAAAAATTGATTCATTTGATTTTCATTAATTTTAAAAAATTTTTCGACCTTTGACGAAATGAAATGATTTCTGACAAATCAGCAACGGTAAAATAAATCATAAGGAAAAATTAGCAAAATTGAATACCTCAAGGTCCAACACGATTTGCTTCGGCATATTATGCCGCATTAGGGTGGGTTTACAATTTTCTGAATTATTCTTTTATTAAGTTTAGATGATAATTTTTCAATATATTTTTTAATGCTGGACTTTAAATATTTAGGGGTTACTTAATACCGATAAAAACTATTCATATCATAATTTGGGGTATCGTCATTTTTAACAAAAATTAAGAAATCAGAGCTGAATTTTTAACTGAAAAGCTACAGTTGCTATCATTACTAAAATAATGTATTATTCTTTGAAAAATGTTATGTCAATTACTGCTTAAGTTACAGGATTCCAAAGTCAATTTTTAATAACAAGCTACCGTTTAGCGAAAACCAATTTAAAAGAAATTAAATCCATATGAGAAACATTTTGTTGCGAATACAATATGTTTTTTTTTTAATTTTGTCGTCTTATAAAATTAAATAAATTTTTTTTTATCACTCGCAGGTCTCTATTTTACCTTAGCCATCAGATACTTTTTTAATTTTTCTAATCCATCCAGAACACCGAATGTCTGCCGATATGCAGGGCCACATTGCCGCCAACGGCAGCAATGACATTCCGTAAGAGAGGAACGTTTTAGGGGCGGCAGTTTCATTAGAGTAACGGTGAATTTTTTATTTTTAAAATGTTTTATTTTTAAATAATTAATTGTAATCGTCAGAGCAAAAAAAAATACTAATCTTGATATTGATAAGCGAAAAAAAATAGAAAAAATACATAGGAAGGCAATAATGTGGTATACGTATGGCGAAAAAAAACTTTATGTGGACCTGTCGACATTATATATCGTTAAAAAGGTATTAATTTCTTCTTTCCAATGCGCTCAAGTTGGTTAGTTGGTTAGTTTGTCATATACTGACTTAGTTATGACATTTCGCGTGACAACCCAAAAAAAAAATTGTGTCGTCAATACAAAATGAAGTATCATAAAATTCCAAGTTAAATCAGTATTAATTTAAGTCTCTTAAATCACACGAATCGTTGAAAAAAGCTTCAACGTTGAGCGCCTAAGCCGAGCAACAGTTTCCGAATGGCATATCGATACGATAGCCGAACACCGAAGTCTCGTATGACCCGTACTGCCGATGCAATCAAAAAAGTTCGCACGATTTGTTCCACACTATTTAACAAATGACCGAAAACTTAATCGTGATATCAAATTTGAAGGAATGCTTACTTTCGCCGAAAGTAACCCCAACTTCACAAAATCTATTGAACTGGAGACGAGACGCGGTGCTTTCAATATTTTCCTGAAACAAAGTGCCAAAGTGCTGCCTGGAAGTCACCCGGAAAAAAATGAAAAACTAAAGCAATGCTAATCGTCTTTTTTCACAAGTTTCTTCCAAATGGCCAAACAGTAAGGCAGTATGGTACCTTGAAGTTCTATGAAGTTTGGTTCCAAAAATTCGACTTTGGTGCTCAGAATACAACGAAATCTGCTTACAATGATATTTTGATACGCCAATTTCTAGCGAAAACTCCCCGCCGTATTCGCCTGATTTAGCAGCGTGTGAATTCTTTCTATTCCTGAAATAGAAATTGGTGCCCAAAGTTTGTTTTTTTTTCGAGGCAGTATCGCTTGAGAATATGTGCCACCCGTTTGATATACTTCTAAGTCGCTGCAATCGCGTACCGTGCACATTGGGCGCCCGAAGCAAGCGAGTACTTTGCCGCCCCTACCGACAGAAAATATTTTTATTTTTAAATTGAACAAATTTTCTTGTCATACAAAAAAAAGAAAAAAAAAAAGGTCCTCACTTTTGGACCTCGAAAATCCTAGCAAAATGAGATATTACAAAATCAGCAACACATTGCCTCAAATTATTTACACATGTCACAAATTTAAATTTCGGGGCCAGTAGTTACACTACTGTATTGCTGACAACAATATGTTGTTGCGGAAGGGGAGTATGTAGTTTGAATATCAAATGAAGAGTTTTGAAAATTGTTGGATTACCCAGCGGCAAATTGATGAAGTACTCTGATTTTTCATCTATGAAAAGCTATACCCTTTGTGTTGTACGTTTCACAAATGAAATTGTTACTGTGATATTTTAGTTTATTTGCTTGCTGGCTGCCTGTTTTGTATATGGAGCTGTAGTCTGCCTACCTGCATTGTATATGCAGCTTTAGGCAGTCTGTTTGTTTGCTGTCTGATTTGTATATGAAGATGTAAGGGGTCTTGCCTGTTGGCTGCATACTTTGTATGTGGTGATGTAGGTAGCTCGGTAAGCAATACAGGCACTTAGTAAGCGATATTATAAGACAGTCTGCCTTTCCCATGCTACACATTGTATATAGCGAGGTAGGCAAGCTGCCTACAAAGCTGGCATCCCTTTGTAAAAAGAATTTACAGTTGTGGCTGGAGTTGTGTGGGTATTACTACCTACAACGAGTATAATTATTCATCGATGTTGTGTATAACATATTTGCCGCTGGGTATTTGGATTTTAAGAGAAAAGTCTGGACGGAAAATTGTCGCACTGTTTATGTTGAGAATATGAGCAATTTTTTTGGGAGTCTGATTTCTTAGGCAAAAGCTAACCAATAAAAGAATATGCGATTTGTTTTTCAACGCCCTAATTCTAAACCATAAAAATTACAACAAATTGTAGTGCATTTACAAAAGTTGCAATAACAAGCGACGCCATTTTTGTTTTTGTTTTGTTTTTTTTCAATGGAGTCACGCTACCATAATGGGGCTTCATTTAAAGGCTTTAATGCGACATTGTCGCTGTTTTTATAGCATTTATAAATATTGTTTCACTTTTTTACTGCTCTATTTTCTGTGGACAATATTTGTCTGAACACTTCAAGTAGAACTCGTGCGCTAATAATAAAGCAGAAACAAAAAAAAAAAAAAAATAGAAAATTAAAAAAAAAAAAAAAACAACCCAAGAGATGAAACTACACAAAATATACGATAGAAGAATTGCTTTATGAGCCAAGTTATAAAGTGGCAAATATTGCTGGCTGCTACGACGTTGTGTTGTTTTATTTCCGAGGTACTTTTTTTTTCTAACAATTATTTTTTTTTTTTAAGGTTTTTCACAAAATTTATTTGCTTTCGTTCTTGAATTTTTTTAATTGTTTACACTTATTTTGACATTTTGCGTCATTTCAATGACGCAAATGATTTCTGAGTATTTTCTCTACGTTTTTTGTTTTACTGCAGCGAGTATTAAGGCTATAAAGGCACTTCAAATATGTCAATGAAACATTTGAGAGAAAACTGTGAAAATTGCAAAATTTTCTTAAATAAAAAATCTTTGAAAACGTACTTAATTCTATTCCAACGCGTCCTGTACTAAAACAACTGCAGCGAGATATCTGAAATTTTAATATAAAAATTTCTGTATTTCTTGGGTTAAATTTTCATAGATAGGGAAACTTTTAAAGAGCGAAAAAAAAAATACGATAATGCTGATAAATAAGATAATATGTTTGATAAAGTTATTTACCATATTAAAGACTTGGAGAAAAATGTCATACCAACAACAACAACAAAAAAGTAATGAAAAATTTCAAGAATTCCCGCTGTAACTGAAGATTGAAAAATATATTATAGTGCTAGGTACTTTTTTTCATAAGAGCTAATTAAATAGACAGCCCTTAAAAAGCAAAAAAACATGACCACTTTGCTGGATCTGTGGTATTTTTATATTTTTTATTTAACTTTCAAAAAAATGTGCCTCATTTTCTTGCGTTCTTCATCATATTTTGCTTATCTACTTTATATGAAAATATTTCACTGATAAGCATTGTTTGACATGCAATCATTCAGGTTGTCTTCCAGTCTGTCAGTCACTCCGTCAGTCAGCACTCAGTCACTTAGGGAAGGTTTATTGTTTTCAGCGTCGTCAATGCAGTGGAAATAATGTCGCACGTTTATGTTCAACGCGCTCGTTTTGTAACGCTGAAAATGCAGAATGATTTCAAAAATGAAAGTTGATGTCTGTCTGCTTGCTCAATTAATTGGTTTGAGCTATATAAAGAAAAATCACATGGATGTTCTTCTTGTCTACACAAATGTCAAAGTTGACAAGTGCAAATATGTACGTAGTGATTCTAGACATATTTATATAGCATAGAAAATATTGATTAAGTTCAATCACATGAGTTTAATTAATTTCAAGATTTCAGTTTTTCATAGAGGCTTATAACTCAAAAACTGATCGACGTACATGGAAAATGTGTAGGACATTTTTTTGTCAATAAAGCTACAATTTTAAATTTTATAATAAGAAAGCTGGCCTGGCAGACGTTGTTCTGCCTTTACCGGTCTGTGGCGCGATGAGCTTACTTCGATTATAGTCCTTTGTATCAGAAAGTCTGAACAGTAGAGTTCGTTGACGTGATTAAAGCGCCAATGATCAATGTAAAATTAAACATTGGTAATGATAAATCAAACTTAACCCTTAGCGGCGGCACCACTTCAATTTCATAACAATCCGGCACATTGGGGTCTTTCACGACTCCAAGTTGAAAAAAAAAATTTAAAAAACGAATTTTCAATTCCAGGCTTCATAACTGCGAACGAGTGTTGAGATGACTCTACGCGAGTTCACACACATCGGCTCAAACAAATGCATATTTGAGCACTCAAAACGTTGAATTGATGGGCCATCCGCCGTACAGTCCTGACTTAGCCCCCAACGACTTCTTTTTGTTCCAGTATGTCAAGAATAAACTGCGCAGCGAGCGGTTTACAACACCAGAAAATGCTGTTGAAGCCTTCAAAATACACGTTTCTAAGATACCAACTTCAAAGTGGCATGAATGCTTTTCAAATTGATTTAAACGGATGCAAAAGTGTATCGATCTGAATGGAGAGTATTTTGAAAAACAATAAAGCCAATATCAACTGAATTTTTTGTTTTTTTCTTGCTTATCCCGAAATATAAATAGCGCCCCTCGTACATTATGAATCATTATTATGGATTATTTTTAAAAAAATGTTTGTGCTACATGAGGCTGAACTTGAGTATTTATTATTTCGAAAAATGATTTCAAAATATAAGTGCGGTTGTTCACGACTCCATGGTGTTGCCAAGGGTTAAAGTTCGTACATTGAATTTTGAAAATAAATTTCTGAATTTAAATATAAGAGTTTGTAAAAAATTTCGTTATTTTCTTATGTTGGAGGCATGGCACCGCCTTTTTTTCATTGAAACTTACTCTCTCTCTCTCTCTTATGTTTTATATAGGGTAAGGAAGGGTAACATGGACTACGCGGGTAATATGGACCATACGATTATTTTGCATTGCGTACATGTGATGTCCCGTTATTCATGTTCAATATTGACGCCAACTCCTAAGACTTATGTCTGTGCGATTTTAGCCGTTCGACGAAGACGCATGTTTTTGTTAAGTTGTGTTTTGTAAAAAAGTGTCTGGTGATAATTTTTTTCCGGTGAGTAAATTTTATTATTTGCCATTTAAATGCTCGTGTTTTGAAATAAGTGATTTGATTTATAATGCCAGTGAATACCATTTTTAATTTATAAGTACAAATTAGAAGATTAAGTGTTTTAGATAAAAAATCATTTATTTCACCAACACGTGCTGAGGGCAATATGGACCAACAATGTGTAGTCTATTCTGAACTAGTGGTCCATATTACCCACGTTTATTATGACAGTCAATATTGTTTTAGGTTTGGGTTGAATGTGTCATCAGCAATCTTTGGAGTCATGAAGAATGTGCTGGGTGTGAAAGGGACATTTTTATATGTGATTTTTGTACCAAATGAATATGTATGGTAATATGGACTATATGGTTCATATAACACTCCACTTTTTTTTCTCATCATTTTGACTATTTTTAGTTTATTTAATTTTATTTTTTATTCTGATAATTTATTTATCTCAAAGTAAATTAGAATTATAATGCATTGATTCTTTTATTGAATTAAATAAAATTAAGTGGTTTTAATCATATATTTTGAGTTTTATTTCAAAAAGAAAGTTTGGTGGTCCATATATACCGATATTACTCTATATACCATGTCTCATTCATCTGTGTCAAATAGTTGATCAGATATGATGATTTCGAATTTTTTTTTTTGTATGCGTGGCTTGGCATCACACTTTTTTGCCAAGCCAAACTGCTATGAACCTTGTACAAAATATAAAAAACATAGGTACCAAATCTTATCCATCTACGCCAAATAGTTGCTAAGGTATAAATATGGGAGGCGTAACATCTCCCATTTTTTTCATTTAAGCTTAGTAAGCCCGTACTTTTTTAAACATATAAAATCTCATTCATCTACGTCAAAATGTTGAAGATTTATGATGAATTTTATTTATAAAAGCGAGGCGTCGCATCGCCTATTTTTTGAAAGCCAAATTATGCTTAGGCATATAGTCCAAGAGCCGGTTGTAGAAAAGTCGAGTGTATAAGATTACAGGATGGGATGCATGCCAAATGATAGAGCTCGACGAGCCTAAATAGAATATCTAGGGTTGCCTTGCCAAAGCCTGTCCCGATGGCTGAAAATGCCCGAATTTTAGCCAATTTTATTGTTCTAATTAAAACTGTAGTACATAACAGCTCGAAATGAATGCCAAATGATAGAACTCGAAGAGGCCTAATTATAATACCTAGAATTGCATTGTTGAATCCAGTCCCAAACATGGGTTTTCACCGGTTTTTTAGGTCAATTTTCATTATCGAAGATAACAGCTTGAAATTTATGCCAAATGATAGATATTGAAGAGCCTTAATAGAATATATAGGGTTGCTTTGTAGAATCCTGTCCCAAATCTTATCCTAATAGGATAAATATTGCATTGCAAATTTCAAAATTTTATTTAATGATTTAAAGCTGCAAATTTTGAAAATGGTATAGGTAAATTTTTTCCCTTTTATTTTTAATACAAAAGATTTTAAATTGATTTTAAATTTGAAAAGAATTGAAAGTAGCAATTTTTAACTTTACTTCAATTGGAAACTTTTTTTTTTTAGGAAATTTTTGCAATTTTTATATTTTTTTTTGAAATTTTGCATTCTAGAGCTTTTTTCAATTTTTTTTAAGTTTTTCAATTTTTTCAACTTTTGAAAATTATGAAAATTTTAAAAATTTATTAATTTTGAATTCTTCAGCTTTTTTCAGTTTTTTTAAGTTTTCCAATTTTTTTAAATTTTCTGATTTTTGGAAATTTTTTCAACTTTTAAAAACTATCAAAATTTTAAAACTTTTATGAATTTTTCAGCTTTTTAAAGATTTTCGATGTTTTAAAGTTTCTAATTTTTAAAAATTTTTTGGAAATTTTTGAAATTCTTATATTTTTTTAAAATTTTTAAATCTAGAGCTTTATTCAATTTTTTTAAGTTTACCAATTTTTTCAACTTTTGAAAATTATGAAAATTTTAACACTTTGAAACCAATTTTTTCAACTTTTGAAAATTTTAACACTTTGAATCAATTTTAAAATCACTTTATATCAATGTGAATTTTTTTTTTGAATCTAAATCAATTTTGGCTCTGGCGCTTAAAGTTGAATCAAACATAAGATAATTGTTTTATTTCCTGAGTGTACTTTAATACTTTTAATGTTCTCTTTGGTTTCGTTCCCTTTGATCTATTAGGTAAGCAGATGACAGCTTGTTAGACCGTTTGACCTAGGGAAACTATTCGCTGAGGAACAGGACATTCTTAAAAGTCTGAACTTTGTTCCCCCCAAGCTGGATTATAATGTTCCAATTATTTTATTTACGTTATAAGATTCATATTCCATCTTAAGCTGTTTTGTGCTATGGTATTTACTCTAAAGAACTAAAGTTAGAAATTGTTGCACCACCATTGCAGCATCTTCCAGGCAGGGATATATTTACAGAAGAAGTAGCATACTGGTTGAGAAGAAATGTAGAATCCAAAAGAGATATAATTGCGTACTCAGATTATCTGGAGGACATAAAAGCTTTAGAATCAGTTTTCCTAAGCTAACTAGTGGCCCCAAAATGCCACTCTTAAAAAGTTATATCCACCTCATCTGGTTCGAGTAGCAATGTCTAGGATTTAAATTAACTTACTCCATTTTGAGAAAGTACTACTATCTAAGATATATTGCAACAGTCCCGAAACTTTATTTGGGTACTCTTTTTTTTTTGAAGTGAAAACTTCTTATAGCACGTTGTGCGGCTGAGGAAAAAAGTATAAACTCGCGACACCGACCGTCATCGGGATTCCCCGTCATGAATGCGATAGTAAAATTTGAATGTTCTATTGTTTCTTTTAAATAAATATTCCAAGTGGAAGACAAAAAGCAAAGCAGACACACTAACTGACACATTCCATTCTCATTCAACGATTGTTATGCTTACATGTTTGTTTCTTTCAAAGTCCGCGTTGTTGCGTTGAAAAATTGAGAATGAGAGCGAGAGTAAAATTTGAATACATATTCCGTTTTTGTCTTCCATTGCTTTGCCATATAAAAAGAAAACGCACACATACCAACTAACACACTAACTTGCCATTAAACGATTTGTTTTCACTTCTGTCGGCACTCCCGGAGTGCAACCCGCCGTTTTTTTTTTTCTTGAAAATCGATCTCGTTAAAAATATGCTGGTTAGCGTAAGGAATGTTTGAGCCGAATGATTTATCCTTATGTTGGAACAGAAAATGATGAAAAAGTCGAATAATTTTGAGAAACTTTTGAAGTCTTAAAATGTAAAATTGCATACCGTCAGTAGCTCACTAAGGGGGACCGAAAGACGCAGCTGCCCTAGGTGCAAGGACATGGTGGCGGAAAAATAATGTTTGTTAAAGTGATGACCTTTTCTTTAGAAGGAAAATGATTTTTTTTTGTAACTACTACTACTAGTACAGATAACCACACATCAAAGCTTAGAAAATCTTCAGTAACTTAGGGGACGTCCATAAATTACGTGAGGTGTTTATTTGAAAATACGGACCCCCCCTCCCCTTGGTGAGATTTTGTGACCCCCCCTTCCGTTCCGTGAGACTTTCCTTATATTTATTAGATGTAATCTGCTATAAGAATGTATACTCTCTTCATTAAAAAGTTGACGTGAGATTTTTATTGCCTCCTCGTTGGCGAGATTTGGTGAGACTTTGCCGTACCCCCTCCCCCCCTATTTTGACTCACGTAATTTATGGACGGTCCCTTAACTTTCAGAAATCTTAAAAGGAAAATCTTAAAAAGGTTAACATTTTTCAGAATGTGTGGTCGCATTTAAGGTATTCGGTTCAATGATGATATTTTCAGTACATTCGCGTTGCAAAAAATATTTAAGTACATCCAGTGGCGTTCCATGCAAATTGGGCGTCCGGGGTAAAGATGTAATTTGCCGCCCTCACCAACACAACATTTTCTCAGTTTTTGAAATTCCAAAAAAAATAAAAAATAAACGGACCTCACTTTTGGTGAGGTACAAAATCACCTACAAATTCTCAGCTCAGGAATTATTTTTCATTTACTAAAATGAATGCGTCTTAGGTACGCAACTGAGTACAACGGAATCATTTTTTGGACATAATTATCCTTCTTTTTTTTTTGATGGATGAAACATCGTAAAGAAAACCCGAAAGCCCGAAAGGTTTTTGTAAATAATATTTGTTTGTAACTTTTTTTAGGTTGTGTTATAAATTATTTTATGAGCAAGAGCTTGTAAATCGTTAAAATGTGTATTTATTTAACTTTAATTTCGAAAAGCTTCACTTTTCAGTGAGAGACCATTTGTTAGCTGCCAACATCATAAATTAATTTATAACATTCGCGTTACATTGTAACGTTAAATTGTTAACTTTATTTACTTTGCATTACGTGAGTGAACGATATTAAATGGACAGGGGGAAAAAATACATAATTTAGCTCTGTAATCATGTTTGCCTAGATTTCTTTAATGATTTGATGTCTTAATTTATTGCTAGACTTAAATTGTAATTTTATGATTTGCAAGCTCTGATGTATGTTGTTGTGGTGGCAAACATAAAAACCTAATTACAGGAAATATTACGTTTTTATAATTATTTAATTTGCTTGAATTTAATTGAAACATAAGATTTGAGAAGTCTATATATGAAAAAAATATATTGATGATTGAAAAAGTCATTCATAAATATTTTGCTACTATAAATTAGAAAAATCGTTGATATGGTGGTATCAAAGACGACCCCAGTAGGCTCATGTTACATACAATATATTGGCGTTGTGACGACAAAACATCTTGATATGTTGGGACAGTAGAATCCCATGTACATTGAGCACCCGGCGGAAAGGTAATTTGCAGCACTCTACTAACAGAGAATACTCTCTGCTTTTTCAAATTTTCAGTAAATAAAAAAAAGAATGTCCTAACTTTTGGTCCTTGAAGACCCTAACAAAATGAGATATATTTCACATGGTATTATAAAATCACCTACATATTCTCTCGAATTATTTTCTATTTACTAAAAAAATAAGCTAAACAACGAGGACCATTTTGCCATCCCGCAAGTGGTTGCGCTCAGGGTGGTCGTCCCCTAGGTATGCTACTGGTTCGGGGGGGACCTCGGATTCTATGGCTATAGCCCCCTCAATGCATATTTCAAGCCAAGACTAGACCCGCATACACATACATAGCACTATAAAGCAAATAAAATACAGACTCAAGGCTTTTAATATACTGCTGGTGCTGGAATGTCGAAAAACATAATGACGTTATGTTAAAATTCTCAAGTTATATCTATGACTTTTCCTCATCGATCGGTATTGTAAACTTTTTTTCATAAATGAGGCAAAAACATATTTTTAGGGGGTTGGGAGTGTCCAAGGTCATAACCAAAAATCATTTGCAATAAGACTTTTACACAAAAATTATTACAAAATGCCTGCTTACGGCAGTCGAGAACGTGGCGTACCGTGAACATTGGGTACACGGAGGAAAGAAAATATTTGCCGCCCCTTATCGAAAGAAAAATTTGTCATTTTCCCAACATGCAAAGCATTAATTTACTAAAAAAAAAGGTCCACAACATTTCCAAAACTTTAATTTCATATTACGAGAATCATTTTTCTATTGACTACTGCAACAATAATTTTTTATTTGAATGGGGTCCAAACACCCCCATAGCCAAGCAGGCGCGGATCTAGAATTTTTTTCTGGGGGGGGTCACAGGATAGAAAAAAATCAAAAATAACAAGAATAACCAAATAAACAAAGCAAGCCGAATTTCTTCAATGAATAAAAACTAAGCCAGAATTCACTCCTAGTCGTGAATTCAAAAGGTGCGGACGTGTTTATGCTGAGTCGAATATTTTATTATATAAAAAACTTAACATCAATGCAATAACTTAGCTAATTTTACTAAATATTCATCCGCTCAGCCTAACAATCAGTTAGGTAAAACTTCACAATTTCGGATTTATTTCCAAAATATGTCTGGGATCAGAACTAAATCCAATTCCATTTATTATTATACCGCGGCTGGAGATTTTGATGTCATCGTATTTGTTGAGACCTGGCTAAATGATGAATTTTTCGATGGAGAATTCTTTGATACAAATATATATCAAGTATACAGAAAGGAACGTGACGCTATAAAAACAGGTTGTAGTCGAGGAGGTGGTGTTCTAATTGCCATCAAACGTTTTTTCTGTACAACAGCTTGCATCCTTCAGAATGCGGACAGTTTGTACGAACAATTAAGTGTCTCCATTTCTGGCTCATCAGGCTCTTTATATATTTTTGCCTCGTATATCCCGCCAAATAGTTCTGATGAAATTTACGATGCACATGTAAGTAACATTTTATCGTTACATTCATCGTTGGACCATAAAAGTCAGCTTTGCATATTGGGGGATTTTAATTTAAACAAAGTAATGTGGACTCACCTCGCCGATGACTTGACGCCAACAAATATCAATCATCCTCATGAAATCAATCTTATTGATAGCTTTTTAAGTATTGAATTAGTTCAAATTAATAAAATAAGTACTTAATAATCTTGGCAAAATTTTGGATTTAATTTTTATTTCGTATAATATTAAATACAATTTATCTGAATGTTTTTGCCCAATTTCACCATCTAATATGCACCATGTTCCAATTGTTCTCGATATAGAATTTTATGAATTTATTGAGCCTCAGCCTGCTAAACATGTATTTAACTTTAAATTATGTGATTTTGAATTTTTAAATAAGTAATAATATAAATGATATAAATTGGAAAAATTTATTTAATGGTAAAAACGCCGCAACTTGTTTTGATTTGTTTAAATTTAATGTGTCACAAATCTGTCATGACCATATTCCAATTTGCCCTCATAAGGTATATAAGCTTCCATGGTATAATTCTGGCCTTAAAAAACTGAAAAATATGCGCAATAAATTTCTAAAACTTTTTAAATCCACTGGGAACTTAGAGTATAAGGAGAAATATGTGCATTACATGAGAGAATTCAACTTTTTGAATAAGTTTTTATACAAGCAGTTTATTTTGAAAACGGAAACCAATATCAAATTGAATCCGAAATCGTTTTGGAATTTCGTACAATCGAAAAAGTGTGGATCTTTCATCCCCACTTCTATGTTTTTCAATAATATTAGTTCGTGTACAATTGCAGACACAGTTAATTTATTTGCCGACTATTTTAAATCAAATTATACTGAAGATGCTCCATGGTATGAGCCCTCTATCTTGCAAAACATCAATTCTTTCGTGGATGTTGGTTCTATTACTTTGAGTGAAACAGACGTTTTTAACGCATTATAAAAGTTGAAGATTTCTGCTAAACTGGATGTCGATGGATTATCCTCTATAGTATTATTAAAATGTGCTCAGGCTTTGTGTAAGCCACTGTGTCTGATTTTCAATAAATCTTTAAATTCCGGAACTTTTATTGAACCCTGGAAGGTAGCATGTATTACCCCTATTTTCAAAAATGGGCTTAAAAATAATGTCGCGAACTATCGTCCCATTTCTAAATTAACAATTGTCTCTAAATTATTTGAAAGCATTATAAAAGATAAGCTTTACTTTTTAATTAAGTGTCATATTTGCCCAGAGCAACATGGCTTTGTATCTGGTCGATCCACAATAACAAATTTATCATTATTCACTAATTATTGTGTATCCTCTTTTGAACGTGGCTATCAAGTGGATGTGCTCTATGCTGATTTCGCAAAAGCCTTTGATAAGGTTAAGCATAGTGCTTTAATTGCTAAACTAGCTAAAATTGGATTTCATGGTTCATTTTTGGATTGGATTAAATCCTATCTGAGTAATAGACTGTGTGTTGTACTTGTTAATAATACTAAATCTTATAATTTTGTAGCGTCGTCTGGAGTACCTCAGGGTAGTATCCTTGGACCTCTGTTCTTTATTTTGTTCATGAATGATATTCATAGTTGCTTTCAGAGCTCAAAATTTTTGCTTTACGCAGATGATTTAAAATTATTCAGTCGTATACGGAATGTAGGTGACGTTGAATCCTTACAACGTGACTTGTCCAATGTGAGTAACTGGAGTAAACTTAATCAGTTACCTTTAAATATTGGGAAATGCTTTCCCTGCACATTTGCAAAATCAAATAATATACTTGATTGTTATTTCTCAATTCAGGGTAAACTTCTTAAGTCAATCAATCTTATAAAGGACTTAGGCGTAGTTTTCGATGCTAAGTTTACATTTATTGAGCATTTTAATTTTATCATCCCTAAAGCTTATGCAATGTTGGCTTTTGTTCGTAGACACAGCTCTGATTTTATGGATCCACATACCATTAAGAGCCTTTACTTTGCATTTGTAAGATCTAGATTGGAATATGCCTCTTTTGTTTGGAATCCGTTTTATGCAAATCATTGTGCTAGAATTGAACGAATTCAGAAAACTTTTTCTAGATTTGCATTTATGATATAGTTAATAGTAATATTGAATGTCTGGTTTTTATATCCCACCTAGACAGTTGCGTCATTTTGATTTATTCCTCATAAAAAAACATAAAACTAATTATGCTCAGAATGAGCCTATATTAAGAGCTCTCTCATTATTCAATAGATTGTCATCCATAAATGAATTTGATTTTTCGATGTCTAAAGCAGGGGTCGGCAAAATTTGATTTTTCATAGCTCAATTGAGCTGAAGTACATCACACACATTGTGTTTTGCCGACCCCTGGTCTAAAGACTCTTCTAGTCTGTAAGGAAATGTAATCCAAAGGCTTAATAAAGAAATGAAATGAAAAATGAAAAACTTGTCCAATTTGTTTTACTTGAAAATTCATTACATGTATATATATATTTATTGTTTATATAAAATTATAAACTTTTTTATATAAAAAATGTACTCTTAAAACTAAGAAATGTCTTAGCTGATGAATATTTTTATTTCGAATTTTCATTGGACATCGATGCGATCATTAACAGATTTGCGAAACAAAATAGAAGATTGGATTTTGTTTTATAAATGATGCTTTTAGTTGGAACTTGTAAACAGATTGTAAACAGATGATAGTATATAAAGTAAAGCTACAATCCAAATATAGAAAAAATAATAAAAAAGTCAGTCTTGTTTAAGAAAATTAGTCAAATTTGTTGATTTAGTCATTTTTTGATTCCAATTTTTTCAGAGTGCAAAAAAATAAGTTAATTTTGGTCGTTTGGTTAGTTTCAGGTTTTTAAGTTTGCAAAAACTAGGTTTTGTTCGTTTGTTTTTTTTTTGTTTTTCGGTTTTGCAAAATATTGTTTCAACTCTATTTTTTGAAATGCGGGCTGTTTTGGGGGGGGGTCATGACCCCCGTGACCCCCCCCCCCTTGGATCCGCGCCTGTAGCCAAGTCATGGGCTCCCCTGATTAAATGAATATTTTTTTTTTGATCTTTCGCCATTTTGGTACAATAATCTTTTATTATAATAGCGTTTAGCTACTGCAGCTATAATTCTACTAAGCTGTTTAGCTTGAAGCTTTTAATCAAGTGAGAAGCTTATTAAAAAATACATAAGAAAAATTAAAAAAATTACAGGGACCCAAAATATCTATTAAGTATTTGTTTCTTTGTTTTTGAAAAAATTGACCAATTTTAAGGATTATTTTTAAAAATTGTTTTTTAATTATTATGGATAAGAGATATTATATTAATTGTTGATAACTATTATTTTTCAATGAATCCTTTCTTACGTTGAGTCATGACTATTATGCATAAGAAATTGTTTATCCGTTACCAATAAGTATTAATTTGGAAAAATATGTTCAAAGCGTCTCTCATTTTTGTAAATTTTTTGGCACCAATCTATGACATCACCAGAGATGGTCCAGAGTCCCAAAAAGTGTCCGATTTTAGTCCATTATTGATATTTTTCTTGTACCAATCGATGGAAAGAGTTCGACAATGGGTTTTGGTCATCACCAGAGGTGGTTCCGAGCATCAAATGTGGCCGATTTTGGTACATTTTGAAAAAATTTTTCTTGCATCAATCGATGAAAAGAGGTCGAAAATGGATTTTGGTCATCACCAAAAGTGGTCCCGAGTCACACAAAGTGAAGGATTTCGGTCTATTTTCGAAATTTTTTGCATCAATCGATGGAAAGAGGTCAAACATTGATGTTGGTCATCACTTAGGGTGGCTGCGGACCTGGGAAAAGAGCGTTTTTGACCAATTTTTGAAAACATTTTTTTGCTCCCATCGATAGGGAAGCTCGAAAATGGATTTCGGACATCACACATGGTAGTTCCGGACCATGGAAAGGAAAGCTTTCGACCCTTTCGATCCTTTTCAAGGTCCGTAGCCATCCTGAGTAATGTCCAAAAGCCATTTTCAACCTTTCCTTATCAATTGGATAGAAAAAAAAAATTAGGGTGGATCAAAATAAATTTTTTTTTTGCTCCAATCGATAAGGAAATTTCGAAAATAGCCATTTTTGAGCTTTATCTATCCATTGGTGCAAGAAACAATATTTTTTTGATCCACCCTAACAAATTTTTTTTTTGCTTTCCAAAGTATTTTCCGAAACAGCCTAATACAGCATTGACACTGCGGACACCAAACATAGGATGCAATTTCTTGAAGAGACTAGCGATATAGCAAGAGTTTCAGTAATATATGGTTTACAACCATTTTAAGATCAGCTATTAATCAAGTCAAGAACACTATTGCTATAAGTACTAACAATTCTAACAACATCAGTGCTAAACTTCATTTGAGTATGCATTATTGCTACAAGATTATCAATGATGTTGAGCCTCACCGGCTATGAGTAATGCTGAAGATTACAGGAAAGATTCAGTACCATTAATGACTTCAAGTAGTTGAAGTGTAAGTGAAATAAAGTTGACACATAACTTTTGAATGTTTCAGCGGAGATTACTTTATGATCAAGATCTCAGAACATAACTGACGTACTAAAATTGAATGCATCGATACTTTGTTTCGAGTATATATATTGAAATTGTACGCAATATAGATTTAAATCGCTACACAAATTCAATTTTGCTCATTTTTAAGATTGATCAATCAGTTTATTTAATAATAAATATTAATTTATTTGATTTTTTCTATTTCTAATCTTGATACACGCAATCTTAAGCCGCTCAAAGTTCAATTTTTCCACTTCAAAAGTTTTACAACTGATTCCCGTCATTATTGCACAGATACTAAATATCTAATGAACTGATTTAAAGAAACTCCCCAAATTACACGAACCAAATGAACAAACATTACCTGATTAGATTCTTCAAAAAAAAATTAAAACTGAAAAATTCAAATTATTATCGCTTATTATCTGGCAGCATTATCAGTTCAAACACTGATATAGATATTTCCACTGATATCCTAACGACGCGAATACGGAACCAAAATACAAAAAAAAAAAAAAAACAGAGAAATTGATAGCAAATCTTCATTATCTTATAAATATTGCATAAAAAAAGGAAAATAAAAGTACGAAAGGTACAAGTAAGCCCACCAAAGATTAGATACTTTTTATCTAGCTGGGTCAGCGAGAAAGTCTGCGAAGGTGGCGTGAAACGTCATTAACGTAATATAGAGGAACAAACGTAAAGTAATCGTAACTTTGGATTTGGATTGGAGGAGCCCATATACCATATGTACTTGCTGATACGGGAATATATGATAGTGAGGCAGGCAGGCAGTCGTATCTTGAGGTAAGATTGGTAAGCAAATTCAAAAGCCGAAACAGCTGTTTGGTAAAAGATAGATAGATATATTGGTATTGTATGGCATAATATTTTCGAAAAAAAGCACTAACGAGTTCCTTGTGATATGATAAAAAAATAAACAAACGGAATTGTTGGATGAAACCACAGCAGAGCAAAAAAGCAAGTGCCTTTGTGGGCTTATGAGATATGGACAAAATGGCATAGTATTTGTAGGAAAGTTTCAATTTGTAAGGAAGTTTTCGTGGGTTTTGTGAGGCGCATTTTTATCATTGGCCACCGCATAGTGAAATCTCTGAAAAGATACGTTAACTTATCTAAGGCCACTATCTATTCTCAGATATTATTCGATATGTTTTTTTTTTTTCGTCTTATTGTTGTTGTTGTTGTTGCTGGCGGTTGTGGCATTGTACTCTATACTGCAAAAGTACGATAGGAAAAATCATTTTGTGATAGGAAATATCAGTAGACTATATGTACTATATATGGAAAAATGTCATTTAAACATAATCAAAATTGTTCAGTTGAAAATTGACGACGGTGCGCGACGATTAATTAAGAAATTGAGTTAAAATGAATCGAATGAATTTGTGACGCGATCCAAACGCGATCAACGCAAGATCAAAAATGTGAAAGAAGTTTTTTTTTTGTGACAGCGTGGCGCTACGAAAGCAAAGTTGCCACACAGCAAGGAATTAAATTGTTGAGTTAAAACAAAATTTCATTAACAAAAGGAAAAAGAAAAAAAAAATGTTTTTTTTTTTTTGTGACAAAAAATAAAGCCAAATTTTTGTTTATCAAAACATCAGATCTCAAATTTTTTGTGCAATTGAAGTGAATGGTTTTTTTTTCCGCTGCGCCATAATTTTCTTGAAGTGTTGTTTTCGATGATATTCCATTCTCTCAATATTTTTTTAATTATTTTTTTTTCTTTTTTTTTCATTTTCATGTGACTGATCACGATCGATCGTCAATATGTTTGCATTATATATATATACGTACATATATATTTGTACATACTTATGGGTTTATTAATTTTTTTTTTTTTTCATTAAGCAAGTTATTTTTATTATATTTTGCGTTGTTATTGTGACCAGCAACACTTCAACATGCGTTGGCAATCAGCAACAGTAAAAGCAATAACAACAACAAAAACGGCAGCAACAATCAAAATTAAAAATGGCTGTCATTTGATTGACATGTACATGTTGCTGCCGCACACAGCAAAACTGTCAAATTTATGGCAACAGAACAACAACAACAACAATGTGTTTCAACATTTCAACAGCAAACAACATCATTTCCAATAAACAAAAAAATTTAACCCTGTCATCGCCAGCTTGGCTACTTGAACGACGCCAAGTGGAGAAAATAAATATGGCGGTCGTCGGTAGCTCGCTAACCTTTTGCGCAAAGCCAAGTACTACACCGAAGCCAACGAAGTAAACGTTAAGTGTTTTGTTCCAAATGAATCATGGCCGTCGGAATTGCTAAATGTAATGAATATGACAAAAGGTTTGTATCAAATAGGGATGCCAACACTCAGGGTTTCGCCCGGAGACTCAGGGTTTTGAGTATGATTTCCGGGTCTCCGGGTTCAAAGTCAATCCCTCCGGGTTGAATATCATTTTTGTCGACCGCAACAAAAAAAATCGAAACTAAGTCAGCAGTTTTCCCGAATGTCAAATTCTGATAAATTCAAAGAAAAAAAAAAACGAAAAAAAAACAAACTATAAAATAACACAGGGCAACAATGATTTTGTTGCCTTACTTATCCGGAGGTTTTGACGCGCTGAACTCGAATCCAAGCTTAGAATTTCTCAAATAGCTCCGGTTTTCGAGATATTCTAACCTAAAAGTGCGAAAATCACGATTTTTCGAGATATCTTGGTCAAATTTATATAGAAATATATTTTTTTTTATGAATCCATTAATGAGTCTCGAAAGAACTACTCTTCCTCTTGAAAACTCACTCGGAATTATATCGATATCTTTTTTGCTTTTCAAAGTATCCTAAATTGAAAATTATTATATAGGTCTGCATACAAACTTTTGTGTGTAAATTTGTATGAAAAATTTGAAAAAAATATATCGATATGATTCCAAGCGTGTTTTGAAGAGGAAGTGCATAGCTTTTATAAAAAGCGGTATAAGTTGGGAGCCCCTGAATGGATATTAAAAATATGGATGTCATAAGAAAGATAATTGAATTTCCTACTATACTGGTAAGACTAGTTTTGAAATTTAGCCTATAGTTTTGGATACATGCAAATTTTTCTGAAATTTTTACCAATAACATTTTTTAAAAAATTGGTAAAATTAAAAAAAAATCTATTCAAATTGTACATCATTTTAAAGCAAAATAATGAAGCATTCCTATCATGCTAAAAAGTATAAATTTTTAACACATTTTTTTGAAAAAATAACGTTTTGTTAAAAAAATAATTAGTCAAAATTTCAGGCCATTAAATTATCTTTCTTATGACATCCATATTTTTGATATTCACTCAGGGGTTCCCGGTCTCACCGACAAAAACCACTAAAAAAAGAACAAAACACAAACTAGCAACGATCTGCTTGCACCGCCAACAACAAGAGTATTGGTCAACCGAAAGGTATACAAGAAGCGGAAGGTCTGAAAGCTTAACTTTTGTATTCATAAAGCTTTAAGTAAGTGTTCCGTCTGTGAGACCGCATGTTAGTAACGGAAGGTTAATAGAATTTCAGCCACCCCCCTAATTGAATCTCCGGGTCAGACAACAGTCCGTGTTGGCAACCCTAGTATCAAAGTATATAACAAAAAAAGCTATAGGTACTATTTACTACGTATGTACGTGTATGTATTACAATAAAAAAAAATATTAAAAAGACACAAGTGTCTACAGTGGCAGACCACGGAGGGGGGGGGGGACGAAATAGGGGTTAAAGCTCACTCCATGGCCAGTCACTTATATCATCTTTAGATGTATATAAAGCTCAATGCGTGTATATGTGTTACTTATGGAATTCTAAGCCCTTCAACCGATCACCGAAAGACTGAATACATATGTTTCTAAAATGGGCGATGCCACGCCCCCATTTAAAAGACAATTAAAATTCATTATATCTCATGAAGTATTTTACGCAGATTAATGAAACTTGGTACATATACATATAAAAGACAAGTACTATAACCATATTAAACTCATCGCCCCATCTACCGGTATGGACTACCAGGTCAGCTATATTTATATTTTGAAAAATACCGAATAAGCCATTCTATTCACTCAGCTTGTTCAATTTTTTTTTTTTTTGCATTCAGCCCCACCTAGCATGACTGAATCCTAGAATCGCAAGTTATAGCTTTTAGAGTTTGCGAATTTTCCAAGCGATTAAGATTCGTAAGGAAGTCAAACTTTTTACTTAACTCTTTATAAGCAGATCCGCGTCTCTTTAGTTCTGCAATAAGTCTGTCTATAATCACATTATAAATGGTTACTCTGAATCAGTCCTTGCCAGAGAGTTCGATCTCGTTTCCCTTGACTTCGTCGAACTTACGTTTCCTCTGCATGTCATATGCATAGTTATTTTCACCTGATTTTGCAACATCTTTCAACTCATAGAGCTCAAAGGTACTAATTTCTCTTAAGTCTTCTATATAAGTACGTTACCAAAGATTAATGCAGTTCAGCGATAGCACCCAGTTCGATGTTGACAGATTGAAGAGACTTGTTCAATTTGTTGAACCTTTTCAAAATGTCATTCCAGAGAAGTATCAAATAGAAAGTTTCCATCGAGTCTAATGAACTCAGAAGACCTGAAGCTTCACAGCGTGAATTTTTTTTCCCTTTGGATCATTGGCAGTTATCTGAATAGCTGCCATGATCTCATACCAGGAAGAACATAGACTTTGGCAGGCTTTAACTCGAGCAGACCATCTTGTCTGAGAAAGACTCTATAAGACTGTTAAATTTGGTTTCAGTTTCGATAACAAAATTTCCCATCTGTGTGCTGATGCCGAAAAAAAAAATTGTACAATGATTGCAAGACACCGAAGATAGAAATAACAGCTTGACAAAACTAAGTCGCACATGTTCCAAAAAGATTCAGCGAATGAGCCGAACAGGGAACGAAATCTATCAGAGGGTTCACTTGTTTTTTCATGCTTGAAGGACAGAATACACACCCAACATATTGCTAGATATTACCGTTTTCAGAGGCATATCTCACTATAAAAGAAAATTGATGTACGTGAAGAATGTCTCCGACTTGAACTGGCTGGCTGGCTGGCTGGCTGGGCCCCTAGGCCAGGGAATTGTAGACCTAGGTGGAAATCCGAATCTATCTCGATTCGAGTTTCAACAACGGTTTGATCGACAGGTTTTCCTAGCGCCGTTTTTGACCTTGTGGTCTATACATTGCCAGCATATTTTCATAACATCAAATAAGAGATAAGGAGTACGATTCGTGGTTAAATAAAGATCGTAATTTGAGATCGTCTTGGGAACCACCGAATTCTCAGTATCCAAGTCAAATATGCGCAAAGGCACCTTTAAAATTTTGCTGCTACGTCTTCCATGGAAACACCTTTAGTAGCAAGAGAGCTAACAATCGAATGTTTTTGATGACAGCAGAGCAATATTATCCGCATAAGCCAGTACTTTCAGATGTAAACAGAGAAAACGATATATTTGTATATATTACGGTTTGGTAATAATTAACAAATTGTACATTTGATATAGGCGAAATAAATATTTGATATAAGTTAATGTGTCACAAATTCTACCGAATTAGATAATACTATTGGATTAATCATATATTTGTTTGTTTATATCTAATTATAATTGGATGCTAGATCAATAATATTTGGTAATAATTACCACCTTTCTCCTTAAAAATCTAATTCACTGGGCGTGAATCACCCAGAAGCCTTGGTGAAGTTGAGAATGCTGGTAAGCTCCATTTCGGCTAGTTCCTCAAAATCATCAAAGAACGCAGAGTCAAAATATTTGGTTTGTTTCCTCATTAGGCCCGGGCATTCGCAGAGTATATGACTAACTGTCTCATCCTTTTCTTCGTCTCCCCAACTCCTACAAAAACCTCTGAAAGCAGCACCATATTTGGCGGCCAAAGGGCCAATAGCACAGTGCCCCGTCAGCACTTCTATAACATTTCTTAACTCTACTCTGATGAACCTTAAGATAGCTTGTGTCCTTCGTAGATTCAGTTTAGGGCACGTTTTTCGAGACGTTCTGCATCCGGCGATAAGGTTCCACCTTCTTTTGGTTTGTTTTTTGGTTATGTCCTCTAACCGATAGTGTAATTCCGCCAGCGGTATCCTAAGATCCACTACTTGTTGATTTTCCGGTTGTTCTGATCCCATTTTGGCACATTCGTCAGCTTTCTCATTTCCGGAAATACCCTTATGATGGGCACCCAGCCAGAGCAGTCTTTAACCTACTGGAGGCCCTGGGCATATTAGACTTCAAGATTTTGGCGTTCAGTGCTTTGATCGCTGCCTGGACATGATGGAGGGAGTAAGCTCCCTGTTCCGTAATACCTATGCGGCTTGTTCTATAGCATAGATTTCAGCTTGAAAAACGCTACAATAATTGTGTAGTCTGAAAGACAACTCCATGCTTATATTTTCCGAGTAAACACCTGCTCCTACGCCAAATTCTATCTTGGATCCATCCGTGAAGATGATTAGCTCCTTTCGTTCCAGAACGGTGCTAGAGTTCGACTCTTCTCTTGTTGGAAAGTTGTTGTTGTAGGCAATGTCGAAGTCAAGTATTAGTACTCAGTAAAAAACATAGTATCATCTACCAAAATTTATTGATAGTAAATAAATATTTTAAAAATCTATCACTTAAATCAGTGGTGGGCACGTAGTGTCCCTATTAGCTCTCATTGCCCGAACCGTTATTCGGCGCACAAGCATGCGAACAAAAAATTCGCAGAATTTCAACGTTATCGAGGCAAAATGAAAACAAAAACAACACACAAAGGGACTAGCGTTGTGCCGCATTGTGTCTTGACGAATGTAGCAATTGTTTTTGTTTGTAGTGCAATTTGGTTTTTTTGTGCTGTTGGCGAATTTGAAAAAAAAGTAAAAAAAATTTTAAAATTTCGGTGTTGTTGCTTGATGTTGTTGTTTCGCCCTTTTGTTAGATTTCCAAGCCCACCACTGATTTAAATGCATATATTTGTAAGAAGCAAATTGTTTTCTCAGTATTTCTCAAAATTCCCATCGAATGCCATTATTAGCAGTAATAGTTCGAGTAAGCAGAGTTGAGGTGAGTGATTGTTGTTGTGGAGATCCGACATTTAAAGCTCTCGTAGAGAGCCGTACTGACAATGCGATTGCTGAAATGTTCGTTTTTTTTTCAACACTTTTCAGATTGATATTATTTTAAATTCAAAGTTGAAGAGAGTCAAAATATGTTTTAGCGCAGAGATATTGAGATCACTTAAACTTTTTTTTCGACCTGATGACCTTTGACCTTTTGAGTCAATAAGAGCTAAAAAGTGGTAGAGTTTAATAAAATCAATTTAATTGATGATTTTCTTATTTGGCTCAGTCTAATGGAAATTAACCACTTCAAGATAAAATATATAAACTTCACGTGTGGAGTACGAAAGTATTTAAAAGTATATGAAAGTATTTGTATTACTACATAGTAAAAAAGTTTTTTTTATAAAAAATTATTTGTTTTCTTCTTTTTTTTAAATGTTTTTTCTCAATTAACACAGTTTTTGTTAAATTAGAAAGGACTATAACTCTGTGCAACAATACAATTATTTTCCCTGGGTATGGCCACATAAAATTTCAGTCTGAGTGTAAAGTTTGTAAAAGATTTTTATTAAATGATAAAAAATGTGGTTTTTTTTTTCACCTGAACTTTTTCATAACAACATTGCTTATGTACAATCAAAAGGTGAAAAAAAGGAAAAATTTAATCAGACGCTGCTGCACTCACGCACGCATTAGGCTAATGAAATACGCAATACTACAACGATTTGGGGCATATAATTAAAAATGGTATTTCATATTTTTTCAGCTGTTGTTGTTACTGCACAGAAATTTATGATAAATGGCCAACAGGTTAATAATAATGGCTGACTTCACTTTATTTTTGTTTTCACGATTGGTTGAGACCACGCGCATATAAATAATAACAGCAGCAACAACAGCAACAACAACAACAACAGCAACAACCATAAGAACGATATTAATTGTCGATGTCTATCCAGCTATATATCCCAACTTTTCCAATAATTTTATATGATGGTTTTTTGTTTTGTTTTGTACATTTGAATTTTTTTTATATGAAACCCACCCTGAAGTTTTTGGTGGATTATTAAATGGGTGCGTTTTGCCTTCCTCTATAAATTAATGCAAGCTAGCGAAGTTAAGGCAGGCATTTTTTTTTTTGTTATTTTTATGCGGTGTATTTGTTTTTTATTAGGGGCTCTTTTTTAATATATATGTGTACCAGCGTTGCCAGACATCGCGATTTTTTAAATTTAATCTTTCGCGCGGAATGCATAGGTTAAGGTTATTTTGAGATAAAAAAATGTTTTGTACGCTTTAGTTTTTGATTAATTTACTTTAAGCTAGACGTCGAAAATCTTTTAAGCTTAGGCTACTAAAGATTTTGTTGTATAGGAATGATCTACCTTTCATTCCCAGGAGAATATACTAAAAATATTTTCATCATGTGTCACTCATTTTGAGCATAAGCACTATAGTTTAACATCACATTTTTTCGTCAAAAGGCTGTTTTCGCTTGGAACCTTCACGATTATGAATCCTATCCTAGAAATCTTTGCATAATCATCATAAATGGATTTGTATTTTATCGATCCAAAGTAATACTTGTTTTGGATTTTTTTTTTTTTTTTTTCGATAAGAAATAGTTGTTATAATTGTTATGTTTTTAGATCAAAATTAAGCGTTATTATTTGGATTTCCATTCTTTTATATCCAAAATAACTTTCACTTTCTCGATATTTTTCAGATAACTTTAGACTTTTATTGATGTATTTCAAAAACTTTCAACATTCTTTGATTTTCGATAATTTGCGTATATTAGATTTTTTTCGATAATTTTAAACTTTTTTTTAATATCGTTCCATAAGTTTCGACATTTTCAGTGTTTTTCGACAGTTTGTGACTTTTTTTCGATCAATGTTTTCGATAAAGTTTGACTTTTTTGGTATGTTTTCATAAAGTGTATTCGGCAATTATTGACATTTTTGATAAGTTTCGATATTTTCCGATAGTCTTCGACATAAGTACATCGACTTTTCGATATGTTCCGCTATTTCGACAGTTTTCGACTATATTTGGTAGCTTACGAGTTTTTTTGATAGTTTCCGACTTCTATTTATTTTTGGAACTCATCGAAAATAATCAAAAAAATCGATTCCTCTCAAACTTTATCAAAAAACACATAACAAATCGATAATAGTCAAAAACTATCAAGAAATAAGTGAAGAGTAGGTATCGAATAAGTACAAAAATATTAAATTATATTCAGTGGTTATAAGATTTTATTTACTAAAGAAAAACAGAAAAGGTCCCACAAAATTTTCATAGCCCGACGAACATTTTGCCGCTCCCTTGGCCTTGTACGCTTATGATTGAATTCAAGAACATCGAAAAGTGTCAAAAAACAATGGAAAAGTCAAAGAGTAGTGCAGGGTGAGTGCTAAACAAAATCCATTTGCGAGCCTCAAAGATAGGTGCGTAGAAAAAATTATTACAAAATACGTCCGAAACACCGCCCACTGATAGAAATTCCAAATGACGGATATATTTGATCGGAAAAAAATATAAATCCATAATAACGATTATTTTTGATTTTAAAAATAAAAATCACAAAATTAACAATTCTTGTCAAAAGAAATTCATGTGCATACTTAAACTCACATATCACCTTCTCCTTCTGTGTGATTTTTTAACATTTTAACATTTATCAGACTTCTTGAGGTTATTTTTGAAATAATAATTTTAATTTTGAAATATAGTATTTCTACTACCAATTCAAAATCATTGTCTACAGTATACGTAATAAGGTTATAGGCGGAGAGACCACTGAAGAAAACTCGAGTGTATAAGATAACAGAATGGGATGTACGGGAAACATAGTGTGCCATTGTGGTGAAACTAACGAACACCAGAGTTGCCTAGCCAAAGCCTGTCCCGATGCTCGAAAATGGTGGAATTTTAGCCAATTTTTTTGTTTTAATTGAAACTGTATAACATAATACCTCAAAATATATGTCAAATGATAATATTCAAAGAGGCCTTAAAACAATATAGTCCTGAATCCTGTCCCCAACATGGGTTGCGACCGGTTTTTTGGGTCAATTTTTAATAATATATAGTAATGCTTGAAATGTGTGCCAAACCATAGAGCTCGAAGAGCCTAAATAGAATTTATAGGGTTGCCTTGTCCAATCCTGTCCTAAACATGGGTTGCCATTCATTTAAGAAAAATTGACCCCAAAAACGGGTGACAACTAATGTTTAGGACATGATTCGACAAAGCAACTCTATATATTCTATTAGCATACTCTTGGGCTATTATATTCTGATGTATTATGTGATAGAAGAGCAACACCGCATTTCTGGTGGACGAAGTTTCCCAGCAAACATTTGGAAGTTTATTACACCTTCTAGAAGGTATTTTATGTATTTTTAAAACTTTATATATTGCAATATTTTATGATTCGATATTACTTTTTTGGTATCTGCATTAAACATATACGACATCAAGTGTTGATATACTATACTCGTACTCGTATGCTTGGAAGTAAAGAACTGTTTGAATATTACCCTGGCTGGTTCTCTATTTCATTTTATGTCAAGTTTAGTTTTGTCTAGTCACTTTTGATTATAAATTATAAAAAATCACAAACAATTAATATTGAATATTATCAGCTAATCTAGTGACGCAGATAAAATGAAATAATAAAATAATTCAGATTTCGATGACGTAATTACATAATGAGACGTAATAAAAGTGCAAGTGGTGACGCAAATAGAAAGCAAAGACAATAAATTCAGAGTCCGATAACAAAATAACTTCTTTGTTTTTCTCCTTAAATAACAATCAACTGAAAAGCTTCCTTAAGTTTCAAATGTAAATCGCTTTGGCAAGTCGCTGACCCCAGACAGTTTTTCCCGAACAAACTATCTCGCCTGACGTCAGTATAAGGTCGTGAGCAACCGAAACCATTTCCTCAGCAATTGATATATGACTTTTCTACGATTAAAAATCTTTGGTGGAGAGAAATTCATAGGAATGAAAATGTTTTTCTTGTAATGATATTATTTTAGAATTGTATATTTTTGATTGGTTGAAATGTTTCAGAATTGATTATTAGCGACATAATTAAGCATTTTGTACCTTGATGAATAGATTTCAAAGTGTTGGTTTTATCCAAAGAAAATATATATTGAGTTGGGGTCCTCCATTGATCTGGAGTATACTTCATGGTCATAATAAAGGTTTTATTTGAAGCTATAGTTATCACTTATTAGTGTCAATAAATAATTTAGAGCACAAATGCCGCTAGAATATATTAAGCTAAATATTAGCATTTTGATAGAATTTCCATCTGGCAACGCTGATATTGTACCTTCACGTATGCAATATATATTAATTTTGTTTTTTTTTTGTTGTTGCTCATATATTAAACAGCGCTCTTATCATTCTTGAAATTGAAAAAAAAAAAAAAAAAAACAGAAAATAATTGGAGCTGTTTGGCAACAGACGGTTGGGCAGTGAGGAGAAACTGTTATTGACGAATTTATTACCCGACCCGATCCAAGTTATGAGATACCGTAACATTTTAAGTGCTGATAAATGCGAGTCAAAAACTAATTTAAAGATCTGGGATATCATAAAAAATCGCATATAATAAAATTTTTAAATTATTTTATTTTCATAGCACTTGTTGAGTGCGAAAAAATGTGGTCGACAGAAAATCGAAATTTTTGATCTTTAAAAGCGATAAATAACAGCTCTTTTTAAAAAAAGTATTTCTAGAATAATCGCAATTAAAATAAAAATATCAAATAAAGGAATTACTTACTGAATTTGATGGTCAAAAATAAATAAATACTTCGGTAGACTATCGGATATCTATGTATATTGTGAATCAAATTAATTTCCTCAGGCCAATATCTCGAGAACGAAGTAAGACATTTGTTTTAAGCAAAAGTTATATAGTTTCTAAAGAGTCAAACAAGTGAACTTTGACCTTGGGACTCATTTTCAAGGTTAAATGTAAATTTTTATATAGTTCTAGAGAAAAATCTAACAAACCAAACATATCTACTGTTTTCCCCTAGAATACAAATCTCCAATAAAACATATAGATGTCTAAATAAATATATGAAAATATAAAACCTATATAAAAATAATTTTTATTGAAAAAAAAGTGTGGCGCCACGCATCTGATATGAGAGTAAACTGAAATTTTTTATATCTTTTCATATATGTATGTATAAATCCAAATATTCAAAATTTTATTTACAAAATTCAATGTACGGACTTTGAATTTGAATTGTCATTACCATTTTGGCGTGAAACCGATTTGTGAGCTCGTCCTTTACAATTTTCTACTAAATTTTTTGACTTCAGATATAACTTTTCAAATAACTGAGCGAAGCATATTTTGCAACCTCCTTAAATGGCCATCACAGAAGAGACTACTTTTTTATTTAAAGAGTATTTTTTCGAATTAAGTTCAATTGGAACGAGATGCGACAGCGAGAAAAATCAAAACCAGACAACATAATTTGTCCTATACATTAGAGTAAGATTGGAGGTATAAAGGTAGGCCTTAAGTCAAACTAAGGGTGAAGTTGTGTCCATATCATGGGGGTGTATATAGACATTGTTACCTCATTGATCCCTTGTGTAATGGCGAACCTAGTGGTTAAGACCTTTGTGATAGGCATCCACGTAAAACATTCTTAAACATTGATACTGCACTCGGTATAGCGTCTTAAAATATTATCTGTAGACGAGGTGCCCTGCCCCTTTAAAATATCTATGATACAATTGTGGTATTCATCTAAACGCTCAAGTTTCCCATATGTGCAAATAGGCAATTTTGTCCGATGTGTATCACGAACGCATGTGTATCGAATATTTTGTGCAATTTATGGCAATTGATGAGCATGTCATTTTTTTGTGAGCAAATCGTATGGGAAAAGAGAGTGACAAATACAAAATGTATAAATAATAAATTTTTGCTGAGAGAATCGTATGGGAAAAGAGAGTAACAACAATTGCACAAATTAGCGCAACCAAATTGTCGCGCAAACTTTTTTAGTTTTTTCAAAAAACTTTCCATACGATTTTTGACAGTTCGTTTGGGACGGCGCAAAACTGCACAACTTGCTCAGTTTGCGAGGGTTTTTTTCGCGCTTAGATGAATGCCCATAATATAGTTACTGTTATCACAATCACTTGCTATTTTAAATGGTATAAGCCCCAATCATGTGGAAAAAATTTATATTTTTGTGGGGGGTAGGCGTGTCCGAAAGCTGATTTCGAACATTTTCAATACCACGAGCTATAATTGAAGGTATAAGGGGCCGTTCATTAATTCTGTGAGGTGCTTTTTTGAAAATTTGGACTCCCCCCTTCTTCTTGGAGAGATTTGGTGAGTTCTGACGTGACGCCCCCCCCCCCCCCCCCTCTCTTCCGTGAGAATTACCTTATAATTTTTAAATGTAATCTGCTATAATAATGTATAGTCTCTGCATTAAAAAGTTGACGTGAGATTTTTATTGACCTCCCCTTCTCATTGGTGAGGCTTGGTGAGATTTTTTCGGACACCCTCCCCACTATTTTGACTCACGTAAATGGACATCTCTTAACATGTGTACCACATTTTCACAGATGAACATGATGGATATGACTAGATCAGTGGTCGGCAGAGCGCAAATATCAAATATTTTCTCACTCTCAAAAGAGAGAGAAATGACAAAAGCACCAATCACTGTAAAAAATGCATTTACGTTTTGCTGTTTACGCTACATATGATTTCTCATTTTAGGGGTTGAATTTTAGTTATAAAATTCCTTTTTATATGAAATTTAATTGCCATCCATAAGTCTCGCTTGTAGATTAAACGTTGTGTATTGTCAACAAAAATTTTTGTGGAAAAACAATTTATTTTGCCATTTGATTTTAAACATTTTTGCAGTGCACTAACGAAATGAGCAGCTCATTTTGTAGTTTGCTTACTCTCGCTTATTCTCTTCGTTTGCTCGCGAGCATATGGGGCGCCGACCACTTGACTAGATTGAGTCAGAAGATGAAGCTGATCAAAAATATATATTTATTTTTCTGTACCTGTACCACGCCTTCTTCAAAACGATACCATCGGAATAAAAAAGTACATATGAGTGTAGAGCAGTGGTGGGCATGGAAATCTAGCAAAAGGGCGAAACAACAACAACAAGTAACAACAACGAAGTTTTAAAGTTTTTCTTAATTCATTTCCAAATTCGCCAACAGCAGAAAAAAAACCAAATTACACCACAAACAAAAAAAAAACTGCTACATTCGTCAAGACACAATGCGGCGCCGTCGTTTATGCTTTTATGATTTGTTTTTGTTTTCATTTGAACTCAACTCAACGCTGTTCCTTGGCAGCGTTGAAATTCTGCGAGTTTTTTTTTCGCTTGCTTGTGCGTCGAATAACGGTTCGGGCAATGAAGGCGGACAGGGACACTACGTGCCCACCACTGGTGTAGAGTATTAAAAAGTGATCGATTTGTGGTAGACTTTACATGACTTATGGCTAGTTATAAATGAATGAAAATGTATGGTTTTCCATGACTGTAAAATTCCCCAGGATAGCAAGCCCAAAAATAAACAAAATTAATTTACTTGGTTCCAATTTTCTCAAAATTTTACGAAGTTAACTAAGTAAGAACTTTTACTTAAACTTAGAAACGAAATTTTGCCAACATATTCCAAGCATAACATAAGAAATAATGCCATAAATTAAACAATGACTTCACTCAAAATACCTCATTCGTTCAGTTTCAGCAAAACAGTAGCGATTCCCATGTTTTACTACAACGATAAACCAACAATTAATTATAACTACGCTTAAGAAATCTAAACTTCTAGACAGTAGTTATTTATTTTATTGCTCTAGGTATCAAATTTTGCTTAGATATTTCTAAAAGGCATTTGAAAAACATTAACACTTATCAGTAGCAGTGTGGTATGGTATAAGTGATTGGAATTGCACAAATACTCGTACAGCAATTTCTTCTTTAAATCCTTTAAAATTTATGTCAAAATAATTTGAGAAGGTGATTTATTTTCTTGGCATATGAGGCCTTACGGGAACTCACTCCTCATAATATACAACGAAGCACCACAATCAGCGCAACCAACTGTGCGAATCTGTTTGGACATTTAACAAATGATGGAACATGAATTCAACATTACCGACTCTTTACGTAGTGCACAGCAGCTGCAAAACTGAAGGTACGAGTAGTTGGCGCTTTGTAAATGGCGCTCAAATATGACAGGGTACCTTTTCGTTTTGTGTTGCCGTAAAATGTCGTAAAAATTTTGCATTGAAAGAGCACAGGGCAGGGCGGTGTATTAAGGAGTTCAAATAAAAATTCGTTTGTTAAGTCTTTTAAAAATTTTTCGCTTAAGAAATCGATGGTATTTATAATGGGAACTTTTTGTTAGTAAATACAATTGACTCACTTGAAAGTATGTACATTAGGGTGATTCAAATTTTTTTTTTTTAGTTTTTTTTAAGGTGCTGTTGCTTAAAAAGTAAGTTTATGATATGAAGAAAAAGTTCACGAAATTTCAGCTCTGTAACTTAATTTTATAAGGTGGCGCCGGAGCCTCTTAGTTTTACATGTAAATTGTATGGAAAAATTATTTTTTACAAAAAAGGTATCTAAATGAATAAGTGATTAGTGTTGTTGAGCTGAAAAGGGTCGTTTTTCGACGTAATTTCTTACGCTGAATCCGAATCTGGCCTCAGAATTGACCCATCATGTCGGAATCCTGAAATATTTGAGGTTAATTACCTGAAACATGATGTTTTTTGTCTACTTTCGAGGCCATGCATAGGATTCAAAGAAAGTTGATCAGCTTATTTTTAACAAAAGCATCATTTAGTACCATCCTTGCCCTTTAAAATGAGCTTTCAAGTGGTGATCTGTGATGCTTCCTTGCAAAGTTGCAGCCATTTCAAGGTGACATGAATTTGAAACCCGTTGGTTAATATTGTTGGGTTGCAACCCTTTGTAGGGGATCCAATTCATGTCACTTTAAAATGGCTATAACTTTGCAAGGAAACATCACAGATCACCACTTGAAAGCTCATTTTAAAGGGCAAGGATGGTACGAAATGATGCTTTTGTTAAAAATAAGCTGATCAACTTTCTTTGAATCCTATACATGACCTCGAAAGTAGACAAAAAACATCATGTTTCAGGTAATTAACCTCAAATATTTCAGGATTCCGACATGATGGGTCAATTCTGAGGCCAGATTCGGATTCAGCGTAAGAAATTACGTCGAAAAAAGACCCTTTTTAGCTCAACAACACTAATCACCTATTCATTTAGATACCTTTTTTGTAAAAAATAATTTTTCCGTACAATTTACATGTAAAACTAACAGGCTCCGGCGCCACCTTATAAAATTAAGTTACAGAGCTGAAATTTCGTGAACTTTTTCTTCATATCATAAACTTACTTTTTAAGCAACAGCACCTTAAAAAAAACTAAAAAAAAAAAATTTGAATCACCCTAATGTACATACATTGTACTTACTAAAATATGTATTTTTTGAACAGTTTACTATCTACTTAATTTATATGATTAATGTATTTAATTTAGTTAATTGATTTTGTTTTAAGATTTTGTATTTATTGTGTTGTAACGTTGGTATTTTCATACTCAACATGTGTGGAGAATTCGCATTGCAGCGGTGTCGAGCAAAAGAAATTAAAAATTTTCCAATTGCCTAGAGTTATTAAGTTATTTTCTTTAATATCAATATGTTTAATAATTATATATATGAAACTCATTATCCTGACTGACTTAAAAACACCGTTTAGAGTCTAAGCTTTAGACCAAACTGTTAATTTTGGAAACATAAAATTTGTTCATTTTTCAAAGCAATTCAATACCTAAGAAGGAGTGTCACATCCCTAAAATTTCGAATTTCGTCTTTGAATTTGAATTACTGGATTCTGACTAAACAAAGATGTCATTTAAGAAATGATTTTATGAAATTCAAAGCGGTTCAAAATTAAACTTTTTTCATACATCTGACAACGTTAAGTCCCGGCTGGCAGTAGCAAAAACATAAAAACTGGAGCACAGTACATATACTGACAAAAAACGGATCTTGTCTATATCTATATCTATACTATTATATAAAGAGGTAAGGTTTGTTTGTTTGTATGTTCCGGGTAATCTCTGGAACTACAGAGCCGACTCCAAAAAATTTTCTACTAATAGAAAGCTACACTATTCCTGAGTAACATGGGCTATATTTTATTTTGATAAAAGCAAGGGGCGTGACACTTTACGTGCAATTAAAACCTTTAACTCGCTATATCTTGGTTCATATGATAGCAAAAGTCTTAAAATTCCGTGTCAGGATGCACATAGCCTATGTTAAGCACTTCACAAAATATGAACGGGATTAGACACCAGGGGCGTGGTGGCTATAGGGCTTTAATTTAGGGTGGCCCTCATTCGCAAATATTTTTAAAATAGCATTTTTACAAAGACCACTTAATCGATTTACATGGAATTTACATCACATGTCTTTAATATTAAGACGCATAGCTAAGACGATGAAACTTTTATTTAGGGTGGCCCTCATACACAAATATTTTAAAAATAGCGATTTCTCAAAGACAGGTAAATCGATTCTCATGAAACTTACACAGTATGACTTTTATATTAAAGGGCATAGATTACATTGTAAAAATTTTATTTAGGGTGCATACTTAGGGTGGCCCTCATACAAATATATTTTTAAATATCATTTTCACGAAGACAGGTTAGTCGATTCACTCCGAACTTGCACCACGTATTTCTTATGTTAAGAAGCATAGCTTAGGCTACAAAACTTCAATTTAGGGTGGCCCTCACACTAAAATATTTTTTAAATATCATTTTCTCGATACCGCTAAATCGATTCTTATGTAATTTACACCACACGACTTTTGTATTAAAAAGCACAGATTAGATAGTAAAAATTTTACTTACGGTTCATACTTAGAGTGGTCCTGATACAAAAATATTTATATATATCATTTTCTCGAAGACCGCTCTATCGATTCTAATGGAATTTACTCCACATGGCTTTTATATAAAGAGGCACAGATAAGGTTGTAAACCTTTTATTTAGGGTGCATACTTAGGGTGACCCTCATACAAAAATATTTTTAAAAATAATTTTCACGAAGACAGGTTAGACGATTCACACCGAATTTACGCCACGTATCTCTTATGTTAAGAAGCATAGCTTAGCCTACACAACTTTTATTTAGGGTGGCCCTAATACAAAAATATTTTTTAAATATCATTTTCTCAAAGACCGTTTAATCGATTCTCATGGTCTTAACACCACATGACTTTTATATGAAGGGGCACAGATTAGATAGTAAAAATTTTACTTAGGGTTCACAATTTGGGTGGTCCTCACACAAAAATATTTTTAAATATCCTTGTCACGAAGACAGGTTAATCGATTCATACCGAATCTACACCAAGTAACTTTTATATTAAGAGGCGTAGCTAAGGCTTCAATACTTTTATTTAGGGAGCATATTTAGGGTGGCTTTCATACAAATATATTTTTTGAACATAATTTCCTCGAGGATCGCTTAATCGGTTCTCATGGAATTCACGCTACGAGGCACAGCTTAGAATAGAATGGGTGATGCCACGCCCCCTTATCTAAAAGAAAATAAGATTCGTCATATCTTATCAACTATTTGATGCAGATAAATGAAACTTGGTACATATATAAAGAGTAGACAAAGAAGTAAGATTCCATGCAAAAATTGGTGGTACCACGCTTCCATATGAGAAAAAATCAACTTTTTATGTATCAACAACTATTTGACGCAGATGGATAAGATTTGATACATATGTTTCTTATAGTTTGTAAAAATTTCTTAACATAGTTTGGTTTGGAAAAAATGAGCCAAAAAGAAAGAAAGTAAGATTAAATGAAAAAATGGGTAGTGCCATGCCTCCAAAATAAGAAAAAACTATGACTATGAGACTCGGTACATATATAGAAGGCAAGGCCTGTAACCAAATTAAACTCATGCAAAGATGCTGATTCTACGTATTCCAATCATTCCCGCCAATTCAATTGTTCATTTATGAGACAAATAGAAAAACCACTCTTTATCCACTCGCAATAAGATAAATATCAATAAAAATAGTTTTTACTTATTTAATCCAACTAAAATAAAAACACATTATGTTTTATTTGTTGAGGCGTAGCAATGCGCGCCGGGTTTTGCTAGTAATCTCATAAAAAGGATCGCGACACAAAATAAGTTTCATTTAACAAAGAATTTTTTCGAAATTAAAATCCGAATGGGATATGGCACCTTCACTAAAACTTTTTTATTTTAAAAAGCTATATATATATACCTATACTGCAATCAGAAGCGTAAGAGGCCCTTCTCAAAAAAATCCGTTTCGAGATAATCGATGTTTTGCTTATGTCAATTTGTAAAATTGAGATAGAGAAAATTCTCTTAGAAGATTTTTTATATATTCGAACTTAGATACCGGAATTTAAAGTAGTTCATTAGACTCGCAATTTCATAAGGTGTCCGAGGCCATAAGAAGCACGAATATGAATTTTTTTGAGACACGCTCTTTTCGTTTCTGAGGGCAGTATAGTGGACTGCACTAAGACTTGATGAATCTTTAGATTCTCTACTTTCTATTTTTAAAATTTATTTATCCATATCTACCAAGTGCCGTAAATAATCGTTGGGTAAACAACGATTGAATTGAAGAAAAATCACAATGAAGGAAAAGACGAGATGTAAATTAAAGTATACAGTGTCTTTTGAAAAGTAAATAAATGACATAATTTATAATTTAAGGATTTTTATTTAATATATCAAAAAAAAAAGTCGAAACTTTGAATAGTAATTTTTTTTTTTTTTCGATCAAAAATAAAATAATTCTTATTTTAGATTTTTATTTTTTTTAGATCAAATATATCTGTCATATTCTATAGCAGCAGGGGCGTTTTGGACCAATTAATTTGTTTCTCCTTTTGTACCGATCTATGAAGCTCGTTAATGGTTCTTGTTTGGTATTCGCTCTGTACCTACTGCTATTCGGCTTATGCAAATTCTTATGATAGAAACTTTTCTATGTTATCTATATAAATAAAATAATAGCCGTTTTCGATGAACGGGATTCACGCAAAATCTACTGAATCAATTTTGATTAAATTTTTTGGTCATCTTTCTTAGATGCTCGGTCATAACATAGAATTAAAATTATCACGATATTCTTGTTAAATATCAAAATATTAAAGTTTTAAAATTGCTAAAAAAATTAATTTCACACATAGAAAGAATGTAAGCATGTAAGCATAAAAAATCGTTTAATGGCAATTTAGTTTGTTAGTTAGTGTGTGTGCGTTTTGTTTTTATATGGCAATGCAATGGAAGAGAATATTAAAATTTTACTCTCGCTCTCGCTCTCATTCTCAATTTGTCAACGCAGCAACGCGGAATTTGTGAACAATGAAAAAAAAATTACAGTACGTTCACACATAGAAAACACACATGCTATCCTAAATGGCTTGACAACATGTGTGACTGTCAATATTGCTTTGCGTTCACATATTCGTGCATGCCATCAAACATCAATTGCTGAACAATTTATGAGCGTCCACATCGAAGTGAACTGCATGAAAAATCCTATTTAAAATGAAAAATGTTCACTAGGCTTGACAGTCAGTTCACACAGGTTGTATGGTTGGACAAGCCAGCAGGAAAATCAACAATTTTTGAAATCCATCCAACATGTGCGTCAAGGAGTCGTTCCTAGAGTTCACATTATCGAACATTGATGTTGGACAACATGTGTGATAATGTGTACTAGGCTAATTGAATGTGTTAGTTTGTGTGTGTGCTTTGTTTTTGTCTTTCACATGGCAATGCAATGGAATATTTATGGAAGAGAAAACCACAAGAACTCTAGATCTGTGAAGAAGAATCCAAAATTGACTGTAGTTCTATTTAAAAAAAAAGTAAATTGTTTGCCTTCGCAGAAAAACAGGCTACGCGTACAAAGTCGCGGGCATCGGCTAGTTTAATACAATTCGATAACTTCGGACTTAATCGATTCTTTTCGACTTTCCAAAGTTTTTCCATGTATTTCAACTTTCTTGATAGTTTATCGATTTTTTCGATACTTTTTGCTAACTACTGACATCAATCGATTTTTTGATGATTTTCGATAAATTTCAACTAACCAGGATTTTTTCGATGGTTTCCGACTTTATCGAAGATTTTAAATTGCTCGCAATAGTTTTCGATGTTTATCATTAAGTTTGAATTTTGCCGCGTTTTTCGATAATTTTCGACTCTTATCGTGTTTTGTCGGTATATATCGATTTTTTTCAAACTTATCGAAAATCATCGAAAAAATCAAATAGTGTTATGGAAATACATCGATAACTGTCAAAAGTTATCAAATAAAATGTAAATCCAAAATGTCGATTATTTTGGATCTAAAAGGATAGAGATTTATCGGAAATGTTAATAATATTAATGAATTAAATAAATAAAAAACTGCATAAATATAATACAAATCTATAATTATAATTATTTTTGATAGAAAGAAATTAAAATCTAAAATTCCAATTGCTGTGGATCAAAAATATACGAATCCATTTATAGCGAATAAGCAGTGATTTTTATAATAATATTGATAATAGTTACTATACCTGCATATATTAAATATTCTCATAACTTTTTGTCTGTCCTTAAGTTGCTAATTTCATCACCTTATCCTTATTACTTATCTTTGTTTCTGTGACGCATCAAACCGTTCAGTTCTTAAATCTTTTTTGAGGCTCATGCATCATGTGTATGCTTGCATTATGTAAAACATCTACTTTTCGTCTTAAGGGTTAAGTGCATGGGGTCAGCCCTCAAAATGGAGACCAAGCTCCATTTATATTAGACCAAGTTGACATCAGAAAGCTGAAGAGACATTTATGTGAAAGCTGGTAATGCCTGCTATAAGTTGGACCAAAATTTAACGCGATGCAGGTTGTTTGGGTAGACTTGGCTATGATTAAGGCTAAGCTGGTACGCTATGCATTTAAGGGTTAATACTATCTTTGTCTCTTCGTACCTTATCCAAATCCATCTAAATTAAGCGTGATGATTCATTTTCAACAAACTTTCCAGTACTGTTTTCTTTCTATTTCTTTCTATCCCTGATAGTTTTTCTCAGTAATGTATTTCGAACTATATGTAAGTTGCCATGCCCACTTCTTCAAAATCACCCAATTTCAATACGGTTCCGTACTGAATTTGATTACATTTGCTTCAACAGTTTTCTTAGAATAGCATCTCAAAGTTTTTGCTCATAAAAACCATGCCTACTTATACAATTCCGCCCATTTTTTTGTCGAACAAAGCATTATGCCATCATAAATTTTTACACCGAGCTTGAAAAAACGATTTTATGACTTTATTTTTCAGTATAATTTCCCTCAACTTTAATACACTTATTCCAACGATCCTTCAATTTATGTACCTCATCACTGCTGTGGTTATCGTAAAGATTCCTAGACCTCAAAGTTCACGGACAACAGATGAAATAACCATCTGGAGAATCATTTGTGAAGCAAACTACAATTATTTTTTGATTTCTATTGAAATACAAAAGATTGTATTTAAAGATGATTCCAATCCGCTATCAGAGCGATCAATTCGAGAAAGAATAAACTTTTTGGTAGATCAGTACCTCAAAAGCCGATACTTAAAAAATTTAATGTAGGCAATGTGTATTTGAGATGAAGTTCTTTGTTTAGCGGACGTCGAATATACTAGCAACCATTCGATCCCACACTGTAAATTTAAGTATCGTGAGCCTTCGCAAATTTAAGTTTGGCCCATCGATGTTGTTTTGTAAGCAGCATCTTTTGACGTATTGGTCCATTCTTGATGAATTCCAAAAAGTCGATTCTCACAAAATCTCTCTCGAATTGATCGCACTGAACTTTAGCTTTCTTCGGCAGATAATGTTATGCCATTTAGCATTTGAATATGACTTCGGACATTTAAGTAGCGCTACTGGCCTTACATATAGCACAATCTGTAGGTTAAATTTTCGATTACTTCTAAGAGCTTCTGGGGCCAAGTAAACTAACTACACATAGGCTAAGAATTTAAAGTTTAGGATGGACTTGAATTTTGGAACTGTAGACTATAATGTTATATTTAAGGAATTCAGGCATTATAAGAACAAACTCTTCGTTCAACTAAAACTTGCAACGTAATGCTGTCAGCACCATTTATTAAATCAGGCATCATTTGTGGCTAAATGGCGCCTATTTTTTTTTTATTTCTGTTGATTTTGTTTATGGAGGCAATTCTCTGGAATAATATTCGTATTTCAACACACATATTCTAAGACAATTGACTAATACATTATCAACTGTGATCAAATAAAAAGGTTGAATGGTTTATGGAGCACAATTAAATAGAAAAACAAAAAAATTCTTGCATAACTTGGCACAAATAAAATGGTTATATGAAGAGCAGCCATAAACTAGCGACACCCCAAAATGTGATAAAATGTTTGGTATTCAAGGCGAAAGTGGGGATTGTTAGTGGGTAATTGTAAAAGAAAAAAAAATTGAAATTCTTATTTTTTATATAAAAAAATACACATTTTTTTGTTCTTATTAATAATTTTAGATTTTTTTTTTGTAAATAAAAATCATATTTTACCGCCAAACTAGCTGCTATGTGACTCTATATCATAACAACAACAATCAGCGCAATAGCAACAACAACAAATAATGAAGAAAAACCTATACAACTTAACACGCATGCGCAATTTGTATCCGTACGTAGCATTGTATTTGTATCTTATCGCTGCGTCGTTTATTTGCTGTTGTTGTTGTTGGTGTTTTTCACTGCAAACGTTTATCGCAGGTGATAAGATAACAATTACAACTAAAAATGTAGCAATAGAGAATAAATAAATCATAATCATATACAACGGTGTATGCATATGTATTCACACACACACACATGCAAATTGAGAGACTTGGAAAAATTTCGAGTTGTTACCTTTAATTGTTTAGGTTAACCACAGCGAAATTAAAGGTAACCAAACTAAAGTATCAAAAAAAAAAATATCAAAATATAAAAAAATAAATCACCTACGCTGTGATCAGCGATGCCAACTTGTTGGAAATTCAACAAATTGTGGAGAAGTTCAGTGAAACATCTTTTCAAAAGCTATTATAATAATAATAGAGATTTAGCTACTACAGCTATTAGACTTCTTAGCTATTTAGCTTGAAGCGTAACTAAAGCTGAAATAATAATAAAAGAGTTTTAGCTACTGCAGCTATTAGACTTCTTAGCTATTTGGCTTGAAGCGTAACTTTTCTTCCAAGTCAGGGCTTTTGGCTGTACATAAACAAAATTGACCAACTCAACAGCTTATTAAAAGCTTATAAGCATGGGCTTGTCAATACCTAAACATAATGAGATGTTAAGGCCATTCCATTTTCAAAATATCTGCCTCTAGCGACAACTCGAATATAGCTGACTTTTGGTTTGAGTATGGGACATATTGACGATCAATATCATGGAAAAATTTTGGAAGCAATTACAACAAAAACAAAATTTACAACAACAGAAAAAAGCCCCACCATAAATCCGGTCTTTAACTGACCTCAAAAAGTCTTTTCAAAATCAAGCGCAAAATCACTAATACTTGACCCCTGGAAACCTTAGAGCTTTTCCCTAAGAGGAAGTCTAAAGATTACGGGGGGAGGGGAGAAAGTCCGGAAAAATCTCACCAAGGGGGAGGGAGGGTCAATGAAAATCTCACTTCAACTTTTTAATGCAGAGGCTATAAATTATCATAGCAGATTATATTTAAAAATTATAAGGCAAGTCTCACGGAAGGGGAAGGAGGGTCCCGCCAGAACTCACCAAATCTCACGAAGGGGAGAATTTTTAAAAAAAATACCTCACGTACGTAAGACCCCTAAGACTATTAAGCTTAGCTCTCGAGATATTGACCTGGGGAAATTAAAATAGATCACACGGATCAAATTAGAATAAAACAAATCAGTTTCTGAAGTTCCACTGGTTCTTAGATTCCTTTATTTAGAAGCACTGCAACAAAAAAAAAATATATAATTATATATAATTTCCCGAAAAAAGCCATGAAAATGAAAACAATTAACTGGCATCTCGCTCTCTCAGTGATATCCATCTACAAAATGCAAGTGTATTGATAATATTTGCATTGGTATAAGTGCGCGTTGCTTTTTTCTTCAGTCAGGAATGAACAACAAAAAAAAAAAAAAAATCACAAAAAAAAAGATTGAGGTGCTAAACGCGCAATGCGTTGCGTCGTTTTTCCACTTTACTCGCTTTGAAAAATCGCAGCGAAAAAGTCGAGCCAAGAACATTTTATCAAAAATTATAAACGGGTCTGGTGGTAGTTAAGACTTGAAAGAAATTCCGTTGTGACTTGACTTAGAAATAAAAAATATCTATCTTGCTATAGAAAGTTTTTCAATTGCTTACGATTCTAATAGTCAAGTAAGGTAGATATCTGTGGAGCGTGCGTTCAGTATCAGTAGTATCTTACCGCCTAAATTAAGAAAATTTCGAATTCATGCTGATAAATAAGCGCGTTAATCGTTTTTCGTGACAGTGAAAGTGAAAAGTTCAAATAAATACAAAAATTTTTGATAATAACATTGTGAAGATAAGATTATTTTAGATAAAATAAATATCACCAGCCAAAGGATTTTCATTTGAGATTTGGGATTTTACAGATTATGAGTTAAAACTTCAAGATGCAAATAAAGGTAAATTGTGATGAACTTCTTTTTTTTTATGGAAATGATTTAATTTTATTTATTTGTATTGAGCTTGATATGGGTGATACATTCTTTAACATATATTTGTTGTGGGAAAAGTGTTTTCCAACATTACAAGGTATTGCAAAAAATAGTTAGAATTTTTAAGATAAAAATAAATAAAAAATTCGTGGAGTCTTGGCTGACAATCAAAAAATTTTATATATATTGAATGCTTATGTTTCTTTTGAAATATGAAACTATAATTCATTTATGTGAAATACCATATGTGTTATATTTATAGGGTATTTATTAAATCTTCTTACGATGTTTGAAAAAATTTTGTTTCTCAAAAAAAAAAAAAAAACCTGCCGACGGCAAAGCGTATTACTTGGCCTAAGAGATCTATTTTATAATTTTAATAACAATTTCAGAAATTTCAAATAGAAGATTATTATTAAAATAGTCAATATAGACACTTTTCTAAACTTTAATAGCTAAGTTGACATTTTATATTTTAAATACCTCAATTGCTGCCAAGAGACTGCCCCGATATCACCGTAAGTCCTCGATAGTAATAATTTAATATAAAAAAATACTGACGATTTCCAACTCAGAACTAAAGGAAAACTCCACAGTGAATTACCAGGCAATTTTAAATGCTGTGATAATAAATTGGAATTCAATATTCCAAAATTTTCCATTTAAATGAAAACTGAAATATTTAAATCGATGAATTATGAATATGAAAAATCAAATTAAAATAAATGCAATAATCATAGAAATTTTTTTTTCATGACTTGACAAATCTTACTACATCTCACTGAAAATTATTAAAATTCAAAATGCAGAAATTTATAATTTAAAAAATAACTTTTTTGATTACTAGATTAGTGATGATACGATTTCAGTGATGAATAATACTGTGCCAAAACTTTAAGCTTTCAGTTTATCAGTTTCGGCTATGAAATGAATGGATTTTTGCTGAGAATCATATCTATACTCAAATTTTTTTTCAAATTCTATTAACATTCATTGTAAATTACCATATCTTTAGGAAAATGTACCACAAACATTTCAGACCTCAGCAATTGAAAAAAATAATAAAAACTTTGCTTCAGCCACAAAACTCTATAATGAAATTGCTTATTTTTCTCTGTAACTTTTTCATTAAAAATAAACATCGAAAAATTTTTTCGCATCTGAATAATTTCAATGAATAAACAGATATACTTAAAATACAAAAACTTAAAACCTAAATTTCTAAACTTCTGTTTAAAAATCGTTTAATGTTAGCGAAAAAAATAAAAAATTTTAATGAACTAATTTCATATTTCATATCGAAGTTCCCGATATAAATTTCGAAAATATCATTTAGCTCACTTTCAATAAAATATTCATGTTTTTCAAAGCTATGTCGTGAATTTCGATTCGAAAGCTGATACATTCTTAGAATTGATTGATAGAATAATTATTCTTACTATAATATATAAAAAAAAACTAAAAAAAAAACATGTTATTTCGCTGATATTTTGAGAAATATTTTTATACCGTGCAATGTATATAGTGGTGTAACTCCATATTAAATAAAAAAATTTCATCAAATTTTTTGCTCAATTAGTCATATTTTTCATTATAAAAGTGAAGTAACTGCAATAATTGCACTAAAAAATCCCATAAATGGCATTAATTGCTTACTCATTCGTTTACTGCTACATATTCGTTATAAAAGTGCAGTTATTTCAAAATTCAATTTAAAGGAGATAATTTACTTTTACAATGGACGAGACAAATAAAAAAAATTAATATATTAACAAATTGATGAAGTTAACTATTTTTTTTTTTCTGTTATAAAACTGTAGCATTTTTAAACGAAAATGACTTTTTTATCTTATTCTCCATAGTTTTTGAGATATTCCGTTACAAAAAAATTTTTGAGTCAAATTTGAAAATAATTTTGAGCATACACTCATAACTTTTTTTCAAAATGTTTTTTTTTTTTTTAAATAAAAATATGGCTTAAATTAAAACAAACGGAAACACCTACAACCCGACCACTTGGAATTTTGAAAACAAAGTGTTCTTTTAATACTACATATAGTAAAAGAAAAGTTTTTATAAATAGCAATTATTATGATTATTGTTAGCAATTTAAGTTTAAGATGAACTTTTTTTTGGAAAATCGAATTTTCTAAAAAAATTATTACCACAATTTTGTATGACGCAATAATTGTTAAAAACATTATGAATTTTTAGAAAAAAAAAAAATATTACACCATGAAACAATTTTTTTGAAGCAATTTGTTATAAAAAAATTCGATTTTTCTATAAGGTCCTCAACGTCTGTTTGACGTGAGATTGATATCATGAGTGCGCAGATGTATTTTGCGTAAAATAAAAAAAATAAAAATTATCTGGCACTCAATTGATGTTCAAAAGTCATCAGTTTTTCCAGCAGCCGCAGCGTAGTTGAAACTATTAAAACGCTTAAAACGCCATCTGGTGGTAGTTTTCAGTTTTCAAGTCCTTCATTCTCTTTCTCAACTCATTTTCAATAAAATGACGTTTTCTTCAATCAAATTGCTCTATTAGTTTCGGAGTTATTCAAGTTTTAACAAAACTGTTAATTGCTGACGTTGGTGATGTTGGTGGTGGTTTATGAAATTTTCAATATGAAACAGCAGCTCGCAAAGAACAACAGTTGCATGGATGAGTTCTGAAATCTGCCATCAGATAGCGCTTTAAACAGTTTTAACAGCGCTGCGGTTGCTCGGAAAAACTGTTGCCATTTGAACATCAATTGAGTGCCGGAAAATTTTATTTTTTCATTGTACGCAGATTACATTTGCTTCAGGACCAGATCCTTTTTTCTTCTCTAGCGGCTCTTAAATATCCTTTTTTTCCAAAAAGGCACAATTGAGGAAAGTGAGAAGCCCATTCTTTCTTAAATTTTGCGATACGATACACCTTGGTCCGCTAGTCGCTTTTTGATCACGTGCAGCTGTTTATGTTTTGGACCTATTTCTGTACTTATTTTAAGAAACGACCTGCTGCTTTAAACATGAGTTTGACCAGCATACACAAGACTTTATATCAACATTTATTTGTGAAAAACATTTGTGCGCGCTGAATTCCGTTTGGTTTGGCAATTGTACAAAAAACGCTTCTGTTAATTAGTATAAGAAAAATGATAAAAAAAAATACAATCGTGGTGCATCCACATATCTACACGGGATATATACGTATGAATCAGAAACTAAGAATCGGTCAATTGTGTTGGTCTTCCAAGAAGAGTCAGACCCAAAAAAGGTTGTTCGTGCTAGGAACACTTCGAAAAAAATGGTGGCCTGTTTGTTTTTTTTTTTGTTGGCATCAGTGGAAGTGTGGCTACAGTGCCGATTTATTATTTGAATAACAATTGTTTTACATTTATCATATAAGAAATACACTTTACTAGACTTTTTTAATTTTTAATAACAATATTTCGAAAAAAATCCCTATTAGGGGTGTTTTTCGGTGTTTTAAGGGTGCCATATCAATATTTGGTTAACGGAACCCCAGTTTTCTTAATCAGCGATCCAGAAAACATATGATAAAGGATATTTTGTGAGTAAAACTTTTAAAAAACAGAAATGCGCATGTTTACTTAAGTAAAATCATATATTTATTGGATTTTTTAAGGTTATGTTGAATGTTTTCAAAACTTGGGAGATACCTAACAATAAAAAAAAAAATTTTTTCAAATCCATTAATAATTGCGCTGTAGAGGGCTTTTTGTCCAAAAACATTAAAAAAAATCCCACTGTATGCCGCTAGAAACTCGTAGAACTGACAATTCTGAATGGAATACATACAACCATTGATTTTCCAAAAGTCTTCAATGAAATAAAGAAATCCAACAAGCGAAGTGTAGCACAACGCAAGCTCACATATCGACCGAAACAACTTAGAATTTGACTGGTGAAAACATCCTTCATATAGTCCAGATTTGGTACTTAGTGGGATATTTCCATGTTTTGAAGATATCTCAATCGGTATGGCAAAAGTGCTAAAAGGCTAAAAGGCAATAAAACCATTTTGAGCTAAAACTATTTATTTTCCAGTGATCAACTTGCGTACTAAGCCTTCTCGATCCATTCATTTATTAATGAATAACTTCCAATCGTATTAAAATAATTACTATCTTATGCACAAAAATTTAATATAGATTTTAATATAAAAGTTTAGTAAAAATACAAATTGAGCTTGCAGGGCTTACCCGTAATGATCTGTGATAGTTCTGTAAAATTATTTATTAGATAAAATATAATCAAAATCCAATTTAAAATAAAAAAAAATTTGATGAAAATTTTGCGCAAAAAATAGCAGCTTAGGAAATTTTAGGTGGTAAGCGATTTTCTCATTTTTACTTGCCAAAATCTCAGAATTCTGACGCATATAGCAAAAACGGAGGGTGTGATCTCATTTAGCGCACAAAATCTCCCACAGATGCACTTGGTCTGTTCACTCGATATGACCATAAGTTGCATTTTGTGCGGTGTGTTATTCAAAATAAGTTTTTAGCTCCCATGCTGGTACTCTATCTCAGTCACTACTTTCCTACAATTAGGAAAAAATAGCATTGTAAATTTGAAAATTTTATTCTTGATTTATAAAAACAAATTTTGAAGTTGAAAATAGTAAAAATAACATTTTTTCACTTTATTTTAAACACAAAGAACCTTAAGTTCATTTTAAATTTGAAAAGTATTGAAAATAACATTTTTAACTTTAACTTCAATTGTAAATAAACCATAAATTGCATTTTGAAGTTTTAAAGTATTTGAAATATTTATTTTTTTATTAAATACTGTCACTTTGAATTAAATATGAAATCACTTTAAATCAATGTGGATGCTTTTTAAATTCAAATCAAAAATATTACTCTTCAATTTAAACATTTTCGGCTTTGGCGTTAAGTCATAAGAGTTTATGGTTGAATCAAATTTATAAAATTATAGATTTTGTTCCTGAATGAAATTACTTATATGAAACTGGTGTATCCAGTTTTAAAATTTGGTAATTTTTGCATAATTTTTTAAAAAATTGCTTTATTTGCGAAGCTAAAATTTTATTATTAAGGAAAGCAACCAAATAATAAATATTTCCTATTAAGTCAAAAATAATTTAAGGTTTTTATAAAGTGCTACCAATGGTAATAAATTCTTGTAATAATCAGCCGACTTCAACACACAGACATATAATATAATATTCCTGTATCCGTAGCATATTCATATGTACACGGATCGATCTACCGAGTCGCCACAGATAAGACAAATTGATTTATGTGCAGATGATGAGCGCGTGAGTCACATTTTTTTCACAGACTATGCGCCATAAGCGACATAAAGGGACAGTACCTTTTTGAATTAAAAAAAAAAAAAACAAAGATGAGATACAAAAATAAAAACGAAGTGAAAAGATCCATTATCTTTATAGGCGATGGTGGCGTCAAAATTCCTTTCATTAAAAAAAAAAAATATAAAAAATTTTGAAAAAAAAACTGTCACAGTCAATTAAAAGTATAGAAAAATACTAAGCGCGACTTTTAAAAAAAAAAAAATGGGCATTTATTAAAATGGTCAAAAAATTCATTCATGAAAATGTAATAGCTTAACAATATGCCGCAAAAGGACACGCTGCACATTGGTTTTATTACTGGAAAATGGCTATATTATGTCAACGTTATCACCTTTTATGGGATACAAAAAAAAAATAAAGGTATAAGAAAAGGATAACAATTGATTACAGTTGATGAAAATGATGAGCAGGTAAGTTAAAGCGATCCAAAGTCGATGAATGAAATAACAGGAAGTTTGTTAACCAATCGGAAAAAGGATATGCAGCATTTGGTTTGATGACATTATCGGACTTTTGTCGTGTAGATTAGACACGCGTTATATTCAGACCATAATGCATTTACACAGTTGTATGGTATAATGTATAAAAAAAAAACTAGGCGCCACTTTACGTTATTACAGGGTGTTCTTTATTTTGCTTTTTCCTATAGCAAGGTTGAATTTTTCATTTTCCTAAATATTCCTTATAGAGTTTTAAAGCCGCAGCAATAATTAAATTGCATTAAATAAAATTGTCAACATTTATAGAAATTTATAGTTTTATTACATGTGCGTTGTCCATTTAGAAAAAAAAATTAAAACGAAAACAGAAAAAACCATTTAATTACAGTCTCCGATAAGGAAAGTGTGTGTGTGTTTTTTTTGTGCTTCAAGCCATTTAAAATTTTCTACTTTTCTGACATATGTGGCAAAGTTAAATTTTTAGTTTTATTATCGTACTTTTGATGATCATGAACTTTTAATTTTATAGGGTGTAGCATTATAAATATAATTAAGTGTTTCCTTCAATAGGTAAACAGACTGTTACTTTAGTACGGAGCGCTCCATCAATTAAATAATCGAGTAAAGTTTTTATTGCTTTATTGATGTGAGCTCCAAGCACAAAGTATACTAGTATTCTAGCCAAGTGAACTTGTCACTTTCCACACCCAAAAAAAAAAAAATTAATGATTTTATGTATTTTCATCCATGATTTACCGCCAACGCCAAATATGTTTGAACTGGAGCGAAACGTTTTTGATTTGCATTCAAAGAGAATCCACATTGACTTAAAGTGATTTTATATATGACTCAAATTGAAAAAGTGTTAATTATCAAATACAAAAGGGTAACTCCAAATACTTTGAAATTTGAAAATGCATTGTAAAGTTTTTTACGATTGAATTAAAGTTAAAAAATGTTATTTTCAATCATTTTCAAATTCAAAACTACTTCAAAGTTGTTAGTGCTAAAAGTAAATAGAGAAAATGTTATTTTTACTATTTTCAACTTTAAAATTCGTGTTAATGTTGTTAGTGCTAAAAATAAACGGAAAAAATGTTATTTTTACTTTTTCAACTTCAAAATTTGCGGCTTTAAGTCAAAAATAAAATTTTCATGTTTGCATATGGCATTTTTCCCTGAGTTCATAAAGTTTTATTGCTATGGAAAATCCTTTACTTACTTACTTACTTAGATGGCCATAACAACCCGTTGTCAGGTTACGGCCGACCTCATTAGCTCTCGCCAGGCGCCTCTGTTTTGCGCGCTCCTTCTCCAATCGTTATTGCCAAGCGCGGTTAGGGCTTCCTCAGCTTGGTCTATCCACCGGAGGCATGGTCTCCCTCTTCGTCGTTGACCGGGGACCTTCCCTTCGAATACCTTTTTCGCTGGAGCTTCTTTATCCATACAATGGACATGACCCAGCCAGTGTAGTTGCTGTATTGTTATACGCTTAACTATGTCAATGTCGGCGTGGAGCTCATACAGCTCGAGGTTCATTCGAATGCGATAGTCGTCGCCAACTCGAACAGGACCAAAGATTTTGCGGAGAACTTTCCTCTCGAACACCCCAAGAGCGGCTGCGTCTGTTGTCGAAACCACCCATGCCTCAGCGCCATAAAGAAGCGCAGGTAGAATGAGCGTCTTGTAGAGTGTTAGCTTTGTCGATCGAGAGAGAGCTCTGCAACGTAATTGCTTACTGAGACCGTAGTAGCACCTATTAGCAATTGTTATTCTCCGCTTAATCTCCAGACTGACATCATTGTTGCTGGTTACGGCAGTGCCAAGGTAAATGAATTCCTTGACAACTTCTAATTTACAGTTGCCCGCTGTAACATGAGAGTCTAGATCCCGTGCTCTCTTGTTGTTGTTAGTAGACATCATGTATTTCGTCTTGCCCTCGTTTACCGTCAAACCCACTTTGGCTGATTCCTTTTCAATAGCAGTGAAAGCAGCAGTAACATCTCTCTTACTCCGACCGATAATATCAATAGCCGTGTTTTATTCGCTTTGGTTTAACCAAAATCTCATACAAATGTGTGAACCAGCTCAATTTCTAGTTCAATTGATTGAATTTTTTTTGTCTTTGCTAAAGTTTGAACCATCATAGACACAAACCTAAAATAATCAAAAGTATATGGCAACTTTGCTGAAATTTCGAAGAAGCGTTCTTAGGCCACGCGAGGCCTTGGGCAACCAGTCAGTGCTAGGCACAAATATTAAAATAGAAACACATAATAAAAATAAAAACAGTGACGAAACAACAGAAAACGAAAAGAAAACTTTGGTATTAGCGTCTGCGACACTATAAAAACAGTTTGAAATTATTTGACAAAAATAATTTGAAAAAAAAAAAATATTATATACTGATAAGTGAGGCCCCTACCGCGCTAGGCCCCGTTCAGCCACACGACCATAAAGCCGGCTCTGATTTGAAAATAGAATTTCTGTCAAACACTGCCATACCACCTATTGGTCAAATACAGAATTATAAAAAGTTAAGTTTATGCGATTTATTCACTTTTAGGTTTAACCAAAGCGAATAAAACGCGGCTATTATCATCAGCGTACGCAAGGAGCTGAACACCTTTGAAGAAAATGGTGCCATTATGATGCACACCGGCTTTTCGTACGATCCCCTCCATAATGAAATTGAAGAGATCGCACGAGAGCGGGTCGCCTTGTCTGAAACCTCGCTCGGTATTAAAAGTTCCGGAGAGGTCATTCCCTACCTTGACGGAGCTACACGTATTGCTCAACGTCATCCTGCAGAGCCTTATCAACTTTGCAGGTATACCGAACTCAGACATTGTTGCGTATAGGCAATCCCGCACTGGGCTATCGAACGCAGCTTTATAATCGACGAAGAGAGTGTCGTGGTGAGTGTCGATTTGATATTCATTGGTTTTCTCAAGGATTTGGCGTAGTGTAAAAATCTGGTCTATGGTGGACTTACCAGGTCTAAAGCCACACTGATAGGATCCGATCAGCGTTTCTGTATACGGCTTCAATCTTTCACACAATACGCTCGAGAGGATCTTATATGCGATGGAAATAAGACTGATACCCCTGTAGTTGGTGCAGATTGTCGGGTCTCCTTTCTTTTCATACAGGACAAAGCACGCTGAGATTCCAATCGTCGGGCATGCTTTCCGCTAGCCATATTTTGCTGATGAGTTGATGCATGCACCTTATCAATTCATCGCCACCAGCTTTAAATAACTCAGCTGGCAGGCCGTCAGCACCCGCTGCTTTGTTGTTTTTGAGTCGCTGGATAGCAGCTCGAACCTCTTCATGGCTAGGTGATGGTACTTCCACTGCGTTATCATCGATTGGTGGTATCGTACTGCATTCTCTCTGGGCGGAATTGGTGGAATCATCGCCCGTAAGCAAGTTGGAGAAATGCTGCCTCCATAACCTCAGTACACTCTGTGTATCTGTAACCAGATTTCCATTTTCGTCTCTACAAGTGGATGCTCCGGGCTTGAAACCTTGAGTTAGATACTTAACTTGTTGATAGAATTTTCGTGCATCCTTCTTGCCCTGGTATACCTCAAGTTCCTTCAAGTTTTTAAAGAATAAAAACTTTGAAATAAAACTTCAAAAAAAGCTAACACATGACTTGTCAATTGCATTACAAGTGTTTTTACTGCTTACTCCTAGCAATTATTGCACATTAGTATATTAGTATTCATTCCAGGTGGCTCGCGCTCAATGATTGAGAGAATTTCAGGAGAAGGGTGAGGATTATATAAATGAAGGCCTCCTAGTGAAATTTTCTATGTAAATGCAAGCAACACTTTTAACATAACCTTACTTAGGCAGCTTAGTCTGGATCTGGACCTAAATCATCATAGATGAGCCAAAACTTTGAAAAGAAATATTTTCGATTTCGATTGAGAAATAATTCACATTGATTTAAAGTGAGAAAATGTTAAATAAAAAATGTTATTTTCAGATCTTTTCAAATTCGAAATGAATTTAAAGTTTTAAGTGTTAAAAATAAAGGGAAAAATGTTATTTTAACAATTTTCAATCTTAAAATTTTCGGCTGTAAGCCAAAAATGAAATGTAAGAGACCAACTCCAAAAGTAAGAAGATTGCAGCAAGGCATGCCGCAATGGGTTGCAACACTATTTAAGAAACGTGCAAAATGGAGTTACTTCATTGAAGTACTATGCTGCAGCAAAAGCTCGACTTCATTTCGCTATAAGTTCGCAGAAAATGTTTGCTTCTTTAGAAATGGATTGCTTTGTTATTGATATCACATAGCGGAAATTCTTTAAAATTAGCTCGAAAATAGAAAAGCCATAAAACGTACAAAAAACAAACACCTTACGTTTTTATCAATAATTTGAAAAACCCCTTTTCAATACGTGAAGGTTTATGTTGTGTAAATACCATTGCTTAATTTGTAAAACACCAAATTAATAACCTGTCAGTTGTAAAGAATAAAAATAGCCTTAACACTCATAAGCTTTTTGTGACAGGCAAGTTAACTTATTGCCAAGAAAATATATAAAAAACTCCTTTCTTTGAATTGTGACTCAGCATGATATGGTGGTGTGGTGTGTTGCTATAAAATACCAGCAATTTTCAATCATTTGACGTGGATATGGATAACGTTACACGTCATACCAAAAGTGTGATCATTAAAAAATTGACGACAAACAAAGTTCAAGTTCATTTGTCATTTTTACAAATGCGAAATTTTTTGTCACACCTACAATTAGATTTAAAAAAAAAACCCCATTTCTTACAAAAAGCGGAAAATTGTAGCTGATTTTCATTCATGAAAATATGTTTATGTTTCGTTAAAAGTAAATAAACTAACGTTAGATATAAATAAATAAATATCAGCATATGCGACAGTTGTTACAAATACAATAAGTGTAAACAAAATTTCAAAGATACAATATCTTATCCGGTGCCTATCAACAACAACAGTACACCAGGTCACGACGATATGAAACGTCACAAATACTCGTCGCACAAGATAAAGGAAACTATGACAAAACATACATATGTTTTCATCACAAGTGATAATTTTATGCAAAAATCTTACAATTTGCAATACAGATTTTTAAGAGCTGAAATTTTTAAGATATAAAATTTTTTGGTTAAAAAAAATAAAACAAATGCAAGCAATGACGTCGTCGCAAGGGCATCATCGCCAAAGATTACCAATCACCTTCACTTGACTTTTATCTGCGCGCACTATTATCACACTTGCAGATATGTAATCAGATAATTTTCGAGATACCGCATGAAATTTAATAACAAACCAAAAACGACGTACGTATTTCCACACACAACAAAATATTATAGATAAATAAAGGAATTTATGAATGAATAGATACGTTGCAGCACGCCCTTTCCAAAAACAAAACGCAGAACAAGTGTACTATGGATTTATCTATTCAAACAAATGATACAATATCTTATCCATTACAATTTTGGACTGAGCTGTAGTATATCTTAAAAATACAATACAGACCTACTTTCGCTTTTGTTTTTGAGGTTTTTGACTTTCTGTTCTTAAAATAAATAAACTTTAGAAACCTGTTTTTTCTTTTGTTGTTGTAACCTTTTCATCTTCTATTTAAAGTCGCGTGCTGTATTTTAGCCATTATTTTAGCATTATCTGCTATTAAGCATCTGCGCGTATCGATAAGATTGCTTAATTTGTTCAAACTGTAAGTGGCTTATATATTCTTTGTAGTTGTTGTTTTTGGTTAGTGAATTGCTTAAATTTTGTTGTTGCTGTTGTTGTTGTTTTAAGTTGGCATTATCATACACTTTATCTGCATAAACAAAGTTGTTAACAATTGATCGTATTTGATATTCGTGGTTATGACCATAAAACGTTATCATCACGTGCTTAACATCAGCTTAAGATATGAGATGATTATTGGTACTGATATGTGTGGTTTTTTTTGAATTATATTAAGGCTTAAGTTATGCTCGCTGTTGATCGTAAATTAGATTTTTAAGTTATCAAAAAGATAACAAATTTTATTATGCATAAATAATGCTACCAGCTCTGTTGATATCAATGAAAATACATTTTATTTTGTCAAAAAGAGAATATTGCTGTTTTTTTGTCAATCAATCGGAGTCAAGATGATTCGTCGTTATTCTTCAGACTCGAAACTTTCAAATAGTAAAACGTTCACATTTTAATTACCCAGCGACGGATATGTTTTAAACAACATCGATGAATTAACTATTCACTGTAGGCAATAATGCTCACAACTCCGGCCACAATTGTAAATTCTTTTAAACAAAGGGATGGTCGCCTTGTAGGCAGCTTGACTACATTTCTATATACGATGTGTAACAAAAGAAAAGACAGATTGCCTTAAAACATCGCTTACTAAGTGCCTGTATAGTTTATCGTGTTGCCTACATCTCCACATACAAAGCATGCAACCAACAGGCAAGACCCATTACATCTCCATATACAAAGCAAGCAGCCAGCAAGCAGGCTGCCTACAGCTCCATAAACTAAGCAGGCAGCCAGCAAGCAAATAAACAAATTGACGACGAACACATTACACTTTTTGCAAAAATGAGTACTAAATGCTGGAGCAACATTGACTCATATCAACTTAGTGCAATTTTAAGTCGTTGAGCTCCAATCTATCTGAGATATCTGAGGCAAAATTATTCCTCATGAAAAGAGAAATATTTTTTCTATTGACACTACCTCGAAAACACTATGAAAAATCCTCAGTCGTTTGACCCGTATATACATTTTTTCTGAAAATTTGAATAAAATGCTACATAGGGTGCTTAGGAGTGATGCTGGATGGAGAGATGGTGTAAATGGAAAAGGTTTTTTCTTTTCTTGAGAAACATCTTTACCTCAAATACCTCAGGCAGATTGTAAAAGCTCAAAATCATATTAATTTTACAAAGCGGTCCAAAATCTGATGGCAAATTTGAGTTAAGTACCCCTAGTGTTTCACCGTGGCTACGAGGCAACCTCGTTCTTGGTTACGAGAACGACGCAAGACCGAGGCGAGAACGAGGCGAAATGGAAAAATAAATTTTCCTCGCTTGGCGAGATCACACCGGCATCTCGCCTCGGCCTCGGCGGTACATTTATAAAAGGTTGAGGCTGAACTAAGATTCAGTTAAAAAAATGGGCGGTGACATGCCTTCAATATGAGAAAAATTAACTTTATCATATCTCAATATCTCTTTGACGTAAGTAGATGAATCAGATTTAGTATATATTTTTCTTACAGTCTGTAAAAGGTTCATAGCTTAGTTTGGTTTGGAAAAATAGGCAATGCCTTGCCTTCCCTGAAAAATCAAGAAAAGAATTAAATTCATCATATCTCATCCAATTCACCAAAAATAAAAGCAAATCAGCCTATCAGGCCGGATACAGGTATAATTTTTTATTAATTTTAATAAAAACCTCTCTTTTTTACCGAGGTGCCTCGGGTGAGAACGAGGCGAGTCGAGACATGTGATGGCAAGATCTCATCTGAGGACGAGGCGAGGCGAGACTCAAGCCTATAAAACGAGGCGAGACCAAGATCAACTAGAACCTGACCTCGCCTCGGCCTCGGCCTCGGTGAAGCACTAAGTACCCCCAAATTACCCTGAGTTGATATCAGTCGATGTTTCTCTAAATTCACAGCACGTTCACATACCCCACAAGGAATTTCCACAAAGGACTATAGGAATGATGCCTATCCATTCTATCATAGGTTATCCGGATCAAACACTGTTGGAACAGCTTTCTCAAATTAGTACAGCTCACAACCGCTATATTGTTAGTTGAACATTTAAATATATGATTAATTTATCGTTATGCGTTTATTTTATCGCGTCTGCCTCTGATATATTGTGTTAAAGGCATAGTATAGTTAATGAAAATATAAAAGGCAGACGTCCACATATGTATGTAAAACAAAAAATTATGTTAAAAAACTTTATCGTTTTCCCTCAGGCAGACATGTAGGGTTTTGCTTTTTCAAATTATATGGGGTTGTATATATTGAAATCGACAATTTTGGTCAACTTCGTATATTTATTTTAGTGACACAAAATTTTCCCAAATACATTTTATTTAAGAGTTGAAAATCTTAATTTATAAAGTAAATACATAATATAAAAGACCGAAAAAATAGAAGAGTAAGTCTTTCGTAACAAAATTTGCATGGCATTAGTTTTGAATAGCTCTATATCCTTAATAGCATGCACCTTGAGTGCTCAAAAACGTCTGCCTTCGAAAAATTAGCGCTGCAATCATTTGACTTCTTTGTTTTTGTTTTTTAAGTAAAAGAACCAGTCAGGCAAGAAACAGGCAGACGTTATAAAATGATATATTTATTAACAAAATTGAGGTATGGTATTTATATTTTTAAATATAGCAATACTAAGTGGCAGAGGTGTTTTCTCTCGTTTCTTATGACATCATCTTTATAATTAACGCAATCTGCCTGATTACAAAATCAATAAAATTTGTTTATATCAAAGAGAGTAAAAAAAAATTAAGAAAACGCAGTAAAAAAAATCGTCTGCCTCTTGCATTTATTTGTTTTTGTGCTTAGACACATTTTTAAAATGAAAGGCAGACGCGATAGAATGGCTTATGCTGCATTTTTTTACAGTTTAAAAGGAATCTCATTAATAGCGCAGAGACAACGCAATGGCAGAGATTGCTTGCACTATTTACATTACTTAGAACTTTATGATTTTCAAACTCATTTTTAGGAGGGGGGGGGGGCAACTATTCTTGCTCCACCCTATTGCACAAAGGCCAGCCAACTGTCTACACCATAAATTCGAGTTTGGCGGCTCAATCTTTTTATGAAAAATAAATTTAGTACACCAGAGCTCCCAATATAAACTGTATGTTTGCCAAAAGTTGTTAAATGAACGAGAATTAAAATTAAAAAAATAAAATCATGTCATGACAGTGAGCAATATGCTGTCATTGTTGTTGTTGTTGTTATTATTGCTATTGTTATATTGACATTTTTTTTTCCTCATATGAATACTTCGTGGCAGAGTCAATTTCTTGTTGACGCTTTTGATGTTGTTAACTTTCTGATTTCCGATTTCAAGTCGACACCAACGCTTGAGCCAAATAAATAAATATTGGTAATAGTAACAACAACAGCAACAACAACAGCAACAACAACAACAACAGCATAAACAATAAGTTTTTGTTTATTGGCACAATGGGTAGCGGGGAGACTGAAGCACGGCAAAAGAACTGTTAACAACGATTTCCTCTTGCTCTAGAAAATGAAAAGTGAAAAATGTTGTTGACACAACTTTGACGCGTACATACCTAGTTAGTATGACGACTATAGCGACCAACGACAAAAAAAAAACAAAAAAAAAAGATGACACAACAACACTGTGACAGCAATGACAACAACAACAACAGCAATAGCAACATTAACGCAGGCCAAAACGTCAACAGCATTTTTATTGTAGGTGACAAATTGGGTTTTTTTTTTTGCTTTTTGGTCTGATCAGTAGACTTTTGTAGTTTGCCGCGAGCATGCGCGACGTTTTTGTTACCGATTTGACACAAAATGTCAGTGTTAGTGTACTGAAGTTGGTTGCAATTACTCGGTTTTTCAGCTTATGAACTTTCGAGGAGAAAACATCGAATGTTATCCGCCAGACTTAGCTCAATTTCTATAGTACAAAAGCAGCTTTATAAGGAAAGAAGCAGTATGCCCCATGTTCAAACCTATATTTTTTCTGTCTAGTGCTCACTTCTATAATCTCATCTTGCAATAATTTGCTGGCTATCGAATGATTAAGAAAGCATAAGCTAAGAATGCGCTGATCGCTCTTTTGTTTACTGTCTGTAAAGTAGACAGTAAGGACAATGGAGACAATATAGAGACAATAGCAGCAATAAATCCAGTAAAAATAGTATATACAACATAGACTTTGAGAAAAATAAATACTTTAGGAAGAAACACCACATTAAAGACAGTAACTTCAGTTCAAACACTTAGGCCAATGAAGACAATTGCGACAATGATGACAATGACAATAAAGAACAATATAAAATAAATGCAATAATAACATTTGATGATTAAGACAGCGAAGACAGCAAAAATAATATATTTAAGACAATAAATACATGAAAAGCAATGAAGACAACAAGTTCCATTAACTCATTCCAGACTATTGGATATTTAAATACCCAAAAGAATAGTGAATTTTAAAAAATAATACAAGGCGACAGGCAAGAGGTGTTGTGGTTTTTAAAGCATTTTTGGGTAGAGGAAGGATTGGTCTGAAATGAATATTTTTATTTTTCCGAACTTCTTAACAACATAAACATAAAATTTCCAAAATTTTGGTGGAAAATCGATTCAGGCAAATTTGAAGAGCTAAAGCAAAAAGCTCGAAACAAATTAAAAGATCCTATGAGGGATGCTATAATAAAACAGATTTTATTGAATGAAAAGTTGGGGACGGTAAACTTTTTTTTGTTGTTTTTTTATTTGTCTCATAGAGGGCTATTGGGTAAAAATTTACCCATGCCATATCTCCGGTGTGCCGATAGGGGAAAATTTATTTTTTCATCAGCAACTTCTATTGATCCCCTGACCTCCCACACCAATTTTACCAAAATTGTACGGACCCATCTGGTATCAGTCTGGAATGGGTTAATACGATTAGCGCAGTATGTTCAGAGAATACAACAAAGACAACAAATTCGACGGAAATGTAAAGACAGAAAGACAAAATAGGAAAATTTGGGATTACAGACAATTAAGAGAATAAAGAAATCTACAAAGGCAATAGAAGTTATAAAGTCAATGAGTACAATAAAAACAACGAAAGCTTTAACTCCCATACTCTTCAACTACTTAAAAGCTAACCATTCGTATTTTTGACGAACAAATACATTTTTGTTCTTTTAAAGGTGGAGTGGTATACTTTTATTTAGTAAAATGGTTTCATTGCCAGCTACTGAAAGTTAACAGATAATTACAAGATTTATTAATTTAAAATTTTAGAATATGAATGGAGCTTTTTATTAGTATTTAGATAAGCTTCGACTTAACTTAGAAAAATTTTTTGTTTTGGGCAAAACCAAAACTTTTCTATGAATTCTTTGGCATTTCCTTAAATTTAGATCATTAACACTAAAAATAAATTAACACTAACCATTAATATGTTTTTAACGTAAACACAAAAAAGATTTAAAAAAAATACTTCCACAAAATCTAACCATTCGTCAAAATGTCGAACAAAAAACTCAAAATACTCACTGACTGGGCTCAAGCATGCTTTCGGCGAAAACTGAGTTGGTGTGAGACTACGTATAGCTAGGCGAAATGGTTGGAGCGAGAGAGCTGAATATTTGACTGATGCTCGTCAAAATGACGAAGGTTAACTATATAGATTTAAGGTCAGTAAAGAAAACTTAGCGTTTCAGAAAGGATCTTTCTATTTCAATCATAAGTGCTGCCGTTTGCTTTTTCCACGATTGCCGTATTTCTCAAGTATTCATTTAAGAACCGATTACTTCAAATATGAAAATACCCTAATCAGGCTATTTAACATTTTTTTTTTGTGTGTTAACGGAAATTCATGTGTAAGTTGGGCAATTGTTAAGCACTTGCCAATATTTTTTTGTTTGAATGCCTTGTGTCTTACTGCCGTCATTTATGACCGGAACTTGTACTGGACTTAAGAATATCTTTTGAAGCTTCACTTAAATTATTTTGTATTGTTACTTCATTGCAGATGGAAGCACAGTCGCAGCAGCAATTGCAGCAACAACAACATCAGCAACAAGCATTAGCGAAACATCAACAGCAGCAGCAGCAGCAACAGCAGCAACAGCAACAGCAACAGCAACAGCAGCAGCAGCAACATTTGTTAGAGAAAATAAAAACTGAGCCAAATGTGACAAACGATTCATTGCATACAACGCAGCAACAATCACAACAGCAGGCAGCTGCAGCGGCAGCTCTTGAAGAACAACAGTCGGAGCAACAGCAAACTAGTCATCCAACAGCACGACACACACCCACCTCAGTTCCTACCATAGTGCAACAACATTCGCAACCAAGTGACGAGCTATTACGTCTTGATCCTACAGGCGGAGTTTTGCCACTAGTGCGCACACAACAACGTCGGATACTAACAACAGCGGGAACACTGTGAGTAAATTTTCAATGTGCCATACGGTCAATCTATATCGCCTTCACAAACGAAACTTAACCATACGAAATTTCTTCTTTTCATTCATTCCTTCACAGTGAAGTCAACGATCCGCGTGAGAGCGATCAAACCGATTCCCAAACCGAATTTCATCATCACTCCCCTGCCGATTATGTTCAGATGACACCGCGTAACGACGATCAACCACCACCGGGTACGGTGTACACTTACGCCACCACTGAAAGTGGACAACAAATTCTTTGTGCCGAAAATGCAACGGGCATAAAAATCGAATCGATTGACAAGGAACAACATACTGCATCCGAACAGCAGCAACAGCAACAACATCATCAGCAGCAACAGCACCAATTGCATCAGCAACATCAGCATCAACAGTGTCCCACCCCAAACGGTGGTCCTTATACTGAATCGATTGTACTAACTTCCGCTGCGCTGCATCAACATCCGCACATCAGCAACAATGGCAACCCCGCAGGCGGAGTTGTAGGTCACCCGTCGGCGCATAGCAGTCATGCTGGCACACCGTTGCGTTTCGAAGATGGTGAACGCTACAGCACCATAATTGATTCGGGTCATCAGACACCCTCGACAATTTACTATGATTCACCTGTGGTTGATGCGACTACGCATGCAAATGAGAGCAAAACCTTCACCGATCTGGGTAATGCACCCACATTCGTCAACTACCCGCAGCCGTCGGCATATGCGTTAGGCAATACCCTCTACACCGTACCGACAGGTCCATTACTCTGTAAATCGGATCCGAATTTGGCGTCAGTGCGCCCACAAAACCAATACCAGTCTATGTCGCTCTATGAATCAGGACATTCTCCAGCGCCAGAACAGGCCTTGTGGGCGACAGCTCAGGGCATGGAATTCCAGAATGTTGGTTATGTAAGTAGCAAGGAAAATATCTTGAGAATTGCTTCCATCATTTCCATTCATCCATTTGTCTACATTCCAATTTGAACGCTGCTTTTACAAAATTTTTAACACAACACTTTCTCATCCCATCTCGCACCCGCCTCTAATTTAGAATCCCTATCATCACCAGGTAATGGATGACTACAACCACGGCAATATGTCTACCACCCATTGGACTACAACTACTTACGATCCGACAGTGGGCAACTCAATGCCTGATGCTCTCAAATGTGAGTACTGTAGTTCACCTTACATGCGCAAAGGTAATGAGCTCTTTTGTCCCAATTGTACCGTGGTGCATGCTACAAGGCAAACTGTACGCCTACCGCCACGTCAATCGAAGCCAAAATCCACCGCTGCAGCCAATAATCGACGCAATGGTGTAACCTGCGCCAATTGTTCCACCACGTCGACAACACTTTGGCGTCGTAATAACGAAGGCAATCCCGTTTGCAATGCCTGTGGCTTATACTACAAGCTGCACAATATGAATCGTCCATTAACCATGAAAAAAGAAGGCATTCAGAAGCGTAAGCGAAAGCCGAAAAGTAATACAGGTCTACCAATTAGAACGCCACAGTTGCCAAGTAAGTTCCAGCGATCAATCAATGTTGATGTTTTTTGTATTTACTCTTTGTTTTACAGGTATGCAACAGGGTGTTAATTTAATGGTATCAGGTGGTCCTATTTATCCATCACAGATTCAGTCAATTGGTCTTCCCATAAATGGGCAACAAAGTTTACCTGGAGAGCTGCATGACATGTCCACGGGTGGTTCACGCAGCATGCCCTTACCACATACTGAAGTAAGCTCGCTTAATATGTCAAGGCATCATATGACAACGGAGAATCATTCGCCGTATAGTAATCCTCCGTCACAAAGTCAATCACCGCATTTGCCAAACTCTAGCACCTTGAACCGACAAATAACACAATCGTAAGTATAACTCTTAAAACTTAACATTAAAAGGGGAGAATAAGGGGGTCTATTTTTTGATGTTCCATATAATGTTTGAATGAACTCATGAAAAAAACCGATTGTAGAAGATGAAAGTTGACTCCTCGGATGATATATGTACCTACTGCTATAGTGGTCCTCCTTAGACAAAGTCGTATACTATAAGCAATTAAATAAGGTACAAGAGATGAATATCGTCGCAAAGTATCAATGGTAGCGATAGTATCGACAAATATCGACAGTATTGAAAACTATCGATGATATCGGAAAGTACCGACAATGTGAAAAAGTCTATAGAAGTAGAATAACATTGGGATGTATCAAAAAGGAGTATTAAATAATAATGAATTGTTAGGAAAGATCTAAAGATATCGCACATTATCGGAAAGAATGAAGAATTGAATTGAATGCAATTAATATCAAGGAGCGACATTGTAAAAAATTTTAAAACTTAAGTCACTGCTTTATCGTTATAAATTGATATTTGAGTCTTTTATCGATCAAGGACAACAACAGTTTTGGTTTTTTGTTCTTTAAGGTCAAAAATAATCGATAAATTATAATCGTAACTTTTTATCGTCATATTTCTTGTTAAAATAAAACCCTCATTTTGGATCTCCATTTTTTCGTAAGCCATTTTTCGATATTTTTCGATAAATTTCGATGTTTTTTGAAAAGTTTTAACTTATTAGATAATTTTTAACAAGTTTCGACTCATATGTTCTTCGATATTGTTCGACTATGTTCGTTTTTCTATCGGTTGTTTTGATTTTTTCTATGTCTGTCGATAAGTTTCAGCTTCCTCGATGTTATCGATAAATTTTAATTTTATCGACTTTAACTTTTTGATCATTATTAATTTTTTGTGTGGATTTCGATAAGTTTAATTTTTTTTCAAAATTTTTCGATAATTATCGCATTTTAAAATGTTTTTCAATAAATATCGATGTTTTTTGATAAGTTTTGGCTTATTCGATAATTTTTAACAAGTTTCGACTCATACGATGTTCTTTGATATTTTTCGATATTTTTCTATAGCTTGTTTCGATTTTTTCTATGTCTTTCGATAAGTTTCAGCTTCCTCAATGTTTTCGATAAGTTTCAATCACAACGACTTTGACGATAATTTTTGACCATTATTAATTTTTTTGCGTAGCTTTCGATAAGTTTAATTTTTTTCGATATTTTTTGATAATTATCGCATTTTAAAATGTTTTTCGATAAATTCTGATGTTTTTTTTTGATAAGTTTTGGCTTATTCGATAATTTTTAACAAGTTTCGACACATACGATGTTCATCGATATTTTTCGACTATATTCGATGTTTTTCTATCGCTTGTTTTGATGCTTTCTATGTCTTTCAATCTTATCGCCTTTGACGATAATTTTTGATCTTTTTTAGTTTTTTGCATGGCTTTCGATAAGTTTAATTTTTTCGATATTTTTCGATAATTAACGAGTTTTAAAATGTTTTTCGATTCACTTGAACACAAAGTTAGAACTCGGAAAGGTCGATAATGCCCGAAACTTATAAAAAAACATTGAAAATGTCAATAAAAGTCGCAAATTATCTAAAACCATCGAAAGTAGTCCTTACTTATAGAGAAACTTGAAATTCTTGAAATTTATATTTCAGGTATTTTTGATTAAAAAAAAGTAAATCAAAAATAAAAGTTATTTTTAAGGCTCAGAAATAAAAATCCAAATTTATTTTTCTTTATTTTGATCGAAAAAATAAAAATTAAAAATAACGATTTTTTTTAATCGATAAACATAAAAATTCAAAACTACAACTATTTATGATCGAAATAAGAAAACAGTCCGAAATGACGTTTATGCATTGATTTCCAAAATAAAAAAACATGGCATTTTCTACACTCAACGTCAAAAGAAACTTTCATTCATTCATCTTTCGTTTTTTTACTTTATTGTGTCATTTGAGCACAATTTTCGATATTAAGGATTATTTAATGTACCGAATAAAAATTTAATAACGGGTGGGATATAGAAATTATATTAAACTGCAATATAGAGAAGCTGATATTTTACATATGTATACCTTTTTTTGTATTACAGGGTGCCCCCAATTGATGGATCGCGTACCAGCAATGGAGAAATTCCAACGAGTGTTATTACACGCACTGGATTACCAGAAAGATCGTCGAATAATTAAAGCATTTCAATTTAAGAATAAAACTGAATTTGTTGCCAAATATTAACAACAGACTTGCCCTAAACCATGTTGCCAAAAAAGACAAGTATTTACGAGTATTTAAGTTATAGCAAATTACAATATGAAAAAGTTCCCAGTATGATTTTAATTAAGTATAAAAAAAGAGGAAAACTTAAATTACATACATAATGTGTTATATACATTATACATATATGTATACAATGTAGTATAAAATGTACTTGTAATTTAATAATAATTCATTTAAAAAAATTTTCCTCTACTTTAAGTTTAAAAATATTTTTTGAATTTTACCTAAATGTAACTAAATGTTAAAAAAGTTTTTATAGTAAAATAAATTTTAAAATAATTTCCCACAAAAAAAAAACGAAAGAAATCGGACTTAATGTATTAATTTTAGAGTTGAGAGAAAAAAAAGGAAACACCATAAAATTCCAACAAAAATTCCATAGTTGATAGTGTTTCACTGTCAACCGTTTGTCAGCCACCAAATTGATCCAAATTAATTTTAATGACCCTCTCGTCCACAGGCAAAGCGAACGAAAACCAAAAACAAAACAAAAAAAGCAAAGGATCCTCTAAATAGCAATTTGGTGTCGTCGCTTAAAAGCCTGTCGCTATGTCTTCTTTCAAAGAGTTCGAGCAGCACCCCCCAACTGGCGGCAAAGCGGCTTCATCATAACGCCACCACCAAAATCAACAAAAGCACCACCAGCATTGTTTGGAATTCGGCGACTTTCATACCTGCCGTTTCATACGCATGATGCAAAATACTAAACCACAAAGAAGAATTCAATGCTGGTTGAAGCGCTGAGGGAGTAAAGTGAAAAGGGGGGCCGCCGACTGTAACGCCTTGTTAAGCGAAAACCGCACAAAACCTTTTTGGCGTACGCGCGATCAATTAGGCAAACTTGTTTTACGATCGATTTTATTACTGAGGTTAGGACTTAATGGAAGAATTTGCCAGATTTTGCATGCGGATGAGACTAATGTGCTAAGCAGTACGATGATTAAGAAACGGAATGGAATGCTATGATCATTTCACTCAGTCGTTTGTGATTTGTATGTAGAAATGTTGAGAGGAAAGGAGAAATTTAATTTATTTATAATTTTACAAATTGATTTAATTATTGACAGTAGCAGTAAGATGCTGTCTGATGTTAATAACAATGAACTATATCTTAAAAATTCAATAGACATAGATCCTTCATTAAAAATCTCTGATGCGCATGGAGAGATCAAATGCACTGCTTCACGGAAAGCTTAAATTGATTACTGAGAAGAAGAATTCAGTGAGTCCATGTGATACGCTCTGTATTATGTGTGCTCCAGGGCAAGATTCTATTAAAGACTATACTAAAATCTGCAGCGGAATTCACAAGATCAATGTGCAGGCCCGAACTTAGAGGCACTTGGCATTTGGGACCCTCTCCCCCGTTTCGAAATCATTCCATTTCATTTCCATTCCAGAATTACGCAGTCTATGTTACTATAATTATGTTAATCTATTATATTGAATCATACGACGAGCTTTCTTCTGATCAAAAGAACGAATGATGTCATCATATTCAATTGACTGGTTTATTCCTGATAATAAAGAAAGGAGACATGGCAATCTGCGTCTTATTTCCATCGCATATAAGATCCTCTCGAGCGTATTGTGTGAAAGATTGAAGCCGTATACAGAAACGCTGATCGGATCCTATCAGTGTAGCTTTAGACCTGGTAAGTCCACCATAGACCAGATTTTTACACTACGCCAAATCCTTGAGAAAACCAATGAATATCAAATCGACACTCACCATCTCTTCGTCGATTATAAAGCTGCGTTCGATAGCCCAGTGCGGGATTGCCTATACGCAACAATGTCTGAATTCGGTATACCTGTAAAGTTGATAAGGCTCTGCAGGATGACGTTGAGCAATACGTGTAGCTCCGTCAAGGTAAGGAATGACCTCTCCGGAACTTTTAATACCGAGCGAGGTTTCAGACAAGGCGACCCGCCAAAGTGGGTTTGACGGTAAACGAAGGCAGGACGAAATACATGATGTCTACTAACAACAACAAGAGAGTGCGGGATCCAGACTCTCATGTTACAGCGGGCAACTGTAAATTAGAAGTTGTCAAGGAATTCACTTACCTTGGCACCGCCTTAACCAGCAACAATGATGTCAGTTTGGAGATTAAGCGGAGAATAACAATTGGAAGGTCCCCGGACAACGACGAAGAGGGAGACCATGCCTCCGGTGGATAGACCAAGCTGAGGAAGCCCTAACCACGCTTGGCATTAACGATTGGAGAAGGCGTGCGCAAAACAGAGGCGCCTGGCGAGAGCTAATGAGGTCGGCCGTAACCTGACAACGGGTTGCTATGGCCATCTAAGTAAGTAAGTTTATTCCTGACTCTTTGTACATTACAGAGAGTGAATTTAGCCTGTTCTCTTCTATGGTAGATCTTAAGTAATTCTTTACTCTCTTTAGCGCTGAAAATAAGCGTTCTACTGAGCAGTTTGACGCTGCTGTACACGATAGCACTCGGAGCGCAATTCCTCCGCTTGGATAAATATCCAAAAATACCTTCTAATAAATATTTGTACAGCTTTGGTGATTATAGCCCTATAACTTCATCATTAGATGGCAAATGAGCACGCAGGTGTAGACATTTGTTTTGCAGAGTCGTACCTAAATCCTCTGAATATAAAGCTATCAGGTTTCTAGCTCCTTTACTGAAGTGTTTAGATTCCAAGCGATTTAGTTTCGTAAGAAAATCAAGAAAATCAAACTCTTTATAAGCAGATCCTCGTCATTGTAGTTCTGAAATAAGATTATCTATAATGACATTATAAATGGTAACTCTGAATCTGTCCTTGCCAGAGAGTTCGGTCTCGTTTCCCTTGACTTCATCGAACTGAAATTTACGCTTACGTTTCCTCTGAATGTCATATGCATAGTTATTTTCACCTGATTTTTCAACAGCTTTCGACTCATAAAAATCAATGGTTCTGGATTCTCTTAAGTCTCCTATATACGTTACCAAAAATTGATATAGTTAAGCGATAGTACCCAGGTCGATGCTGACAGATTGAAGAGACTTGTTCACTTTATTGAATTTTTCCAAGATGTGATTTCAGAGAAGCGTCAAAAAGCAAGTTTCGATCAAGTCTAATGAATTCAGAAGACCTAAAGCTTCAGAATACGCAAATGGTTTTTCATTTCTATAATTGCCAATTATCTGAAGAGCTGCCATGATCTCATCCCAGGAAGAACATAGACTTCGGCATATGTCAGCTCGAGCAGACCATCTTGTCTGAGTTCAGTTTCAGTTTGATAACAAAATTTCCCAGCTGTGTGTTGAAGCCGAAGAAAAGTTATACAATGATTGCAAAATACCGAAGAGAGATATAGCAGCTTGGCAAGACTCGGCCGCACTTGTACCAACAAGATTCAGCGAATTAGGCGAACATGGAATGAAATCTATTAGAGGGCTTACTTGTTTTATTTTCACTTGAAGGTCACAATACACACAAGCGACATATTATAAGCATTGTCGTCAGACTACCCCGACAATAGCCAAGTCGTGTCTTTTCAACGTCTCTATGTTTATGGCCACAATTTGAAATGTATTTCTAAAACCGTTCGACGTGACATCCGTTTTCAGAGACATATCTGACTATAAAAGAAAGTTGATCTACGTGAGAAATGTCCCCGACTGGGACTGGGGCCCCTAGGCCATGGCCTTGTAGGCCTAGGCGAAAATCCGGCACTGTCAATGTGGTAATCATTTAATATGCCCAATGTCTATTATTTTTTCAGTTAAAGCTAAGCATTTTGACATGTTGTTATTGTAAAGGTAAAGTAAAGGTAAAGTAAAGGTAAAGTAAAGGTAAAGTAAAGGTAAAGTAAAGGTAAAGTAAAGGTAAAGTAAAGGTAAAGTAAAGGTAAAGTAAAGGTAAAGTAAAGGTAAAGTAAAGGTAAAGTAAAGGTAAAGTAAAGGTAAAGTAAAGGTAAAGTAAAGGTAAAGTAAAGGTAAAGTAAAGGTAAAGTAAAGGTAAAGTAAAGGTAAAGTAAAGGTAAAGTAAAGGTAAAGTAAAGGTAAAGTAAAGGTAAAGTAAAGGTAAAGTAAAGGTAAAGTAAAGGTAAAGTAAAGGTAAAGTAAAGGTAAAGTAAAGGTAAAGTAAAGGTAAAGTAAAGGTAAAGTAAAGGTAAAGTAAAGGTAAAGTAAAGGTAAAGTAAAGGTAAAGTAAAGGTAAAGTAAAGGTAAAGTAAAGGTAAAGTAAAGGTAAAGTAAAGGTAAAGTAAAGGTAAAGTAAAGGTAAAGTAAAGGTAAAGTAAAGGTAAAGTAAAGGTAAAGTAAAGGTAAAGTAAAGGTAAAGTAAAGGTAAAGTAAAGGTAAAGTAAAGGTAAAGTAAAGGTAAAGTAAAGGTAAAGTAAAGGTAAAGTAAAGGTAAAGTAAAGGTAAAGTAAAGGTAAAGTAAAGGTAAAGTAAAGGTAAAGTAAAGGTAAAGTAAAGGTAAAGTAAAGGTAAAGTAAAGGTAAAGTAAAGGTAAAGTAAAGGTAAAGTAAAGGTAAAGTAAAGGTAAAGTAAAGGTAAAGTAAAGGTAAAGTAAAGGTAAAGTAAAGGTAAAGTAAAGGTAAAGTAAAGGTAAAGTAAAGGTAAAGTAAAGGTAAAGTAAAGGTAAAGTAAAGGTAAAGTAAAGGTAAAGTAAAGGTAAAGTAAAGGTAAAGTAAAGGTAAAGTAAAGGTAAAGTAAAGGTAAAGTAAAGGTAAAGTAAAGGTAAAGTAAAGGTAAAGTAAAGGTAAAGTAAAGGTTAAGTAAAGGTAAAGTAAAGGTAAAGTAAAGGTAAAGTAAAGGTTAAGTAAAGGTAAAGTAAAGGTAAAGTAAAGGTAAAGTAAAGGTAAAGTAAAGGTAAAGTAAAGGTAAAGTAAAGGTAAAGTAAAGGTAAAGTAAAGGTAAAGTAAAGGTAAAGTAAAGGTAAAGTAAAGGTAAAGTAAAGGTAAAGTAAAGGTAAAGTAAAGGTAAAGTAAAGGTAAAGTAAAGGTAAAGTAAAGGTAAAGTAAAGGTAAAGTAAAGGTAAAGTAAAGGTAAAGTAAAGGTAAAGTAAAGGTAAAGTAAAGGTAAAGTAAAGGTAAAGTAAAGGTAAAGTAAAGGTAAAGTAAAGGTAAAGTAAAGGTAAAGTAAAGGTAAAGTAAAGGTAAAGTAAAGGTAAAGTAAAGGTAAAGTAAAGCTTAAGTAAAGGTTAAGAAAGAAACTGTTTTCCAATTTAAATTAAATATACATTGGGTATATAAGGATGAGAGAGAAGTTAAGACAAGATTTAAGAATGGTATACCCATATGTTAAGCTTGCGGACAAATGTTTAATCAATCCAAATTAATAAAACGCCAAACTTAACTCAAGCATCCAATAAATTCCCAACAACCTGCCCGTAACAATTAAAAGCTGATTCATCATGAAAGCTACAAATATCTGTTCTACGATAGCTTTCAAGTTTTCGAATAAATTTATTGGCTGCACTTTTCTTAAATTTTAACTTAAAACTTTATGTTAATTTCATGCTACACACGGCATTATTGAAAAAAAAACCTTTTTTTTCATCAAAAAAAAAAAACTAAATAAAAAATACTATCCGATATTGCATACCAAGCAGCTGAGATGACTGCGCCTGAGTCGTTGCGTATCTCAATTTTTATCTATTTTAACTGCAAGATTTTAAAGCGCATTCTCTTGTCGTTTGTCGGTTTTGTAATGCTCTTGATCCGATACACCGCCGGCCGCGATTGTTGGCTGACTTGGTACAATCGGTCGTTGAGTTGGCGGCATTGTTCTGGTTTAATCTTTTAAGTCGCTTAAGTGGCGCCTAAGTACAGAAACGTAAACACACACACACACGCATACACAACTTAAACAGCGCTGCTAAATACCGGCTGAATAAAGTTACGGCCTTTTCACTGGCTAAAGTGTAAATTATATGTATGTGCGTAGGAGCAGCGGTTTAAGTTAATCTCAGCCCAAGGGTTTAAGAAAAAATGAATGGTTTAAGCTATGAATAAATTAGGTATTGATTGGGGCGAGCTTTTGATATGCTAAAGTTACGCTAGAAAGCAATACAATGTGGTTTAATTTGTAGATGACGCTAGAGAATAAAATCCATTGAACTGCTTTCTATATCAAGATATTCAGAAGTGGCGTGATCTATTTTTGAATAGACGCTTCAAAATCGGAGTTACTAACAATAAGTGAAGTTGCAACGTGCCATCTGTCCTCATCATCCTCGAGTAGTGTTTCACCGAGGCCGAGGCGAGGCGAGGTTCTAGTTGATCTCGGTCTCGCCTCGTTTTATAAATTTAAGTCTCGCCTCGCCTCGGCCTCGGACGAGATCTTGCCATCACATGCCTCGCCTCGCCTCGCTTCGCCTCGTTCTCGGCCGAGGCACCTCGGTAAAAAAGCGAGGTTTTTATTACAATAAATAAAAAATTATATATGTATCAGGGCTGATAGGCATCAAGCCTCAAGAAATAAAATAAAATATCTGTTTTTATTTTTGGTGAATTGGATGAGATATGATGAATTTAATTCTTTTCTTATATGGGAAGGAGACGCAATGCCTATTTTTCCAAACCAAATTAAGCTATGAACCTTTTACAAACTATAAGCAAAATATGTACCAAATCTTATTTATCTACGTCAAATAGATATTGAGATATGATAAAGTTAATTTTTTTCTTATATTGATGGCATGGTACCGCCCATTTTATTAATTGAATCTTACTTATGCCTCTACCTTTTATAAATATACCAAGTTTTATTAATCTGCATCAAGTTGTTGATAATATATGATGAATTCTGTTTTTCTCTTATGTGGGGGTGGCATCACAAATTTATCGTAAACTATATTACGGAGCATTCCAAATCATAAGAAACGAAGGCATCAAGCCTCAAGAAATAAAATAAAATATCTGTTTTTATTTTTGGTGAATTGGATGAGATATGATGAATTTAATTCTTTTCTTATATGGGAAGGAGACGCAATGCCTATTTTTCCAAACCAAATTAAGCTATGAACCTTTTACAAACTATAAGCAAAATATGTACCAAATCTTATTTATCTACGTCAAATAGATATTGAGATATGATAAAGTTAATTTTTTTCTTATATTGATGGCATGGTACCGCCCATTTTATTAATTGAATCTTACTTATGCCTCTACCTTTTATAAATATACCAAGTTTTATTAATCTGCATCAAGTTGTTGATAATATATGATGAATTCTGTTTTTCTCTTATGTGGGGGTGGCATCACAAATTTATCGTAAACTATATTACGGAGCATTCCAAATCATAAGAAACATATATGTATGTCAAATCTTTCGTCGGTCGGTTGAACGGTTTAGGAGTCCATTAGCAACGAACATACATATATTGATCTTTATTTATATACTAGCATTACCCTGTGCGTTTCGCATCACCTTACCGGTTCTTAGAAAGACTATTAGAATAAATCAATTTAAATGCAGTGTTGTCAATCCTGCAGTTTTGCTTATAGCCTTACATAGCCTTACATGCTTCCCTAACTGATCAATCGAGGCGAAGTCGCATAGAAGCTGATGCGATCCAAGCACTTCTGTGCATTAGCGCTTGGACCAAATCTGAACTCGTAAGAAGCACATGCGGATTAAAAATAAAACAAAGTAGTTTACTCAAAATAAAATACTAAAATATTAGTTAAATATAGATTTTATTATAAAAATTACATTCATATTTTGAATCTGCATATGATTCTTACGAGTTCAGATTTCGTCAAAACGCGCCTCGCTCTTGGTTTCGAAAACGAGGCTAGGACTAGGCGAGGCCGAGGCGAGTACGAGGCGAGGTGCCGTGTGATCTCGCCTCGCCTCGGTCAAGCGAGGAAAATTTATTTTTCCATCTCGCCTCGTTCTCGCCTCGGTCTCGCCTCGTTCTCGTAGTCAAAAACGAGGCTGCCTCGTAGCCTCGGTGAAACACTATCCTCGAGGAATTGGAAAGACTGACAACAGGTACGTGCTTCATGTGAACGTCACCTTCAGTTATATTTTTTAACATTAAACTAACACTCAGGGGATGGTCCTTTTAAAGCATTGAATTTATTTTTAATAAAAGAAAATAGGTTAGATGGAATGGGGTCTAGATGAAATGGGTCGGAAAACATACTCGCAGAGAAATCGCCTTACAATTTAAACGTTTGGTCAAAGAATGAGTTATCACGATAGCGTAATGGGGAAAGGTTGTGTCCGATTTGATGCCCGAGTGCAATAAGAGCATGATAACCTTATTGAGCAAAGATAAGTTAAGAAAAAACGTTCTGAAGCCAGTCATACTAGTTTCACCAACCGCTAAGCGGAATCATCAGTGACTTTCAAGCCGATTAGAAAGAATTCTAAGCCTGATAGGTTTCCTGTTTTTTTTGGTTGGATTCTCAACAGATCTACGTAGAAAGGAAAATATATCAGGAGTAAATATTCTTATTAATCGGATTACCAATGGATAAAACTAGAATGATTAGCCCTTGTTTTCTTAATTTATCGATTCTTTTAATAAAATTTTTTTGTGTGTTGACACACACTGTATTGAGCCACTGTGACAGATCACAACTGCCTTGGTTTTTTAACGTGACTGCCTCCCTCGAAAGTTTTAAGACCATGGTGCGCCCAGTCAAACTCAAATTATTTTACATACGCCCCTAATTAGAGGACGACTGCAGTTGATACAGCTACCCAGTAAAGTTATGTTTGTGGACATAGCTTCACCCTTGATTTGAGTCAAGATCTGCCCACATCTCTTGCAATTTTTAGAACGGCCACTAGGTAGAATTATTCTGACTTGCAGTATGCTGCAAATTTCGAGCAGTAAATTGACAATTTGTAAAGTAAATAACTTAATTGAATAAACTCACATTTGTACGATTATACCTTGTTAACATGAATTTCGATATCAATACAATTTAAAACGTGCTGTTAATCTAACAAAGCTCTAAGGCATTTAATTCGCTGTACTGTGCGCATATCACATGCAATTAAATTAATAAAATATCACCTAAGTAATTAAATTGCAGAAAAAAAAAATATAATTAAATAACACAAGACAAAAAAATTGATTAAATATCGCATGCACCGAACGAACATTCTATCAGACATTGTGGCAGTTCGACTCAGTCACTGTCTTGTCATGCCATAATTGAAGATACCGACTAGAGAATGCGCGCTTGCAACTCTACAAAGTATGAGGTTAAAACAAGTGGCACATGGTGCTAAATAATGTGAGCTATCATAAGTGCTGAATTAAATAATTTTTTTTTTTTAAGTACACCTTACGGCCAAAGCGATTAAAATAACAACAAACGGCAGCAGCTGAATTGAAATTACGAGCGACAGGTTCAACAGATAAAAACGGAAGGAAATTCTTAACTGTCGGAAAACTAATGAGAATTGTAACGCGTTGCTAAAATAAATCAGATATTTTATTTTTTTATGGAAAATTTGGGATCACTCCAACGAAGTAATATTAATATTACTTTCATTCTGTAGGAACTCAGAAGTTCAAGGACTCAAATAAATAAATAAAGATGTTAATAATCTTACTGAGCGTACTGTTCAGTACAGTGTGTGATAACACCAATAAAATTATGCGAACAAAAAATAGAACAAAAAGCTAGTCATACTTGTTTCATTCATTGCTAAATGGAATCTTCAGTGACCTTTAAGCAGATTAGTGAAAATTTCTAAGACTCAACTTATTTACTTTTTGCATAGATTTATTGCGAACCGAAACAAAAAGTGAAACGAAGCAAAGTCAAGAGCAAGAACAAAGACACAGCAGAAAAAACAATTGACTTTAGCTTTTTCCAATTTTTGTTTCGGTTCGCAACAAATCTGTGCAATAAGTAAAACATATCAAGTTTAGATATTTGCGATTAAGTTCGCGCTCTCTAGAAGTGCAATTAGGCCGAATGTGAACGAATTTCAGAATCTCACTTTTTTTTGTTGTAAGCTTCAAATGAAATTTGCAACAAGTGAACAACAGGTCGGTATACTATATCCCAGAAAAATATATATTTTCCAGCAATATATTACTACCTCTCAAATTTCCGATGTTCTCAAGTATTGCCACTATACGACTCATAGTGGCTCGTTTTAACTATGCTCTTTGTATTTTGTTAAGTTATTTCTGATATCGGTAGAGTATTTTCTTAGCTTGTTAGGGTGCGGCGTTATACATGGTTAAATTATGACCGTCTACCGGGAAAACAAACAACTTTGTTTATATATGCGCAAGTCCGCCAGAATTAGCGTTTTAGCTGGCCTCGTTTTTTTTTTCTTTTTTTTGGAGTACATCTTTCAGCCATAGTTTTTCTTGAAGCTAAGGCGCTCTCGAATTAATATCCGATATCATTTTCTAAAGTGAAATTTTTCGTAGAATCCGAATATCGTAATGGTTTTTTCAGGGACGTGAAACGGGTGAAAAATTTGGTCGGTTCGGTTCAGCGGTTTGAACCGTTTTAGCACTTTTGGATTGGTTCGTCAAAACGCTTTTTTTCTTCTTTGAACCGGGGTTTTGGTTCGGTTCAGCGGATCGGGAATTAAAAAAAACCATGCAGATTTGTGTTATTTATATTCAGTATAACAATACAAAAGAATATAGAAATATAAATGAAGAAATAATTTATGCCATACGTAGTAAAAACTCTTATTTAATAAAAAAATTTGATTTACTATAATCAGTTGAAATTTATGAGAAAAATATCTTCTAACGAGTCTTCGTCAATATTTCCCCGCAGTTCTTCGAGAATAAATTTTATGGTGGAAAATGTCCTCTCTACCTAAAACTGGATTGCTGAAATACCAAAAATAACTTGAGATAATTCTTTGTCAGGGTAGTTATTCCAAAAGTTCGAAATATCAACATTATTTGAAAGCCGCTTTGTATTATCAAACGATTTGATTTTATCTATTAATGATCTATTTTTGAACTTTGTCTCATATTTCCCTATATCTTTGAAAACTTCATCAATTTCTATATTTAATAAGAGAAAAAATAAAAAGTGGGGAAAATTTGTCCATTGAAAATTGGTCAGAATGAACCCTCAAACCTTTATAAAAAGTGGTTCGGTTTTCGGCTCGGATCAAACATTTCTGGAAAATTTTGGTTCGGTTAATGATTCAGTTAATTAGTAAAAAACAGTGGTTTTCCGGTTCAGAACCGGTTCGGTTCAAAGCCTGTTCACGTCCCTGGTATTTTTCGATTGGCCCCAATTTTCCATATAAATGGCAAAACTCAAAACATCCACCGAAGAACAGGGACATTGTACAACACATTGTGCAACAGATTGGAGTGCTTGTAGAAAAAGTAATTAAAATGGTAGTACAACACGTTGTACAATAGATTGGAACGTCTGTATCTTGCTTGGTATTTAAAAAAAAAAAGTATATTGTCACCGTTTTCGTAAGTTGGGCTATTTAATTTAATTTTTGCAGCTCAGCTAGCAAGCCTAGAACTATTTTTTTTGTTTAAATAAGGATATACTCGAATATGAATAAATTTTCGAATTTCGAGTCTTCCCGAAGAATTTTAGAACATGAGTTTTTTTTGAACATGTCTTATGTACATATGTATGTACATAGCTTAATATATCACCCTGTTATCATTGATTATGTACATACTTCGAGATGTTTCTATGAAATAATAAATATCAAAGGCTTTGTTATATCAGTTTCAATATTTACGTGCAAAAGCTCAAATAATATTCTGATCAACTCTAACACATAATATTTATTAGTAAATATACCCATGCCTTGTCAATTAATATTGACAGCTTGCTTAAAATTGGTAAAAAATACAACTTCAAAGTGAATGATTGATGATAGCAGGTGCAATTGATGCAACCTAAGCGACAAATAAATTTCAAAAAACAGAAATCAAAAGAATTGGTTGAAATTTTTAATTGTAATTAATTTTTCTTGCTATCATTTATTTGCCTTTTTATATGAAGTTGACAACTTTCGCAGCACAATTGATGAGAAAAATAACTACGCGACGTAAGAGAAACAGAAATAAAAAAAGGCCTTATCTTAATTTCGAACACTTTTTCGGTGCTTCATTTAGTTCCATGACGGGAGTGCGTTCTCGCACTCTGCATACTATAGTAGAGTGCATTAGTGGGAACAAGTCATCAGGCGCCGTCTCAATTACTTTGCATCATGTTGGTTGGTTGGTCGGGTTGGCTGTTTGAGTATGCAGTTTCATTCCGTAAAATCAGTTTCGCACCATACATTGTTTAAATTTATCCTTTAACTGATATGTGTACACTGGAGATGCAATGAAAAGTATCGATACTTTCTAAACAATGAGAAAGTATAATGTTTGTTAATGCTAGATTTGTTCAATTACGTTGGATTTTCTTAAGCCTGCAGATCACCGCTTTTTTGAAGTATATTCTTTACGCGCGCTTGACATGGGGGTAAGCTGGTGAATGCGTTACAGAACTGATCGAACGAAATGCAAATGACCGTTTTGACCTATTTTCGGAAAACTTTTTTTTCTTGTAATTAATGGGGAAAGGGCGAACTTGGATCTTGGACATTATTTAGGGTGGCTCCGGATTCTGGAAGGACCGTTTTTGACAAATTTTCGATATTTTTTTTTCTGTAATTAATGGGGAAAGGTCGAAAATGGATTTTGGACATCATTTCGACCTTTAAAAATGGCTATTTGCGACATTTTCCTATCAATTTACAATTTATTGAATAAACAAATGTGTTGTACAATAAGACTTAATCTTTTATAGTACATCAAAAGTGGGCATGCATGAACATTACTAGCAATTATTATAATAATATTAATATTATAGATATATAAAAAATACAGATGTATAAATATAAAATATAAGGGAATAAAAAAATTGCTTTAGTAGGAAAAAAAAAAAAAAAAGACAGAGAGAGACAGAAAAAAAATACATAAAAAAAGATATGAAGATAATTTCAACAGATCAAAAATAGCTGTCAATAGCTTGTTTAAAGCTGCTTCCCGATACCATGCGCCTAAAATTAATTGGCAAAGAATTCCAAAGTCCTATGGTGCTAACAAAAAGGAATCTACTTGAGTTAAGATAATTGTACCTAGGAATAATTAGCTTAAGTGACCTGGAGGATTGACAAAATTGAAGTTTATCATATAAGTATCGAGGGCATCGAGAATAAATCAGTCTATGTAAAAATAATAAGTTACGTTTTTTGAGGAATTCTTCTAATCCACAACCAAGAATACCTCTACTTATCTCAGAAATATGATCGTACCGACCGACACAATAAACATACCTAGCCATATTATTAAAAGCAACTAGCAGTTTGTGAAGTGATTGCGAGTCAAGCTTACTATAGATTACATCGAAATAAGAAATATAAGGTACAATCAATTGCAAAACAAGCCTACGTCGAGTTTCAAAGGGGGTAAAGTAATTGGAGGTTCTTAAATACCTTAAAACACCGTATACCTTGCCTATTATGTTATTTATGTGATCAGAACAAGTTAGCTTAGAATTTAAAATAAAGCCAAGATTACGTAACTTGTTTACAAATTTCAACTGCGAAGGATCAATAGATAAATGTGGAATCTCTAACAGACTTAACTCACTTCTTGCAATAGGCAATACTAGTGACTTTAAGGGGTTAATACGGAGTAAATTTTTTTTTAGCCCATGCGTCAATTGCAATAAGATCATCATTAAGTCTACAACTCAAATCTTCTACGAGTCCAATAGGTCTAGAGAGATAAAGTTGAATGTCATCAGCATAGCCGTGAACATTAGCATGTTTACAAACGGAAAAAATGTCGTTTAAAAAGATAGAGAACAGCAAATGACCTAAAATAGATCCTTGGGGAACTCCTGCACTTACTGTCTTAAGTGACGATAAAGTATTATCAACTTTAACCTGTTGTAACCTGCCCCCTAAATAATTGGTCAACATCAAAACTGCACTATCACCGAATCCAAAATAATGTTTCAACTTTCTAAAGAGAATAATGTGGTTGACACTGTCAAAGGCTTTAGAAAAATCTAAGACGCAAAGGAGTGTTAAAAAATTTTGATCATAAGATATTCTAATATCATCAATTATTTTCATGACGGCAGTCGCACAGCTATGACCACTACGAAACCCTGATTGCAAAGGTGATAGTAGTTTGTGGGTATTTAAATACGCTGTGATTTGGTCAGACATAATCCTTTCACAAACTTTTCCAAAAGCGGGCAAAATACTTATCGGTCTATAGTCATTGAATCCAGCTGGATGGTTTTTTTTAGCGATAGGAATCACTGTTGCTATTTTCCATAATTCAGGAAAAATAGAACAGGTAAAGCAGTGATTAATTATATGGGTAAGGGGCCCTAAAATATATGGCAAGATAATTTTAATAAATTTAATCGGTATTCCATCAACCCCTACAGCATTTGAACTAATCTTCATTACAGATTTGGCAACATCAATTTCACTAATTGTTAAGAACTGAAAACTGACATCAGGCAAATTATGTTGCAGTAAGGGCAATTCTACATCATCATTTACAACGTTAGGACCACAACTATCTAAAAAAAAATCATTAATAATATCAGGGTTTAAGTTACAGTCTATTTTATCTTTGGTGAAAATTCTATATTTTCTTATATTTTGCCAAAGTTGCTTTGATGTAAGATTTGAATTCAACTTTGAGGAAAAAAAATTTTTTTTCGCTTGCCTTACTGTAAAGGTTGCCCAGTTACGTGCCCTTCTGTATCTCTCCCAATTCTCAGAAGTATTATTAATTTTCCATTTTGAGTGAAGCCTATTTCTTATCTTTATTGCTTGCAAGGAGCGACTATTAAGCCAAGGACATCTACTGTTAGCAACATTTATTATACGCACGGGAACATATCGATTAAGTGCATATTCCACCTTATCCATAAACACTCTAAGCTTATCATCTACTGAATCACAAAACCAGCAGTCATTCCAAGACATCTGAGAAAGATCATTATTTAAAGCAGTTATATCAATACATCTAAAGTCGTAGAAGGAAAAGCTGATTGGAGGTGGGGATCGATTGAAATTAATATTGAAACTACAAAATATAAGGTCGTGGTCGGATAAAAAAGTTATCTGGTCAAATTTTAAAACTAAGGAGTTGTCAGACACAAGAAAGACATCAAGAAGACTTGGTACTGAGTCATTTGCAAATCGCGTAGGAGCAACAAAGTTAACTAGCTCTAAGCCACAAGAAGAGAAATTATCGCGAAAATCATCAGTAACACCATCATTTTTTAACATATTAACGTTAAAATCACCGCAAACAATGTAGAAATCGTAATCAATAATTTTTTTCGATAGGTCGGTGAAAAACGACTCAACACTATGACTTCTGTGAGGATTATATACACACGAAATTAGGACTTTAGCAGAATGGTCAAAAATTTCGATGTTCAGGAATTCAATAGTGTCATTCCCTTTACTGATAAGTTTTGCATTGAGATTCGACCTACAGTAAATTGCTACGCCACCACCTCTTCTATTAATACCCCTATCGCTTCTAAAGAGATTAAAACCATCAAAGTTATATTTAGAATCGCTAATATCGTTTTTAAACCAAGTTTCTGTAATGCAAACTATATCAACAGGGGAGTTTTCAAAAATATACCTAGCATAATCAAATTTCTCTCCATTCAAACTTCTAGCGTTAAAGTGTATTACGTTAAGACCATTGTTCTGATTACATAGGATATGAACAAGGGCCTTAAAGTTTCCATTAGCACCACAGGAAAGTCAATGAGATCAGGCATAACAGATAGCACCGGGAACAGCCTCAAACATTAAAACAATCAAGTTGAAAATATCCATTAAGGGTAACAGATTAAAGGTAATAAGAGGAAAAACCGGAAAAAGGAAACAGTAATAACTATAAAAATAATATGTGAAGAAGTAAGTAAAAATAAATGAAATGAGTAACATAAGCATCACTTATTATCTTAAAGAAATATAAGAAAATATAAAAATAAAATAAATTTCAACGTTATGAAAAGTAATAAAAAATTTGAATAAATTAAGAATTTTTTTTTTTTTTATGAGAGTCACCCTAATTGATAACTCGATTGAGTTGCTCTAATTTAAATTACCGATGACGCAGTCTATGCTCTCTGTGTTACACACCAGTTTCGCCTCTCCATCAAATGTCGCTCTAACAAAAACTCGTCCGCGCAGAGAAAAAACAGCAACAAGCTTGCTCTCACGTTTTTTTTGATTTGCATAAAACATTAATGCTCGATTTGCTTTAGTTAAGCTCTCGTGCAAGTAGAATTTCTGATTGCCTCCACAGCCAATATCACTCAGTGTTAGTTTTCTCCTATTTGTTTTACAAAACGAAGCAACAGCTTTGAATAAATTGTTGCGATCATATGAAGACGCCAGCTTAACTATTATCGTAGAATTTTTGTTGTTATTGTTATTGCTTCCCATTAATCTAAAAACATCTCTAAGCCTGGGAGTCTCATGATTAACAGTTGAACATCGATAGGAACAAAAAAATAAATATTTATTTTGATCCACCCTAAAATTTTTTTTTGCTCCAATCGATTATGAAAAGTCGAAAATGACTTTTGGATATCACTTAGAGTGGCTCCGGAATTTGGAAAGGACCTAAATGGTCGAAAACGGTCCTTTCCAGGGTCCGGAGCCACTCTACATGATGTCCAAAATTTATTTCCGACTTTTACAGAAAAAAAAAAATTCCGATAATGGGTCAAATACGGTGCCACCCTACAAATGTAAAAGATAAGGGTCAAAAACGGTCTTTCCACGGTCTGCACCCACCCTTAGTGATGTCCAAAATTCATTTTCGACCTTTCCCTATCAATTGGAAAGAAAAAAAAAAACAGTTTTTCTATACTACAGTTCAACATAAGTGGCTCAAGCCAATCTAAAGATGAAACAGCAAAACCACCAAAAACGGTAGCAAGTTTTTGAAAAAAAGTAATTGAAGAAATGATCCAAGAACCTAAATTAAGAATTAATACTAAAAAACTTATTAAAAATCGCCCAAAAAACTCGCTTCAAAGAAAACTAATTTAATCAATTTTCAATTTTCTTGGTCATTTTTCCAGAACAAATTGTATCGATACTAAAATACAATTTCATGTCGCTAAGCAAAAGCAAAGATCCAATAAAGAACGACATTTTCTTTCACCTTGCCACGGGCGCCACGAACGTCATATCAGAGGCACAACCAAAAGACGACATTAATCTGATCCCATTTTTAGGCTCTTGATTTTTCTCAACTTTGTTTTATTTTTTTTTATTTCGTCATTTTAATATCATTTGTTTTTGTTATAATTTTAATGCAATTTCTCGCCGTTCGCATACAAAAACAAAAAAGCAAGAAACCAAACTATCCCAAAACTCTCTTAGATAAGCGCCATCCAACCGATGACGGAACGATCAGCCTGCCAGCCACACTACCCCGTACAAGCAGCCGAACAGAAACGCAATGAAAAAACCTTTTGAAACTTTTTTTTTTCCTACACTCGCATAAAACGCCAGATGAACTCTTTTTTGTAGATAAGCTCAGCATCTTCAATCTTCCAAGACGGTACCAGCACGTTGCAGCATCCACACCACCATACAGCGATCCAACCCTGCAGAGCATGTGAGCCCAACGAATGGTCATTATTTACAAAGGCATTCAGAAGAAGAAGCAGCAGCAGCGTATGAGAATGAAAAGTAGAGAAAGAAGAAATAAATGATAATAAAATTGGTTGGGACACACAAAAAAGAACACATCTTCTGCTGCATAGTTTTGCTGATAGCGATCAGGGAATACCTTTTGCTTCTGCTGCGGCAGCACCAGTTCGCCAGTTTAATTCGTGGAATTTTATAGATTTTTCCTAGAATTACATTGAGATTTCTGTGAATTAAAAGCAAAGATAACCTGCTGTTCGAATGGTTTGTGACTTGGCGTCGTCATCATGCAGTAGAAAAGCGATGAGTGTGGAATTCCCTGCAGACAACTGCGCGAAGAAGAGCGTAAAATTCAATATATTGTTATTGTTTAGAAATCTTAAGAGTTTTCATTACTTTCTTAAGAGTTTTGTATTTAATTAATTTAATTAAGTAACAAATAATTAAAGTGATTGGGAATTATAGTTTGATTGCTATGTACATAAGTGTCATATCAATAAAAACAAATTATTTGAAATTTATAGCACAATCCCAAAAAACGTTAACCCATTGTGATTCAATAAGAGATAAGATCTTTCCAGTTTGCTAGACAAGTTGAGCTAATGTCCACGATGAACTGATTTCTGAAGAAAAGATTTGAATCAATATTTCCTTTCCGTCTTGATGAGATATTTTCTCACAGAGCCATTGGCGTAGCCCGGGAATCAAAGGGTATAATTTGTATTTATTATATTGATTATCAAGGCTTACTTTTTTTTTTTTAAATAGTAGAAAAAGCAAATAAAACACCAAAAGAAAAACATTGATATTAGTATTTTTAACGTCAGTTGACTATGAGCCAAAAGGAAAAAAATGGCGACTGAGTGATTATATATTCAAAAGTGAGGATTTTTTTTCCGCTCACGAATTTGCACACTACGGTAACAGGTTGTTACTCTCTTCAGAAGGCATTTTTCTCACTCATTAAATTTCCGATTTGCGTTGAAACAATTTGATTCGATTGTTTAAGTCCTTTCTACGCCCAGAGTCTATTCCATGCTCAGTGCGGTTTTGCAATCAGGAAAGGAATTGATACAAAAATCTGCTTCTAGAGCTGATTACAACACAACATCATTTTGGGTAAAAAGCTCAAAAATATGTTGAAGAAAAAAAATAGTTCTGGAGAAAGATTTTTAATTTGCTGCGGCAAACCATTTGCATACAAAACAAAAGAAATAATTAAGAAAATCACACAAACAAAAAGTATGCAGCAATTACTTCGACTCAAGGAAAGAGCTGAACGAGCCGACGCACAGTGCGGCCAAAGTCGTATTTTGCGGCCAAAATTCGAAAATTCAAGTAATTCACTCCAAAATGTACACTCGGGGGTTTTTGGGGTCACTGATTATGAATCCGATGTTAGAATTACAAAATTCAAAATGGCGGACAAAAAATGGCATTGTGCTATGCGGTAAATTGGAAACCTCAAATGATTTGCAATTTCGTACCGTAAGGTTTTCGGGGTCGCTGATTACAAATCCGCTGTCAGAGTTGCAAAATTCTAAATGGCAGATCCAATATGACGTCGGGTCATGCGAAAAATTTAAAGTTTGTATTTTCACGCTGTATTTCTTTCATTTTTTATGTAAAGGGTTTTTCAATAAGAGCGCTACAAAAGTTTTTTTAAATAAAACAAAAACGGTTTGGGATATCAATGAAGTTCTTTCTTCTTGTAAAAGAACATTCGATGCCATTATGTATGAAACTCAACTTCTTTTGCATGGCCACCACGGGCACGCCTGCAGAAGTTCAGACGCTGAACCTAATTTTTGACGGTTTTCAAGCATAAATCGGCCGATACTGCTGCAATTTCACGTTCGATATTCGTACGAAGTTCATCAATCGTCGCTGGCTTGTTGGCATAGACCATAGACTTGGCGTAGCCCCACAGGAAATAGTGTAACGGCGTCAAATCGCACGACCGAGGCGGCCAATTGACTGGGCCATTTCGTGAGATAGCACGTTCACCAAACTTGGTTTTCAATAAATCGATTGTGACATTCGCTGTGTGGCTTGTGGCGCCGTCCTGTTGGAACCACATATTGTCTAAGTTCATATCATCCAAGTTGGGCCAAAACTATTCGGTTATCCTTGAGCGGTAGCGATTCCCATTCACAGTAACGTGCCGGTCTTTATCATCACGGAAGAAGTATGACCCAATGACGCCGCCGGCCCATAAACCGCACCCGTAACTTTTTCGGGATGCAATGTTGACTCATGGAGTACGTGCTGCCTGACCAATAACGCATATTTTGCTTATTGACGAAGCCATTCAGCCAGAAATGAGCTTCATCGCTGAGGATGATTTTCCGATGAAAATCCGGATCATTTTCAAGTAGTTGCTCAGCCCAATTCACGAACATACAACGATTCTGGTGGTCAAGCGGCTTCATTTCTTACGTCAATTTGATCTTGTAAGGATGTAGGCCAAGATCTTTTCGCAAAATTCACCACAACGACGACACAGAGATGCCCAACGCTTGAGAACGACGTGTGAGAGACTGATTTGGGTCTTCCTCAATTGATGCGCTAGCGGCAGCACTATTCTCGACACTACGGGCACTTCTTTGTGCCAGTCAACAATTTGTACTGTGACTGTAGATTAAAATTTTTCCACTAGACTCTCAATTGTTGATCTGACAGGACGATTATGACGACCATAAATTGGACGTATCGCTCTTAAAGTTGAGGTCACTAACTCCGAATTTCAGTAGTAAATTTTAATAATTTCGACTCGTTGGATCGTATATCTTTCCATGATGAAATGGCAAACCTCACTGAAGAGAAATGTCAAAAGAGCGGGATAAAATATGGCGTCGTTTGTTGCTATTATTGCAACTTAGTTATCGATTATTCTATTGCATTAAAAAAAAATGCAATCAAGTATCAGATAGTAGCAGCTAAATTTTATTTTATTCAGTAGCTAATACTTTTCTACGTAACTTCCAACAGGATTAAAGGCAGCATCCGACAGCGTGCTATTACTGTTTCATTTAACAACTCAAATTTTGCTTAACCCATATCGTACCTTTGATTCGTTAACGAATCACGAAAATTGCTCATGTTTGGCAATTTTTTTCATTATAATGTAACAAAAGATTCGAAAGCTTACATTTTTTATATTAAAGTTTAATGCATTGGCTTTTCTTTTAAAATTTCCTTTCTCGTGCCACACCTACTTTTTAGGATTATGGTGATGCGTATACGAATCAATGGCCACTTCCCAGGGTAACTATTTGGAAATTTTTATTTTTGAAGATGTCAAAGTGTTTGAGAAGCTCAAACGCTAAAAAATTCAAGATCTTGAAGAAATAATATTTTCCGATTAGATCAAGCGCTAAAAAATTCAAAAAAAAATTTGGCTAAGAATTTTTTCCGATCGACTTCAAAGATATTTTCCGTCATTTTTTCCACTCAATTTACCACCTCAATTTTTTTTTTAAAAAAAGTATGCTGAATATTTTGGTACTATATGGGCTAAAAAAAAAAGAAAAAAATACAGTATTGACATTCAAATAGACGTAGATTCCATTTGGTTTTGTTGTTCTAGGGCGAAGGTCACATTCCAACTGACAGTATAGAGAGGACTTAGGGTACAGGACATTACTGTGAACGGTTTTCACTTCTTTGAGGATCTCTTTCCCCAACTCAATGATAAAAAATCCCTATCTAGACACTTTTTTTTCTTCGAATTTTGGCCGCAAAAGCATGTGGCCGTAGCGCACCGAAATTGTTTAACCGAAATGTTCAATTTTTGTTATTGTTATAAGAGCTAGAAAAGCTTAAAGAGAATTGAGCTGTGCATTTTTGCCATATATTATTAGCGCTGAAAAATTCTTAGGTACGAGTAGTACTGAATTGCAGCCATATACTTGGCAATGAAACTTAAAGGCGAGTCGTTCAGCCTGGCGTTTTTCATAAAGTAATTTTTTACAAGGCTCGTGGTATCTTTTAAAGAAACCTGAGCTACCCATTGATTTTCGGGTAACGGTTAGTGACATTGTGAATGTGACTACAAGGAAACTTGGTGCTATCCATGGAATTGCATTCTCCTACAAATTGATATAGGCGCTGCCTGATATACATATAGTATATGTTACGTCGATCCGACTGTACTTTCTTAGTTAACCGTCGCATCAATTTTTCTTATACTCTTCACTTCGAACCAAACAATGTAAAATACATTGATATTATCTGAAACAGAATTTTTTCAACCCAAAATGCTCTGCAAAATCGGTCACGGGGCGCACATCAAATAAATTGAGATAGTAAAAGAAGAGCATTAAAGGAGTTGTCTCTTTCCAAGGAATAAATTGAATAGTCTACACTAAATCTTAAAATTTACAATGCCATTTTTCCCTGAAAAATGATGAATTCAGTTTGTGTAGTTAAACAAGCAAGCGCTTCCTAAATTTCTGTATACGTATTTTCCATAGACAGACAAACGGACATGATTTAGTTGACTGCAAACATTTGTTTCAAAAATAGAGCTAATGTATTTTTTCTTTTAGACTTGCACAGAATTTTCCTTTCATTATTGGCATAATTTTTTTTCCTGACAGCAGATTGTTTTTTCACCCCGGAAGACAAATGTGTACTCCACTGGGAAATAGATATTAATTTTTACCTTCTCTAGGTTAAACGATTTTTCTGATATTATTGTACTATAATGAAATAACACAAATATATATTGGCACATGAGTCGAACATTTACCGTCGCCAGATTTTCACAAAGATCTAAGTTTTTAAGTAAATATTCATAGAAAATTACACCAAACATAGCGAGAAATATTCAAAAAATTCAAATATTCCAAATCTAATTTCTGGCACATAAGGAATTCAGAACTGTTTATATCAGCGGTGGGCATAGAAATCTAACAAAAGAGCTAAGCAACAACAAACAAAATTTTAAAGTTTTTTTTTTACTTTCATTTCCAAAATTGCCATTCGCACAAAAAAAAAAACGAAATGCACTACAAACAAAAACAATTGCTACATTCGTCAAGACACAATGCGGCGCCGTCGTTTATGCCTTTGTGTTTTGTTTTTGTTTTCATTTGAATTCAAGTCAACGCTGTGTCTCGATAGCGTTGAAATTCTGCGAATTTTTTTTCGCTTGCTTGTACGTCGAATAACGGTGAGAGCAATGAGAGCAAATAGAGCCACTATGTGCCCATCACTGGTTTATATCTTTGTAGCATAGTTAATCCGAGGACTCTCCTTTTCACAAGTTAAGCCTTAACCAAAATAGACGTGACGAGACGGTAGTAATTGAACGAACGTTAGCACTCGTTTCGTCTGTTTTGACATTTAACCCAAAATGTTACGCTAGCCAACGAACCGAAAAGTTGTCATATGACGAGTAGCAACGTTTTGAAGTTCGGTTCTTACTGAACTCTTACGTCTCGTCAAAATGTTCGTTCACTTTCGATCAATTACGTAGGTTCATTTTGGCTATCAACATTGGTTTACATACACTCGAACTTACTCATTATGTCTCGTCTCGTCTATTTTGGTTTAGCCTTTATGGTTTCAGATCTGTTTTTGACGAACTACAAAATAACTCTACATAATGTAACAACATTGAAGTTACGCAGTCGCTAAAATTGTATTTTCCTGTAAAGAAATTGTTTCACTATTCATTAGCTGCAAATAAAAATAAGTTTTCAAAAATCAAAAATATCCTACCTACCGATAAATAACCACTGCGAAAAAGTTAAAGTTATCAAGGTAACCTTATTTCCCAAAAAGAAAAAAAACGTGTACCCAACAATTTTCGCTTATCAATTTCGCAAACGTTTTCCTGACAGTATTTGCGTGACTTTTTTCCCTTTGCAGATTATCGAACCACATGTTCATAAATTTAACAACATTTTTGCCATAGCAATTTTACAGCATTTTTACATGACGTTCGATTTTTATTTTTTATTTTTACCAAAAAAAGTCGAGAGTTAGAAAAAAATACAAAATTTGCGCATTGGCTAACATTTTAGATGTGAACTCACAACTGCATCGTCGTCGTAGTCAAACAGTCCTTTGCGTACGAGTGAATACCCGCACTCACAGTTGGCTTAAATGTCAGGCTGCATGTTGCCCTCCGCTGGCAACGTGCAGCATACAGCAGTTTTCATTAGTTATCGCTGCGTCTGGCTGCATAAACTCTGTTGCAATAATCTGAGATACAGAAAGAAAGAACAAAAACAAATATTTTTTTAGCCACAAATCAGTCGTGAGCTTTTTGCATGCTTTCAATTAAATATTTCTTTTTTTTTTTGAATTTTTTTTTATTGCAAATAGTTACGGCTGCCTCATCGTCGCCATCTTTAACAGCTTTTAATTAAATGGATATTGCAGCATGGATAGAGGAGACGTGCCTACTCGTAAATAGAACAGCCATTTTTTTTTTTTTTTTTTTCTTTTAATGCCTTGGAGGATTTTATAAATATAATGGGTGTTTCACACCAAGAGGGAAATAAGATAGAAAACACAGGATTCTCATTAAAAATTGTAATTATTTTATGGATTCATAAAGATCATTTAGTAAATACCCTCCACGACTTTCCTGGCACATACCCACCCTTATGTCAAAATTGTCCATGACCGTTATGCAAAAATGTGACTGCATTATGTTGGTATAGCGCTCAATATTATCCATCATGGCATAGGTGGTAGTTGGCATAAGCTTTAGACATTAAAGCCCCTCCAAAGAAAAAGGTTCAACGGCACTAAATCACATAATCTGGGCGGAAAATGCTTACAACTATTATTACACTACCAAGAAATGACTCATGCAGTAATTGATTTGTTTCCCGTGCTTTATGGCATGTGACACCATCTTATTTATTATCTTAAAAATTTAGGCGCAAAACACTCGAATTCCTGACCAACCTTATTTTGAAGAAGAATGGTCTGATGATGCCTCCGCACAATGACACCTTGTGAATGCACTTGTTTCTCAACAAATTTGACGATTAACGAAGTCATCAAGATGAAAATAAGCATCGTCGCTGAAGATGGTTTTATTGAAAAATCAGCATCCACTTGCTGTTCCATAATCCATTCAATCATTCTTAAATCCATTGAGCTTTGTAAGCATGAAAATGTAAATTTTTCGTAAGAGTACGTCATAAAGAGCTTCTCGAAATGTTCAATTCGTGACCACGGTGCCAAATTGATGTGCCTGGACTCTCAGTAAGTATCTTAAAAACCGCAGCGATATTTTTTGTTGAAGGATAACTAGAGTATCTAAGATCACTAATTGATCCAGACAACTTGAGTTTTGTAATTACTCTCATCGCAGTTGATGAACTTAAGTCATTACTCCGATCACATTTTGTTCGAGAATTGCGAACTGTAGCTGCCAAACCTTCATTATTTTTATAATGTTGCTTAACACTGAAAACACAATGTTTTTTTGTGAATTTTGAAACTCACTTTACAAGGTGGTTTTTTAAAAGACAGAAAGTGATAGCCCATGTTTTCTTAAACTAAGAGTTCCTTGTTTTTATAACCTTCAATGACGTGTTACAGGGGCGTTGCAACAAAACTTTTCATGGGAAGGCAACTCAAATAAAAAAGGTCGATAAATTTATCTGAAAAAAAAAAGAATTCATTCTATACTTTAGGACGGGACACAAAGAGAATTTTGTATGAAGTTGATTTTTCATTCGTTACAATTTCCATTAATAAAAAATAAAGTAAGTTTTGTTCAAATGTTTTCAAAAGTGGATTTTCGATTTCTTCGCGAGAAGAATTATTTCATAACCTTTCGCAAATCTAAGGATCCAGTTGTTTCCTTATAAACATGAAGGAGCGTTGGGTGGGTAAGACGTTTTTTGATCATTTGCAAACGAAGCTAAGTCTTTAACCGCCGCAAAGCTCTAAATGACCTTTCACAAGAAGCTGTTGAACCTGGCACTGTCATTATTAAATTGACCAGTCGATAAACTTGATCTAGAAGGTGTTTCGTTGTGTGAGATAATTTTCGAAGTTGATCAGCGATTTCAGGACAGAACGTTGGTTTGTTGCCAGGCATGTTTTTCAATATTTGAAGTTGAGGACGGAGGTTGGTCAGTTCAAAATAGTCTGAGAAAATGCCCAGTTTTGACTCCAAAATTTTATCAGTGGGTACATTTCCTTTGTATGCATCAAGTAGCACATATATTTTCTAACGACTCTAAAGCATCAAGGTCTAAAAAAATTACAAATGAATTATGATTTTTTTGACTTTTTCATCATCTTCGCATTCTAATCAAACACTATATATTTTTTTGTCAGTCAAATTGTTTGATCATGTGTACGCTCCTATTGAGTATGCATCTCTTACCTCGACTAATATTGTCGAAACTGGAAACGGTCGATACTATTGATGTGACTATAACTAATATTCACAAACTAATGGAAAGTTTGCTTGGAGCTCAGTTCATATACTCTTCTTAAGTGACTCAAGATGAAAAATGTTGATTGAATTATTATATAACATTTTTCCGAGTAGGGGCAAAATGAATATACAGCCTTCTGCCAAAATTTCTGGGGGGGCAGCTGTCCCCTCGTTGCGACGCCCCTGAAGTGTTACCATCTTCAATCAAGTTGTAGTTTTGACAATGAACAATCGAGACGATGTCAATTAAGCAGACATCAAACTTTGTATAAATTTGTATCAGACTAAATTTTTCACAAGCCTTAGTTCTGCAGCTATCAATAAGAAGATAGTGTTCCTCATCAATACGATCACGGATATATCAGTTATAGCGCTATTGGATAATTATTCGCAAGCAGTGGCGTACCGTGCACAATTGGCACCCGGGGCCAAGACGTAATTTGCCGCCAACAGAAAATATTATTTATAGTATATATATATATATATATATATAGCCAAGTGTGACATTTTTAGAGCGGAGGTGTTTGAGAAAATTTTATTTTAAAAAAGCTTCTTTAGTGAATATGAGTATGTATGTGGCGTCCAGTTGCAAAGCCGGCCAAGTCTCTTTTTCATACTTTTGGAAAAACAACGAAAGACTTTAATCTTCATTTATGTTCATTGAACAATTAAAAGGTATTTTCCACATAATAGATTATAAGGCTTCTTACTCAAAATACATCAGATCACACTTTTCGAGCTTCATCTGCCTATGTTCTTGAGAATACAATTTTGAACTTGGCGGGATTTGATAGCAATATTCTGGGCTTGGCCGGTTTTGACATAGTAATCAACGAATTTTCTTTGAAAAATATTGGACTTGACCAGATTTGATACCAATGTACAGGACTTGGCCGGTTATGATTTCAAGGCGTTGGACCGGTCTTAAGATCAAGATCATGGTCGATTTTGAAATCTATGGTAAAGCATGGTCTAGATCAGGGGTCGCCAAGGATTTTATTTCAAGAGTGCAACAACAACAAACCAACAACAACAAATTGTTGGATACGGTACCAAAAGGATTTATTAACATATAAAAGCAACAACGCGCATGCCGGTAGCGCACACGGCAGCGCACCAGCTCGCAAAATTACCAACAACAAACAAAAATTACCAACAACAAACAAAGCATAGCAAGAATTGTGCGCAGTCGCAAGCGCTACGTATTTACCAACAACGACATGCAAAGCAACAACACGCAAGGGTTGAATTGTCAACGATTCGGCGAATTACAACAATACGAAGTTGTTGTAGAAGAGTGCAAAGAGTGGAAAGAGTTAGGCGCTGTCGACCTCTGGTCTAGATTTTGATATATGAGGATATCTCAAAATTTGATTTTATTGGAATTGGCCGGTTTTGCAACTGGGCGCCTCATATGTAAATATAGTTTAAATTTCAAAATATTTTCATAGCAAATTGCTCGATTTGAATGAAAACTATTAAATTTCTATAAACTTTTCTTGAGAGCAGAAGAAATTGTCCTCGAAATTAAAGTTTTGGTTTCAGCATTCTTTTTTAAAGAATTTAACATTTCTGACAAGCAGACAATTCAAAATATATACCTAAATATCTGTGTTTGTGAATAATAATAATGCAAATATCGTCATTACTTACATTTCTCCAACGGTAACTCAGCGGACACAATTGTGTCCTCTCCCGATATTAGTCTGGTGAATTATTCGGCTAGCTATTTTCCCCCCGCGCGGTGGTCACGCTTCGATCGTAAGTAACAATAAAACAATAGAAATTAGATTTACAGAATATCAATTTTGTTTTATTTTAAAGTTGAGTTTCTATAGTAACTCAGTGTAGCTAAGATAGTATTCATTGTTGGGGACAAAGTGTAATATATATCGTAATTAATTTATTATGATATACAGCTAAGGCGCCATCTAGTCAAAATTTAAAGATACATCTCTTTATAACATGAGACTTATACTCCAGGACAGAAATATTTTATATGAAAAGCATCTGCGTTACTAAGAAAGTCAACTGAGTTACGGTATTTTTTGAAAGAATATGCAACTTTGTTATAATTTTATGCCTTAGATGATGAATTAATTGTATTATAATTGCGAATGAGTGTATTTTGTAATAAATAACCAAGTTTTCCTCATGAAAATTGAAATTAATGTAAAGAGACCTAATTTAGGCAATAAAAAAAATTTTTGTCCAAATTGTAAACTATTATAAGTCCCTTTCACCGCTGACAGACTTTTTTATCTAAAACTTCTCTGTATAGGTACAATTGATTAAAAAAGACTTCTTCTAGATAAATAAGTACCTATAGTGATATGAACTTTTGACAACGACATTTACAAAGTCTACAAAATGGCAGCCAAGCCTTCGATTAGCAATCAGTTAATGCTGATTGGATAAATTAAAAGATGCAAAAGGAAAAATCCACAAGCAAAACTCCAACCCACCTAAACACATGGTCCTACGTGAGATTAAAGTTTTAAAATTCCAAGAAATTTTCACAAGAACAACCCACAAATTGTTCGAAGCACAAAGAGCGAGAAAAAAAAGGAAAACTTCCTGTCATTACAAATACAAGCAAACGCGTCAAACTGGATATTTGTATCTGAGCCATAATTGCAGCAGATACATATCTGTTGTGCCTATCGACGATATCTTTATATCATTGCGCGCTCTTTTGTTATTTCCTGCATTTGTGCTCTTATTTTCGCTCTCCTTTACTCTTGTAACTCAAATTCCACAACTTCAGTGTAAATTTTACTCAACGCATAGCATAAATTTCCCTTGAAACTCGTTTTACCACCGCCATTGGAGGCGGGTTCATGGCGTTGATTGGCTAAGATATCCAAAGTGGGGACTATTTGCTTTTACCAGTGTTTTCTTTTTTTTTGCAATTTTAGCATAGGGATTTTATGGATTTCACAAAAAAAAAAGGGATTGCGGAGAGAATACTTTTTGTTGAATACCTTTTTTTTTTGTTTTTACTCTCTTTTGCTTAAGATTCTTCAGTACGTGTATAACATAATTTTAAAAGTTATCATTATGGTCTTTTTTATAGATTTTAGTTTTTATTTATTGAGATTTTGCAGAACTTTATTAGTATTCTTAGATTGACTTCTACAAATCAAAATGAGAACATGACTTTTAATTAAAAGCCATAGATATAAAAGTTGCATTGCAAAAGTATTTGAAGAGATTAGGATTCTGTAATATAAATCGAATGTTGTACGTATACGTGACTTCCCAGTGTGCCAAACGGATCCGTTTCGAATTCGAAACGGACTCGTTTCTTGGTACATTTTATCCGTTTCGGATCCGATTCGAACTCGTTTTCGTAAGAAAATCTTCTCGAAAAAACGGAAGAATTGTCAGCTTTGTCAGATCCGTTTCGGATTCGGAACGGATTTCATATCCGAATCCGTTCCGAATTCGTTTTTCTAAATAAAACGGATCCGTTCCGGATTCCACTTCGAAATCGTTTTCGTATGAAATTCCTCTCGAAAAAGCGGAAGGATCGTCCGCTTTGTAGGATCCATCTCGAATTTGGAACGGAACAATTTTATTTACAAAAAACGAAAACGGAACGGAACCGTTTTACATACAAAAAACGAATCCGGAACAGATCCGTTTTATTTACGAAAAAAGAATCCGGAATGAATCCGTTTTATCTACAAAAAAAAGCGAATCCGAAACGGATCCGTATATGAGGTCCGTTCCGAGTTCGAGACGGATTCTTCGAAGCATGAAAAAACTGAATCCGCACTGACAGATCCGTAACGGGTTCGAAACGGATCCGCATCCGTTTTTGTGCACATTGAGTTACAATTGGCAGTGACGTACTGTGGACACCCGCCGACCGGGGCAAAATCCAATTTTCCGCCCACCACCTAAAAAATTTTATATTTTCTGGCTGTAAATAACTTTAATTTACTTAAAAAATGTCGTCAGCTTTTGCATTCCAAAAACGCTAGCAGACTGATATTTTTGACATTACAAAACTTCATGGGGTCCAATTCACTATTTTTATTCACTGAAAATAAAAAAGGACCACTAAATTAATTAAATATGATAAAAACTAAGGGCCATTTTGTCACCCTCGAAGTCGTAACGTCCGGAGCAGCTATCGCCTTCAGCTTCATAACCTTAAAAAATTATTTTAGCATAGCGTTTTGAAACTGTTGCTTGCATGCGAAGTGCCATGTTGTCTTCGAAATTGGCCAACTTTTTATCCCGAGTTTGTCCAAGTTATTCCCAGTATGTATGTTAGGGTGATTCAAATTTTTTTTTTTTGTTTTTTTTTAAGGTGCTGTTGCTTAAAAAGTAAGTTTATGATAGGAAGAAAAAGTTCACGAAAATTCAGCTCTGTAACTCAATTTTATAAGGAGGCGCCGGAGCCTGTTGGTTTTACATGTAAATTGTATGGAAAAATTATTTTTTACAAAAAAGGTATCTAAATGAATAGGTGATTTGTGTTGTTGAGCTGAAAAGGATCGTTTTTCGACGTAATTTTTTACGCTGAATCCGAATCTGGCCTCAGAATTGACCCATCATGTCGGAATCTTGAAATATTTGAGGCTAAGTACCTAAAACATGATGTTTTTTGTCTACTTTCGAGGCCATGTATAGAATTCAAAGAAAGTTGATCAGCTTATTTTTAACAAAAGCATCATTTAGTACCATCTTGCCCTTTAAAATGAGCTTTCAAGTGGTGATCTGTGATGCTTCCTTGCAAAGTTGCAGCCATTACAAGGTGGCATGAATTTGAGACCCGTTGGTTAATATTGTTGGGTTGCAACCCTTTGTAGGGGATCCAATTCATGTCACTTTAAAATGGCTATAACTTTGCAAGGAAACATCACAGATCATCACTTGAAAGCTAATTTTAAAGGGCAAGGATGGTACTAAATGATGCTTTTGTTAAAAATAAGCTGATCAACTTTCTTTGAATCCTATACATGGGCTCGAAAGTAGACAAAAAACATCATGTTTTAGGTACTTAGCCTCAAATATTTCAGGATTCCGACATGATGGGTCGATTCTGAGGCCATATTCGGATTCAGCGTAAAAAATTACGTCGAAAAACGACTTTTTTTAGCATAATAATTTTCAGAAAGATCGGTAAAAAGGGAGACAAGAAAACGTAAAATTGGTGAAACAGTGTCAGCATATATTCCAGTGCCAACGCAGCAAGAGATTCGGCTATTCTTTTCGGACTTCGGCGTAAGCTCTTAAGCATGCCAAGTAGCATTTGGAGTGTATGCGCCATCCATCGTGACTATTTCAAAGTGGTTCCGAAGATTCCAGACAGGTCAGTTTTCTGTGGAGGACGAACCACGAGAAGGTCACCCAAAATCTTCGACTGACAATGCAATTGTTACGTTGGTGAAGTCTAAAATTGGCGAAGATCCAAGACTGACCCAAAGAAATGATTGCTGAGGAACTGGGCTTGAATGCCATGGCTGTATCGCGAATATTAAAAAATAATCTTGGATATACCGAGAAATTTGCAAGATGGGTCCCTAGAATTTTAAATTATGCTCAAAAAGAGTCACGTGTACGTTTTGCTAAGTGTTTTCTTGAAAATTTCAAAAATGGCGAGTCTTAGACTTTTAAGAAAATTTTAACTGGTGATGAAGCATGTTTTTCAATAACGACCCTGAAACCAAACAACAGTTCTTGGGTATGGAGCCCAGAAGGTGGAAATTCATCTGTTAAAGCAAAGTAACAAAAGTCAGCAACAAAAAGTAATGATGTCAGTTTACTTCATCAGAGAAAAAGCTGTAGCTGCTTTTCCTTTGGAAAAGGTCTGTGGTATACTGATACTTGCTTACCACAAGTTTTCAAAAATTCGAGAGAAAACGTCCAAAAAAGGAACTACGCTACTACTTTCTATATCATGATAATGCGCCAGCGCACACTGCTGAAAAATCGAGCGATTTTATTGCGCTGTCGGGCATCAAAGAAATTCTTCCTATAGTTTTCTATATTTGACATGACATCTTCTATGCGTTACGAACGGATTGACAAAGTGAATTTACCCTAAGTATAGGTTATAAAGAGTAAAATATGTGGTATTGAAAAATCCAATAAAAATTATATGGTGTCGAAGAAGTCAATGAGGAATGAGGATTTTAGATGGTACCTAAAAGTCAATGAATGTCAAAAGTATCAAAAACAGACCATAATCGGTCACGAACGCTGCCATAAGTAGCAATGATTGTGCCGTTTTAATACCATATTTACGTGACCCGGTGATGTTAAGATAGCTGCCAGTTAGCTTTATTAAGTTAGTAGAGCAAAGTTCCGATTTCAACTTCAGCAATACTAAGTAATAGTAATAGGAACTTATATCACTTCATTTGTCGAAAAATTCCGTTGACCATGAGCATAGCTAAGTATATGATCTTCAGAATTAGAGAGTTGCGGTATATATTAGGGAACCACCGAATTCATTCCCCACGCTTTGCCTGCACCAGCAAATTCAAGAATCGAAAAGAAAAATAAAAGTTAAAAATATTTCTACTCAATTTATCAATTGCGAATCTGGACTTATTACTTGGGTGAGGGACTGAAGATCGAATATTATGCAATTTTTTGAAGAAATAACCCTTTTTTTTTAGTATAATATAATCTCGCCCTGCATATTGTTCCATAGAGCGATACTTGTGATTGATTGATGACCAAAAAAAAACCGGCGGGTTGCACTCCGGGAGTGCCGACAGAAGTGAAAACTTGAAACAAAAAATTTATTTCACACGTAGAAAGAAGTATGCAAGCATAAAAAATCGTTTAATGGCAAGTTAGTGTGTTAGTTGGTATGTGTGCGTTTTCTTTTTATATGGCAATGCAATGGAAGACAAAAACGGAATATATATTCAAATTTTACTCTAGCTCTCATTCTCAATTTGTAACGCAACAACGCGGAATTTGAAAGAAACAAACATGTAAGCATAACAATCGTTGAATGAGAATGGAATGTGTCAGTTAGTGTGTCTGCTTTGCTTTTTGTCTTCCACTTGGAATATTTATTTAAGAGAAACAAAAGAACATTCAAATTTTACTATCGCTCTCATTCATGACGGATAATCCCGATGACGGTCGGTGTCGCGAGTTTATACTTTTTTCCTCAGCCGCACAACGTGCCATAAGAAGTTTTCACTTCAAAAAATTAAAAACTTTCTTCTGTTCCAATGTTGGAGCACCGCGTGGGTCTGTACATGTAGTCTAATCCAACCTTAATACATTAAATTAACGCTTTTTGGGGCCCCTTCGTGGTTTGAAGGTTGGGGCGCGGAGTCAGAGCCAATTTGGATCTTGCCTAAAGAAGGCACTGTGTTCATTGTGTTAGTACATTCCAGGCACCAATTCGATTGTCTTACACCCGAAATATTGAATATTGCGTCGTTCCTTAACTTCACATGTACATAAAGTATATGGTAACGTCCAACAGTTATAATATCTTTATGTTGTATGTAAAAATAGTCTGAAGGCTTCTAAGTCAAAATGTGTGACCAACTAGTGATCCTGCTGACGTTACTAAGTGGAAGTTTGGCATTACTATTAAAACATAGTCAAATGGCTTATATCAAGGAAGCAACTGGTTGATTTTAACCCAAGTTCTTAACATTTGCATAAATAAATTAAGCATTTTCTATTTTCAGCATAACTTTATAACCTGCTAGTCAGCTCCAATTTTTGCTTTTAGCCAGAGTTACATTTTGCAAACTTACTACATAAGATTCATTTTAAGACCCATTAAAAATACCGGCTAACTTCATATGCTAAAGAATTTTTCATTTCCAACACAACATTAAATGCATGTTAAAAGGCTGCCCTTAATGTTCATATACCCTACAAAACAGTGCTACAATTAAACGTACACAAATACGTTGAAATAAAAACACATAAATAACCTATAGCGCTATCAGCAAGCAATAAAGTGGGCTGTGCCTGATATGAGATACGCTCCCACTTGCACACTCTCACTTACTCACGAATACGTTCATGATATCACGTTCATTTTATATCTAAACAAATAATCAGTCGCAAATAAAAAGCATTTGATTATAAATAAAACTTGAAAAGAAAAAAACAACAACAGCAAAAGAAAATACTGGCAACACCCCTCGATATGGAAACTCTACTCAGTGAAACCAAACACAATTAACGTTATTAAGAAGGTGAACAGTGGCTCAAATCCAGAGAGTTATACACACCACATGTTAGGTTATTTTATGAAAATCACAACATGTCGAATTTTGTATGGAAGTTGGAGAAAACCGCATCATATATCTCATATGAAGCTTACGGAATTGGGCCCTCAGAAAAATTTATAGTTACAAATCAGAAACATTTTCATATTTTTCAAGTCTACAAGCAATATTGAGCCCAGTAGTTAGCGTGTTCACCAATGACGCTGGTGTTCTTGGTTCAAATCGCACGGCTGCGAAATGAAGATGGTTCTTACAGCCAAAGTTTTACCCATTTCCGTTTGCTCCCGGTTCGAAAATTTTTCTCATCTATACCATAAATCACAAAGTGTTCGTATAGATTGTCGACTCTAATTTGGAAAATTGTTAATTTGGGAGAATTCTTCAATTCAGTTCATTTTAGAAAAGAAGTGTTCTAGTGTCTAAGGTTCAAGAAGGTGTTCAAATATACACAAAAAATCTACCAAAGGTCCGTTAAAAGACTCAAAAAAGAGTCATTTATGATATGAGTACCTAAGCTTCTAGTGGTATAGTTTAGTAGAAAAAATCATTTAAGAATTGTTTATGAAATTCATAATAGTAATTAATTATAATGTTGAAAACTCTAAAAAGTTAGTAAGAAAATACTTTTTTATAACCCATACGACTTTAAAAAATCTCTGAGATCACAATAAATATCTCCACTTTTGATACACTGCTTACATTTTGCTACGTTATTTTTAATTTCATGTGAATGCGCTGTTTACATTTTTCACTCTTGCAAATTACCGGCAATACTTCGAGAGTAAAACTATTCGTGGAAAGTTTTTTGGATTCGGCATTAAACTGTAGGTCCCAACCATTCTATGAAATCTGAATGAACACAACAAAACTGCGGAGAGAAATTTGCTAATTCGAGGTATTTTGTGCACCTTTATATAATTATCAAGTGTCTGGTGCAGGAAAAGGTTGAAAGATTTTCCCTTTGAAAAATTTATGCTTATATCGGCAAGTTGTACTTAAAATTTTTGAATGATTTTCACCCGATTTAAATGTTATATGCGAAAATAAGCAAAACTATTGTAGGAACTAACTAAGAGACAATATAGCTGGACCACCCTTACTTTAAATGTATTACATAAAATGCTACCATCCCGGCCATGGAATTCAAAAAATATCATTAAATCAAATAACATTTTAATTATATTTTTGTTGTGGTATCAGTAGGTACTTCATTTCTCAGTAATTTGAAATCTCGTCTATTATTCTTCGTCTCAGAGCCATGAATATTTTTCCCTTGCAGTTATGTTTCTTTTTGAAGAACAGAAAAACGATACTTTTATCGACTTTTTCGATTATTGTTGAATCATAGCAGGTACTTATTTAACACTTAGCGACTTTTTCGATGCTTTTCAATGCTTTTCGATACTTTATTTTTTCGATACTTTTCAATTATTGGCTATTTGATAATATTAAATACTCAAGTTTTGTTGATACTTTTCGATATTTAATTACATAAATCCTTTCTATGGTATTCCATCCTGTTAAAGTTTTTCGATACTTACCGGTGTTTTTGGATATTTCTAGACTTTGATAAATTAACGAACCGTCTGGTTACAGAAGTCTTTTAATATTTTTAATAGCTATAATTTATACTATTACTCGATTCTTTCAGAATTTTCATGACTTGTTCCACACATTTTTAATGTCGATTATTTTTTTTTTTACCGCAGAGACCGAGGTCCCACTTACCCGCCTAACCGCACGAAAGGCGCATCCGTCTATCGTACAGATCGGTGACCGACTACGAACAGCCCGGACTGCTCTGCGTTCATTAGGCGAAACCGTACGTGAGGCACATCCGTCTATCGTACGGATCGGTGACCGGGACTGCACTATTTCTCTGAACAAAATGATGAGTTGAGCAATTTCCGATCACAGACTGAGCAAAATTTCAACTAAGCCCAGTAAAAACATAGGAAAATGTCCAGTTTCAAGTATTTAAGAAAATAATTAATTGTTGCTTTATAGTATTGTGAGAGTCCATGGGTGTAATAAGATGACAAAGGTTATTATAATCATTACAATGGACAAAAATGGGCGTAGTTAGAATTACATATATCAAGTGTCTCAAATCTCTTCCTGGCTTTTTAAAGTTGATCATACATAGCAACAACTGAGAGTTTATTGAACCGGAAAACAGTCATGTTTAGCATAATTCTTCGACAGCGCAGTGTTGGTAAACGTATTATCTTGAGGCGGCTTTCATATGACGGTAAGTTTGAATCCGGATATCAATCCGACTCCAGCATATCAATGTATATATGTATTATATTTTGGGTTCCACACCACTGAAGCATGTTCTAAAATTGGTCTAACAAGTGAAGTGAAAAGCAACTTCGTCGTACAGGGGTCGTCAAATTCTTTAGACCATCGAAATCCAAGAACACGTTTTGCTTTGTTTACCATTAAACTTATATGCACGTTGAAGAGAAGTTTTTTATCCATAGTGACTCCTAAATCTACAAAATTGTCAAACTTTTCCAGTTTTAAACCGTTTATTGAATATGAAGTCTCAAATTCTTTACTTCTTGTAAAAGTCATTTGCTTACACTTTTTGAGTTTTAATGTTATCAAGTTTATAACACACCATTTAACAAGTTCACTTAGCTTTCTATTCGTTTCTATTCCACTCGATGCTTTCAGAATCTTTTCGACTTCTCCACTAATTTTCGATGTTGCATGTTAGTAACTTTTCGACTTCTGGTGACATTTTCGATACAATTCGATATTTTTGTACATTTTTCGATATCAAGCATTGCTTTTGTAGAGTTTCGATATTTTTCGATTTCGTTTGATATCAGCTGCTTTGGACAACGTAAAGAAGAAAGGCTATCGGAATTTATGGAAAAGCATTAAAAGGAATTAATTTTATCAAATGTGTTGGCTTATAAGCAGCGCTGGATTGAGGTAGGGCTAGAAAGGACTATAGTCCCGATCTCCGGAGCACCTTTTTTTGGTGCGCCTTTAGCCATTTTAAAGTTTTTTATTGGGTTACAGTTGTAGAAAAACCTTTTTATGTGTGGCAGGACCTTTTTCCCTTTTCTAGTTTTAAACTTCGGGCCACACAAAGTCTTAATCCGGCGTCTGTTGGAAAAGTCTCTTTACATTTTTTTTTTGTTTTCATTACGCACAAAATTATTTGTTTAATCCCATTTCAATCACGTACCACAGTGCAATGATTTGACCAAATGTAAGAGACACACGCCTGCTGTTAAAATCGACGATGACCACCAGCACTAAGACGGAAATACAAAACCCCCTTCCAGCAATCGATGTTGCATGTGAGCAGTTCGTTAAATCGACCCTTCGCTGAAGAGTTTCTTTGATAAAAACGAAAACGAGGGCTCCATCTTGGAGTTGGTTAGATTGATATCGTATGAGTGTAGTTGTTGTTGCAGTCTCTCTCAGCCGCAAGCCAATGAAATGCGTTGCTCACAGTGGCGTTTGTTGTTGCTGTTGTTTGTTCACAGTTGTGTTGGCGGTACTTTAACGACCGCACGCTTGTGTAAATAAAAAACGCGCTAACGCCAACCAGTTTGTATTTGACGATTTCGTAAAACGGTGGAGCCCGCGCGCGTAAACAAAAGCGATAAAGAAAACGTTGGCGATTACGTTGGCACAGTAGGCAAACGCGTGAACACAAATGCCGTCGCGAATTCGCGAGTGTTGCTTGGGAAAAAGTGTTTGTAGTAGAAAACGTAGATACGTTTTATCTGTGCGATACTTTTAAGTATCTTAATGTTTTATAACGCTATAAAATTGTAAAAAATATTACGAATATAATAAATGAAATAAAAATCTTTGAAAGCTGATCGCTCAAGCTTCGCGTTCCAATATCTCAAAAAATGTGTATTGCCACCACACCGCACCACCAACAATAGTGAGATAAATTAATCTTTTAGTCACATTAAATTGATTAATCGTAATCGCTAGTAGCAACTTTGGTATCTGTGAGTTGAATAGATATTTAATTGTGTTTTGTTTGTTCGAAAAAAAGAAAAAAATCTTTTGTGAAATTAACATAAAAGTGACTATGTCTCTTTGTTTTTTTGGCTTTTAATTTAATGTTATTAATTAAATGGAATCTTGTTAAGTTTAATGCAGTTCATATATCTTTTCGGTTGATTTGTAAATTTTAACAACAACAACAGCAAATATTTGAGCATATTTGCTTTGTGCTAATGAATGATACAACTGTTACAAATTTGTATTTCAAATATTTCTGTGCCATGCAACATGAACGTGTGAACATAACTTGAACTTCAAATGGAAATTTTAAATAAAGTTACGGAAGGTTATTGAAATTAAACTGCATTGGTGAGTTTTTATATTGAAAAGAGATATTCGCTTAAAACAAAAATAAAATTATATAAAAAAACTTAGGTACTTTTAGTAAAGTATACATACGCCCGTATGTTATTGTAGTCCAATTGTTTAAAAAACCAGACAAATATTATTAAAACTATTAGATTTCTCACTGAGATTATAGTAAATTCAGAGATTTTTAGGATTTACATAGATTACAAATTCATTTTTGTTTGAATATTGATATTTTCAAATTTGACATTTATAATAAAAACTACATTGTTTAGCCAGAGCTAGATTAGTGAAACAACCGATGAAAATCGCGAATAATTTTGTATAGAACTGACTTTTGTTTGTAATCGATTTTATTTGTTTTGGTTCATCACTTTCATCCAGTTAGGTTATCAGATTACCCAAGTAGCATTAAAATATTACTGTGATTAAAAACACTTTTAATGCAATTAACAAGTCATTTATTAGCTTTTTTTGAAGTTTTATTTACACGTAAATTTTTATTCTTTAAAAACTCTTTTACAGCTTGTGTCTAGCTCAATATTAGCATTGCTTTAAAATATTTTCTTAACCTGCATTAAAAGCGTTTCTACAGCCAAAATAGATGTTGAAAACTAGCACAACTTCGTTGTTATTTTCTTTAGCTGTGAACTATATTTTAACGAAAAGACTACAGTTAAAAAAAAGCAATTATATAAGTATATTGTACTGATTTGGCATTTATTGCTTTAAGATTCATGGCTTTTATTAAAGCGCATTTAAAGTTAATTTACAGTAAAAGCAATGGCTATATTTTATAGCTTTTATTTTGCATGCATGCTTCAAATTATTGCTTAAAAAAATCCACACACATTTCTTTTCTCTTTACTGATGCGCACTACCAATAGCGCTAGCTCGTTATGCTAGTTCTTGGCTATAAATCAGCTTTTAAAATCAAAAATTTTACTGAAAAATACCAATGTAGTAAAACTTATTTTTCTGCAATTTATTAGCTATTTTTTGGAATATTTAGGACAATTGAACTCCAAAAGTGCTTTAATTATACTTCTAAAACATTTTAATATCTAAATTATTGCACTTTTTGTAAAAATGAGACAATTTGTGGCTTAGCGATGGGGCTATTTTATAGCATTTTTCCTTCTGTAATGAATGATATGTGATATGATAAAGATATGTGAAATGCTAAATTATGATCCCCAAAGGCGCTTCATAAGCTATATGACAGTGCATTCCTGATCTATTCCTAGTAGCAAGAAAAGCGATGCAGCAATGATTTTTGCTAGAAATGCGCTGTATTAGCCAAAAAATTGCATCGTGTGCTACTTGGGTAATGAATAGATGAAGAAAAAATTTAGAAGTGAACGAATTTTTGCTTAGAGGTAGCTAAACAAATATACTATTTAAAAACAAAGGAGGCTGAAGTTTTAGAGGTTGCGTTGGTTAGAGCAGTAGCGGTTTAAGGTATGGCCATAGCACAAGGCGTCATTTAGCAATTTTTTTTGGTGGAAACTAAAAGTTACTGAAATGCTTGGATTTTTGATAAAATTACAAAATATGAGTGAGTATTCGGATGATATAGAAATTTCTTTAGCATTGCAAATGCCGCTGCTAAAGTCACAACTAAAAAGCTATTTTGTAAATAGTTCGGATGAAGATAAGACTGAAAAGATATTGATTCCGTTAAAAGTTTTGAAATGCACTGTGGAGCTCATTCTGATTAAGGTGTTTGCAAACATTTACATATCGTATAGGCTCTTACCAACGATTTCGATAACAAAATACGATTCGGAAGGAACATTTTCAATTTTAAAAAGAACAAAAAAAAACATGTATCGATCTACTATGGAATACGATCGAACCTCTGCAGATTAAGTATTGAAAACGATTTTCTATGTACGATGGATTTTAATGAAGTAATGAGTAATTTTCAAAGCAAAAAGCTCGAAAAATTAATAAAATGTGTTAAAAAAAATTTTAAATGTATTTAAATGGTGGATTTCATTAAAATCATCAACTCACTGAGATGGACATTAAATTACCATGGTATTTTTCTAAATGTTCCTTTAAAGTCGTAATACACCGCTGGGACAGGAAGCAAAGTTGATATTAAATATGACAATATTGAATAACTTTGATAATTTTCAACCGATCGGCGTCATTAAGTATGCTTTGAAAACGTATTGTTCAGTAAATTTTAACTACGTATCGATATACACCGCAAGAATGCACCAAAATAGTCTCGCATTACATCAAAAGTAATCACTCAGTTCTGGTAACTCAATGTCGATATATCGTTTTGGATTGCGCACATTTCACAATCTCTGACGCCGTCAACAAACAAATTTTTTGATTTAGAAGCACCAATAATCCTCACATAATTCACAAAACATCATTGCATGGTGAGAAAGTGACTGTGCGGGTCGGTGCACACTGGTCCCAAATCGCGTTTTTTTTTTGGGTCAAAAATTGCTAGAGTGCGGAAATCTTGTCAGAAATTATCCATTTTTTTTTTAATTAAAGCTTACCAAAATACCAACAAAACACCGGAGCACGAACTTAAAAAAAAACAAATATTTGCCAAAAAAAAAAACCTATTAATTTAAATAGTTTTTTTTTTCAAAATTCGGACTCCATTGCCATTTTGGTAAGCTTTAATTTAAGAAAATTGAATCGTTTCCGACAAGATTTGTGCGCTGTAGCGATTTTTGAGCCAAAAAACTTGATTCGTGACCAGAGTGATTGGGCAATTACTCTTCAGAGCTGCTAAAACAGAAAATAACGATCGATTTCGGTGAATTTTAGCACACTTTGTATTGCCACAAGAGCATGAAGAAGGGCTGGAAGAACTTGTGGACAGCAACAAGACAGACCGATATGACAAACTGCGTGCTCAACATGCGTCGGAAGTTTCACAGGACATGGGTAGAATTGTATTTCGGTTATAGCCTCCCCTATAGTAACCACATTATTAGCGCTCCATGTATGCGAAAAAAGTTAAATTACAATGGAAGACTTTTTTTTTGTTTAATAGGAAACAAACTGACTGCGCCGTTCGCAGGTTTGATCTAGGAAGCTGAAATTTTGGGAGAATTTTCTTCAAACCCGATTCTAAAATATAGGATCATGGGATCGCAAATTTTCAACGAAAAAAGCCCCCCGTCGGGTGTATTTCGTATGCATTTGCAGCCACACAAAAAATGTGGGCGTGGCTTAACAACAGTTGGTGATATCTCCCATACAACTGAAATACCTAAAACGCTATGTTTTGGCAACTAAGGCAGACTTTTTCTTTGTTTAAATTTCGGTTTTTTCGTTAAATTTCAGTTATTTTTATTCCTCTAGCTTAAATGAAGAAAAAATAAAATCCATCTACAAAATTTTCAAAATTATTACCGTAATAGAAGCAGCAGTAGAAGCAGCCAATTAAATACATGCATCACTTAAAGCAAACATATTCTTTTCTTAGGGTAGTCATCTTAAGATTTTAAAGTAAACTTTAACAAACCTGAATGTTATTCTCTCCAATTTGGTGTTTAATCATTTTCAAATAATAAATGTCAAAAATAGTTATTTGTTCTCGATATAGAGTTAATAAGTATAACTAAGACATAATCACTGGAAGATCTTCAAAATATATTAATTTAAATGCTTGTCGTCCAAAATATCATTGTAGACAATGTTATTCTAGTTTTATTCCCAGACGGCAGAGCTGTGAATGAATGCATTCATTTTCAATTTTAGCTCATGAGAAATTCCGCATTCAGAGTGCAGCTACTTAAAAATGAAGTCATCTGTAGACTTCATTGCCATAATCTTGCAGCCTTTTCTATCTCAAAAGAATGCAATTATTTTGGTGACGTCACGTTTTTGATTGGAATCATGACTGGAAGAATTTTGATTGCATTGAAGTTGCCTCAAATCATTTTCAATTCTTTGCAATCACTTGAAGTCGCTGCAATCACTTGAAGTCGCTGCAATCACTTGAAGTCGCTGCAATCATTTGAAGTCAGTGAAGACACTTGAAGTCATTTGCTCTGAATTAAATTGAAAATCTCACTTTTATATGTATGCTTAGAAGATATTTGTGTAGATTTTTCGAGTTAATTCAGAGCAGATGTCTTCAGTAACTTCAAATGATTGCAGCGACTTCAAGTGATTACAGCGACTTCAAGTGATATCAGAGACTTCAAGTGATTGCAAAGAATTAAAAATGATTTGAGGTGACTTCAATGGTATCAAAATTCTTCCAATCATGATTCCAATCAAAAACGTGACGTCACCAAAATAATTGAAGTCTACAGTTGACTTCATTTTTAAATAGCTGCACTCTGAATGCTGTATTTTGGCAGTGACTTCAACGGATTTCAATTGCAAATGAATGCACTTTTTCACAGCTCTGCCAGACGGGGAAAATTCTTAATACTTAGATAAGATACCACTTCCAATAGGAATCAAACTGTATGAAATAAAAGAAAACTCAGCCCGACAGGGCTAATTAAGGAAGTTATTCAACGTTTCGTCTAGCATCAGAAAATAATGGGGGCGTTTTAACGAGAGTACTTATGTGGTACCGTCCAAACAACATCGTTTATAGTGGCTTAAACAAAAAATGTATGTAAAGTGCAAAACAATTCAATTTTTGCTAATTATATTATTAAATAATTTGTTTATTCAAAATGATTGTAAGAAAATAACCTATATTCTTTGAGCGGACTTGGGAGTGCATTCTGTGAAGAAGAAAAAAAGAAGAATCAAAACTGCTTCATTGAGTTTTCTTCGATTGAAACAGAAGATGTTGCAGAAATCGTTGTTAAGACCCCGTTGGGTTGAATTCATATTTCTATCCGGTTTAATACTTAGCGGCACCACTTCAATTTTATAACAATCTGGCACTTTGAGGTCTTTCACGACCCCACGTTGGCAAAAAAATTATAAAAAAGCGAGTTTTCAATTCCTGGCTTCATAACTGTGAACAAGTTTTGAAATCACTATACTTTATGAAATTTAATGATTATTAGGGATTTTTTTCAAAAAATGTATGCTCTGAGGTCGTTCACTACCCCATGTTGCCGCTAAGGGTTAATGAATTCATTATAAAACTTTTAAGTGTCTAATAATATTGACGGCACCGACTACAACTTTTTCAATGTATTTTCAACATAATAAACATTCAAAATATATCAGGTTCTATGAAAACCTTAAAATTTAAAAAAAAAAAAAAAATACGGTTTTTGGCCACAGAGACGCTTTCTGTGAGGTACTGCGATAAGAAAATTGGAAATTTATGTTTACTATTCTATGTAAAAAGTATCCGGAATTGTTTAATAAAGCGAAACAAACAAATTATTCATAAAAATCTGTTTTCCCATGATAAGCGTTCTGCTCTTTTAGCGAATTTGATTTTATTACTACAACCATCTCAGAGCGCCTTCTTCGAAGTGTTACTTTAAGGTTCGAGAAAAATAAAATTTCTTTAAACGCCATATCAGGTGAATATGGTGCTTATTCGATGACATTCGTTGTATTTTTGGCTAAAAACTTAAAGTTATCCTTCCACAAATCTGGCCATTCTCGGCGGACATTTTCACGCAATATAATTTTGTTTCATTTTATTTTACAACTCTGGATACTTTTTACAAGGAATATAGTTCAGAAACTTATAGTCTAAGGGGCCTCAAATTCAAAAAATCAATGTGGCATATAGCAAACACCATACGCAATAGGGTTTTACTCTTTTATGCGGATCCACAATTGTGCTTATTTTTATGATCAGAGCGTGAGCGGATCGCACTCTACTCGTATAAGAGCGGAATAAGCCGACTGAGTACATTTAAAAAAAAAATTGTTTCCAAAGAATTCCAGAATACGTGAAATGGTGGAAATCAGAGTTAAAAAAAGAAAAAAAGGCTGGTGTGTTGGAAAACACCACTTGAAATTAAATATGTGAATTTTTTAATTTCCTTAATTGAGGAATTTTTTATATTTTTGCTTTGCTTTGTTTTTTTTTTTTGAATTAAATATTTTCCATATTTTGCATTTTTGCAGTAAAAATTATGCAATAAAAGCGAAATTGTTGTAAGGCTTTATGCTTCGTTAACGTTAGCGATGGTGTTAAAATGTTAATGCTTGCAAAACAGCACAAGCAACAGCAACAAAAACAACAACAGCAACAGCAGATAATGGCATGATTAGATTACAATAATAGCAACAACAACAGCAACAATGAAGACATTAAAAATTCATGAGACAAAAATCTAAATTTATTATTGCAATAAAAATGTTCATAAATCAGAGTACCGCATGCAATTAAATTGCAGTAAGCGAGTAAGAAAAGTGGCAGCAAATTTGGTATTTTTACAACAATTTTTTTTTTTTTTTAACGAATTACAATTTATTTTTATAACAAAAATATATTTAATGTAAGGCAATAAATTAAATTTATATTTAAAAATAAATTGGCTATCGAAAAAAAAAAACAGAAACATTTTATTTAACGTGGGCTTGCAAGCGTTTTGTTAAGCGTTTATGTGTCTTATTTATTTGATTTTAAACAATTTAGGATTTTGTATTTTGTTAATGATTGTTGTTAATTGTTCATTAAAATGCTTGTATTGCGATAAGGCATTTATTAAATAACTCTTGCAGTTTTATGGATTTCTTGACACCTTCAATTTGGTTAAAGGAAATATAAATATTCTATACACAAACAAGTTTATTGAGGGTTAATTGCGACTTTTCTGTAAAATGTCAAAATAACGTAACGTGTGTGTGAAGCTGAAGAATCTGAAATTTTTTTAAATCAGCATCAAAGTTGGGAAGTCAAAAAATTAATAAATGAAAAGCTTTGATATTGATTTTAATGAAATTAAAAAATGAATAGAGAAAAAAATTAAATTGAAAATATTTGTATTTTTCTTTCAAATTTAAAATCAAATCATTAAAGAAATAAATAAAAATCCAAAAAAAAATCAATTAAAAATGTTCTATCATTTGACTTTCAAAGTTTCAAGCAAAACGAAAGACTTAAGCGACGAACCCGATTAACGTCTCATCACCATTCGACTACTGAATACAATAAATCCTTCTTTTTTATTATTAAACTATTTTCATGCAACTAATTACATCTGATTTGAATTAAATCACCGCAAGTTTCACAACAATTCATCCATCCATCGTCAAAGCATAAAATTTGTCAACTTAAATTATTTGATTTTCATTTCTTTATTTAATTTCATACATAAAATTTCAAGTTTCAAAAGTTTCGAGACTCTCAATGTCTTTGATTTGCTTTGCTTTTACCGTCCTCAGCGCGCTGCTGCCTTCAGCTGTTGCCGGCGCAGCGTACACTGCAGCCGCACTTTGATCTCGGCCGCCTTGTTGTGCGCGACATTGCTGCATTTCTCATATGAACGAAATAAAGTGGCCACACGGTGTTGTGACAACTCTACCACGTTTTTTTTTTTTTTTTTTTTTTTTTTGAGAGAGAACGCATGCGTGGCGTCGCACATTTGCTTATGAATTTATGAGCCTCTGAAAGTAGTTTTTATTCCTCTTTTTATTTTTATAGGCAGCACGGCGTTATATGATGAAATGTGGGAAGGCAAAATTGACTTAAGCATCTTGGCGAACCAGCGAGTAAATTTAACTGGACAATTTGTATTATTGATGCGGAGTTATATTAGCTTAAATTTGAATAAGTGTCTGCTAAGGCATATTCTTAATCAAAAAGCTTTAAAAAAACTTCACTAATGACAGGACTTATGTGCTATTCAGCACTTACTGCATCATCTTGATCGATAAGTTAGAAAACATTAAATAAATTGATATAGTGGTTAGAAAACTAAAAGATTACCGTAAGCTTTCCGGAATCTTTTTTCCGGAATGGACGTTTTCCGGAACGACCACAAGCCCGAACTTTTTTTTCCGCAATCGGTTTTCCGGAATAAACATTTTCCGGAACGACGGTTTTCCGGAATACCTTTTCCGGAATCAGTTTACTACTTTAACATGGATGCTATTTACTTACATTGCCACAAATGCTCCAGGAAGAAGTGCTTTCAACAGAGTGGATATACGAATGAATGAGCTAGTCCCGTGTTGTGGGGTGTGACAATTTAGCCTTTGGCGACTATAAGGAGAGGGGTTTTTACCACCACCTGTTTTAATTAAACAGTCGTAAAACGGGTATGTAACCATAGAAAAAGATGACTTCGAAGGTAAATTCGCACTACTGTTTCTTCAGCTAACTTTGGATCTCCGAGCGCCATCACATGTGAAGCAAGTACCGTGTGGTAGCTATTGGCCCAGTGTTGAAGCATACTTGTTTAAGCGATCGTGCGGCATCTGTGGCTTATATTTTGCATCATACTAAGCCACTAACCTTCCCTTCGCGAAGATTCGTCGTCAAAGGATAGCTGCCACACGTGTCAGAGAAATTCTTTGTTGAGGATGATGACAATGATGATGCTATATGGTTGGATGAAAAAGATGTTGACACAACGAATGTTTTATGTTTCAACAGACCCCTTAACTGATTGACAAAATAATATGCGTCCCTTATTTCTCGGTATTGTTTGGGAAATCTTATGAGCAAACTAGAAATTGTGCAACTCAGTATTTTTTTTTACATCAAGTTGTGTTCAAGTTGTGCTCACATCAAAAAATAAAACATCAGAGGTAAATGGTTAAAAATATAAATAAAATAATTTAATTAATTAAGTTTTCTGATTTTCTTTCGGCAATTTTTAATTGTTATGAGCTGTCACAAATCTCATAAGAAATATTCTAATGTGCATTCGTTAAGCACATGATGTAAAATTGCTTACTTGCAAAAGTGGAAAACTTCTACGTTCACCGAATACCCTTATTATTTTAGAATACCTACAATTCCATTTAATTAAGAAAACTCAAGTAAGACTTTAATAGGTTTTCGATATATTGAAGATCAAATTTTCAGATTTTTTAACAAACTATCCTGTGAAGAGAAGCAATGAACAAATACATACTTGGCCATTAAATTTTATAGATTTCGATGGCACCACTGTAGCTTATATTTGTTGGGAACTCAACGCTTAGTAATTTAAAAGTTATGGAAATTATTAGAAAAGTTTTTTTCAACTTTTCTTGCTCAGTGCATTGAGATCTATAAATTTCAAAAGCCAAATTGGCAAACTGCCTTTATTCACATGCCGATTTGTTTTGAAAAATCGAGGCTTTGAACTTCAAGCGAGATGAGATTTTTATACCCTACACCGAGGGTATATTCACTTTGTCTCTCCGTTTGTAACACATCGAAGGGGGCGTGGCAGGTATGAAACTTTCACACACAAGTCACATCTTCTTGCAGGCATCTTGCTATTGAAAATGGGTGAAATCGGTTGACGGATACGCCTACCGCTCATACTCTAAGTATATTTACCTCGGCCAATTTTGAAAAAAGTTGCAGCGATTTTGATGAAACTTGGTGATTTGGTGCACTTGTGAACCAAATTAGGATTAGGCTGGGTTTCAAGTTTCCAAAGGGTCTTACAAGGGCGTGGCACAGCCCTAAATTTTATCATTTATGCTACCACATCTTGTAAGCTGTTCAAGAAATCGCGATGAAATTTGGTAAACGGATATATATTAAATATATCTTGAATTGAGATAAAAGTAGGCGGAATCGAAAAAGTGGGCGTGGCACTTTTCTACTGTTAAAAATTTTGATTCCGTATATCTCAAAATTGACACAAACGATTTCCATGAAAATTTTGGAGATGATGCCGCTGAAAGCTGTCATCAATACAAGCTCAGCCTCTTTATTGAAAAAACTCGTTGAAGGGCGTGGCACCGCCCACAATATTTATAAACGTTATATTAAGAGAACGAACAACGTAATCGTGATGAAATTTAATGAGGTAGATATACTTGCTGTAAGGTCTTTTATTACAAAAATTTGGTACTAAGAGAGTAATCTTCATAAAATTTGGTGTTTAGATGTCAGTTACTATAGGCTTTTAAAATAAATTAGTTTTGACAGAATTGCATCAGTGGGCGTGGCACCTCCCATATTAACATAAATTTGTAAGCGCTGTTTTAAGTAAACTATTGCAGCAATTGCTATGAAATTTAATGAAAGTGGTTCAGTTGCTATAGAGTACATCTGAATCAAAAGTGGCTGAAATAGCACCAGTGGGCGTGGCACCTCCTATACAAATAAAATACGGTAAGTGGCATATTTATCGAAATATGTGAGCAATCATACTAAAAATTGGTGTTAGGGGTTTGCTTATGAAAAGCTATTTCTCGATCAAAATCGGGCTGGATTGTACCAGTGGATGTGTCACCGCCCTAAATTTTAAATTTAACTGCAGCACATATCACAAACTATACAAGCTATTGTGCTGAAATTTAATATGAGGATGTCGATCACAAATATAATTTGTTGAACCAAAAGTGGGCGGAATTGGAGAAGTGGGCGTGGCATATTTCAAATTTATCATTTTTATTCGATTTTTTCAACTTTTTCCATATTCTTTCAATTTTTCAACCCTTTAATTTTTTCCAATCTATTCTATATGTATTTGTTCGACTTTTTCAACTTCTTTCAACTTTCTTCATTTTTTCGACTTTTTCATGAATTTTGAATAGTTTCAAATTTTTTCAACCTCTTTCAACTTTTTTCGAGTTTTTCAACCTCTTTTAACATTTTTCAACCTCTGCAACGTGTTTTTAACATATATTGAAAAGGTACTTTAAGTGCAGTATAGGGTATGTGAGTTTCGGCCTGGCCGAAGATAACACCTTAACTTGTTTTTTGTTAGTTTTCCATGAACAATGGTGAATACCACAAACAAAAATCAGACGTTCAGCTAAGATTTCATTAAACTAGCGCGTGGTCGAAGCCATCGGCGCGGCGTTGGAAATGTGACACTTTCAGCATTAAGAATGCTAGCTGTGAGTAGATATTAACATGGGTTTTACATATGCGTACTCTTTCGTCATGCTAACGTTTCTCCACTTTTTTTTTAACCGAAAACTAAAGCTTTTTTCAATGTACTTCATTGCATATCTTTCGAATGTTTAAAAAATTTGCTATGCCAGTAAGTAGATTGATTCGAGTTCAGATATCGTAATTGTTCCCAATTTTTAAGTTATAATCACATTCACCAATTTACTTAATAATAATTACCTGGAGAAAATGTTGACTTACCTGTAAAGAAATTAAAAATTTTAAGTAAATTAGAACATGTCGAGATAAGCATTTGTATGATAGATCTGAACAGTAAATAAAAATTTTTTTTCTTTGTTAAATGAAAAACTACGGTGTTTTTAGATTCAAATTGTGCAATCAAAAATCTTGGAAAGTGCAATAAATATTTCTATTCAAATATATGTATGTAGGGGAAAGTGGGGCACCTTTGACACTTAATTTTCAAAGGCATATATTTCCTTAAACAATTAATGGATTTTAAAAATTGATACTGTTTCTTATACATTGACTATTCAGCAACAAACCTCGAAAAAGATTTAAAAAACAGTCACATATAATTCACAAAACCCTTACGTACTTGGCATTAAAAATTGCATCAGTGGTCGCGAAAACAGAAAAACACGTAATACTCCGAAGAGAGTTGAAGAAGAACTGTCAAAGTTCATAACGTTTTTTTTTAAGTCAAAGTAGGTTTATTTCTGCATTTAGACTTTTTGTCGCCTTAGTCGTTTTCATACTGAAATTGGCAAAGTCAAATGTGCCCCAGTGTCAAAGGTACCCCATTTTCCCCTACATCTAATTTGTGGTGCCATTACCATTACTTGCAGTTGGAATGAGCTAGAGCTCATGATATGTTTCCTTTTTTGCATAGATCTATTGAGAACCCAATCAAAAATTGAAACCAAGCAAAGCAAAAATAGTTTTTTTCTGTTTAAAGAACTTGTTTTTGTAACCACAATGAAATTCGGTGAGCCTGTCGATTTATTATACGATTTGCAATTGCTGCTTCGTTTTGAAAACGCAAACAACTGTCTTAAAACTTGTGAACTATTTGTCAGAAATAAAGTGGATTATTTAGAAAAAGGTACTAACAGAATATGGTTTAAAGCCAAGAAAAAAATTAGCTCTCTCTTTAAAAAAGTTACTAACCCAGCTACAAATTGATGAAGTACTCTGATTTTTCATGTTTCATACATTTTGTGTTGTACGTTTCACAAATGAAATTGTTACTGTGATATTTTGTTTATTTGCTTCCTGGCTGCCTGCTTTGTATATGGAGCAGTAGGCAGTTTGCTTGTTGGCTACCTGCTTTGTATATGGAGCTGTACGCAGTCTGTCTCTTTGCTGTCTTATTTGTATATATATGGAGATGTAAAGGGTCCTGCCTGTTGGCTGCATACTTTGTATGTGGAGATGTAGGCAACTCTACATACACATTGTATACAGAGATGTAGGCAAGTTGCCTCAAAACGGCCATCCCTTTGTAAAAAGAATTTACAGTTGTTGCTGGAGTTGTGAGCATTACTGCCTACAACGTGTATAACTATTCATCGATGTTGTGTATAACATATTTGCCGTTGGGAAAGATAAGAAAAAAAAACATTTCTCCTTCGTCTGGTTATTATTGGCATAGCAAGAGGTATAGTTAAGACCACAGCATAAATTTCTAGTTACGCCAACATCCATTTTCTTTAAATATTTAAGTTTTAGAGAAATATTTGCAAACGTCTCTTGAGGTAATTACCTCAATCAGATAATTATCTGATTTCGGTGCAATTTTGTTGATGATAAATTTTTCAGTCATGTAAATTGTGGACTTTTCATTTTGAAACAAATCATTAATCGACGAAAGCATATTTATGTGTAATTGAATGCGGACTATATGCACACTATCGTACAGCGCTCTTTATTAAAAATTAAATAAGAGAAAAAAACAATCGAAGATAACGACTACAACATCACAGTGGTCAGAATTGTTCTAAATCTGACAAACATCCTATATAAAGGGTGTCCCAAATAGCACGCATGAAATAAGGGGACGTCCATAAATTACGTGGGTCAAAATAGGGTCTGGAAAAATCTCACCAAGTCTCACCAAGTGGGAGTGGGGGTCAATAAAAATCTCACTCTTTTTGATGCAGAGACTATACATAATTATGGCAGATTACATTTAAAATTATAAGGAAAGTCTTATGGAAGGGAGGGGGGGTACCATCAGAACTCACCAAATATCACCAAGGGGAGGGGGGGTTCGATATTTGCGTCATTTGTGCGGTAAAGCGCTATTTTTGAAAAAAAAGAGTGACAACTGACAGTTCAAGCTGTTGCTGATATTTAAATTCAATTTTTTTTTTTTCAAGGTCCAGATTTCAAATATGGGTCTTGGTTAAATAGTTATACGCTATCAAAGTACTCCACTAAAGTTGTCAAATAAGTTGTGAATTATAAAAATAACTAAGGTTGATGACAGCTGTAGGTAGAATGATTTGACTGATTTTATGTTTGGTTTTCGGAAAATTGACTACAGGTAGTCCCCGACTTACGACCGAGATAGGTTCCTAATCATCGGTCGTAAGTCGATTAAGTCGTGAGTTTCATAAAAAATAACTAAAGAAAAACTTCAAGCTTTATTTAAAATAATAATATGTAATAATAATATTTTACATATTTTAGGGATTCCCCGAAACTATTTTAAGCATTTTCTATGAAAAAAATTGAAAAATAAATTGGTCGTAAGTGCGAATAGTCGTAAGTCGAACGGTCGTAAGTCGGGGACTACCTGTATATTGTTACGAAATTTCCTGTCTCTTTGACGATAATATCGATCTCTCACACTTTTCTGAGTTCGATCACTGGATTGTGTAACAATTAAAAACACACAAACTTATTTAGTTATAAAATGGTTTATTTAAATCACAATAGTTAGTTTTTACACGGTACAATTGTTTATCTCATTAACATTCAAATTCTAACATTAATTTAACACTGAATAGAAAACTGTTTTACTTTACTACGGATCACACTGTATTCACTTTATTGCTTAAATTCAAGTGTTCTGCTTCACTGTTTAAATACAACTGTTCTGCTTCACTGTTTTAATTCTACTGTGTCACTCAACTCAGATGACAACCCTTTTATACTGCAGTCATCACTCTCTCGAATAATCCAGTACCTTCTAATTGGCGTGTAATCTATCATTATCCATAATTTACCAGTAATTGCTAAACGGCGTATCGACGTTGAGTTCACAATTATCCAGAATGTTGCTATTATGCTAGATGGCGTTGTACGACGGCGATAGTTTCTCTCGGTTGTCGACTTTTTATTTATAGTGTACTGCAGCGTCTGTTCGGTTTATTACTTGCCGCTAGATGGTGTAAAAGTATTTACACAGCCAGAATGCTAGCTAGTATCGTTTAGTTTCTTTTGTTGGTTTTTATTTCAAGAATTTTCTAGCATAAACCAAATTTCGCTACAATATTTTGATTTTCCAATAGACTTAATGTGTTCTAAGTCGACAGTGTAGCCATATTTGAAATTTTGTATGACTGTCTGTTGATCAAAATTTATGCAAAGAGAGAAATTCTCACTCATTGGCTTAAAGGTCGCTGATGATTTGATTTAGCAATGGATGACACTAGTATGACTAGCTTTAGCCGTTTTCGTTATGTTCTTTTGATTTTGTGTTCTGAAATTTTTCTATTGGAATGCAAGATAATTTCTTTATCTACTACAATAAAATAAATCATGATTAAAAAGGATTTAAGATTGCTTAAGCTATACAAGTTTAAGTTAAGAAAATAAGTTTCTTTGCGTCATGAAAAAAAAAATAGCTAACATGATTAAAAAATGCCAAAACCACATCCTTTAATATTCAAATCTACTTTTTTTTGGCATTTTTAAATTAAAATATTTATGCTATCGAATGCGATATAATACTTCTGAAATATCTGTATAAAAAAAAATAATTTTGCGCTATGAATTTAACACTTGTACCAGCGTACAGCTTACATACTTTGTGATAAGTTAAAATTCTTTATAAAAACATGATAAAAAAACCGACAAGCCAGCAAAAAATAATCTTAACTTTATAAAATATATTTAACACTTAAAAAAAAACAAAAACAAACTGATGCTGATAAAACGCATAATCAACAACGGAAGTTGATTTCCAACTTAGGATTTTGTAAAAATATTTTTTAAGATAAACTTATTATGCTTTAATTGAGTTCGGGTAATTGACACCCTTTTCAAAAATTTTAAGCAAAACAAAAACAAGTTTCATGTAATGAAATTCTATAAATTTCTTGCTAATTCTGAATATAAAATCCACAAAAAATAAAACATTAAAAACCCAGCAAGCGAGCGGAAAAGTGACGCCAGCAAAAAAAGAAAAGAATAACGAATGTCACACAGGAACCTGATGGTTTTGTTCATGCCCTTTCGCTCAGGTGCCTTAAGCTGGCTACTTCTTGTCACCTAAACATGCAATTACCACTTAGCACACGGCATGAGGTCATTGCGGTCAACAGCATGTTATAGCGAAAACAACTACAACTACAACTACAACATTTTAAAGAACTAACAACAACATGCCAAGTTTTACTGAAATAACCTACTTTACATTGAACGTGCGCATTGCAGGCTCTTTTACAATTTCCTTTGACCTGCAGTTGTTGAAGTACTTTTACCCTACTCGCGGCATACAATGTTCATCATATTTTTTAAAACATACATAAAAATGTTAAAAAAAATATAAAAAAATGTTAAAAAAATGTTTAAAAAAATGTTTTAATTTCTTTCATACATTCGCTGAATATTAAATTTAATAATGGGTGGATTTGTAATTCAACATCATAATTGATTTTGTTTCAACATTGTTACGAGTATCGATCAATTTCTATCCCATTTGCAATTTTTTTTTATTTCTTATATTTTTAATATATAAAAATTATCTGAAACTCTCCACAGTCGTTACTCACACAATGTAGGGTGCCTGTTCTTCAGTCAGCATGAACATTAAGTGAATGTGTTAGTAGTTCCTTTTACCATATGTAAACCTGCATAATATTGGAGTTGGCACTTAAAATTGCATTATTGAAACTTGTATTTTAATACAATTATATCTTTATAGAAACGATACTGACAAATATCGCAAGATCTAGATATTATAAAAAATCATGCTACTGTACTGTATTTAAATTGAGGGTCTAACATATGTAGCCGATCTATATCATCCGCTGGGATCACACAACGAACAGCTGTACAAAACTATAAAGATTCTGGAAAATTATAAAGCTTCTCTATTATTCAGTGAAATAATTCCAACATTTTTAGATCTTAATGCAGACGGAACAAACATAGCTTATGAGCGAAATATAAAACATTCGATAAAAGTCGAAAAACGGTATTGTTATGAGTTTTTTGTTTATGGGACGTTCCATGTCAACCGGGACAGTGGTCTGCTCAAAATTGAGCGCAGCCGAAAAACGTTTTTAAGGTGTCAAAATGTTCGTATGTTCAAGAGCTTTCATATGAGAACGGGTGTTTTCGAATTTTTTTTTTTTTAAATGACGAAATGCTACGCCTCTAATAAGAAAAATCGCTTTCACTGCTCAACTAATGGACCGATTTTGATGAAATTTAGTCAGGATGTAATAGGTTCATTAATTTAGCAGTGTCAACATATTTTCCTATTATGGGCGTGTCACCGTCCTATTTAAAACAAATAACTAGCTGTAAAAACGTTTTTTTTCTTATTAGAGGCGTGGCATCGCCCACTTAAAAGAAATATCTTTACTAAGGATTCAATCTAGCACCATACCAAATTTTATCAAAATCGATGACGAGGTTCAGCCGCACTGCCGTAACCAGCAACAATGATGTCAGTCTGGAGATTAAGCGGAGAATAACAATAGCTAATAGGTGCTACCACGGTCTCAGTAAGCAATTACGTCAGGCGCGGATCTAGAATTTTTTTCTGGGGGGGGTCACAGGATAGAAACAAATCAAAAATAACAAGAATAACCAAATAATAATATTGTTTCAACTCTATTTTTTGAAATGCGGGCTGTTTTGGGGGGGGTCATGACCCCCGTGACCCCCCCCTTGGATCCGCACCTGAATTACGTTGCAGAGCTCTCTCTCGATCGACAAAGCTAACACTCTACAAGACGCTCATTCTACCTATGCTTCTTTATGGCGCTGAGGCATGGGTGGTTTCGACAACAGACGCAGCCGCTCTTGGGGTGTTCGAGAGGAAAGTTCTCCGCAAAATTTTTGGTTCTGTTCGAGTTGGCGACGACTATCGCATTCGAATGAACCACGAGCTGTATGAGCTCTACGCCGACATTGACATAGTTAAGCGTATGACAATACAGCGACTACGCTGGCTGGGTCATGTGCATCGTATGGATAAAGAAGCTTCAGCGAAAAAGGTATTCGAAGGGAAGGTCCCCGGTCAACGACGAAGAGGGAGACCATGCCTCCGGTGGATAGACCAAGCTGAGAAAGCCCTAACCACGCTTAGCATTAATGATTGGAAAAAGCGCGCGCAAAACAGAGGCGCCTGGCGAGAGCTAATGAGGTCGGCCGTAACCTGACAACGGGTTGTTATGGCCATCTAAGTAAGTAAGTAATCTAAAGGTAGGCGCCGTTTTATGGTCGCCATTTCCTTAAAAAAAAATTCGATAACACCCGTTCTCATATGAAAGCTCTTGAGCAAACGAACATTTTGACACATTGTAAACGTTTTTCGGCTGCGCTCAATTTTGGGCAGACCACTGTCCCGGTTGACATGGAACGTCCCATATATATATCTCGAAATGTTTTTATTTCTAAAATAAATTATATTGCATAGTTCGACAAAATTTGGTCAAACCCTAGTATCTGAAACCAATATAAATACTTCTCCGGAGGTTTTTGACGCGCTGAATTTGAATCCGAGGTCACAATTTCTCTGATGATTTCGGTTTATGAGATATTCTAACCTGAGAGTGCGAATATTACAGTTTTTCAAGGTATTTGAAAATATATTACATCGAAATATAGTTTTTATTTATGAAACCATTAACTGGGCCCAAAATAACTACTCCTTCTTTTCAAAATGCTCTTTGAATTATATCGATATCTTTCTTTTTCTTCGAAACATCGTAAATTTAAATTTAGGTTTCAGACACTGAGGTTTGTCGAACAGTGGTATCAAATGAAAGCTTATAAAATTCTTTATGAATTATGTTTCATGCGTTTATTCCATAAAACATATACTATAGTTATGCGGCTAGAGCATCGCAAACCGCCAAAAAGGTTTCTTTAATTTGGGTACCAGGGCATTGTGGTTAGTGTTTCACCGAGGCTACGAGGCAGCCTCGTTTTTGACTACGAGAACGAGGCGAGACCGAGGCGAGAACGAGGCGAGATGGAAAAATAAATTTTCCTCGATTGACCGAGGCGAGATCACACGGCACCTCGCCTCGTACTCGCCTCGACCTCGCCTCGTCCTAGCCTCGTTTTCGAAGCCAAGAGCGAGGCGCGTTTTGACGAAATCTGAACTCGTAAGAATCATATGCAGATTCAAAATATGAATGTAATTTTTATAATAAAATCTATATTTAACTAATATTTTAGTATTTTATTTTGAGTAAACTACTTTGTTTTATTTTTAATCCGCATGTGCTTCTTACGAGTTCAGATTTGGTCCAAGCGCTAATGCACAGAAGTGCTTGGATCGCATCAACTTCTATGTGACTTCGCCTCGATTGATCAGTTAGGGAAGCATGTAAGGCTATGTAAGGCTATGTAAGGCTATAAGCAAAACTGCATGATTGACAACACTGCATTGAAATTGATTTATTCTAATAGTCTTTCTAAGAACCGGTAAGGTGAAGCGAAACGCACAGGGTAATGCTAGTATATAAATAAAGATCAATATACATATGTATGTTCGTTGCTAATGGACTCCTAAACCGTTCAACCGACCGACGAAAGATTTGACATACATATATGTTTCTTATGATTTGGGATGCTCCGTAATATAGTTTACGATAAATGGGTGATGCCACCCCCACATAAAAGAAAAACAGAATTCATCATATATTATCAACAACTTGATGCAGATTAATAAAACTTGGTATATTTATAAAAGGTAGAGGCATAACTAAGATTCAATTAATAAAATGGGCGGTACCATGCCTTCAATATAAGAAAAAAATTAACTTTATCATATCTCAATATCTATTTGACGTAGATAAATAAGATTTGGTACATATTTTGCTTATAGTTTGTAAAAGATTCATAGCTTAGTTTGGCTTGGAAAAATAGGCAAAGCGTCTCCTTCCCATATAAGAAAAGAATTAAATTCATCATATCTCATCCAATTCACCAAAAAATAATAACAGATATTTTATTTTATTTCTTGAGGCTTGGTCAGCCTATCAGCCCTGATACATATATAATTTTTTTTGTTATTTTAATAAAAACCTCGCTTTTTTACCGAGGTGCCTCGGCCGAGAACGAGGCGAAGCGAGGCGAAGCGAGGCGAGGCGAGGCATGTGATGGCAAGATCTCGTCCGAGGCCGAGGCGAGGCGAGACTTAAATTTATAAAACGAGGCGAGACCGAGATCAACTAGAACCTCGCCTCGCCTCGGCCTCGGTGAAACACTACTGCCAATTTACACATAGATATTTAAAGGTAGGCGCCGTTTTATGGTCGCCATTTTCTTAAAAACAAAAAATTCGAAAACACCCGTTCTCATATGAAAGCTCTTGAGCAAACGAACATTTTGACACATTGTAAACGTTTTTCGGCTGCGCTCAATTTTGGGCAGACCACTGTCCCGGTTGACATGGAACGTCCCATATATATATCTCGAAATGTTTTTATATCTAAAATAAATTATATTGCATAGTTCGACAAAATTTGGTCAAACCCTAGTAACTGAAACCGATATAAATACTTCTCCGGAGGTTTTTGACGCGCTGAATTTGAATCCGAGGTCACAATTTCTCTGATGATTTCGGTTTTTGAGATATTCTAACCTGAGAGTGCGAATATTACAGTTTTTCAAGGTATTTGAAAATATATTACATCGAAATATAGTTTTTATTTACGAAACCATTAACTGGGTCCAAAAGGACTAGTCCTTCTTTTCAAAATTCACTTTGAATTATATCGATATCTTTCTTTTTTTCCGAAACATCGTAAATTAAAATTTAGGTTTCAGACACTGAGGTTTGTCGAACAGTGTTATCAAATGAAAGCTTATAAAATTCTTTATAAATTATGTTTCATGAGTTTATTCCATAAAATATATACTATAGTTATGCGGCTAGAGCATCGCAAACCGCCAAAAAGGTTTGTTTAATTTGGGTACCAGCGCATTGTGGTGTTTCTCCTTCTTGTTTCACTTATCGCCTCACAAATCAATGGTCTTCCACAGAACATATGCCATCTTGCAAATTCATTAGCGAGTACTTTCAATGTTCTCTAACATTTCTCCGATTTCCGTAGCTCTTGCTTTGGCGATCGCTTCCACGATAATGTTTATGGTGTTTATGGTTGAGAAAAAGCGAATCCGAAGGTATACCGATGGAACTAGAGAAAATTATATGTGTAAGCACTATCGTGACAAGAATGATTCCGTGGAATTATAAAAATATTAAAACATTTTAATGAACTTACTTCAGTGGATCCCGTAGGATGTTACCGCCCTGTACTCCAACAAAAGTTACTATGATCCTGAGTGTGAGCTTTGCAAGAGTTTTGTAATGCCAAGCGCCCGCTGATTCAGAAAGTGCTTATTGAAAGTGTCGAAACAGAAAGCGGTTAACTTTTTTTTTCATTTGAGGAGAAAAATACTGCGCTCGGTGTTTGGTTTGATAACAGGGCATAAAACCAATATGGTTTTCATCGGTGGTCCTCGATGAAAGTATTATCTCAGTGAAGGGAATGGTACACAACATATATGTACTTTGTTACTGTCCTGTTTTAACGATAATAAGGACTCGTCTAAATGGTTTCGACGTGGATATATCGAATTCACTCTTTTTTTTATTAAGGAGTAGCTAAAATTTAAGGAGGATTGAATATTTATTTTCTACTCTAACGAGGCAGAGTATCAAAGACAGTTCTTCACCGAAACTATTTGTGTATCTAAGAGAAAATGAAGATTAATAGCTCCTAAGTTACTAAAATTGATATTGACAAATGTAAATTTCTAAGGATATTAGTGTAATAATATTTAAAATTATTCAATGAAGTCGTTTTCCCAATACACATACGTATATCTCTCTTTTGTCGACTTACTCGATGCCATTTAAAAATTTTGGAATAAATTTTTCACTACTTTGATACCACATATTTGATAGTTTTCGATAATTAGTTTCGTTTTTTTTTAATTGAATTTTTGATAAGCGAAACTTTTCGATTTTATAAAGTTTTTCGTACCTCTTTACTTTTATCTACAAAACCATAAATGATTTTAATTTGCCTTAAATCGAAAAATCATTTCGTTAAAATATCAATCACTCTTTCCAAAAATAAGCAAACGACGGACTAGCTGACTAAGTTTTGATTTTGCATTATTTATTCACCATAGTTTTATTTCCGGAAAGCAATAACCTCCGCATATGTCTCCGATCTTAAAAATAATTCAAATCCTTTATAATTTCCAAGCCTATACTAGCCCAGGAGAAACAGGGGGGGTTTGACCCCCACGCTTTTTTTCTAAGATGAGATTTTGAGGCCGTTGGTTTTACTTTTCGCAAAATAAAATTTGTTTCCCCCCCCCCACGCAAAGTCGGGTTGGTATTCACCTGATTATTTTTTGAATGAAATCGGAATGAATTCATTTCTTTTATTGTGGATTTCAAAAACCGATATTCCGATTCCCTACAAAAGTTTATAATTTTTCAATATAAACTTTCGATTTCTTCAATATAATCAACAAATCAATCCAGTTGCGGAACTAGGATTATTGACGCCTGAACGACACATTTGCCGAGCCCTTCCGTTGAAAAAATTTTATAATTTTCATAAAAAAAAGGTCATCAGATTTTGTTAGCGCATCAGATGAATACCAAAGAACATTTTGGCATCCCGGGGCGACTACCCCCTTTACCTCACCTCTAGCTTCGCTACAGAGTCAATCAGTTCCCTTTGTAATAGAATTGAAAATCAATTTCGAATTTCAATTTCATTGAGTGAAATTTTTAACCTTCAAATTTCGATTCTCTTGCCATAGATTTTAAGAAAGTTGATTCCGAAATCCAATTCCTTGGAGTAGAATCGAAAATTCTCATTTCCAAGTATTGATTTCTGCATGAAATTGATTTCAAATTTCAACTTTTTTGGAATTGGAGTTTTTGAGGAAACTCCGTCTAGACTTAAAATTGCTATATCTCTTCACTTTCTGCATGTTGTATATTGTATATAAAACATTTAACTCCATTTCAACGAAAATATAATCCCCATTTCTATGGAGTTTGTAAGACGTCAGCTTAAAATTGAATTGTTTAGACATAAAAAATATAGAAATTAGCCGATGAAATATGAATATACAAACAATGATAACGAAAGCAATTAAAAAAGAACTCCATAAAATACTAAGTTCAGCGATTGTCCCCAAACGATAAAGAAAACCAAAAAAACAAAAAAAAAAAACAAAAAAAAAAACAAAATAAAATTACAAAAATACAGAAGTACTTACAGATATTAGAAAAGAAACACATTAACAATGAACGCAGGCAATATGGGTTGCGCCAAACTATGAAATCCACCAGACGGGCGCACACTTGTAGCAAATGTCAATTGTGGCATTTTGAGTCATTTCTTTATCGCTTTTGTGTTGTCAAAAGTGTGCTAGTGTGTGTGTGTGTGTTGTGTATAGCATTTGCACATTTAAATAATAAAGCTGATAACTGAAACAGCACAACAACAAACAACATTTAACAATGTTCCAATCAGTGATTTTTAACTGTTTTTCATTTCAACTGACATGACGACGACGCGCGGGCTTTTTGCTTATCACCCCACTTCATTGTGTACGTGTGTATGTGTGTGTGTGTGTGTGTGTATGTACGCAGTAAGTTCACTGAATTTCTGGAGGCACAGTAACTGCTCGAAATGATGGCGGAAACGGTGCATTACGCATGCGCAATTGTTATGTTCTGTGTTATTAGAGACGCATTATATGCTTGATAAAATTTTGGCTTAAACAAATTTGCATAAAATATGCGTTAGTACGAAAAGTAAAGCACAATTAGCATCAGTGATAAAAATTTTTTAATGGGAATTTTTTTACTTTAGTGCTTGATATAATACAGAATTATTCTATATGGCATAAAATTGCATTTTTATTTGAGTTCTTTGATTTTTTTCATAGTTATTATTGGTATGTTTTGATTAAAATGATTTAGTTATGTGGATTTTTCACAGAATAGAACAAATTTTCCGTGATATATCACAAATACATTGTCGAAGTCGGGTTTTTTATGTTCTTGTTCTCCATCAAGGCTTATTGCTAGGGAGAAGGTAACATCTTAGGTATATGATTTTATAGTTGTTGGTATTGGTATGCAATGTTAAGTGAAGTTAACGCCGCTTCTTGTTTTAAATAGATTTTGAAAAATGTATATATACTTATATTATTTTATCGCGTCTGCCTCTGATATATTGTGTTAAAGGCATAGTAAGGATAACGAAAATATAAAAGGCAGACGTCCACACAGCCGCATTTTTAATAATAACAATTGTGAATAAGTAAAAAAAAGACTCTATTATATAAATAATTATTTCGCATACTTTCAGAACTTCATTGTGTATTCAGTATTGCCCTTAAATGCTGAATATACAATAGGCAGACGTGTAGGTCTCTGCTTTTCCAAAATATATGGGGTTGTATATGTTCAATTTTGTATACTTATTTTAAGGACACCAAATTTTTCCGAATATATCTATTATATAAAATTCATTTTTTGTCTGTCGGTCTGTCTGTATGTCCTTTATGGACGCGAAAACTATCCAGCCGATCTTGATGAAATTTTTACAGTATGTTAGTATCGATCAGGCGGGTGTCATAGGCTATAAAACTTTTATTTAGGGTGGCCCTCATACACAAATATTTTAAAAAAAACGATATCTCAACGACAGGTAAATCGATTCTCATGAAATTTACACAGTATGGCTTTTATGTTAAGGGGCACAGATTGGATGGTAAAAATGTTATTTAGGGTGTATAATTAGAGTGGCCCTCATACAAATATATTTTTAAATATCATTTTCACGATGACAAATAAATCGATTCACACCGAATTTACACTACACATCTCTTATGTTAAGAAGCATAGCTTAGGTCACAAAACTTTTATTTAGGGTGGCCCTCACAGAAAAATATTTTTTAAAAATCATATTCACATATACAGTTTAGTCGATTCACGCCGAATTTACACCACGTAGCTCTTTTGTTAAGAGGAATAGTTAAGAATACAAAACTTTTATTTAGGGTGACCCTAACACAAAAATATTTTTTAAATATCATTTTCTCAAAGACTGCTTAATCGATTTTTTTGGACTTTACACCACATGGCTTTTATATTAAAAGGCACAGACAAACTTAAAAAAGTTTTATTTAGGGTGCATATGTAGGGTGGCCCTCATACACAAATATTTTTAAATATCATTTTCTCGAAGACCGCTAAATCGATTCTCATGGAATTGACGCCATGTGGCTTTTATATTAAGAGGCACAGATAAGGTCGTAAAAATTTTATTTAGGGTGCATTCTTAGGGTGACCCTCACACAAAAATATTTTCAAATATAATTTTCACGAAGACAGGTTAGTCGATTCACACCGAACTTACACCACGTAGCTCTTATATTAATAGGCATAGCTTAGGCTACAAAACTTTTATTTAGGGTGGCCCTCATATAAAAATATTTTTAAATATCATTTTCTCGAAGACCGCTTATTCGATTCTCATGGAATTCACACCACGTGGTTTTTATATTAAGAGGCACTGCTTAGGTTGTAAACATTTTATTTTGGGTGCATACTAAGGGTGGTCCTCATAAAAAAGTATTTTTTTAAATAGAATTTTCACGCAGACTGCACATCGAAAATACACCACGGTTGAGGTCAAACGATACGCACAGGGTAATGCTAGTTAATTATATAGTTGAAAAGCTTAACCTTTTCCTTTCAAAACCTACATCAAATTATATCGTTATCTTTTTTTTTTTCTTCAAGATATCGGAAATTTCAATTTTCCAGTTAACCTGCCATGCTAGATCTGTATGTAGACCTGTGTATTAAATTTCAATTAACGATATTTCGGGGGGGAAAAAAAGTTGTAAAAAATTATGGAGGCTAGTCTCAACCAGTAGATACTAAAACAAAATCAGAGATGCAAAAGCAACATGGTGTCCGATTTGGCGTGGAATTCCCCATGTACATAGCCAGAAAAAAGAAAAAAAGATAATATAAGTAATCGAAAAATACAATAAATAAATATTGGATAGCAAAATTTGCTCGGTATTAGTTTTATATAGATATCTGTGGACATTTGACAAAACAACCTTTTTCGATCTACGTTAATAATTCAATTAAGCGCAGGTCTTGCGTTGAAGCAAAGAGCTTATGCCGTATTGAATTATTACCGTAGATCGAAAGAGGTTGTTTTGTCAAAGGTCCACAGATATATTCTTAAAAACATGCACCTCAAGTGCTCAAAAGCGTCTGCCTTCGAAAAAACAGCGCAGGAATTGTCTCCCTTCTCTATATTTGTGATTTTTGTGAGTAGAAGAACCAGTAAGCCAAGAGGCAGAAGCGATTAAATGATTTAATACTCAATTTTTTTTTATGTTTGTAATTTTCAATTTTTAAATGCGTCAATAACTAAGTGGCAGAGGTTATTTCTTTCATTTCATATGACATAATCTTTATAATAATCGCAATCTGCCGGACGATAAGATCACTGTGTATATCATACAGTTTTTATTAAAATTTAATCACTCTGAAACGTAGCAAGAAAAACTTCTGCCGCTTGCGTTTATCTGTTCTTATGTATGGACCTATTTTTTAATATGAAAGGCAGACGATAACATGGTATGGTTTTTTCACAGTTTTTATAAGCTCTCAAGTAATAACACACAGGCAACGCAATGACAGAGATTATTCGTATTATTTAGATTACTTAGAGCTTAATGATTTTGAATCTCTGACGCATTATAAAAGCATGTAGAAATTTAAGCTACCAGTTTCTTAGATATTAGGATTTAGGACTTCCAATATTTCGATGCATTAAGTCAGCCATATATTAAATACTGTCGAACATGGTGACCACCAAGAGATGTTGCAACACATACTTTTCAACCCACATGCAATGCTTCGCTATAAGCTTATGCTGTATTATAGATTATCACCTAAGTCGTTCCGAAGAAAATTTTCAAAACCGTCGAGCTCCACCCGTTTGTATTCGATGATTCGTCTGGAAAATTCAATACAACTGGCTTATTTACGCTCCCATTATTAAAATTTGGGAAGAAGAACGCATATACTTCCAATAAAGCAGGGCTACCAAGCTACAGGGATTGACCTGGTCTGGCCAGGACTTTTATCTGAAAGTCGGAGACCTGTTAGGAGTTCAAAAATCTCTGAAATAGCCGGGAATTCGGCTATTATTGTGCAATTTTATTTAACGAGCAAAAAAAAATAGCAAAAAGGTCATTCACTTTTTCCCACAAAAAAATTAACTTTTTCTATTTTACGAATAATATTGCTAGCCAAAAAAAAAAAAAAATAAAACAAAATTGTTTATTTTCGATGGCCGGAAATTCTTTCTAAAAAATTTGGTAACCCTGACAGTATGTCTCTTAGAAAAAGTTATATGAAAGCATTTATTAAAATGTAAAGATAGACAATCAAGACACCAAGAAAGGACGTTATCAAGATCTGCCTACAGCGAGTTTTTACAACAGAATAAATTGTTTAATCGAAATCGACATACAGTAGAAATGTATCAAAAGAAAAACGACAACTGATATCGTTGATAAACAATAAAAAAAAGAGACCCCAGGATATAACCTCGAGGTACACCCGATAGAAATGGAATGCCAACTTTTCTAAAGGGTTTTTCAATAGGGACTCTACAAAAGTAGACCAATAGGTACAGAAAACGACGCCATATTTTTCCCGCTCTTTTGACATTTCTCTTCAGTAAGATTTGCCATTACATCATGGAAAGATATACGATCCAACAAAGAGTCGAAATTATTAAAATTTACTAGCGAAATTCGAAGTCAGTGACCTCAACTTTAAGAGCGCTACGTCCAATTTATGGTCGTCATAATCGTCCTGTCAGATCAACAATTGAGCGTCTAGTAGAAAAATTTGAATCCACAGGCACAGTACAAATTGTTCCCGTGCCAGTGAGACAAAGAAGTGCCCGTAGTGTCGAGAATATTGCTGCCGCTAGCGCATCAATTGAGGAAGGCCCAAATCAGTCTCTCACACGTCGTTCTCAAGCGTTGGGCATCTCTGTGACGTCGTTGTGGCGAATTTTGCGAAAAGATCTTGGCCTACATCCTTACAAGATCAAATTGACGCAAGAACTGAAGCCGCTTGATCACCAGAATCGTCGTATGTTCGTGAATTGGGCTGAGCAACAACTTGAAAATGATCCGGATTTTCATCGAAAAATCATCTTCAGCGATGAAGCTCATTTCTGGCTGAATCGCTTCGTCAATAAGCAAGCCACACAGCGAATGTCACAATCGATTTATTGAAAACCAAGTTTGGTGAACGTGTTATCTCACGAAATGGCCCAGTCAATTGGCCGCCTCGGTCGTGCGATTTGACGCCGTTAGACTATTTCCTGTGGGGCTACGTCAAGTCTATGGTCTATGCCAACAAACCAGCGACGATTGATGAACTTCGTACGAATATCGAACGTGAAATTGCAGCAGTATCGGCCGATTTATGCTTGAAAACCGTCGAAAATTGGGTTCAGCGTCTGAACTTCTGCAGACGTGCCCGTGGTGGCCATGCAAAAGAAATTGAGTTCCATACATAATGGCATCGAATGTTCTTTTACAAGAATAAAGAATTTCATTGATATCCCGAACCGTTTTTGTTTTATTTAAAAAAAAACTTTTGTAGCGCTCTTATTGAAAAACCCTTTATAAGAATTAAGTAAGTAACAGTAGAAAGATTTGGAAAATTCAGTGAATACCGCATCAACCTGAAGGCCTTTTTCTAATTTTGAAATTAGAAAATGCTGATTCCATTCCAGATAATTGAAATTAGCAATCGAGTTCTTCAACTTCATGGCAAAAAGATTGAATTCATTTCGATTTGGAATTGGAAAGTTGTAATTAAATTTTATTGAATTTGAAATCGTCTTATATAATTTTCATTAAAGGAATCGAATCGAAGAAGACATTGAACTATATATTTTTGATTTAATGCTAAGGAATTGAAATAAAAAATTGGAAAGGGAATTGAAAAGGTGTTGGAAAGGATTCGGAAATAAATTTCGTACATTGCTAGAGCACGTGCTAGGCCCTCGAAAGGACTGACTACTGTACATTTTTTGAAAGAAATGCATTTCACAAATCAATGCGAAAAGATTGTAAATGGATTTCATTAGAGGCGGCTAAAGGACTTCAAAGACTTTCCACCTCGATCAAAGAAAAATATTTTTTTTTTGTAAAATGGACTCTACTGAATCTTTCATCATTGAATGGTGTTTAAAAATGTTTACAGAAATGTCCAATTGAATCCGCTTTTCAAATTCCTAAAAGAATCAAATTTCTGGAATTTTCCTGGAATTGTAAATACATTTAGCATAGAACCGAAATAATCGATTTAAAATTACTTGTAATGGAATTGAAATTATTACAATATGTTGGGAATTAGAGTTCCAAGCCAATGTGATTCTCCGCTAGATAATATATCGGCGGCCTTGGACAATAAAATGTTGCACCTCCCAAGGAGGAAATGCATCCGAATTCAACAAAGTAACATTTAATGAACGGTAAGTCATTTTGACTGCACATTTTCATTTACAAATTGCAAAGAAAAAAAGGTTTATAATGCCATGGCAATATTGCCTTATGTAATTCGATTTCCAGCATACGTTTTCATTTCAAAATCTTTTGCCGTAGCTCTTACTGTTTACTCTTAGAGTTTTACTTGCGTTAGAAGTGTCATAAATTAAAGGCGCTCACCCAATGCGCTTATTCACAAACTGTCTTATATCCAATGCCAAAAAATTTATGCCATAAGTTAAACTGGTAGCATGTTGTGCTATTGACTTAAAATTTGGAAAAATTTTATTATGCAACAACAAATGCACTCTGTTGAGAATCAAAAAGGTAATAACTTTATTGCTTTTTGTAAAGTTGCCAACTTCAGCCCATTGGAAAATTGTTACAGGTATATTGGTGACATGTTGTGATTTTGTTGTTGCTCGAAGCAGTTGGTCTCTTGAAAAGGTGCTCGTCTGGCCTGTGACAATGAAGGAATGGCAGCATTGTGCAAGATAGGCGCCAACAGTTAATTGCTGTTACTTAATTTTATTTATTTTCTTTTTTCGAGCAACGGATGTCCTTAAAATTCGCAGAAATAAATCATGAAGAGAGTGAAAGTCTAGCAAAGAGTTAAGGTTAGAAATTTCTAATTGCTTAAATAACATGAAAATGCAATTTCATTGTATTCGAATATTTAAAAAAAAAATTGAAGTCTTACAAACACTTTATTTAGCTCAATTATTTTGAAAACTACCATAACTTATTTATTAGCTACGGTTTTTGAGATATTTTAAAATTAGCGATTTTCAAAAGTATTCATACGCTACAAAGCTGACCACTTTAATGTTAGCCAAATATAGCAAAAAGTAGAAAAGTCACTTAAGTTGCTCATTTCAAAAGACTAAATAACTAAAACTGTGTCTAAGTCAAATTTTTGGACATTCAAAGTGTCGTAACACTTTAAGGTCATTATTATTTATGCTAAAGGAAAGGAAGACAAATTACATCGATTTTCTCGAAAATTCTGCCTTTAATGCAAAAATATATTCCGAAAAAACCGTATCAATTTTTGATCAATAAATCCTCTGTACGATATGATTCGACTAAGTTATCTCTTGAGTTCTTTTACATCTCACAAAGTATGGGAATTTCATAAAACTCTGTCAACGTGGACGATCATTAGTGAGTGCCTTCAATTCTCTAGTGATCGTTTCCACGATGATTTAGGACGGCCGCGTTTTCTGCTATCCCAAGGGTATCACTCCATTTGTTGCCGCCAGACTTAAGTTGATGATATCCGAGATTTTGTACTTTTGTAGTTTTTGCTGAAAACGTGAGTTAATAATCCCTATCAGGATATCCGAAGGCAGGGCCGTATCTAGGGGGGGATGAGGGGGATAGAACCCCCCCCCCCGAAATATTTTCACGGACACTATATAGAAATGATTTTGTAAAGAATAGACACTATATAAAAAATATTTTGTAAGAAACACATTATAAAAAATGACTATGTGAAAGCTTATAAAAATGATTTTTGAAAAAAGATCTATAAAAAAGTCATAAGTTTTTTAAAAACAATTTTTAGTCCTCATATGAAAATATATTAACGATACTTTTCATACGGTTACATAGTTCAGTTTTTCGTTTTGAGGTTTAAAAACTCGAAAAAATATGCCATATGTTGAAAAAAATTAAATAAAGAATGCATATGGTTAAAAAAGTATGGAAAATGTTACAATTGGTTGAAAAGCTGGAAAGTTTTGGAAAAGTCGGAATAATATGGAAATATAAAGAAGTTGAAATTTTTTTGAAACAGGTGAATAAGGCTGAAGGAGTCGAAAAATTATGAAAAATGTTGAAAAAAGTTGAATTAGGTTGAAAACGTTCAAAGAAATTGGAAGAGGAAATGTTGAAAAAGTTGAGAGAGGTTAAAACAGGTACAAAATGCTGATAAAGTCGATAATATATGAAAGCTGAAAAAGTTGAAATAGGTTGAAAATGTTGAAAGAGGTTGAAAATCTCCAAAATGTTGAATGCGGTTGAAGAAATCGAAAAAAGTTGAATGAGGTTGAAAAATCGAAAAGATATGGAGAAAGTTAAAAGAGGTTCAAATACTTTAAAATCGCTATTGAAGAAATTGAAGCGGTCGAAAATCAAAAAATATGGAAAATATTGAAAAAAATTGAAGGAGATTGAATAAGTCCGATATGCATAATTAAGAAATGTTGAAGAAGGTTTTTTGAACCTAAAAATAAATGAAAAAAGTTGAAAAGAATGTTGAAGCAGTTAATAATGAAGCAGCTAATAAGTCGATAAAATATGGAAAATTAAGGAAAAATTTGAATACGTTTGAAAAAGTCGAAAAAATTGATTGAGGTTGCATAGGTTGAAACAATATAAACTGGTTGATAACATCAATAAAATATGAACAATGTTGAAAAAAGTTGGAAGAGGTTGAAAGCTCGAAAAAAGCTGAAAGCAGTTGAAAATTTGAAAAAAAATTTAAACAGGTTGAAAAAGTCAAGTTGAAAAAATCTTAGTTAATTTAATTAAGTTGAAAGGGGTTAAAAAAGTCGAAAGGAAAATGTTGAAAAAAGTTGAAATATTAAAAGAATATTCAAAAAAAAACCAACATTTCACACGCTTATAACTTAATGTTAACATGGGAGATGCCACGCCCGCTGATGCAATCCCGCCAAAAACCCATTTAACTTCAAAGCTTATAGTTATCGAAGTCTCATGATAGAAATTGTTGTCTATTTTCTTTTGTGATTTTCGTTTTGCGTTTGCGACAAATGGTAAATTCTGTACTTCGACAAACCCTCCCTCTCCATCCTTCGCTTGTTGCCAACAAACAAGAAAAATTTTCCGAAATAGTTTCTGCTTCTGCGTTTACTCTAGAGCAGCAGTGGGCATAGAAATCTAACAAAAGAGCAAAACAACAACATCAAGCAACAACAAACGAAATTTTAAAGTTTTTTTTTAATTTCATTTTCAAATTTGCCATTAGCACAAAAAAAACCCAAATTGCACTACAAACAAAAACAATTGTTCGTCAAGACACAATGCGGCGCCTTTGTGTTTTGTTTTTGTTTTCATTTGAATTCAAGTCAACGCTGTGCCTCGATAGCGTCGAAATTCTGCAAATTTTTTTTTGCTTGCTTGTGCGTCGAATAACGGTGAGAGCAATGAGAGCAAATAGAGCCACTATGTGCCCATCACTGCTCTAGAGGTTTGGCTTTTAAATTGGGAACACTGTTTCTAGTAACAGTTGATTTTTCTCAGTATGTTTAGCTATTGCACCATGACTAAGTAGGAATTGGTCTGGAAATTTACAAAATTTACTAAAATTTCAACTTTAAATCCACTCAAAACTTACATGATGTTTTGCAATTAAGAAATCAATTGAGTTAATTATTGTGGCAATATGTAGAGCCTCAGGCTTATACTGATAAACCAGCAATATTTAAATAATCAATCATAAGTTTGACCTTCAGACTGCTCTTAATATTGGCCTGGCCTATTACGGCGTCCATATGTACGAAACCATATTTAAATGCTAAATGGCATAAATAAAATTATCTAGCTAATAAAGCCAAAATCTGGGTATTTAACAATTGAATGTGATTTATTTCAATTCGAAAATATGAGTTTTAAAAAACATCCTAAATCAGCTCAGCACTGCATGAAACGGTAGATCAAGCGGAAGATTGGAGTTTAAGAATAAGTTTTATTTAAATTTTTGTATCATTCTCTAAGGTAATTTTGACGCTGAATTGAAATGTGGTTTAATTAGTTTTTATCACACATGGCCAATGACCAATCTGGTCAAATACGAGTATGTCTAAGATACTGAATTTTACTATTATCGTGCACAGGACACCAACTGCTTTGGAGCATTTCACAAAAATATAGTGATAAAATTTATTTCTGATGAAATTTTTCCTTTGCAGCTTTTGTTGTTCTAAGGATTATGACCATAAATAAGTATAGTTAGTATCAGTGCTGATTTGGTACTGTGTCATTACTGTTTTTAATATATTTGGCTGCAACATTATTTTGGTACCCGGTCATATCCCCAATGGTCATAGTCCCCAAAACATTGTTGTGCCTTATGTCCGCTTTTTTTCGGTCATAATCCCTATTTATTTTTTGGGCTTATCACAACTTCAATTTCAAAACCCCCCACCCCCGAAATAAAATCCTGGATACGGCCTTGCTTTTGTCTATCCTTGAACTTTATCTCATAACACAAAAAAAAGACTGCAAGTGCAAGTTGTAAAAAGTTCAATATTTTTTAAGTACAATTGACTCAAACACTTCGTTCAAAAGTGTGATGCTTTTATCATCAGAAAGGCTATTCTACGAACATGTGGACATGTGAATATCCTGCTGTGTTTAATGATTACTTAAATATCGATTATCACAGCGGTGGTTTCATATTTCAAGTCAACACAATCAGCAGCTTCGCTGAAAGAATTAATAACATCACACGATTATCATGGAGCGATGCGATAATTAAAAACAGTAGCTGTGAATGGTATAATTCCCGGAAAAATAAAATTCGAAATGAAGGGAACGAAAATTTGAAGCTCGTGCCCAGCACATGGTCAAAAACAAAGAAAAATTTTTGGGTGAAATTGATCAACACTACCTTTAGTAATTGGAGTGGATTTTTTTATCACTGATATCTTGAGATCGTATCAATTTTAGGTTAGGTAAAATGTGGTGATATTTTTGGGCAAATTGTTTTTTATATTTACATCATTTGTTTCTTAATGACATTGTTACGCACTATTTTCAAAATTCAACAAATAAAATTTGACAAAAGGAACAAAACGACATTAATTTATACTCGCAAGGCAAATGTCAACGCATTTTATGCGTCACTTACGTTACATTCTAAAAAAATCACTGAAGATATTTGTTTTTCTTTCAATAATTACATTTCATTAAATTTTACTAATTTTTTTTAACAACAATGCTAATTAACATAAAGAACAGATAATTTACCTTCATACAGAATCTTGATGAAGTTTCAACATTTAATCCACTTAGAAAGCAACCCTTGAAATAAGAAACCTAATTATCGATTGAAGTCACCGCGTGGCGATGCCACAATGTGTTATGGAAAACCTGACTTGGCTCAGTATAAGAGTGAGAGAAGAAAACAACAGACTTTGGAATTGATGCAACAGATCAGTCTCAAGTTGATGACTGTGTATACTTAGGGTGTTCCATAAAATTGTGCATAGTTTTCTGGAGTTTGAAAGACTAGTCAAGCCAAAGGATAACATCTTAAAATAGCAATTTAATCAAATTAAACCTTACACTTTGTGTAGAAAAAAGGTCTTGGTTAATTCGGCCGAAATTTTGGAATGATGTTATTTATTGTATATCACCCTGTTTAGTCTATATAGCACTCAGAAAAAAAAATCAATGACTTAATACTTGATTTAACCATAAACGCTTATGAGTTAGCGCAAATGTTGAAAAAAATTCTGATTTGGAAACAAAAAGATTCCACGTTGATTTAAAGTGATTTCATATTTGATTCAAAGTTGTAAAGTGTGTAATGTAAAATAAAATAGAGTAATTTCAAATATATTGCAACTTCAAAATGTAAAGTCAAAAAATATTATTTTCAATACTTTTCAAATTCAACATGAATTTTAAGTTGTTTGTGTTAAAAATAAAAAAGAAAAATGTTAATTTTACAATTTTCAACTTGAAAAGTTACGGCTTTAAGTAAAAATAAAATTATCAAATTTTAAATGCGATTTTTCTCTGAGTGTATAATTTACCGGCCAAACTAGTTTTTAGGATAAACTAGTTTTTCCTAGGCCAAACTAGAATGCCTAAAAGTATGCAATTTAATTTTAATACGAAAGCACTCTGGATAGCGAAGCAGGTGTTGCACAGACAGAACCGCGGCCAAAGGTTGCCGCGAAACCGCTGTTGGACATATTGGAAGATGTAAGTCCTGAGCCGCGGCCGAAAGCCGCCCACTTACCCTCATTGACCACTTGCCAAGTATTCAATAAAATTGACAAGTTTTATTGTCTTACTCCGCTACAGCCTTAGTTTTCACTAGTCACAGTGCTTTTTCATTAAGATTTGATTGCATATCTTTAGGCTTAACGGGAACTAGTTTGGCCTAAAACTAGTTTGGCCGCTTAGGAAACGTGTCGAAGTGGTGGCCGCTTAAAGTGGACCATATTCGCTCATTTACTCTAAAAATATGCCACAATTCAACAACCAGTTAAGTACGAAATTGCAGAGCAGGAAAAATGCTGGAATTTTCTGCCGCAAAGTTCTCCGATCGATAAGATTTGACAGAGTAATGCCCTTTTCTGATTTCTAAAAAAAAATTTTTTTTTTTTTTTGCTAAGATTTTGTCTCGCTTCTACAATACACTAAATCGTTAAAAGTTTGTAGTAATCTGAGAAAATTATCATCCCACCCTAATTTGCATATACCTACGCGCGTATAAACTGTTTGAGTGCATTTGTTTTAATGATTTGAATGGAACATTAACCATTATTTAAACCTTCTCTTCTTCACTCTCTTCCCCCGAGTGGAGTAAATTTGTATAAATTGAATTGAATTTGAATTGGAATTAGTTTTATTTTTTTGTCTTTGATAATCGACGACAATGGCGACAGCAACAACGACAAATGACATTTCGTTGAGGGTTTTACTAAGCGCCTGCTTTAGATCACTTTAAATGCACTTAAAGAATCACTCTAAGAAAGAAAAAAAAAAGGAAAACCTCTTTTCAGCTTTGGAACTTGGAATTAGAAATTAGAATTGAATTGGACCCGATGATAGCAACGGATTATTGAAAATTAGTTATAGTGGTATCTTTAATGTTTAGCATATCGCCTGATTTTGTCTGCCATTTGGTGGAGCCAAATCAATTATCATTCTGTCTGCACTGATGTCGTGGTTGATGATGATGTCTACGATGTTATTGCAGGTGTCGATGATCATCATCATCATTTTGTTATCACTACAAGTGATATTGATAATGCAAATTAGCTGGTGTCATGATGGTATTGTAATAAAATAGTCTACTAACAATTTAGAGTTATGATTTGAGTTAATGTAATTTGAAACTATTTATAATAATCTTGGTATAATGCGTAATCTTGAATATGGAGTACCATCAACTTGAAAAGCCATGAACTAAAAAATCAAGTTTTATATGGAACATTTTTCAAAGTAAATGAATAACGCATAAATTCGTAATAAAGTCAACTGTTGGAGAATTCAACCAACACTTTTAATATATATATTACCTTATAATAACTGGTGTGCTTTTGATCACTTATAACAAAAAATTTGATGAATATTGAGAGCTTCAAAATTTCAGATATTTTGGAAAATTGTTTAATAGGTCGATTAAAGGCGAATAGTATTGATAAAGTTGATTAACTAAAAATGAATTATAAAGTTAGAAAAAGTAATCCAGCATCGAAAAGTACATACTCTAAGGAAAAACATCAATGGTGGTATTCATCTAAACGCGCAAGTTTCCCATTTGTGCAAATAGGCAATATTGCGCGATGTGTTTCATGAACGCCCCTTCGAATATTTTGTGCAATTTGTGACAGTTGATAAGCATGTCAAATTGTAATTGCCAAAATATAAAAGTTAAATGCCGAGAGAAAGCGAAAAACATAAATTAATTAATCAAATTGTTTGAAGAAATCGCTGAAGTCGATTTATTAATACCGCAATTCTTCGGAAAACACAATGGTAAGAGCTTTATTGACAATTTATTGCACAATTAGCAATAACATTTGCTCTGCCAAATTGTCGCGCAAACTCTTCTAGTTTGTTCAAAAAACTTTCCTTACGATTTTTGACAGTTCGTTTGCGAGAGCGCAGAAATGCACAGTTTGCGAGGGTTTTACGCGCTTAGATAAATATCCATAGTAATTTATGTTTTAATCAACCATAAACGCTTATGATTAATCACAAGAGCCGAAAATGTTTAAGTTGAAAAAAAAAACATTTTTAATTTCGATTCAAAAAGAATTAATTTAAAGTGTTTTCATATTTGATTCAAAGTTGCAAAATGTGTGTACATAATTAAAATAAAATAGAATAATATCAATTTATTTGCAACTTCAAAATATAATTTGAGGCTAAAAAATTTTATTTTCAACATTTTTCAAATTCAATTTAAAGTTATTTGTGTTAAAAATAAAGAGAGGAAATGTTATTTTTACTATTTTCAACTTGAAAATTTGCGACTTTATATCAAAAATAAAATTTGCAAAGCAATTTTTTCCTGAGTGTATGGCAACAGTTGTCTCTCCCTGAGTACACATTTCACTCATATTTCTAGTAAGATTCTGCTCACTTTTTTCTAGTACATAGTACAAAATTAAACACAGTTTTTGTCATATGTCTCACACAGTGAAGGTATTTTCGGTACAATTGTATTTTTTTCAGTACATTTGCGTCGTGAAAAATCTTCGTAAGTAAAATAGTTAAAATTTTGCAGAATTTTTTTAATGTGAACTAATTTTTTCATGTCCATGTCTAAAAAAATACATTTGGCTCCTAAACAGTAGATTTCCACAAAATCTAAGTGTCATCACTGGTCTCACAGTGTAATTTAGAGAGTAAAAGAAGTTTTCGGTGAAATTAGTTCCATCCGTATTAAGAGTAAGTTCAAAATAGTGTTTCACCGAGGCTACGAGCCAACCTCGTTCTCGGTTCCTCGCTTTTTACCGAGGTCCCTCGACCGAACGAGGCGAAACCCAAGTCTATAAAACGAAGCGAGACCAAGAACAACTAGAACCTCACCTCGCCTTGCCTCGGCCTCGGTGAAACACTAGTTCAAAACCATTGTCGTCAGTGACGTAGATATTTGGCGGCTTGGGCGTATCACATCCCAAAACCTCCACAGATTTACTATAGCTAAATGAGATATATTTCACATCAAAATACGAGGCCTGAGGGGGGCACTGCGCATTTTATTTTTATTATGCTAAAAGCTAAAATTAAATTTCATATTACGAGGATCATTTTGCCGCCCTCTGTTTCCCCTCTAGGTACGCTTATGATTGTTATGCTTATTCAAGTCCTGAACCCAAAATTTCATACAAAAAACATTTACTCAATTAGTTTACTAAGGCAAATAATAGGGAGTTTCACGTGTTGATGCACACACCACTTGTAATGGTGCAAAATTTTACATCGCTAAAAAATCCAATGTTTTGAGAGCAAATTTGCATAACCATTTACACTTTGTTTTACTCTAAAAGTATTACAACTCTGCAAAACAGAAAATTATCCACTATCAGCTGTTTTTAACATTAGCGCTTAATACACACTGTTTGACACATTTCACTGACAGCTGTTTGTTAGCTTATTATTTGAAGGAAAATGCAAAGCATAAGCTTTCACTGGATGCTTATGACTTAAAGAAAAGATAAGTTGAATTTTTGCAGTTTTACTTTCATGTATTATCGCGTGAATACCCTTAGTATTTCACCAACCAACCAACCAACAATTACAATCCTGGCGAATGTGCGCAATCAGATAGTTTTTAACTTATAATTTATGCCATCAACTGCATCTTAAACTACACTGGTCTCTTTTTAAACTGTATTAGATCTAGTTTCTTACTAAGGCTGGTTGCAAATTTAAGTGCAGGGAAATTATCTATACTATTATATAAAGAGGTAAGGTTTGTTTGTTTGTTTGTTTGTATGTTCAGGGTAATCTCTGGAACTGCGTAACCGATTCCAAAAATGTTTCTACTAATAGAAAGCTACACTATTCCTGAGTAACATGGGCTATATTTTTTTTGATAAAAGCAAGGGGCGTGGCACTTTACATGCAATTAAAACCTTTAACTCGCTATATCTTGGTTCATATGATAGCAAGAGTCTTAAAAATCGGTGTCAGGATGCACATAGCCTATGTTAAGCACTTCACAAAATATGAACGGGACTAGACACCAGGGGCGTGGTGGCTATAAAACTTTAATTTAGGGTGGTCCTCATACGCAATTATTTTTAAAATAGCATTTTACAAAGACCACTTAATCGGTTCACATGGAATTTACACCACCTGTCTCTTATATTAAGACGCATAGCTAAGACGATGAAACTTTTATTTAGGGTGCATATTTAGGGTGGCTCTGATACACAAATATTTTAAAAATAGCGATTTCTCAAAGACAGGTGAATCGATTCTAATGAAACGTACACAGTATGGCTTTTATATTAAGGAGCACAGATAAGAATATAAAAATTTTATTTAGGGTGCATACTTAGGGTGGCCCTCATACAAATACATTTTTAAATATCATTTTCGCGAAGACAGGTTAGTCGATTCACACCGAATTTACACCACGTAGCTCTTATGTTGATAAGCATAGCTTAGGCTACAAAACTTTTATTTAGGGTGGTCCTCACACAAAAATATTTTTAAATATCATTTTCTCGAAGACCGCTTAATCGATTCTCATGGAATTTACACCACGTGGTTTTTATATTAAGAGGCACTGCTTAGGTTGAGTTCACCGATGCGCACAGGGTAATGCTAGTAACTCATAAGTTGACATATCAATTGTATTGATAATTGAACCAGGCTTCATACAAATTTGCACATCATTTGGAAGGTAATAAATTGATCAATTAGCAATTGAAGTTAAATGTTTTTGATATCTCTTCAAAAGCCATTTTCGTTCAGAGTTTCATTAGTATTAAGCCTAAACCAAAATAGACGAGACGAGACATAACGAGTAAGTTCGAGTTTATGTAAACCAATGTTGATAGCCAAAATTAATCTATGTACGTAGTTGATCGAAAGTAAACGAAACATTTTGACGAGCATAAGAGTTACGTAAGAACCGAACTTCAAAACGTTGCTACTCGTCATATCAGCTTTTTCGGTTCGTTGGCTAGCGTAACATTTTGGGTTAAGTGTCAAAACAGACGAAACGAGTACAAACGTTCGTTCAATCGCTACCGTCTCGTCACGTCTATTTTGGTTAAGGTTTTAGAGGTTGACTGAAAATTCTCTGAGATTTCACTTGGTAACTGAGTAGCTGTCATGATCGCTAGACTTCAGTACACTCTTCGCAAAACATCTTGCCATCGTTTTTCATTATTAATTGTTGTGTGTAGACTTAAGTTATCATCGATAAAAAATTCAGCAAAATGTTATAAGGAAACTGTCCGTATTACCAAACAAACTTTCAACATTTGAGAAGACTTGTTCATATGTTTTTTGTATGACTCCTCAGAAGAGTGCTTTTATTTCTAAGTTTTCATAATACAACACATATTTCTAATTTCATTTTCGAAACCAAACCCTTTTATATAAAATGAGGTTCCCAAAATCCGTACCAAAGATACCAATTAGTTTCTTTTAATTTCATTTCATCTAATTCAATATCCTTTTTGAATTAGGTGGCGACAAAAGGCTGAACCTCTAGTGTTTACTTGGATCAACCTACTTTCTTGCCTTTTTGGTTACTTGGTTACTGTTCTTCTGTCAATTCTAAAGTGACTTAAGTGGTTTTTACACCCTTTTCTGCATAACGTTCAATTACTTGTATACGCGCGCATACGGTGCGATGAGAACCTGTTTCAATTTCAATTACAACAAGCTGTACTTTCAAATTTGAAACAATTTGTTGTTTGTTTTTTCCGCATTATATGAAATTTGTGTAATTTGATGTAATGCACCTACACGCACAAGAAGTTATCTGACTGCCTCAACGTTCCATTGTTCCTGTCTTTCATTGTTGTTGTCTCTGTCGATTACATCATTGTGTCGGTGACACATACCAGTTGAATCGGATATGTCTTGGCCCTGGTCTAAAGTGCTCACTCAGCTCAGCTCAGCACAACAGTTCGGTGTCCATTCATTGATGAAATTGATTTTTTATGTTGACTTTATGGGTTTAGTATTTTTTTTTTTTTTTGTTTCTTTTTTTTCTCTTTATATTCCTTTTGTTTGTTAGTTTGTTTTGGGATTAAATTCTTGTTTACTTTATTGAATTTTAGTTCGTGTGTTTGCCTCAAGGAAGTCAGTTCGCTGCTTTTCTTAATCAGTGTTATAATTTGATAATTGTAAATGAGTCTTTGTTTTGAACATGAGTAGTGCCCATTATCTGAGATAATGTGACTCATATTTTTATTATTATTTATGATAATAAATAAATACAATGTTTCTAATTGATTCAATTAAAAAAATGCAGTAATTAAAAAACAGAAAAATTAAAAAAAAAAGTTTTTCAAAAAAAAAGTGTAAAATAAAGCGCCATGGGTATTTTACTAAGTGACGGTGATGTAAGTTGCACTGACAAAAAATTATATTTTAGAACTATAAACTTTCATGGAAATAAAGTTTTTAAAGTTAATATTATAGTTTGAGATAAACATTTTTTTTATAAAGTCGCTCTTTTGGATATCATTAATAAATATTATCCAACACATCATTGACGGCCTTAAACCCTGGGGAATGCTTCTTCCCTTTTCTACGCTTGTGCTCATCATAAGTGGTAGGCATCTCTTTCAGAAGACATTTCCATGTAAAATATTTCACCAAATTATAGAAATGTATAAGGTTTCTTAAATATTTTTTTTTTCTTTCAATAAAAAAAAAATCGTAAAGGATCTACGTATCACATTCGAAAGGAAATTGATAGTAATTTCCAATAATGTGTGGGTGGGATGCTTTTTCGACCGTCGTATTTTCGAATTAAATTCATTAAAAACAGAAAAAATGTCCGAATGTCTCGATTTTTGACTAGATAATTTTATGCCATTCAGCGTTTAAATGTATATGATTTTTGACAAATGAATGTATTATTTAGCGCAGTCAACTAAAGGTCAAACTATCGATCACTTTTCGAGCAATTCAGTACTTTTTTGCGAAATTTTACGAGCTATGTGGGTTTTTAAAGACTCAACTATTGCTGGTTTATCAGCACAAGCTTACGAGTTACGCCGATCATTTGCAGGATTAAATTACAAATTTTAAAGGTCTTACTTTTTGAAAAATCTGGGACCGTATCTTAGCAATAATACGGTGAACGTTGGCTTCCACATAATCCAAACTGATCGTTAAATCTATTGATTTTGGAGGACACAGAATTTTAAGAAATATCGTAAATATCAATTATATTTAAAGTTGACATTTATGTAGATTTAGTTAATAAATATTCACTTTTTCGAGGCGTTATTCCGTCAGCAATCGTTTTATGATGAAATGGAAAACCTTATTAAATATAAAGCAAAATCCTGTTACTAAATTCTATAAACTTTGTGACGGGTAATCTTTATGGATAATACCAAACTCTTAGAAAATACTCTTCATTTTCGATATCGCTAGGGGCGCCCTTATCTCTTAATGGATAGCTTTGGACCAGCAGGGCCGGATTAACAATATTAACGGTACTGACATAATTCGAATTTTTGAAAATAATAGAAAAATCTATAGAATAGTTCAAATTATGCCAGTTCTGTTAATTTAGAAAAATGCAGATATCTTGCTTTTGAAATAAGATAATGATGTGCGGTTTCAGCATTCTTTTAAGCAAATAGCAGTACATAAAAAATTATGTATCATGGGATCGGCGGTAACACAATATTTGAGATGTTGCAGCTAGAAAGTGGAAAATCGGTACTTTTTTACTTTTGTCCGGTAAATTGTCAATTTTTTTTATAAGAAAGATAGAAAGAAGAAGAAGAAAAACAAATCACTGATTTGAATTCCCCGAACGATAGTTTCCCGAAAACCATACCCACTTTTTTGGAAAATTTTATTTATAACGTCTGTAACTTGCACCATTTTTTAAATCAATATTTTGGAAAAGGGGTTGTTTACTTAAAACAAGGGGGGCGCTAATCCAGTTTTCAATATTAACCTTAATCCTAATAATGGGCTTTGTCCAGACATATAAAGCTACTGTAATCCGCTGACACATCGTGAAAAAATCAAAAAGTTTTTATTTTGAACCGCTCTAATGGGACATTCTTATTAAATAAAATTAAAAAAAAAAAAGATCGTTTGTTATTTGACCAATTGTGCCAAAAGTGTAAAGGGATTAAACTTCTGTAAACGTTAAAAATCGACGTGTTTTAAGCGATATTTTTTTCAGGTATAAAGGGGTATAAGTGAATATAAGAAATTGTTACGCAACTATTTAAGCGTTAAAAAGAGTTATATGTAATATTACATAATGATTGCGCTATACGCTTCCTCCCGTCCCATGTTTTCGCTGTAGGGCTCCGGTGCGTGCACTGTAACGGCCGTAGTTTGAAGCAAAAAAAAAAAGTCAGGCTTAATTTAAATGAGCATATCTACCTACTGGGCCGTGTTACCGCATACGCCACCGACGCCATGGGCGGCAAGGAAATGGGGGCGGCAAATTTCGAAAACGAGGGCGGGAAATTTTGAAAATGCCGTACGGAATTCTTAAAACTTTAATTTTTGTGGAAATGGTGAGCATTTGAAGAAAAATGTCGATATTTGACTCCTAAAATGTTCACTTAAAGCTAACAAAAAAATCGAAAAAATCAAAATATCGAAAATTCCGTATGACATTTCCAAGATAATGTTTCTTCGATTGTAAGTTAAGATTTCAACAAAAATTACATGAGTTACGCTGCGTGCCATTTTCAAATTACGTATTTTGACAAAAAATTTGGGGCGCTCTGACACGCTTATATAAAAATGTCAAAATTTCGATGAAACAATTTTTTTTTTTTCAGATTCTAATTAGGTGAAAGTATTTTTTAAGCATGAAAATAAATCGATTTTTAAAAAAATATATGAGGCGCCCGGTTTCAAAACCGGCTTGGTTAAAAAAAATAAAATTTTGAGATATTCTCATATATAAAAATCTAGACCATGCTTTATCTTTCTACTATGGTTTTAGATTAAAAAAAAATTTTTTGATAAAAATATTACACTTTTTAATTTATTATTGGTTCATGGGTTTCAAAACTGGCCAAGTCCATGAACTTGCATTCAAAACCAATCCAATGCCTTGGAATCAAAACCGGCCGGTACATTGGTATCAAAACCGGCCAAGTCCAAAATTGTTTTCTCAAAAACGTTCGCAAATAAAACTTTAAATATCTGATCTGACGTACCTTGAGTAAGAAATTTTATAAGCTATCATGTGTGAAATACTTTTTAATTTTTCAATGAACATAGATGAAAACAAACGTTTTTCGTTGTTTTCCCAAAAGTATGAAATATGGACTTGGCCGGTTTTGAAACCGGGCGCCTCATATAGTGGCTTAAGTCGTTTTAGAAGTGTTGTATGAAATGCTAAAATTTTGTTTTTAATCTCTATTTAAATGCACAATTTATGAAATGCGATTGAGTACAACTCGATTTATTTGCAATTTAGCAGAACATACATATTTTAATAACGAAGAGTTTCTTTGAAAATATCTCCAAAGCAAAACATGAGAAAAGATTATAATTGTTTTTTTTTTTAGAATCAGCGCACCTTTCTATATATAAGAAACGCAAGCCTCTCTGCATAGCATTGAAACATCCGCTTGTTAAAATTTTCTATTTTCTGATTTTTTTAAGGGTAAACTTCTTATGGCACGTTGTGCGGCTGAGCAAAAAAGTATAAACTCGCGACACCGACCGTCATCGGGATTCCCCGTCATGAATGCGATAGTAAAATTTGAATGTTCTATTGTTTCTTTTAAATAAATATTCCAAGTGGAAGACCAAAAGCAAAGCAGACACACTAACTGACACATTCCATTCTCATTCAACGATTGTTATGCTTACATGTTTGTTTTTTTCAAATTCCGCGTTGTTGCGTTGACAAATTGAGAATGAGAGCGAGAGCCAAATTTGATACATATTCCGTTTTTGTCTTCCATTGCATTGCCATATAAAAAGAAAACGCACACATACCAACTAACACACTAACTTGCCATTAAACGATTTGTTTTCACTTCTGTCGGCACTCCCGGAGTGCAACCCGCCGTTTTTTTTTTTTTTTTTGATACGTATGTAGTATTAGTTGTGGGAAGTTTGATTAATTTACTTTGAAAGGTTTCCCTGCATAGCGGTTGCTTATAGAAGAGAATCTGCGCCCCTTAGCAAGATATGGTATAATCATTGTTGCTACAAGCTCTGCGCACTCCTAAGGGTACTTAAGTTTTGAAGCACAGAAGCTAATGTTATAATCTTTAATATAAGATAATGGAACGCTTATAATGGATCTGTTTACTTTTTCACAGCTGTCACGCCCTTTCTTTGGTTTGTTTGGCAAACATATCATTGATATGCACATCATTTTTATCTTTAAGCTATGCAAAACATTGTCTATTTTTGGATTCAATTTCTGAAACTTATGGCAATACCGTCAACACTTTCAGCGACCAAGCAATGCTCCTACTTTCAAAGATAAGGATGTTCCAGCATCTTGCAGGCATAAGCGTACCTAGTGAAGGCGGTAGAATGGTGCTCGTAATATAAAATTAAAGTTTGGTTTTTAGCATAACTACTAAGTTTCATTAAATTTTATGGATTTTTTTATACTCAGAGTTTTGTAATTTGATGTGAAAATTTAAAAAAATTGTAAAATTCTCAATATATATCTATAATTTTTCCGCCTACCAAGCCCTTGCGGTAGGGGTGACTGGCTAGCGAGTGCTATGTGGGCTCATTTTTGAGTTACAAGAATAAACTTTTTGACAAAAAATTTTTTTTTGGTATAAAAACGAATTATATCTGAAAAATTTCTTAATATTTTTATAATAGAGTGAAAGGTATGTTTGTAAGACTCTCGTGATTTCGTATATCTTTTGTCAAAACAACTTAGCAGTTAATTTATAAAAAATGCCCATTTTTGTAACTTAAAAATCAGCAACTGCAGAACCTGCTTTCTTCTTTCCATTTCAAGTAATGTCGATTCTAAAAAAAAAAACTTAAATTTGTGCAAAACAACAATCGCTTGTAAATTCACGAATCTTAAAATGTTTGAAAACAAAAGAGCTTTGAAGCCTTTAACGTAACCATGTGATCCGCGTTTCACGGTAAAAGTTCGCGTTTCTGATTTTCCGTTCCGCGCGATCGGCGTTTTCATTTCATGAAATATATCTCATTTTGGTAGGGTTTTCGGAATGTGAAAGCGAGAACCTAATTTTTTTTGTTAATATTTTCATATACTACTAAAATAAACACTTTTAAGATATATCTCAATTTTATTGTTGATATATAGCACATGTTGCTCGGGTTTTGTCAATGTGAAAGTGAGGACCACAAATAAAAAAAAGGTCATCAACTTTCTTTCCGAAAAGTTTTAGGAATTTGTTTTGCCGAAAATATCTGGTCACGTTACTTTAGACTGTGGTAAGCGCGAAGAGTTCTCCACAAATTTCTATATAAAAAAATCAGTCCAACCCTTCCAAAAAACGTTAAGACAATGAATATACCCACATATTGTATATAAGATTTTGAATTTTGCACTGCAATTTTTTTGGCTATTACTCATCTGGCTACCGTTATACAAAAAATAAACATCACTTAAATGTCGTAACTTCTTATTACAGGCGCACACTGATCTTTTTCACCAACCAAGCATTTTTTTTTTTTTTTTTGTCGTTTTTCATTTCTTTACCCTTACTACCGCACTTTATATTTCGCTATAGCAAGTCGATCGGTATAGTTAAATCTTCCCGTTTCAATAAAAATTCAAAACAAACGACCGGCAGACAAATTGAACCACTCGAAAATGCATTAAAAAATGCTTTCAAAGCGCAACTCCACCGCGAACAGAGCCAAAGTCAGCGAGACTACAACTTTACGGCTGGCGCGATCATCATACTTAATGGCAAATGGATTTAGTATACAAATACTACATATAGATTTTGTATACTTGTTGTTGGTTTTTTGTTTTTATTTTTGTTTTTTTCGTATATATTTTTATCGCTGAGATGAGATGAGAAGAAATATTGCAGCTTCTAAAGTGATCATCATCGCTAATATCAAGTTGATGATCATTATAACTATACTCTTTATTATAAGTATGTATTGCTATCTCTTTTAGCAAGCGCCAAGTGGCAAGTGAAGCTTCTTACCACCTTGAGCTGGAGTTTTTTTTTTTTGTTGTATTTCCTTGGCTTAATATAAATTTTTTTTTTTTTTTGATATCAAGTCAAGTGATCCTCAACAAGATCCTTTTTACGTTTTCGTTGTTATTTTACTTCCTTTACGGTTTTTATATCTTTTTGTATGGTACGTCTGTCGGGAAACCACTTAAAATATTAATTGTTGTTGTTGTTTTATTTTTAAGTGTTTGTTTGCCTTTTGATTTTTTTCACCGATCTCCGCCAAGCCCTCATCACTCCCTCTATTTGCTTTTGTTGGTGACAAATTATTAACGATCTTTTTTTGTGGTCTCGTTTTTATTGAATTTTTTTATTGTTGTTTGTTTAATTTGCTTTCGGATTTAGGTTTTTTTTTTTTTTCTTGTACTGTGTCCCTTTTCACCTTTACATGTTACCAAAAAAGTTAAGAAAAAAATACACTTTTTTCTAACATTTGTTAGTTATGAAGTGACCGCCACAGCGCTATAGCGATCTTTCACTTTGATCAAATTAATCTCTGTATCTCGTAAGCTGGCGTCAGTTACCATGGCGCACGCGTGATCGTCGCATTCTTTGGCATTTTTGTCTCTTGTGACTCGTAAGTGCTGTTGCATTGGAGCTGTTTACATTAGACTCGGTGGGTTTTGAATTGTGGTCTTTTATTTTTGGAGTGTAGTTGGTAGTAGGGTATCAGATTTCAAAGATAATTCTTACTTCATAAAATAATGATGATGATACTTCAAAAAAAAAAATTGGAGGTGCTTTCTATCTGAGACAGCGTAAATTAAACTTTTTTTTAAATCTTTCAATATAGTGTTTTTTTAAACTTAGCTTTTTTTCGTGGTGGAGGAGTTGGAAAAATTCTTAATGAACTGACCCATAGACATCGTCATAACCACAGAATGTGCTAAGAATACTAAACAATTTTCCCACTCTTCAGGCCTTTAGGTAAGGTTAGGTTAAAACGGTAGCTTGCATTTAGTAAATTTCACTCGGAGGCAGTTTGCCCATTGGAATACCTTATATATATAAGTTTCCCTAATTGCTTCTTAAAAATCTCATTAACTGGACGTGAACCACCCAGAAGCCTTGGTGAAGTTGAGGATGCTGATAAGCTCCAACTCGGCTAGATCCTCATAACCAACACAGAACGCAGAATCAAAATATTTGGTTCGTTTCCTCATTAGCCCCGGGCATTCGCAGATCAGATGCCCAACTGTCTCATCCTCTTCTTCGTCGCTACAACTCCTGCAGAAATTTCTGAAAGGAGCACTATATTTGACAGCCATAGGGACAATAACACAGTGCCCCGACAGCACTCCTACAACAGTTCTTAACTCTACTCTGCTGAACCTTAAGAGAGTTTGTGTCTACCCTAGGACTGTGTTGGCATTGCTTCGGTGTAAGGCCCGTGATTTGTCACATATTATCCCTTAGAACGTTCTTTGCAACTGCATTCCAATTTTTTTCGCTCAGCAGCATCCTTTTTATTACATTGTCAGCGATGCACAGACCGACCGACTAATGCCTGTAAGGATGAAAAAGGTGTGCTCTGCGTCATCTTCATCAGCGACTTCATACATACATTGTTTCGCCCATATCATATTCTGGAAGTATACATGGCCCGCTAAATACTGAGTGAGGTAATAATCAACCTCGTCAAAGTCCCTCTCGAGCCATCTGCTTATGCAAGGGATCAGCCTTACTGTCCACCTGCCCCAGACTTCGAAATTATATCTTTATTGTCATTTCGAGAGGGTTTCCCGCCTTCCGTCTCCAGCGTTTATGGTCGGGTTTCCATTCTTTTTTGCTTCCCGAACCATTTTTTGTTCTCTAGCCTGCAGATCAATATCGATAACCCTACTGATTACTAATTATGTATGTCTGAGAGCAGCAATACGTTGTACCGACAGTAGCGGTTTTTGCCGGCATTTCGCCTCCAACATACCTGCCCATATCTCGCTGACGTAGAGCAGGTAAAAACGGTTCACTGTTAAACTAATGGAACCTGAACAAAGGTATTTGCTTTAAAGTGAACGGTACCACGCCCCCATTAGGAAATATGATTTGATTTTTAATGAAATTCGGTTAGAGACAGACTAAACCCTGAGAAAAATTATTTTTTTTGAGTAGGTGGGTCCACTCTCCTAACAGGAAAATATGCTTAAAGAGTTTATTTTTTTTTGAATTAAACTTCTCTTTTAAAATGATTGTTTTGACAAATTGTGTTTATTTAAAAAATATTTTTAGTTTCATCAAATCTGCCCCTTATGTTGGGTAAAAATTAGGCAAATATTTTATTTAATTCAGATTTGGATTCCCATCTGACGACCACACATTTGTACTTATTGTGATCTATTGGTGCAATTCCGGATCCAGACATGATTACATACTTTTTATGTTTTCCATTTAACAAAGATGAATTAAGAAAAAAAGGACTAAAGCAAGTTAATTATTATTCATCCGTTGCTAAGCAGAATCATCAGCGACTTTGAAATCGATTAGTAAGAGTTTCTATGCATTATAAGTTTCCTTTTTTGCATAGATCTGTTGAGAACCCAAGCAAAGAGTGAAACAAAGCAAAGCAAAAATCCTTTTTTTGTCTGTTGTTTATCTTTGTTTTTGTAACTCATTTTTTCCAACAAAAAACGTCACAATAAAAGAAAAGATATTTATTGTGTTTTTCGACCACTTTTAACAACTTTTCACTCCTAACAATATGAAAATTACTCTTAGACGAAAAAAAAAATATTTTTTTCTGAATATTTTGACCATTTGAAAATTAATAGCTTAGGAGAAAAAAGTTATAAAAGGTGAAATTTTAACCAAAACTCTTTTTATCACGTTCTGGCAACAATTAGAAGGGGCGCAAATGCTCTAGCAATAACTTTTATAATTATAGAACACTATTGAAAGTACTCGTAATCTGCTTAAATAAAATGACCGATAAAATAACGAAATTGAACTTTATCTTTTAAGCTCTTCCTAAACTTAGGGCAATACACCCCGGCCGCAAGGGGCTGCAAGAGGTGACTTTTATTGTTCAGCAGATATATAGGATTTAGTGTGAAACTTTTCATGACTTTTCAAAATGACAAATCAATATATTATAGTATAGTATAGTATAGTATAGTATAGTATAGTATAGTATAGTATAGTATAGTATAGTATAGTATAGTATAGTATAGTATAGTATAGTATAGTATAGTATAGTATAGTATAGTATAGTATAGTATAGTATAGTATAGTATAGTATAGTATAGTATAGTATAGTATAGTATAGTATAGTATAGTATAGTATAGTATAGTATAGTATAGTATAGTATAGTATAGTATAGTATAGTATAGTATAGTATAGTATAGTATAGTATAGTATAGTATAGTATAGTATAGTATAGTATAGTATAGTATAGTATAGTATAGTATAGTATAGTATAGTATAGTATAGTATAGTATAGTATAGTATAGTATAGTATAGTATAGTATAGTATAGTATAGTATAGTATAGTATAGTATAGTATAGTATAGTATAGTATAGTATAGTATAGTATAGTATAGTATAGTATAGTATAGTATAGTATAGTATAGTATAGTATAGTATAGTATAGTATCGTGTATAGTCTATAACTCTGCAGAAGTTATAATCCAATTTTATGAAAAATAAAATGGAGATAGCGAACAATCTTGACTCACACCCGACACGTTAAATATGCGAACGTTTCATGTGACAATACGTTTGTGATGTTTAATCGAAAGGATTTTCATTTGTGTTTAAGAAATTACTGAGTTTTGTTTCAGTTTCAATCAAGTCAAATTAAATTCCATTAGACACAGGTTTGGGACCTCCAAATTCGATGACAAACTTGCAGATTCATTGATCATGGATGAAAAGTTACATTATTTTCGCTTATGGCTTAAATATCTCAAAAATCTAATGTGATCGAGTAATTCTGTTTTCGCATTTTGATTCAACATATCTAAAAGTAATAGAATATTACTGATTCGTGTATCTTTTTTTATGTATCATTGCGACTATTACGCATATCTTCAATTTTTTGAATAGACAGAGTTATGTAGAAGCTTTGCACATTCCAGACGCATGCTTAAACTGCATAGCAGCTTAATCCGTGCTTCTATTACTCGCATTCCTTATCTTATTACTTAATAAAAACCAATAAAAGAATATATTACGATATATTTAAGTATATCAAATGAAGTGAGCAAAAGGTGAGGCAAAATATAGCCAAGAGAAACTGGATTGATTTTTAGAGTTTCCAATAAAAATCCATGTGAGGCAACATTGTCGTTGAAAGTGTCTTGGTGCCGTAAAATAGATATTACTTAATTTCGTTTGACTTTTATTTTTATGTCTATTTTTTTACTGTAACTGTTACTCTTAACAAATATGCGTTGGAGTTAATGACAGTGCTGTAAACAAATCCAATACACTTCGCTTGACATTTAGCGTTTTAAGAAAGGTCCACTAACAAATTTCATATTAAGGTAAATTTTTCTAAAAAGTTGGCTTATTTTATTTAGATATAAAGCAAGTCTGTGAAGGTCTATGTCAAAATATTTCAAAAAGAAAAAAATATAATTTTGTGAAATCAAAAAAATGTCATACCCCCTTAATTAAAAAACTTAAGAGAACGAACCAGTCTACTGCGACAGACTGCAGCAGAAGAAGAATTGTCACTTAACAAATTTACTCCGTTGCACTTAATCGGCAAAAGTTCAAAAGAGACCGAAAATTAATTGTATCATTTCGATGGCGTTCATATGGGACAAGAACATAATAAAAGAAAAACGTAAAACACAAAAAGTTGTAGTCGGATTAAAGCCGGTTTTCAACGATACACAATGATTCCAAAGAGACTTAGTTTAAGCCATAAAGCCTGAAATTAAAAAGCCGTCGGCGAAATTCAAATTTTTCATTTGGCTTGGAAATTAACTACGAGTATTTTATAAATGAAAATAGTTTCTATAAAAAGTATACTTTTTCATTTACATACATAGCACTTTTTCTTGGCAATTGCATGACTTTTGGTAGTAAAATTTTGCATTCATTAATGCGCACGCATGTACTGAATTATGGTTAATATAAATAGTAAGAACTGTGTGCTAATACGCTTAGATTAAAATTGCCAACATTAGACGCGATGTAACGCGCAATTACATGAAGTCATGATTTTTATTAGAAAATTTGTAAATTTTTATATAAAATAACACCGAAATGAAAAATATTACAACAGCTAATGTTTGGTAAATTATTTGACCAAATTTATTCTTCAGCATAAACATCTGTTTGATTTATGAAACAAATTCATTTCGCAATTTTCATACATCATCGTTTTTTATATTCGATTAGATAGTTGCGTTATATTCAGAAGAGTTTGGTATTTATTGTGTTTTAATAGATATCGAAGAAATATGTACGTTCAGAAATAAATTTCAACGCGTATCATTGAGTTTAATTTTAAGTGCATTTTTGGTATTTTATAAAAAAAAATTTTTCAGGGAAATAAAAGCACTTAACAATATTTATAACATATTGTGTGCGTCGGTTGGTGTAGGATAATTTCAAGTACTTAATTACGATGTTAATTAATTTTTCGATTTTGTACATAGAATAAGCTTTTTTTTAATAGTCGCCTTAATTTTCTTAATTTCGTCAGCTCTAATGCGATTAGATTAAAATTATAAAACGATAAATGACACAGTTTTCAAACCTATTTTCTATTTTAACTAAAATTGCAGTTGAAAATCGCAATAAGAGCTTGACGTCTAGCTAGCAGGTATACCCATCGTGAAAATTCTATTTTTCTGTCATTCGCCGAACTACTAATAACACTGGTCTGCAAATTTCAACTTTCGATTTGCTAATGCGGAGTTACTAAGAGTTTTCAATAGATTTTCGCACGCTGATTTCAAATTTGACCTCAAAAGTTGTCCATCACGCATTGTTGTTGATAAAGCGGGGGTTGAAACCCCCAAAAACGCGATTTTGTTCCTTTTTGGATAACCATGGGTACCAAACCTGGAGCAAAATGTCTCAAATCGAAATTCCCCCTTTTTACCTCAATAAACTAAAATTTAAATACATATCATCTTGAAGCCCTGTGCGTTTGAGCAAAGTCGTGTAAATGGGCGTTGTTTTAAATGAGAGAGAACAGGAAATTTGTCTGTTCTCAGCATAAAACTCATTTTGGACGAATCCAAACGTATGTATATCTATCGAAATATGTGGTCAACAGAGCTCGGATTTTGATGACCTAAAATACATCTAAAAATTACCTAAAAAAATGACCTATAAAACCTAATAAATTATTTGTAAAAATAAAAGAATTCCCTAAAAATTAAAAACACTTCTAAGAAAACTTTTTTATTTATTTGCGTTGCAATAAATTACAGTGTACATTTTTAAATTTTCGAAACTAAAAGATCTTCTATGGTCGGTTAAAATGTTACTGTACATTGAAAAACCTCCTTCCACTTCAGCGCTGACGAGAGGATCATACTTAAAATATGGAATATCGTTAACATCCAAATTTGCTTTCAAATCCGGAATTTTTTTTCAACACTTGATTACACTTCCTAAAAACATTCTCACCAAAATGGCCGCCCACAGCGCTAAGCTTTGCTTTTATACTTTCAATCAAAGCAATTCCATTTTCCAAAAGCAATGATGTGGACTGCAAAATTTTCTATGGCTTGTGGAATTGAAACTAGTTTTAATGTACGCTAATTGACCCTTTGTTTCATCGCTGGAAAAATTTTGTTGAGCCTCTCCAACTGCTTTGGCATCAAGACTTTTAAAAGTATCACCGTTTCAAAATTGTTACAGTAGTATATGCACGCACTGAGACATGCACCCCACCTTGTAATAACAGGCTCAGGGGGTAAAGATATATCAGGAGCTAATCTTTTAAATTGTTCTCTTCGCTTTGACAAAAACTTTTTTTGTGTATGAAATAAGCGCATCGACCATAGGAAAGTTTGTTCTTACTTCTTCAGCAATAGCGCTGGGAAAAATCGGTAAGACAAACTATCGATAGTTAACGATAGTTTCCAAAAAACTATCTGTAACTATCGATAAACATCGGTAACTTCCCCAACCACAATGCACACAAATTACGATTAAACATATGTTTGCTTTTCAGTTTTGCAAAACTATGTATCCTTAACAAAGAATATGGCTTAAGTTCCTTAGCTTCCATTTGCCAATTTCATTGAACCAAACGTTTCTTATGTGCTTTTTAATTCTAATTATAAATATACAATCAAAAAGTGTCGCAAAACGATTTTTCGTAAAGGAACCTGGTCATATTCAAATTCAATTTACAACACATGTCCATCGTATTGAGTACAGCAGTCGGATACTCTAATCCCTATACGTTAGCTTATGCCCTACACCACGGACTCCAATTTTCGATTGTTGAGTATTTTATTAGATGACATCAAAATGAAATATTTCGAACAATGCGATAAGCTTAAACAGTATAAAAAACTATAAGCTCCAGGTGAACCAATCTGACGAAAATTTTTGGAATTGTATCATAACTATCCAAGTAAATATTCAGTTTTCATCTCATTCCATTAAAAGTGGAAATGTTCTGTTTTGATGGCCCTCCTCATAAATGTTGCCTTAAAGTTCAAATCAAGTACATACTTTAGTAGCGTCGGCTGAAATGTTGGTGATGGCGGTACGAAAGATAAACAAATTGCCATTAGCTCCCATCCTCGTATAAGTGATTCTCTTATGAAATTCTCAGTTGTCCTACTTGTCCCAGTCGTAAAAATTAAATAGCAAAAATAAAAAGTGTCGCTCGGATCTGGTTCCGGATATATAGCCATCGGCAGTTGCAGATATAGATTTTGTAAAAATTTTGTTTTTCATTGTTTTTGATTATAAAAACATAGTTTTTCGGTAAAAAAGGGGGTAAATATTAAAAAATTTACAACAACCTACACATTAATTTAAAGGGAATAAATTAAGCTCTCTTACCATGCTAAAAAAATTACTAGTTAATAACACATTTTTTGGAAAAATAACGGTTTTTTAAAAAAAATTGGTCAAAATTTCAGAAAAATCGTCATATCTCCAAAATTATGGGCTAGATTTTAAAGTCTTTCTTATGAAAGCCATAATTTTGATATCCATTCAGGGGTTTCCAACTTATAAGAATTTTTACACTTTTTTTTTGCTACTTTTATTTTCATTTTAGGGGGTAAAACAACAACAACAACAAAAAATATTCGAGCATGGGAGCTAAAGTAAAGCTGTTCCAAAGTCAGTTCTTAAACTTTGCGACTTCTTTTGTAATTTTTTATGAAGTTGTAAGTACCGAGAAATGCAAATACTCAGCTCACGTTGGAACTTTAATGCACTTTCAGGATTCGGGTCATTATTGAGAAAATGTGCTTCAAATTTTCGGCAAAGTGTAAGACATTCTCAAATAATTTTTGCAGTGCATTAAGGAAACTGCGCAATCCAACAAAATAAATAAAAAGAGAATCGACTGTATTTCATTGTGAAAGCAACGCTTACCTAGTTGGGCATGTGCCAACGGGCTTCAACACCTTATTTATATCCTCTCCATGAGACATCCCAGGTTCGGGATGACTTTCCATTTTATATAAAATCAAAGTTTATTTACTCGGTCGCACAATTAATTAAGAATTCAATTCAATACAATTTTCAATTATTTATAAATTTTATTTATACTTTTTCACACAAAGAAAATTCACTGTTGAATTGCCGCGCTAAAAAAAGTAATTTTCGTTACCGACGCTATCGTTAACAGCAAAAAACCATCGATAGTAACCGATATCGCCAACTATCGATAGTCTATCGATAGTTACCGATGTTTTCCCAGCCCTATCAACAACCCTATCCAAACCATGTGCCAAGCACGTAACATGAACTAATTTGGGATAAAAATCTTTGATAGATTTGGCTGCTTTAACCCTGTATGGAGCTGCGTCTGTGTAAAAAGCAGTACGTTTTCATGTTTTACACCTAAGTATATGACGAAAAACAAAATATGTTTAATTCATTTTAACAATATGTGCTGAAGATTGTTTACCAAGAGGCCAAAGTAATTGCATTGATTTGTTGAAAAGTTGACATATGCTTGAGTGGTTGACTTTTTCCAGTATTTCAGAAGTCAGCAAAAATATGTTGCTCGGTACATCGGTTTCCATCGTACCCACAATAACATTAGCAACATATCTCCCTTCGGCATCACTGGTTTCATCAATCGAAACGAAAATTTTATTTTCACCAACATTTTTTCTTATTTTAGCCATATTGTAGCATAGGGGATATAATTTTTTCATAAAGTTGACTCATCTGGAATACTGCGGCCCATGGTTCTTCATGGCTGTTCTTTTTTCGCAAACAATCCAAACCACGCTTATGTTTCTTCCGTTGTACACTGTAAATATTTTCTCAGCAGTTACTTTTATTTCACAAATTTTACAGAAAAGGATTTTTCCATCTGTTGAAAATATTTTTTCGCCGAAATGTGATTGTTTGGAAGGTTTTCCTTTTGGCATTTTCAATAAAATTTTTAACTTTCAAAGTAGACAAAGCAAAATCAAAAGTAACGGTACTTCCAATTGCATAAAAAATATACAAATACTACGATAACTCTAAGATGAACTTTGCGAATGACATTTAAAATATCAAGTGCTATAAGTTAACAATGTTGCAACCCCTTCAAATTCAAAATTACGCCACTTGGTATAAGTAGAAAAAAAATGTGAAAAACTTCGAAATTATCAAAATTCATTAAAATGACAAAAATTGCTTTGATATAAAAAAATTCATAAAAATGACTCAAAAACAAATGTCGTAAACTATGGAAAATGACCTGAAAAGCAAAAATGCCTAAAAATGACGAAAAAGTTCCTTAAAAAAAATTTATTTTAGAAACGTTGGAATCATGAACAGACTTTCTGCATCATCAGAAAATGTATATGTCATAGGAGAAAAAAGATGACATGTCATCAAAATCCGAGCCCTGGTGATCAATCATACTAAAATTTGATGAAAGACTGTTACTTATGGAAAGCAATTGCTGGATAAGAATCAGACCATATTTCACCAGTGGGTGTGTCACCGCCCTAAATTTTAAGACTAATTACGGCATATATCGCAAACTATACAACCTATTGGGCTAAGATTTGGTATGTGGATGTCAATGACGAATATAATTTAGTAGTCCAAAAGTAGGCGGCATTGGAGAAGTGGGCGTGGCACATTTAAATTTCTTAGTTTTTAATCGATTTGTTTCAATATTTTCTATATTCTTTTGACTTTATCAACCTTTTAACTTTTTCCAATATATCCATATTAAGCGGACCCACCTTTTTTTGTTTTTGGTCCAAAAATCGAAAATGACCGATATCTCAAAAACGACGTGTTTGAAAAAATAATAATGTGATTTTCGGAATCCCATGAATATCAAATCGACACTCACCATCTCTTCGTCGATTATAAAGCTGCGTTCGATAGCCCAGTGCGGGATTGCCTATACGCAACAATGTCTGAGTTCGGTATACCTGCAAAGTTGATAAGGCTCTGCAGGATGACGTTGAGCAATACGTTTAGCTCCGTCAAGGTAGGGAATGACCTCTCCGGAACTTTTAATATCGAGCGAGGTTTCAGACAAGGCGACCCGCTCTCGTGCGATCTCTTCAATTTCATTATGGAGGGGATCGTACGAAAAGCCGGTTTGCATCATAATGGCACCATTTTCTTCAAAGGTGTTCAGCTCCTTGCGTACGCTGATGATATTAATATTATCAGTCGGAGTAAGAGAGATGTTACTGCTGCTTTCACTGCTATTGAAAAGGAATCAGCCAAAGTGGGTTTGACGGTAAACGAGGGCAAGACGAAATACATGATGTCTACTAACAACAACAAGAGAGCACGGGATCTAGACTCTCATGTTACAGCGGGCAACTGTAAATTAAAAGTTGTCAAGGAATTCATCTACCTTGGCACTGCCGTAACCAGCAACAATGATGTCAGTCTGGAGATTAAGCGGAGAATAACAATTGCTAATAGGTGCTACTACGGTCTCAGTAAGCAATTACGTTGCAGAGCTCTCTCTCGATCGACAAAGCTAACACTCTACAAGACGCTCATTCTACCTGTACTTCTTTATGGCGCTGAGGCATGGGTGGTTTCGACAACAGACGCAGCCGCTCTTGGGGTGTTCGAGAGGAAAGTTCTCCGCAAAATCTTTGGTCCTGTTCGAGTTGGCGACGACTATCGCATTCGAATGAACCACGAGCTGTATGAGCTCTACGCCGACATTGACATAGTTAAGCGTATAACAATGCAGCGACTACGCTGGCTGGGTCATGTCCATCGTATGGATAAAGAAGCTCCAGCGAAAAAGGTATTCGAAGGGAAGGTCCCCGGTCAACGACGAAGAGGGAGAACATGCCTCCGGTGGATAGACCAAGCTGAGGAAGCCCTAACCGCGCTTGGCATTAACGATTGGAGAAGGCGCGCGCAAAACAGAGGCGCCTGGCGAGAGCTAATGAGGTCGGCCGTAACCTGACAACGGGTTGTTATGGCCATCTAAGTAAGTAAGTAAGTAAGTGATTTTCGGAATCCGCAGCTGATTTTACATGAGAAATGAATAGAGGCATTTAAAGTTCAGAAATTTTTTAATTATTTGTTAACTACCCTCTAGGAAATGGAAACATTCCCAGATATGAACAGGAAATATTCCATTGAATGTAGGAAGCATTCCCTTCCGTTAGACACTCCATTTCTTTTTTACACACGATGTCATCAGAGGGAAACTTTCCTCACCACTGTCTTAAAAATGAATGTAGAAAAGGCATGTGGAAACATTCCTCACCACTGTCTTAAAAATGGATGTGGAAACAATAGCCGTTAAATTTGTTTTATTGAGCTTATTGTTCATTATCTAAGTATATTACATTCAAAGAATTGCAAAAGGAATCAAGATGGAATTGAAAAATTTTAATTCCTTTGGTTGGAAATGGATCATCATAATAAACGATACTCTAAGTCCTGACGTCGGGACACTTTTCGGTAAAAAAAATTATGTACAATTGACGCAGAAATCGTCACATTTTCAGCCTTATCACTTTTATTTGTAAAAAGTTTTCGAATAGTGAAATCCTAGCCGATTACCGGGCCGCCTGTGGCTTATAATCCTAACTCATCGATTGCTGTAAAAAAGCCTCTTGTGATGTTCAATTTCCATCAAATTTGCTTTAGAAAAATTCGCAATTGATTCGATTCGAATTTGATATTAATATTTCAACTTCACATTATGGTTACTGAAATGGAAAACATAAAGAAATTAAATCTTACTTCCATGGAATTGAAAAAGTCTAAGTTCGAAAACAAAACACGGAAAGAAATCAGCAATAATAATTTAAATTAATATTTTGCACGATTTGACTTTTATTATTTTGATATCGCTCAATGACAACAAAACCGAATTGAAAACTTTTGAAAAATGAACTTTTATAAAAATTTAACTAGCAAAGTGTATTTCATTGCCTCCCAAGCAAACGTTTCCACATGCCTTCTTAAAGAAGCGGCTTGGAAACAATGACTTTTTAATTTGCCTCACAATAGGAAAAAGTTTCCACATGCATTCCTAAGGTAGCGGTTTGGAAACAACATCAATTCGAATCTTCCCATAAGCTTCCAAAAGATACGATGAGGAATGTTTCCCCATCACTTCCATATGGTAGCCTTCCAGTTTTTCCTTGAGGGTGGTTTCCTATATTTAATAATATAAACTTAAAAATATAGGAAACCTGGTTTCCTATATTTAAAATTTATGTAAATATTATTTTCACTATAAAAAATGTGTAAATCAATTTACACATTTTGTGTAAATCAATTTACACATTTTGTGTAAATCAATTTACACATTTTGTGTAAATCAATTTACACATTTTGACTGAGAATTCTCACATTAAACCGGGTAAAAACATATGCGTATAAGAAAAATTTTCAAGAGTTCATTTAGGACTGAGGACTATAGGGTTTCATTTAAAAAGCTGTTGTTTAATTATGTGATTTATTTTATACCATTATTTAATTAATTTAATTGGAAATAATAACGCAAATACTTCTCTTAAACATTAATACTTTTCTTTGTTTATGTTACTATGTCGCATATGTGCAATGTGAGTAACAAAAAAGTTATGTCGAATCATAAGTATTGATGTATGAGAAACTTAAAATAATGCCGATTAAGTGAGTGAATTTACTTTCCTATGTTTGTAAAAGTCTTTATAACGTTGTAAACTACACATTATGTATAAATAAACACATTTTGTGTAAAATTCTTCGAGTTTTTATCGAAACATATGAGATGTGTAATTAAAACTCATGTTTAATTTATTAACACAAATTCAAATATGTAATTTTACAATAATGAATATAGCGATTTCACACATCGCTGTTTCTATTCCTTAGACTGTTCTTAATACACAAAATATATTCTTTTTTCTTTCACTGGTCGCTTTCACTTAATCTGGCACATAAAATTATTCATAAAAGATTATTAAGAAAACCATAAATAAAGTACACAAGTTTCCAACTGGCATGAGAAATCATTATATTTTTGCACATATCTGCAAAATACTAATTTCAAATTTCTTTTTACTGCACATTACGATTTGACAATCCTTAATTGTATTCCAATGGCATATGGAGCATTACAAGTTGTTGACAAGTTGCTGCTACAAGTCAAAAATAATAAAAATAAAACTTGACGCACATGCAACCATTAACAGTCTAAGCTGGCTAACTCGAACATGAGTAGGAGAATGCGCTACGCAACTAATACGCTTTGTTGTGTGTTCTTATTACACAATTATTACTGTCGTTAACTTAAAGTGCAGACAAATAAAGTGAAAATTAAAAAAAAAATCGCTTGTTGATCAAATTATCACGAAGCAAGCGATACTTACGTTTGTGGCATTAAATTGTTTGCTGGGTTTTTTTTTTTGTCGTTTGTATGTTGGAGTAACAAGCAACACTCGAAGTGAAAAATGAAAAGAGAAGCCACTATCACGAAATGCTTTAAAAGGGAATTCCTGAATAAGAAAAAATAAAAATGGCTTCTTTGAAGGGTGTTTCATGTTGCGGGATAGCCAATCAAAAGCATAGGAGTTGTGATTTCGCATTCTTTTTAAATTTTAAGGAATAAACACAATTTGCAGAAAGATATCAATATCGAAAAAAATTTAAATATAAAGAATTCCAATGACAGAACTCCAGAGTTCCTCTCGAAAATGGAGTATTTTTAGTTTTTAGATAGAGAAAGAGAAGATTCAATAAATAGTTTAAGTTAAATAAAAACGACATATTCAACCGATTTCACCCACTTTGAATTCATTGAAATTTTCCTCTTTTTTATTTAAGTCAACATCGGACCAACAGTCATCACGTGACTTACCACAACATCTATTGGACCAACACCTACATTCCGAAGAGCAAATTCGTCAATTTGGCGCTACTCTCACTCAGCAGCAGCATCATCATCATCATCATCTGCAGCAGCAACAACACCAACAACAACAGCCTGCAGCATCGCCAAACATTAAAATGTATCACACGAGCACCGGCTACCCGGATCTTACCGGCGGCTCTGGTGGCTCTTACCATCAACAGGCAGCGGCTGCAGCTGCGGTTAATGCGCCCGTTTATGTGCCATCAAATAGGGCGCTTACAAATAGCCAGTACAATCATGTTGCCGCACATTTTGGTACAGCAGCGGCGCAAAACGCTTGGACCACAGACAGTTTCGGTACAGCACATGCACAATTGCCAGCACAATTTTACACACAAAATGCCGTGATGATGGGTTCATGGCGTGCTGCCTACGATCCAACTGGTTTCCAGCGCACCTCACCCTATGACAGCGCCATGGATTTTCAATTTGGTGAGGGACGCGAATGCGTGAATTGTGGTGCGATCAGTACGCCGTTGTGGCGACGCGATGGCACCGGTCACTATTTGTGCAACGCCTGCGGACTCTATCACAAGATGAACGGCATGAATCGACCGTTGATCAAACCAAGCAAGCGATTGGTGAGTGCAGTGAGTTGATATTTTTCTATTTTACTAAGATGCCACATGAAAAAAGTTCGAGTTTGAATTAAAGTTTTTGATTTTTATTTATTTTTTCCACATAGACTGCAACGCGTCGTTTGGGTCTCTGCTGTACCAACTGTGGTACTCGCACGACAACACTGTGGCGACGCAACAATGAAGGCGAACCGGTTTGCAATGCATGCGGTTTGTATTTTAAGCTGCATGGCGTAAATCGGCCGCTTGCGATGCGTAAAGATGGAATTCAGACGCGGAAAAGGAAACCGAAGAAATCGGGCGGAAGTGGGGCAGATGGCGGCAAAGATGTTAAAGATGAAGGTGAGTTGAGGTGGAAAATTTGCAAAGAAGGAATTGTTTGCCGGAAAGAAATTGATTGAAGAGATTTTTTCGTTTTTTTTTTTTCTTATTTTTAATTGAGTGAAAGAAATATAAAGCAGAGTTATGAATTTGAAACGCAATAAAAATCGTGCTATAGATGGGTCCACTTTTGGAAAAAAACTTTCGATTTTTTTTTTTTTTTTTTTAATCGAATTTTACAGTCAATTGCAGTAACCAATATTCATATGAAATTTCACAAATCGGTTAATGCTTTATAAACAAACATGACAAAGACAACAAATGGAACAATTTCGTCGAAAAAAACTACCAAAAATGAAAACACTCCAAAAATTTAATAAAAATTTTACCAAAAAATATTTTTTGACTGAAAACTGTCATTTATGTTATTAATTATGGTGTGCTTCTACTTTTAAAATTAACTTCTTTTGCAGAATTCTGGTCATATAGCATTTTCCTGATTTTTGGTGATTTTCAGATATAATATATATATATATAATAATAATTTCTTCTCTTTATTTATAAAGACCCTTAAGTCCTTTGTTTCTTGTGAACGTTCGAAAAGTTTATAAACACTTGCAATTTTCCACATAACTGAAATTCAACCATTTTAGTGACAATACAAAACAGTTTAGTACCATTTTACCCGATTAAATGTCATTGCTCCCAAAAATGTTGCTCAATCCTTATCTCTGTCTCTTTCTTAAGTTGCAATCTATCTCCATACCAAAATAGATTGATTAGTTTAGCTGTGTAAGCATATGGTATTGGCAGGGGCGTGGCTCCGTCCACTTAAAAACAAAGGCATCAATTAGGTAGGGCTGAGGGGGCATTGGCCTCCCCCAAAGATCTGATATTATTATTAATTACATCGATTCAATTAAAAAGATCGTCGATATTTAAACTCTCGTTCCCCACCCCCCAAGCTTTTGGTGAAATGACACTACTGCTTAAAAACAAGTACTTCTCCACAGGTTTCAATCTACTTCCATACCAAATATCATCAAAATCTGTCCAATACTTTAACTGTGTTGAGGGCATGGCACTGCTCGTTAAGAACAAATATCTTTCTTCAGGAATCAATTCATCCCCATACGAAATTTCATAAAAATCGGTGTAGCAGCTCAGCCATGACTCCGTTTTTCTCATTAGAAAGCGATGCCACGCCCACTAAAAGTACACAGCAATTTAAAAAGTCTTCCTTAGGGTTCAATCTATCTCCAAGCATCATTAAAATTGGTCCATTAGCCTAGCCGTGGAAAAGTATTTTGCCATTGGCGGCGTGGTACCGCCTGCTATTGGAAAAAAACTACATTCTGCGCAGTCCCTCTTCACGAAAAAAAAAAGCATTTCGATATTTTTCAACACTCTTTGACTTTTATTCACATGTTCAAAGTTTTTGAAACTTTTACTACTAGAGTTTTTGCTAATAGACCGAGGTGCCTTAGTACCTGGGATCCCAGAAATTCTTAACATTTTATGGTTTACCACGAGAAATTTTTTCTTAAAAGATATAATTTGTTTTATTATTTTTTTTACATTTATGTTTTCGCACCATCTAAAAAAATTAATTACTTCTAATTTCAGATCTCAAGCCATCACTCTCACTCGACCATCGGCACAGTTTACCCAGCAGCTTGGGTTCCTCTGCGCTTGCCGCCAAATTACAAACGGATCTAGGCATCAAAAGTAGTAGCGGCAGCAGTAGTGGTGGCATAGGTAGCAGTGGGAGTGGTAATCCTCTACACAATCTCAGTCTTGGCAGCGCTACTTCTACGCTACATAGCTCCCTCAGTCATCATATGCATTTGCCCGCCTCTACAGCACAACAAAGTCGACATTCCATTTCCAGTCATTCCTCTGCCATAACATCAAGTGCATCATCTTCCGCCGCTGCCGCTGCTGCTGCAATAAATTCACAACTTTATTCGCCTTCATCACACAATATATCACAATCGCACGCTTCTCAATTGTCCAACAGTTTTGGCGGCCATACCACCTCTACCAAATATGAACATCTGCTCTCATCAACGCCTAGCAGTAGCGCCAGCGCTAATTCTTCACTGCTTTCAAATGGCATCTCAGCTAGTACGCCCAGCCCGAACTATCATCATTCAGCCGCAGCTGCAATGCATTTGCATCATCATCATCATCATCATGCAGCAGCAGCGGCGCATCATGCACACTCTGCAGCGGCAGCTGCTGCACATCATTCATCGGCACTGAGTCAACATCACGGTGGAATGAGCGTTGGTGGCGGTTATGGTGTCAAATCGGAAGCGAATGCTACAAATTATGACTATGTGAATAATTGTTATTTTGGCGGTACATTTGGTGCTCTGGGTGGCTCATCAGGCAGTGCCGGAATGCATGGAACGGCAAGTGAGCTGGCGGGATATCATCATCAACATAATGTCATACAGGCGGCAAAATTAATGGCGACTTCTTAATTTCTTGGCCCTTATTGTTGTGATCTCGTCATAGGGAGTGCTTGCTTGGATATTGATGAACGGATCTAATCTTTTGCAGATTTCTTCAATATATTCTGGGATATTTAAGTGATGAATGTGATGATTATCAAACTTCTCCCCCAACTCGAGTACCTACACATCACTAAGGGTTAGTTTTTGTTATACCATGAGAGCTAAGTCTCCTATAAAACGATGCAGGCTTTAAATGGAAAAGCCTAATTTATAAATAAAGACTTTTAAAATAGAATGATAAATAAATATTGAAATCATCTTAAAATTACTTGTAAATCATAAAATAAGCAAAATGCACATTTCATTTAAGTTTAAGAAACATAAATACGTAAATATTGCAATAATTTAAAATATTCATAAGTTATTACATATATTAATTTAAGACGCATATGCACGGTGTTCACATGGAGGACTTAAATGAAAGAAACAGGAACATACTTTTTTTGGAAAGTATTAAGATTGAGATTCCATAAAATTCAAAGTCAATATGTTCAGTGTTAAATTTTATGTTAAAAATCTATTAAAAAATTAGAATAATTAATTTCAAAAACTAGTGTTTTTTACAGGTACAATGATAAGTTTATAAGTTTTTGTTCGAATCCCGATCTGAACTTTTTCAAAAAAAAAAAAAAAGATGTTCCTGTCAGTAATGGCAACGGCAGCGGAGGCCCGGAGTTAAAAAGTAGCAATGGACACTCACTAAAACAAAAATTTTAAGATAACAATTGGGGACAAGTAATATTTCTTACAAAAAAAAGTTTAAAATTACATATTGATGAGGAAAATCGGGAGGATACCTTAGCCTTTTTATATGTATTAACGGTGTCTCCAAGGTCCTTGTGCAATCTCTAACACCTAAAAAATTGCTTAATATTTCACTACTTGGGTGCGCCCTTGACCTCGGGGCCCGAGGCAATAGTCCCCTTAAGCCCTAAGTCCGCTGCTGTACAATGGTCTCATTTTTAGTACAATCGGAGTCTTAGTTTCGACAGAGAAAAAAAAACGTAAATACTACGTACCGAACATCACCAGCAAATGCCTTTTTTTTTGATAAAGTTTCATTAAATATTCGTAAAAAAAACTACATTTCCAGTCAAAATTCAGTACATTCCCAAAAAACTCAAATCCGATCACTTGTTTCTGTTTCTTTAATTTAAGTACTCCATTTGAGCGTATGTCAAAATAAAGGGAACTGCACCTTGAAGTCTCCGTTTTTCGGATTTTTCTTAAATATTCTTAAAATAAAGTTATAAGGACCAGAGGGACGTGAACCGGTTGAAAAATTTGGTCGGTTCGTTTCATCGGTTCGAACCGTTTTTGCACTTTTGGATTGGTTCGTCAAAACGATTTTTGTTTTCTTTGAACCGGGGTTTCGGTTCGGTAAAACGGTGCGGGAATGAAAAAAAAAACTAGGCAAATTTGTGTTATTTTTATACAGTAACAATCCAAAAGAATATAGAAATATATATGAACATATAATTTATGTTATACGCTATAAGTACGTAGTAAAAAATTAGTATTTGATAAAAAATTTGATTTACAATAATCAGTTGAGATTGATGAGAAAAATATCTTCTAAGAGAATAAGTTTTAGGGTGGAAAGTGTCCTCTCTACCAAAACCTGGGTTGCTGAAACAGCATAAATAACTTGAGCCAATTTAGATAATGCTTTGGTAGGATAGTTATTCCAAAAGTTCAAAACATTAACATTATTTGAAAGCCGTTTTATATTATCAAACGATTTGATTTTATCTATTAATGATTTATTTTTGAACTCTGTCTCATTCTTGCCTATTTCTTTCGAAAATTCATCAATTTCCATGTTTAACAAAAATAAAAAATAAAACAAGTGGGGAACGTTTGTCCATTGAAAATTGGTCAGAATGAACACTCGAACCGTTATAAAAAGTGGTTTGAATTTCGGTTCGGATAAATCATTTGTCGAAACTTCGGTTCGGTTAATGGTTCAGTTAATTATTAAAAAAAGCGATTTTCCGGCTCAAAACCAGTTTCGGTTCAAAACCAGTTCGGTTCGAAACCGGTTCACATCCCTGAGAAGAACAAAAAACCAGTAGCGTCACTTCACCAAAAGCTTGGGAGGGGCGAGAGTTTAAATAACACATCGAATCGATGATAATATGAAAAATATTAAAAATAACTTTTTTTGAATCCAAATCAAAAATGTTTCGCTTCAATTGAAGCATTTAAGGAGCTAAACTACAAGCATTTAGGGTTGAACCAAGCATAAGATCATTGATTTATTCCCTGACTGTATGGATGACTGGATCAAGCGCTGACATATTTATATTGAAAACGATTTCTCATTAATTTTGAAAATTTTCTATGCGTTTGAAATTTATTTTTTATCTTTATAAATATCTGTCCTAAATTTTTAGGTCATAAAATTTAATGAATTTCCATTTTGTTCTTGTTAAACTTTTTTTTTATTAATTTTTTGCTCAAATTTAAAAAAAATTAAATAGAAAATTAATAAATCCTAAATTGCAGTTTTGACAAATTTTTGAGCTGAGCTCAAAATATCATTTATTCAACATTTACATAATGTTCTAACAACTTTTGCCGTATAATTGAAATTGAAGAATAAATTCTTTTATGTTCATAAAGTTTGAAAAATTGTAGTGCAACAACATTTCGACTTATGCCGATATAATTTATGATGTATTATTAACAAGTCAAATACGACCCACAAAAACAAATAAGAAAATCAGTAAACCGGAGACATCAAGGTCGAACCCCATTCGTATTGGCAAACAATGTCCCATTTATAGTAAAGGGGGAAGTTAGAAAAAAAAAATTAAAAAATTAGCACATGGATAAACTTTGGTTACAAGCTCGTTAAGCAATATTTACACTACAACTATTGTTTTGATAATGATTTTCAAAATTGTTCGCCAAAAGACAAAAAAAAGAACGGCGGGTTGCACTCCGGGAGTGCCGACAGAAGTGAAAACAAATCGTTTAATGGCAAGTTAGTTTGTTAGTTCGTATGTGTGCGTTTTCTTTTTATATGGCAATGCAATGGAAGATAAAAACGGAATATGTATTCAAATTTTACTCTCGCTCTCATTCTCAATTTGTCAACGCAACAACGCGGAATTTCAAAGAAACAAACATGTAAGCATAACAATCGTTGAATGAGAATGGAATGTGTCAGTTAGTGTGTCTGCTTTGCTTTTTGTCTTCCACTTGGAATATTTATTTAAAAGAAACAATAGAACATTCAAATTTTACTATCGCATTCATGACGGGGAATCCCGATGACGGTCGGTGTCGCGAGTTGATACTTTTTTTCTCAGCCGCACAACGTGCCATAAGAAGTTTTCACTTCAAAAATATAGTGTGTGTCTTTTTGAATTCCAAAAAATGGAGAATAATTAAAATTTATTTAGCTACGATTTTTGTCTGCATCATTTTTAATTTATTTTACTTATGTATATACTGAACAGTTATCCGCAATAAACGTTTAAGTCATAAAATCAGTTCTGCACAACCCACAATACCTAAATTTTTCATTTTAAAAATGTTGGCTTACGAGCTTGCAACTTAAGTTATTTTCTAATTAGAACGTATTTTTGACTAATTTTCTTGTACAAATATTTTAGATAAGCTTTAAGTATTACACAACTGAGTGGGTTTAGATAATTCAAATTGATAATATACATAATAATAAATGTTTAAGATTTAAGTATTATAATCGTTACACTTAATATAAATAACAATGTAGAACAATTTTCAAAATATTTTCAATGGCATTAATAAAATATATACTTTCTTAATTTATAATTTTGAGCTGATTAGCTTTCATAAACTGTACCGACATCGCTTCGAAATTAAATGAACTAAAGTTTCGAATTTTTCGTACAAAATTCCACTTACATTTCCTTCAGCTAATTGATATTAATTTTTTTATTAAAAATAGTGTGTCTTTTGAAAGGATATTAATGCTAATCATATATGTACATATATTTTATCTCTGTCCATTTTGTTTGTTCTACTGCATAATTAAAAATAATTGCAAAAAGTTTTTTATAGATAATTGTATTATTTGTACATTTGTATGTATGTATGTTTGTAATTAACAAACAAAAATAGTAACTGCTTAAGCCTTAAGATAATTAAAGTTTTAAATACAATCAAATATATTGTTTTTATTCTATACTTTTTTGAGCAGAGGAGATGTATGGTGGTCATGAAAACCGCATTACCAAAAAATATCATAAAAATTTGATATTATTGAGATTTATGTATGTTGGGAAAATTAATTTTTTACTAAATATTAATATTAAGTTAATAATAAGTATTACACAGTTTGAAAATGGAAAATATTTTCCGGATCTTATACACCTACTTTTTTTGTCCAACCTGAGGAAAAGTTGAAGTTTTTACGTGATACAATACTTTATTCAAATACTCGACTACATTTAAAACAATTAATAATAATGATGATCTTGGTGCCGATGCATTTTTTTTACCAAAACTACCATTATCAAGGTTGCGACAACTAAACGATAAATTAAATAATCTCCCATTCTGCTTGGGCAAAACAATGCGCTCTAATGTGCCACACGATTTTCAGAAGTGAACATAAAATTTTTATATGCATGATATTTTTTTGGATATTTGAAGATTAAATGTTTTATAAGTTTGAACCAGGGGTCGACAAGGATTTTATTTCAAAAGTGCAACAGCAATTACAACAAAAAACCAACAACAAATCGTTGGATACGGTACCATAAGGATTTATAAGCATAAAAAAACATATAAAAGCAACGACGCGCATGCCGGTAGCGCACTCGGCAGCGCACCTTTCAATGCATCCACACAAGTGAATTTATACAGTGGAACCTCTTTAAGTCAAACCTCGATAAGTCGAAAACCTCTCAAACTCGAATAAATGTTGTGTTCCCTTCCCTTCAAGCCCCAAAACTTCCATTGCTCGAAATCTGACCCCTCTATAAGTCGAAATAATTAATGAGTCCCTACAAGTGAATTCAGTACATACTTTCCTTCTATAACTCGAAAAAATAAATTTGACCTCTGTATCTCGAACATAGCAGTGTTTGATTTTACAACCTTTACAACAAATCGATTATTTGAAACGAATTACCTCTATAGCTCGAAGAAAAATAAGATACTGACTTTAAGAATATGCCGACAATGTACATCATTGTTTCTTGGAAATCAATGTAAAAGCCTACTTATACAACAAACCAATTCTATGAAATGATTTTATGATTGACGTTTACACGTGGTCGAAGTCCTCCATAAGTCGAAAACTCTATAACTCGAATTTTTTGGCGTCTCCCTTCAACTTCGACTTATAGAGGTTCTACTGTATTTAAAATAGCTGGTGACGAAAAACAACGCAAAATTACCAACAACAAACAAATCATGGCATGAATTGTGCGCAGTCGCAAGCGTTACGTATTAGCAACAACACGCAAGGGTTGAATTGTTTTGGTGTAGTTTGGTGCCTGTCAACGATTCGACGAATTACAACAATACGAAGTTGTTGTAAAAGAGTGGAAAGAGTTAGGCGCTGTCGACACCTGGTTTGAACACTTAGCTCAAGCTAACTAGCTGCGAAAATGCAAACGCAGTTTATGTGAACTTTATTACAATATGCGAAATCTTTTAACTATAAAAGTTCTAATTTTTAATACTGCACGAGCTTATTGCATTGTTTGAAAATAAGCCTCTAAGCCAATCAAAATCCTTAAGAAATTCTGAGGAAAAATTATTACAAAGGACTGTGTCCGGAAATAATTCAAAAATGTTAAAGCCACTTTGATCTTAAGAACCCTTGAATTGATAGCAATATTGACAGGGTTGTCAAGTTGAAAAGAAGCGATTCTTGGGCTTCTTAAAACAAATTTTTTTCACTCAAATGGTAAACAGTAAATTTTTTTTTTGGATAAGTTAAGTTTTTTTTTAACCAGCAATACTTAAAAACCCATTCATAAGATGGTTAAAACTTCAATCTTGTTGTGGAAAAAACTGGATGACCTCGTTAAACAAAACTTTAAAGTCCATGTCACAAATATCGTTCGATTCCCGTCCTACCAGGCCCGAAATTTCATGTCGAAAATTTCTGAAATAGCCGGGAATTGGAAAATTTTTGTTAGACTCAAAATTTTTGCTTAACGTCATCAGTCTTTCATCAAGGTTTTCCCCCAAAAATTTAAGTTTTTGAAATTTTATTAATTTATGAATTAATTTTTTTATATTGCTGACCAAAAAAAAAAAAAGGTTTTAACCTTTTACTTTTACCATTTGAGAAAATAAATATTTTTTTTTTTAGAAGACTGGGAATAACTTCTGTACGACGTGGTAACCCTGACTTCTGAAGCAAAAATTACTGCTTATGGAGTTACTTCTAATGAAAGTTTCCAAAACTTTACACATAAAAATAATTTAAGTTTAACAGCGATACTTTTTATGTTTCAACGCAAATTGTGGTATTTTTAATAAAGAACAGGATATACACATAAGCAAAAATTGTCACTCGGACCTGGCTTCAAAGTACAGATTTAGATCGGAAATATCGGCTTTTTTAAAAATCGCTCTGAAACTAATTTCAATAAATTTGATGATTTGAAATACTGAAATCTGTTTAATTGTTTCCAAGATATGACGTTTCTTTGTTTTTTTTTTTTTTTTTTTTTTTTTTTTTTTGAAGTTCCGACAAATTTTAGTGTCATAAAACATTTATTTGTTCGACAAGTGTGTGATTTTCGTCATGAAAACAGGTATTAAATGTAAATTCTTGTAGATAAGTGTAATAAATTACTCAACGTTTTAAAGAAAATAAGCCAAACTTTCAAAATTTGTTTACAAAAATATAAAATTGATATGAAATATTGTTCCTTTTTTTCTAACAATATATGATTTTTTTAGTAATAAGTATATCAAAATTTTAAAAAATTATACATTTTTGCTTGTAGATTTTTTGTAAACATCGAAAGACATTTTTTGTATAAAAAAAAAAATAGGAGGAGTTGTCGGTAGAATCAACTTTATTACGTTTAGACCTAGATATTTTTATTGTCGCTCCTTCGAAACGCGACGATAGCAGAAGTGAAAAGAAAATCAAAGTTCTTAAAAAGTGCTTTATAAACAGAGTATTGGCCTGTAGAGACCTACAAAAATTTTTCCTTACTAGTCACAAGAGAGTTTCCGGTCTCGTTGTCTTTGATTTTGACAGTCTTTTAGTCTGAGCAACAAGAAATTTCTCTTGATAGAATTTTAATTTATTTTTTTTATCGTCGTAATTATCACTCTCCACATCAGTACATTTTTAGTTTAAGAAAACGCTTCAGTGGTAAGACTTCAAGAATGGGTTTATTTTCATGATTTATGGAGTTCATGAAACACAACTTATTATATACCTCTGTGTCAAATTACACAAGAATATTAGAGCTGCAAAAGTAGCTATTTGTTGCATATGCTCAGGTTTCAATGAAATGTAATAAAGCTCATGTGGTTTGTGTACAGCATATTAATAGAAGAAATGTTAATACACACTAAGATGTTATCTACAGTATGTTAAAACACAGTTTGAGCTTACTGCAAACTACATGGTCGCCATTTGCAAGAACTTTTTTCATTTGCAAGAACTTTTTCATTTGCTTGTGTAGAAGTAAATGGTTTTTCTTTGAAAATTTATTTAAATTAATAGAAAATTACCTTACCTGCAGTCTCGTGGAAGCTGTTCATGAGTCTGAATTGATTTATTTGGTATATTTTTCACTAACTGAAAACAATTTCATTTGTAATTTTCCATGCATTTAAGTATGAAACGCAGATTGAACACTTCACTCCGTTGGCGAAACGCAAAGACCTTTTTTATGGAAATTGGCATAAATTTTATCAATTATTCACTTAAAAACCATGAACTTTATGCTCAAAGATATCACTAGCACACGCGATTAATTCTTTTTGCTATTTTTTACCAATTATTTTAATATTTAAAATTTAAGCAAGGCGAGCAACCGAAATTTGCACTTTAACACCGGCGGAAACAGACTGACTACCAGTGTTGCCGTTGCAATGCAATGCAATTTCTCAACATGAGATGACAGTCTGTGAGTAAAATTGACATAAATGCATGCTGCGGGCAGAAGCAACTTAAAAATTTACACACACAAAAATGCATCGCGTCAGGTTAAGCGTATAAAAGATTTAGAAAAAACTACGCGCCAAAATGACTTAAGTACGTTAGCCGTTTCTGTCCGTAATAAAAATTCAATTTATTTTTGTTCGCACTAAAAACATTATTAGGTACTAATAAAATTACAGATTTTTGAAACAGTGAAGTGCAATTTAATTTTGCGCTTAATTTTTTGAAAATCGCTTGCTTTTGCACAAATCCATGAAAATATCATTTATATATTTTGGAAGTCACAAAGGGTGAATTTACAGTGGAACCTCGATTATCCGTCAGGTACGGGACCAGCTGCCTGATGGATAATCGAATAGACGGATAATCGAATATATGGCAGAATTTTGTTTTGATTCTGTATGTTGATGTAGTTTTGCGCGACCATCCAATGATTCCATTTGAGAGACACTCTTTTCGATCTCATCAGCATTTATCTTTATATCATTAATTCTGGTTCGCGGAATACCAAATTGAGTGCTCTAAGTTGTAATAGTAGATACACCTTTTTTATTTCTCTTTTTTTTTCAATCGTAAGAACGGTTCTCTGGAATTTTTGTTTACCAGATTCGGATGGTTGAGGCTCCATTGTGAAGCCAAAAAAATTGTGTAATCCACTTGACTTGGCGAATAAAGTGCAACTGACCAAAATCAATTAGAGAGCGCAAATGAACAAAATCAATCATGTTATGAAATTGAATCACACACAAAGTGAACTAATTAATGAATTTCTGCGAAATTTTCATCTCCTAATTTCGTAAGAAAAATTTCAGACAGAATCGCTTCGCGCATTGTATGCATACATAAACAGAATCGAAACAAAATGAAAAGAAAGTTTGCTGACAAAGTGTGACGGTTAATCGGAGTGACGGTTGATCGGGAGACGGATAATCGAGGTTCCACTATATAACCCAATTTAATAAAATTATGGTGAAATTTTGTGAAATAAGAAGTCAGAAATTGATTTAAAAGTCACCGGGAGATAGCCGATCACCCAAAGGGGAGTTATGAACCATTTCCCATAAAACATATTAATTGCACTAATTGGCAAGAGAAGATCCAAATAAATTTTGGAAATTACTAAGAGCGAGGTTCCCCACCCGCTAAGGAATTTGTTGAGGTACATCGTTAAGAAAAAATTTGATGAGCCAATCGATGAGAAATAGTCGGAAATTCATTTATGAAGTAACGAGTGATCCCTATCCCCGTAAGGCAGGGATGGCCAGAAGAGTGGAGTTTGGGAGCAGGAAATCGCTAATCACCTGATTAAGTGAGCGAATGCGTAGTTTGCAAAATCTAATTCCAAGAATTAAAAAAAGTTAAGAAAAACGAAATGCGAGGGGAGCGATCGCAACAACAATTATGTACATTTCATTTTTTATACACAAGCATCAAGTCAAATGTGTTATGACATTTTTCGCGGCGAGTGTCAAGCCGTATTTTTCGGTATTGTTGTTAGTGTTTTAATTTTGAAAAATTGAAAATTACAAAAACAAAAATGCAATTGAACTGATGATGAACAACTGAATAGTGACAAGAAATGTTGGCAAAATAACACAAGTAACAGTAAATGTAACAATATTTATTTTTTATTGCTGTTTGCCTGTATTTAATTTGTTTACCTTTTGTTGAATCTTCGGATGAAATTTTCATCAAATTTATATGAGAGCAGATCATATTTGGGAATGAGCAGGAATAATTAAATTTTGTTCGACCTGGCCATCCCTGCTCTATTTTATTATTAATTAAAAATAAAATAAGACTATCTAAGGCAGGCATGGCCAGAAGAGTGGAGTTTGGGAGCAGGAAATCGCTAATCACCTGATTAAGTGAGCGAATGCGTAGTTTGCAAAATCTAATTCAAAGAATTAAAAAAAGTTAAGAAAAACGAAATGCGAGGGGAGCGATCGCAACAACAATTATGTACATTTCATTTTTGAAGTGAAAACTTCTTATGGCACGTTGTGCGGCTGAGGAAAAAAGTATAATTTCGCGACACCGACCGTCATCGGGATTCCCCGTCATGAATGCGATAGTAAAATATGAATGTTCTTTGAAGACTTGGGAAACGAACTCGATTTTGGAATTTTGAAGACTTGGGAAACGAACTCGATTTTGGAATTTTGAAGACTTGGGAAACGAACTCGATTTTAGAATTTTGAAGACTTGGGAAACGAACTCGAGTTCAGAAATTTGAAGACTTGGGAAACGAACTCGATTTCAAATTAGGAAGACTTGGGAAACGAACTTGATTTTGGAATTTTGAAGACTTGGGAAACGATCTCGATTTTAGAACTTTGAAGACTTGGAAAACGAACTCGATTTCACAAAATTTAAAAAACGTTGCCTACTTTTAGGCGCTATTAATAATTTGCCCCTAAAAGTATGCAACATTTTCTGACAAATTTCAAAACAGCTCCTAAAAGTAGGCAACAATTTAAAAATTTCAGATAATATTGCTTCTTTTAGGCGCTATTTTGAAATTTGTCGGAAAATGTTGCATAATTTTAGATATAAATTATTAATAGCGCCTAAAAGTAGGCAACGTTTTTCGAAAAAATTGGCCCATGAAAGTATGCAATTTTTTGGAAAGAATTTTTAAATTTGTAGCACATGTTGACTTCCGGTTAGCTGTTGCTCAGTCAGCAAATTCTTCTCTGCTAGCGCAGCCGAAAGCAGAGCCAGCAGCCCAAAGCAGAGAAAAATCTGAAATTCCAGGCCACCATGAACCAGCAGCAAGCAAATTTGGTTTTTTGAAAAACTTTAAAACGTTATATCTCGGCTATTACTAAACCGATTTAGACAAATGATATGTAATAGTTTTTTTAAGAACAAGCAGATTTTTTTGAAGTCATTTGTGTTTTGATAAACTGTTACTAGATGGCGTTATAAGTAGTTTGAATATTCTAACAGCCATATCTCGGCAAGGAATAAGCCGATTTTGATAAATGTGGTGTCATAGTGTCTGTAGGAAGAAGCAGATTTTTAAGTTAAGTTTCAGAACAATTATATTTAAGCTATTTAGTCACAGGTACAGGTACTTTCTTTACCTGATTTTTTCTTATACTTACATAATTTGCAATGATGTTTCTTAATGCAATCAGAATAAATTTTTGTTCTCAAACATAAGGAATACTTAGATCAAATTTAATTATTCACAGTTGAGGCTACTGAGCCGAATATACTTCTTCCAGCAATTTTTGAAGTGAAAACTTCTTATGGCACGTTGTGCGGTTGAGGAAAAAAGTATAAACTCGCGACACCGACCGTCATCGGGATTCCCCATCATGAATGCGATAGTAAAATTTGAATGTTCTATTGTTTCTTTTAAATAAATATTCCAAGTGGAAGACAAAAAGCAAAGCAGACACACTAACTGACACATTCCATTCTCATTCAACGATTGTTATGCTTACATGTTTGTTTCTTTCAAATTCCGCGTTGTTGCGTTGACACATTGAGAATGAGAGCGAGAGTAAAATTTGAATACATATTCCGTTTTTGTCTTCCATTGCATTGCCATATAAAAAGAAAACGCACACATACCAACTAACACACTAACTTGCCATTAAACGATTTGTTTTCACTTCTGTCGGCACTCCCGGAGTGCAACCCGCCGTTTTTTTATACACAAGCATGAAGTCAAATGTGTTTTGACATTTTTCGCGGCGACGTCGAGCCGTATTTTTCGGTATTGTTGTTAGTGTTTTTTAATTTGAAAAATTGAAAATTACAAAAACAAAAATGCAATTGAACTGATGATGAACAACTGAATAGTGACAAGAAATGTTGGCAAAATAACACAAGTAACAGTAAATGTAACAATATTTATTTTTTATTGTTGTTTGCCTGTATTTAATTTGTTTACCTTTTGTTGAATCTTCGGATGAAATTTTCATCAAATTTATATGAGAGCAGATCATATTTGGTAATGAGCAGGAATAATTAAATTTTGTTCGACCTGGCCATCCCTGCCGTAAGGAGTTATTTTGGATCCATTTTTCAAAAATATACTGCATCAATTCATGGAAAAAGGTCAAAAATTAATTTAAGATGGAAGGAACTCTCCTAGATATTTTGATTAATTTTTAAAAAAGTTTTAAGTTAATCAATGGGAAAATTTGAAAATTTTTTTTGGAAGTCACCAGGGCTTATCGTCTTGATATTGTGCTGAAACATTACTGTTATATGATTGCTCATTTATGTACTTGGTAATAAATGCAACACAAAGAAAGTTTGCGTTGCAAAGGCTAACAGCCAGGGTTGCCAAGTTGAAAAGAAGGGACGAGCAAAATTATCGTTGCTAAGCATACATAGCGATTTGCTTATGTGTCAGGGCTACCCAGCAAATTTGTATTTTGTCAATTGAGCATTTTGAAATGAAAAGAAGAAAAGCCATTTCGTGAAAAAAACCATTGCTTAAAACGTCAGGCGGCTAAAATTAGCAATTTGAGATTAAAAAAGTAGAAAAATTAACAAACAAGCACTTCGCATAAACAAGGAGTAGAAAACTTAGCGAATCGGTCGTTTTTTCGTATATAGCTAACAACTTGGTGAATAAAACACAGCTAATGTGAATAAAATGTAATAAAATAAATCAAGTATTAATTTAATTTGTTATACATAATTAAAAATATTTGTCATAAATATAGAAATAACACCTCTTAGGAGTATTGGGTAGTTCTTTGGTGATTTCAAAATTCATTTTCAACCTTTACCCATCGACCGGCCCTTTTTATTTTTTTTTTTTATGTAAAAATTACTGCAATTAAGGTAATAGTGTATTCGGAGACGCTTTTTGCCGCCTCACTGTCTCAAACACAAAAATGTATGTATGCGGTGCGAACAAAAATGAATTGATTTTATTTTGAAAATATAAAGAAAGATTGACGTAAAAAAACAATATAAAAACGAATTGAGTTTTTATTACATGCAAAACTGACTAATGTACTTAAAGCGTTTTTGCGCGAAGTCTTTTATAAATCATTTTTACTCAAATCCTCATGCGATTCATTTTCGCGCGTGTAAATATCTAGGTCGCATTTGCCCGCGCGTGCATTTACGTCAACTTGATTCGCAGTCTGTCATCTAATTTTGCTTAATTTCATATCGATACAATAGCAAAGCAAGAAAGCTTACACTCAAAAAAAAAAAGTGTTTGCCACAAATGATATAGATGGAACTACTTCAAGTGTTTGCGTGAAATAATAAAATGTTTGTCACAAAAACTTTTGATTTTACTTACAAAATAATAAAATTTTTTTTTGTCACAATAACTTTTGATTTTATTTACAAATTGATAGTTGAAAATTATTATACAAAACTACTCTTTAAAACTTAACATAACATAGAACACAGCCTGGCAACATCGTCATCGTTCTTTGCTCCCAAACACTTATAAACATTTGATATCGTATATGTACAATGCAAGTAACAAAAAAGTTATTTCGAATCAAAGCACTACAAAATATGAACATGAAAAGTTTATAAGTGATAAATCGTTTGTTAAAATGAATAAGTGTTTGGGACAAAAGACAAGTGTTTGTCGAAACACTTCCATAAATTGAATTGTTTGACTGAAATATTTTGACTATTTGTCGTAAATAATTATATCATTTAGAAGCAACATTTTATGAAATGTTTTGTTAGAAGTAATTGAATCACTTGCCATAACTTAACATTCACTTGTGTCAAATACATTGGTTTTTCTTATATTGTCTACAAATTCTTATAGTTTAAGACAAAAGTTAAGTGTTTGCTTGAAATAATAAGTGCTTATATTAAGCATTCGGTAATTTGCTACAAACGCTTTCTAAACAATCCTTTTTTTGAGTGTATGTGGAAGAAGCAGCAAAGTGCAGAGTTTAAGCTATGAATAGGTAATTAAGTGCTAAATTGACCTATTCGCTCATAAATACGAAAGAAAGTCAATTCATAGATTTCCCATTAACATCACTAGTTCGTAAAAGCAAAAACGGCAGCACTGGCAGTCAGTCAATATCCGGTGTTAAAGTAGAGATTTCAGTTGCTTACGTTCGCGCTGTTTAATTAAGAAACTTAAAAGTGATTGATTTATAAAATTACAAAATAAGTAAACGCGAGTGCTAGTGATATTTTTCAGTATAAAGTTCGTGGTTTTAAGTGAATAATTAATCAAATTTAAGCCAATATCGATAAAAGTCAATTCATATTCAATTTACGTTTCATATATTGCGTGAAAATTTACAAAAAGAATTGTTTTCCGTTAGTGAAATTTATATCATAGGTATAATTCAAATAAAATTCATAAACAGCTATCACGAGACTGTCGGTAAGTTAATTATCTTTTTATTTAAATAAATTTTCAAAGAACCAAATTTACTCATACGAGCAAATAAAAAAATTCTCGCAAATGGCGACCGTTTTTTTTTTTTTTTTCAGTAAGCTCAAATTGCTTAACATACTGTAGAGAACATCTAACTGTTCATTAACATTTCTTCTATCGATATTCTGTACACAAATCACATCGAGCTTTATTACATTTCCGTGAAGCCTTAATGCATGCAACATATTTTTCACATTTTGTGGATTGTTGCAATTCGGTTTTAACATCGACTTTTTGCTGCCTAACACAGTTGCCAATAAATTTTGCAGCTACTGTGGGCTAACCTTTTAAAAACTATTTTTGACTTTGGAACAAAATCCGTAAACATACAAATGTGTACATATATTTGAGCAGTTTTGCAGACAGCCCAAAACTTTATATAAATCGGTCATTCTTTTAATAACTGCACACTTTGTTTTTTTTTACGTTTTTGAACATTTTTTGAGTCGAAATATCTCAAAAACTATAGTAGGTAGGAACAAAAATCATTTAATCATATTTGTTAAGAAAGATTATAAATTTGTAAAAAAAGTTAAAAATATTTAAATAAAATTGTTAAAACACTAATTTTTTAATTATAAAAATTATTCTCAAAATATTTTTAATATAACATAACTTTTTTGATTTTTTATGTTATTCCTAATCAATCCTAAGAATGCATGTGCTTTCATATCGAAACTCCCGCCATAACTTTGGAAACTACTAATTTTTTACTGATGATCAATTTTTTTTTTAATTTTTTTTTTTTGTAATGTTATTTTCAATGCGGTACTTTACAGAGCATTATGTGTGCTTAGCATGTTGCTCTAGAACATCTTCAGGGAACACAACTGCTTATCTTCTGCTTGTTAGTAGCATACTTCTTGCCCAATTCTACTTCCAATACTAAAAAAAAATGTCGTGACTTAATTTTACTGTTCTTAAGAGTTTTGTATAGTACCCAAGTATTTGTACTTGCCATATCTAAAATATTCTATTATATCATGTATCAACTGGCCAACGTCTCGAGGGTTACCTTACTGAATACTTACGGCCAATTTAGTCCACTTAGAAAAAAAATTCTTCGGTCTGATTTTTTGAATTTCTGTTGCTTAGGTTATAGGCTATTGATTATGTCACATAGAAAGGAAGTAAAACTTTCATGGGTTTTTATTGCAGGATATTGCGGTCAATGAGTCATTTAGAAAGAAAAAACCGCGAAGTGCTATAAAACGGAAATCGGATATATGGGTGAAAGTGGACCCTTTTAGTTTTTTAATATGTCTCGGAAACGAAGCAAAATTTCGACATATCTTACGTAAAACTTTTTGTAGAGTATTAAATTTCCCATCGAAATGGCTTGTTTAAAAAATGTTGGAACATTTTTTTTCTATGCCAAAAATGTTGAAACAAAAACAGAAAAAACCCAAAATTTTGTTTATTTAAATTTTTTTTGCTTCTTTGCAAATAACTTTTTTTGGGTTAGAGATAGGAACAGGCATTGCTCCGTTGAAAAAAAGAAAATAAAATTTCCGTGCGAAAGGAGGGAGGTTGAACCCTCAAACCCCAATGGGGGGTTGAACCGCAAAGCCCCCCAATGGGAATTTTCGCACATAGATTTTTATTGCCATTTAAATGAAAAATTATAAAGACACAACAATTTTTTTTTTTAAATGAAAGAACTAAAATGCCAATAAATCGTCGTAACCCGAACTATTCATTTACGACAAGATTTTCGCTCTCTAGCTATTTTTTGTACCAAAAAACACGATTTGAGACCACTGCGCATTTAAGCATAGCTCCGGCATAAATAAAATCAGCTTCAATAAAAATTCGTGCACAAATCTATTCACGCCATATATTTCAATGTTGCATGATAGTTCACGTGACATGTTGATAAATGAAGTTCAACTTTGGCGTAGTGCTTCACCGATACGAGAACGATACGATAATTCAAAAATTATCGTATCGTGCTCGTAGTAGCGCCAAGCTTATCGTCTCGTACTCGTTTTCGTACGAGACATTTTTGATCTGTATCGTTATCGTCTCGTTCTCGCCTCGTTATCGCCGATACATATTTCTCGGTTATTCTCGTTTACTTGTTAAAGTGTTTTTGTAAAAAAAAAATGGTGCAAAATATACGAGTTCAATGTTCTAAATGTTTATCGTACGACGAACACTACATTATCGCCGAGAACGAGATATCTGCCAGACCTTTCTCGCTCTCGCCCTCGGTCATACGAGAATTAATTTATTTATTATCGTCTCGTTATCGTTCTCGGTCTCGATAACGAGAACGATATTTATCGGTTCTCGGTGAAGCACTACTTTGGCGTCAACGCATTGCCGGGCAAGACATCAAAAATGCTACGTGTTATGGCAACTTTGTCTGTGACAACAGCAACAAATGAACGCTCCGTTTTCAGTGCTACGTCGTCTACAGACAAACCTCAGATCAACTAAATACTATGTATGTCCGAAGATCGGCTGAACGGCTTAGCCTCGCTTAATATACATCGCGATAGCGAAATCAATGTGGAAAGAGTTTTGGACGAGAGTTTTTTCAAGAACCTCGCAGAATTAGCTACTTACGTAATGATAACTAAATATCGAATCATAACATAAACACATGTTTCTCGGAACGAAAACAAAATGACGAAGATATCGTTTTAAGGGTCCTTCTAACTTTTGAGCCGGTGTCCGGTTGACTTTATTTTGCTTCATACAAATTGACCTGGTCTAATGTCTATATTAAAAGTAAACCGTTTTTTAACGATTTTTATGAATATACAGAAGAAATGTTGGAATTATTATAAAAAACATATAAATTAATTAGAAACAAAATATTGCGAGTTTTGTCAAATTTTACCAAAAAGAAAAATGGTATTTATAAGAAATAGGCCAGATATATTGAAGATGCTCTGTAGTGAAAATTTGCTTACTATACCGAATGTACCAAAGCTTTCACAACGCGAATATACTAAAAACAATGTAAATAAATGTGACAAGCTCAGTAAATAAAATAAAATAAAATAGTGCTTTATAAACACATGCTACGCAGGACTCTTTTATTTAAAGCCTTATAGATAACTTTAATTTTATAATGAAATTCAACTTTTAATCTAAATGTATTTTCTGCAAGCAGACAACCATTTTATATGCATATTCACAATCTTGGTATTCACCATCATGTTTATCCTTGCAAGCTATCCTTCCATTTTTGTCTTCCTCTGAATAGTTTTGAATCCATTGGCTGTCCATATTATACAATCCCTTATCATCCAGCATACCAGTGGCGTTTAGTATACAATGCACAAAGCACTTTATATTTTCATTTGAAACGGATTCAATATTATCAGATAATTTGATAAGATCTTCCTGCGTAATATCATGTTTTTCCTGGCATACTTCAAAAGCTTCATCTGGTTGACACTAACAAGCAAAAAAGAATAACCAAAAGATTTATTTATTTTATGATTGTTAAGAATATTAATGAAATTGATAATCGAATTGTTATTTCCCATACTTCTGTTTAACTTTTGATCTATATTTTCTTACCTTAGCCAACGAGATCAGTGTTGCCACTCCAATAAACAGTAAAGGATATTTCATATTTTCCACAAGCTGTGCAAATGATAAATTTTCCAATAAACTTTTTGTCAAAGCACAATTTATACAAAATTTTATAAAAACTGTCTAAAGTGTTTATTAGTTTTTCTTTTATATACTCGTAATTTCAATAAAATTTAATTTCATGTCACTTCGGAAACAAAAATTGTGCAATTTTCAATATTTAAACAAAAGATGTTCTGCTAATCATGAGTAAATATATTTTTCATCAATTAAATGCCATGAGTCAAAGAGCGATAAATATCTAACAATAATCATCATCAATCATTTATAATTGCATGATAAATAATTTTTGTGTTAAATGAGAATATATGTAAACTTCGTGCTTCTCGTTCACAATTTTTTAATGTAAATTAAACCAATTTATTTCAATTTTTACCTTGTGATTTGCCAATGCACTTTCTGCTTCCTGAGTGATGTATATTAGTTGCGTTCCAGTCAGAAAAAATAGGTAAATATTTATAAAGTTTTACCACAAAAAGCGTTCCTGCTAGAAAAAATGTGGTGTTTGAGAAAGATAAAATAAGAGTAAGAAACAGCTGATCACGTCCCCTCCCAAAAATAAGTTTCAATTTTCACCCAGATAAATTTCTTGTGGCTAAAAATTGAAGACTGTCAAAATCGTAGGTAACGAGACTGAAGACTCACTTTTTGCAAGCGAGGGACATGAAATTTCCTGTCTGAATTATTCCTGTCCAATACTTTCCTTATAAAATAATTTTTAGAGTTGATTTTTTTCTTGACTTCTTATAAGGTTGTGTTAAGAAGGAGCAACATAAAAAAAAAGCTTGAAATCAAAACATTTTTTGGTTAATGCTCATTTACTTAATTAAATAGCTGAGTGATTTTTTATTGAAAAGGAATCCTATAGCTGAATGTCACCTAAATGGTTGTACGGTAGTCAATCAGATAATTATTTCTAAAATATTGTTTTTTGAAGAGCGTAGTTTTAACATAAGAAATTGGAAGTGTTGCTAAATCAAAGTTGTTCCAATTTTTTTTTTTTACAATTTCATCGAACATAACTCTTTGTTTGTACAAAAAAACTTGGTGCAGAACTTTTCTGGACTTTTCTTTAAAAACCTATTCGAAAATGTAAAATTTTTACCTTGCATAACATTTCAAGCGGTCTCGAAAGTGTCTTATTTAGCTTGGATTTAAAAGGTTATGGCTAAACAGATACGTAACTAAAAAAACTGTTTAACTCAAAATGTAAAATAATTTTGGTTTAAATTTACTTTACACCAAAACCTCCTATTTTTACACTAAGCATTGTTTTAAAATGTACTTTATGCATTTAAAATAAATCAAAGTTCAAGATAATCTATTAAGCTGTAAAAATCAGCTAGAAAACTTTAAAATCGGTCATTTACTTTTTGAATTATTTCAATAATATTCTCGAAAATGCTTCACTCGCCTTGCATTCAGAAGGTGTTAACCAAATGGTTATGCAACTACGACGCTATCTTTACCTAGCTCCTGAACTCTGCCATTGTTTGTTTACTAAAATACGCGCAACTTTTTGACAGTCTTCAATTTTTACTCATTTTTCCGTTCCAGCCAGAATTGTGGTGATTCGAGTAGTCAGAGAAATTTCAGCTTTTACTCCCTCGAAAATCACGATTTGACACTTTTTAATTGTTACCACAAAATCTGGCTGAAACGCAACTATTATTATCAACCCAAAAGTTGAAAAACATGCAATAATGATATTTACAGGTTGTAAATTCAGTAACTAGCTTGCTAGACGTGAGAGCTTACTTACGTGATCTCAGCGTAATAGGCACATACGGTCTATGCATATCTTAGTTTAGTAAAAAGTAGTAGTGATATAGTAGTAGTAACAAAAATTAAAGAAATCGGAAAAAAGTTAAATAACTTTAAAAAAAAAACGAAAAAAAGTGAAATAAAATTGTGAAAAATTAGGTTAGATGGCATCTTGCATTATAATTATTATATATTTCATTTAATACAATTGGGCTAAAAACAAACCATTTGGGCGGGAGGAGACGAAAAGCTCCTGGGCATGTTCAAATATTTTTTCCAATCTCCCCATCAATTGACAGTATCAACAAATTTTCTTATAAATGAACTCAAAACACCTCCCTTACGGGGTCGGGAGAGTATTTTTCCTATCCAATATTTTTATACCCTACACTGAGGTGGTGATGCCGCTGAAAGTAGCCATCAATACAGGCTCAGCCAATTTATTGAAAAAACTCGTTGAAGGGCGTGGCACAGCCCACAGTATTTATAAGCGTTATATTAAGAGAACTAACAACGTAATCGTTATGAAATTTAATGAAGCAGATATACTTGCTATAAAGTATTTTATTACAAAAACTTGGTCCAATAGTACTTGTGGGAGTGGCACCTCCCATGTAAGCAAAAAACGTTTATTGTTATACATACATAGTGTGCTATGAGAGTAATCTTCATAAAATTTGGTATATAGATGTCAGTTACTATAAGCTTTAAAAATAAATGAATTTTGACGGGATTGCATCAGTGGGCGTGGCACCTCCCATATTAACATAAATTTGTAAACGCTGTTTTAAGTGATTTTTTGCAGCAATTGCTATGAAATTTAATGTAAGTGGTTCAGTTGCCATAGAGTATATCTGAATCAAAAGTGGCTGAAATAGCACCAGTGGGCGTGGCATCTCCCATACAAATAAAATACGGTAAGTGGCTTATCTATTGAAATATGTTATCAATCATACTAAAACTTGAAGTGAGAGTGTTGCTAACAGAAAGTTATTTCTGGATAAAAATCGGACCATATTACACCAGTGGGTGTGTTACCGCCCTAAAGACTAATTGCGGCATATATCCCAAACTATACAACCTTTTGGCATAAGATTTGATGTGTGGATGTCAATAACGAATATAATTTAGTAAATCAATGATATAAAATATTTTAAGAAAGTTTTTCTCCATCCCTTTCAAATTTAAAGAGCAATGCCGCTAATATCAAAGCACCACCGAATAATTTTTATCATTTTTATTTGAAAAATAAATTCGCTAAGAATGCTCTCTTGTAATCTGCGCTAAAATCTCAGTAAAAGCACAATGTCATCATAGTCTGTTATGTATGACAATGTATACAACGGCAGAAGCTAAAGGAAGCATCTGTGCGATGATACCTACTATTGGGTTATATTCCTCTTTGCAAATCTAAATTTATGTTAATAGGTTTTCATTCAATTACAAAGCAAAAAAACTGGTGCAACTCGCCTAAAAGTATGCCATAGTTATTTTTACTGAGTAAATTTGAAATGAAAACTTGAAGAAAAAATTTTAAAGCAACATTGTTGTTGTTATTTTTTGTTGCATTTCACTACTGTTCTGGATACTTTCAACATCACTTAATGCAACAATAACAACATTAACAAAAAAAGAAAGAAAAAAGACTGAACTAGTAATGGTGTTATCTTTGGCCAGACCAAAAATTATATACCCTACACTCACAGTAGAAGTGAGTAGTGGTAGAATTTAGTTTTCACTAGGGGATTATTTTTTCCCCAGTTTTGTAGGAGAGATGCGGTGTAGGTGATCGATTGTGCAGTAATTATTTGTTTCGCCGAACTGTCTCGTGTTAAACTTTCACGTGTATGGTAACATTTACTTGAATAGTTTCCATTATTTTTGCTTGTATGGGCGTTGTTACGCCCTTTTTTTTTGCAAAGCAGCTTACTTTTCGTTCAGTTGTTGTTCAAACAATCTCTGATAGTATCTGAGGATACCCATGAGATGCTTATATCGTAGTAAAATATGATAAGAAGTATCAAAATAGGGCAGACGGTAGGCGTGGCCGCAAACCAATACCACACATTTTCAATTCCTTCTAGCTAAGGAATAATATATATGTCTCAACTTAGCAATTGACGCTGATAAATATAATCAACTTTTCCATTTCTGCCACGCCTCCTCTTATGCGTCGCAAACGAAGTGACAAAATTAATATACTTTTTGTGTAGTGCAAGAAAACCTTATTAAGTTGGCTGCAACTGAAAATATAAGACGCTCGCCACGAAAGGTCGCAGGTGTTACTTTAGAACAAAAAAAAAACGTGCGAGAAAAAAAGAATAGGTAGCTGTAAATTGAGCTCCCTGCTAAGTATTGCAACTGTGTTTTTGTTGTTGCTGTTGCTAGTGTTGATGTTGCACCGAACATACTGGCACTTTGTTGCAATATTTTTTTTACAACTGAGTCTCAGATTATCTTCCATTATTCTGAGGTGATGATTATGAGCGTCAGATAATAAAGAAGTTTCCACTTTTTATGTATTTTGTTAAACATTTTCCTTACTCGTTCTTTTCTACTTCTACTACGTTTTGTTATTTTTACAATTGAACTTTTGCTCCCTTTTAAGGTAAAATAGTAACAATTACATTACATTTTTTAATAGCTTACTTTCGAATCAGCTCTAAAATACAAATTGGTTAATTTTGTGAGTTTTTATCTTTTATCTTAAGGACTCTATGTTTGAAATTTTACTATAACCAGCAGATGATTATTAAAATTTCAATTATTTTGTTGCATCCAATGTGTATAAAACAGGCAAACTCTTATACCATTTCTTAGAAATTTCTTATGAACAAAGTCAATAATTTGCTGTAAATTGAACTAAACTAAATGATATATTGAGAGTTTTAAAAGAATTGAACCCATGCTGCCAGCGTAAAAAGCAAGGACTCTAACGACTCTTGTCTTCTCAAAGTCAAATATGAAATCGTTTTACATACGAAAAGCAATTCCAACATCGTTTCAAAATCAATTATTTTTTAAAAACAATAAAATATTTTTTTACTTAGGGTGGACCATTTATAATTTGAAATTTGACTTTGCTATAAATAAAAATCGAATAACTTTTTTTCAATGTGTTTTTTTTTTTTTAATCGAAAGTACAATCCTTCCGGTTAGTAATGAAGCATTATTTTATTCAAATGACTTCCTCGGCTGGCCTTGCAATAGCCCATACGACGAACCCAACTGTTAAATTTTTCGACTGTATGGAGCCCTATTTGATAGATGGCTGCACCTATTTCGCACTAATACGTCTCAATAGTTGATTGCTAGAACGCGGCCGTCGAACGAGTACACTTTTAAAGTGAAATAAAAGTCAAAGTAAAACACTTTTATTTTCTTCTGTAACTTCAAAGAACAGCCCCTTGGTAGTACTATATTTAGTGGTAAAGTTGATGCCTGACGTAGTACTGGTTCCAAGATAGAGGCAATAAAAAAGCTATTCGAACGGGACAAAAAACGGTAGTGTTTTTCATGGCCATCTATAGAAAATCAGAAGTCAACGAAACCTGGCAACATTTTTTAATGCGACTAATTTTAATATTTTATGGAATATATCACTTTTAATAAGATTTCGTTTGATTGAAAAATCTTATTTATTTTTTTTTTCTTACAAGGCATAATATCATTCGATACGTGACATTGACATATTTTTCCATTATGGTTCACTTGGGCAATATCACTTGGGAGATTTTAATATTTATATAAATAATAATATTTAAGATCTACATTTGTACATAGTAGTTACAAAACAAATTTAATATACATACATATATCTTTATCGAAATAATAGGTGAGATCAATTTTAACAAAGAAAATAGGAAACAGTACATATTTTTCTTAAAAGAATATGAAACTTTTCTTTTTGCTGTTAAAACGACGTGACACCGCCTCACTAAAAACAAATTTTTCTTCTCAGAAATCAGTTTTGCCCATACCAAATTTGATCAAAATTGGAGTAGTAATTTAGTGGTTTAATCGTTTTGCAACTGCATATTTATTACACTTATGTATGCTTCCGAACGTGACCAACTTCATACAAATCCAAAAATTTTAAGTTTTATTTTTTTACACTCGTTGTTTTTTTTTAATTATGTATACATGAAAATCTGTTTGAATAAAAATTTTGACACACTTGCTGCTGTTATCAATCACGAATGAAACAAATGATGTTTTTTTATGTCGAATGTGACATTAGAACATGAACTAAAGCAAATTAAAAATTTACAATTAATAAAGATTGGTTTGATGTTTTTGCATTTTTTTTAAGCTTATTGTTGTTGGAAGAGAGATTTTTCGGAATGACTATCATAATGCATCAGCTCTCTTACAGGCTTAAATATTTAAGGCTAAATACTTTTCAGTATTACAAAAAAAAAGAGAAACTGCATTTATGCAAGTTTGCAGGTGGTTTTCTCACAGTGGTAAATGAATTCTGGTGTATGTAAGTTGTTTGAATTAACAAAATTTGAATGTTTTCCTTTAAATTTTCTGTCACGGTGGACCATATGTACACATATAGTATGGTCAAAATAATAACTACACGCTCACATAATTAGTTCAATGGCTTGTAGGCAAAAATTTATTTAAGTTAATAGAAAAACAAATTTATAGTTAACTTCTTACAACATATTAAATAAAATAAAAAGGTATAACATTAATAAAAAACAAAAATATCTTTCAGTCTTATCAAAAAAGTAAAAAATGGATTAAAATGACTGAACAAAATAATAAGTACATTCAGTACATTTTAATAAAAAAAAAAATGAACTCGATTTTAAGTATCAGCTCTATTTGTTGATATTTAAAGTTCATATTAGTAGCCGGTATATCCACCATTATTTTGAATAATTTTGTGAACTATTTTTGGCATACTGGAGATAAGCTTACGGCAAGTCTCTACTGGTTTTTCATGCCAAGTTTTTTGGAAAAAACTCCATAATTGCTTCTTATTTTGGAATACTTCCTTTCCTATTCTCTGCTTCAACTCTCGCCAAAGGTTTTCCAAAGGGTTCAAGTTAAGTCATTGACTTGATCAGTTAAGCAAGGTCACACTATTGCTTTGACACCAATTCTTCACCAACTTGGAAGTATGCTTAGGATCAATATCCTGCTGAAATGTCCATTTTAGCGGCATACTTTCCTCAGCATAGGGCAACATCGTACTTTCCAAAATGTCTTTATAGTGGAATCTGGTCATGCTATCGGAAATTCGATGTATTGGTCTGGCACCGTACCATGAAAAATAACCCCAGACCATAATGTGGCCACCCCCATGCTTTACAGTCTTTTTTGTGAAGCGTAAGTGAAATTCTTTACCTTTGGGGCGTCGAACATTTTGGGCGGAGTCATTTCCAAACATATTTATTTTTGACTTGTCGCTCCACAAAGAATTACGCTATTTCTTCTCGCCGTCTGGTCCGGACCAATTTGGATGTTTCTTTGCGAATGATAAACGCATCTTCAAATTTTTTTTTCGGAGCATAGAAACTTTTCTCGCTATCCGTCAAGGTAAATTGGTTCGTTGTAAACGTCGACGTACCGTTCGGAACGAGATCACATTGCCGATGTCTGCTAAAGTGGCTCTTGAAGATGCGAAATGGTTCTTTTTTGCGACAGTGACAATATGATTATCTATCGTTGTTGAAGAATTTTTTGGTCTTCCGCGGGTTTCAACCACTTTTTTAGCTTTTAAAGCGTTTCGGACGAAAAAATTGACTGATCCATGGCTTCGGCATAAGTACGAAGACTTTGGCCGTAATTTCTGAGTGTCGAAACCATCTGCCTCTCCTCGGCAGTACAATGTTGATTTCTTCCCATCTATGAAATTTTTTTCTTTTTATTTTGCTATAACTAAATATGAAAATGAATAACATTAACAAACTTGTACGAAAAAGCCGATCAGATTGATGCAAAATTAAAGAAATGATTAATGTACTTATTATTTTGTCCAAGTGAAATAAGCCCTTTAAATGAAAACATACGCGCCCTTCTTCTTTTTCACTTTTAAAAGCATTGCGATATTGAAATTATCAAAATAAAAAAAAATTTTATATATATTTTCAGTAAAACAAAAAATAATTGAGAACTAATAAGATATCAGGTAGTGTACTTATTATTTTGACCATATGTGTATTTGCAAATGGATAACATCGTGAAGATTTAAAAAACATATCCTATGAAATGTACATACTAACAAATCGTATTAACAAACACACGTAGTCATACATTTTTATCTTAAGATTAATGTTAATTAACATACTTTAAATTTTTCCTGTAAAGAAAGACAAGTTCCTTTTTTTTCGCGCAGTTCCCCTGAGCTATGAAAAATTTCCTCCAAATATAAAATTCTTGCTACTTACAATACTTTACATTTACTTAATAACGTTTATCTGTTAAAAAGTTTAGAACAACAGTGGGTTTTAACATTAAAAAAGCTTTGAGTGTACATTTGCCCATGTTCTCAATTAAATTTTCTCTTATACTGTGAAAAACTAAACTATAACGAATACTATGGCAAAGTAAAGTTTGAGAGTGCACTTTAACATTTCTACTCAATGTTAATCAAAATCATGTCAATCAGATTTTTCTATTAAGTAACATTCTTCCGCATCACTTTACGCACGCACACACACCCTTAACTAATTATTAGGGGTGATGAAAAAATACCTTGCTATGTTAACTTTAAAGCTGTAACGTTAGAAATCTCCAACAAATAAGCATTTTCATGGAAACAAAATGTTATGAAAAAGTGTGTTCTTTTGGGGGAGATTTAACATTTCTCCTCATATGAAAATAATATTTATGAAGATGTTATTTAAGGACGTTTGATAATGATTTCATTATTTTCACAATTAAAGTTATTTGTTTTGACCATAATAATTTCAAACAACATGGATGCTTGTAGCATAACAAGATTATAACACCGATATAGGACACATAGAATCAGGACTGTCGAGAGGGCGCGGAAAGAAGGGTATTATTGTAAGTGGCTATGACCCTGGGTACCAAAAACAAGGTTCCAACAGCTAATGTTTTATGGTACTGGCGACATACATATAATATTGTTTTGAAGGGGTTGAAAACTCTTAATTTTATAAGTACGATCAAATAGTGAAAATGTTTTTCTCGTTCATCAACTTGAGCAAGCCGGGAATAAAACGAGGGTTCCCAGGTGAAAATGTTTTTGTTTGACTCATACAAAAAACAAAACAAAAAAAAAATAGGAAGATGTGCTGAGTGGCTTCGGGATTCCGGAGCCCTAAAAACATTGAAATCATCCACGCTGTGATGAAAACAAACATTTTTTCAACTCTTTTTGCAATTTAATTTGTTAAGGGCCCTTTCTAATCCCACCGTGTTGAATAAAAAAGTTATAAATTATTCCATTTCTAAGACTCTAACAATATTAACTAGTTTTTGAGTTTGAAAATCAATCTTCAATCTGATGAGCAAAAAGTATCACTGTTATTTTAAAATAAAAATTAATAAAATCGGTTCAGTATATTTTGCTCCAAAGCGTTACAAACCATTTTAATAAAAGCAATTTCATATAAATAGTTTAGATTTGCTTGTGAAGGGGCTGATAATTGAAATGTGGCATTTGTTTTAATGAGCTTGTCAAAATGACAATGAAAAGTTAAAACCTTTCCTTTCTTTCGATCACCAATTTAAGCACGCCGTGAACAAAAAAAAAAAAAAGTTTCTGGAAGAACTTTCTTTTAAAACTTGAAAAAAGTGATTCATTGAGTGACTAGCCCCGGGACCCAATGGGCTTTAATCCGTTGCGGCTAGTGCTTTGAGTTTTGGTGACCCATGAATTAAAAGTAAAATAACTTCTGTTTTGGTTCTCATGAGGCCGTTTCTGTTACCGAAAAAAAATGTTTTGTTAGCCAAAGATAGGAGCAAAGGTGTTTAACATTTCAAAGCCAATTTATAAAACTTCTGTTTATACAGTGACGCAACTAGAGGAGGGGAGCGGAAGAGGCCATGGCTCGGGGCGAAAGATTTGAGGGGCGGCAAAATGGTACTCGGTATTTATTGAGGCTTACAATCTTAATAGATCATATTTTTCAATGATAATTTCTGGGTACATAGCCAAAAGTACATTCACCATTCAAAAAAAATATATATTCCAACTTTTAAGCCAGTACACTCCCATAAGCGCCAGATTTCATCCATGCCTAACAGTGTCTTGACATCATGTATATAATAAAACAAAATTTCATAGCAAAAATGTATTTGCGATAAGTAGTAAGAGGAAAAAATGTTCCGAGCAAGTTCATCTTTTGCTCTGAAATCAGAGCACATATTATGTTACTGTCTTTGGCGTGGCAAGGACTAGAATGCGTAATTACCTCGTAATCCTTAAAACTATTCACAGAGTATATCTTCTTTCATATTGAGGCAAAATCAAGGGAAACTTTTTGCTATGCATTTAACTTGCGCAATATAGGCCAGTAATCAATCAATTAAAGTTTTTTTTCTTTCAGTGCAGACTAAAATTTGAGTTCAAACGTTTACTAATTTCAGCAATTTCAATGATCTTTGACTTTCACATTTTTTCCTCTGTTTTACACGATTTTCAATAAGAAAAAAACTAAAAGAATGCAAAGTTTCTTTTTGTTTAATTGCAAATTTTGCAAATCATTGAATTGTAATCAAAGTTGTAAAGTATGGTGGACATATTTATCAACTTCCAACTACACCAACTACGAACCAGTCACCTAATCGTACAGACGGTGGCGCCCATTACATGACGACTTGAGAAACAAAACCCTTCCTCAACGGCTCCCACAGCAACTGCCAACTGCTCGACTCAACGCAACTCAATGGAGTTGCGCAACTTTTGTTGTGTTGAACTCCAACTATTGAAGCGCACATTGTTGAACTGAACCATGAAATGATGCGGACCTTTTGGGGGCACTGTGGCGACGAAGCATTGGCAGAAATGCAAGAAGTTTTGGTGCCACAGTTTACTGTTGTTTTTTTTTTGTAATTGTATTTGATTTTTTTATATTTTTTTGTTACGTTGCTGTTGCTGCTTTATATTTGCACTACCTTTACCTGGCAAGTGAAAGTAATTAAAACTTGTGAAAATTGTTGGAAAATTTTGTTTAATTGATGTGTTTTTCTCTGAGTGCAGTAGCAAGAGCAGCAATGGAAACAGCAGCAGCAGCGATTTTCATTCAAATTGTATAATAATTCAATTAATTAAATTAACAAAAACAAAATTGGTTTTTCGAAATTTTCTGCGAAATTAATGTAGAAATTATTGATTTTAATTTACTTATTTCTTATGCTTTTTAAAATGTTGATTTCTTATTATTAATCTTGTGCAATTTTTATAAAAAATCTTCCATTTCATGTCACGGCAGTACAATTAGTCTTAAGAAATGTTAACCCCGTAGAGCAATTTTTGTGGCAATAATTATTACTTTGCAACTTCGAAATTAAATTTAAAGTTTTTAACGATTGAAGAAGTTAGAAAATATTATTTTCAATACTTTTCAAATTCAAAATATATAAAGTTGTTTGTGTTAAAAATAAAAGGGAAAAATGTTATTTTTACTATTTTCAATTTAAAAATTTTCGGCTTTGATTCAAAAATTATATCTTGAAATTTACAATGCCATTTGCCGCTGAGTATAGAGAAAAGTAATCATATTGTGAACTTACTGATGACCTACATCTACTACATCTATTTTAAACAAAAAGTCCATAAGACATTAATGATCTCTAGATGATTTTTTTTTGATAATTTTGTGAATAAAATGGAAATTTTCTTAAAAACTTTTAATGTTTACCTAAAACTAAAAATTGTCGCTTTCATAATGATTGCGTACTTTCAAACAGTTTGCGAAACGGTCCATCTGAGCGATACGTATAAATCACGCTCAAAAATATAGCCGCATTTGATGCGTTCGGTAATCGCAAACCAATTTGCAGACAAAGCTCTGCCGCATTTATCATCTAAGGATCATGTGATTGCAGATTTGCTGATTTGCAAACAAAACTTTTTCGTAGAATATAGCGATACTCAAAATTAAGGAAATCGCGAATAATGAAACATCAACAAGGATAACCCCCACAGAGGGGTATTTTGACAACTGTATTAGAACAAAAAAAACGGCGGGTTGCACTCCGGGAGTGCCGACAGAAGTGAAACAAATCGTTTAATGGCAAGTTAGTGTGTTAGTTGGTATGTGTGCGTTTCCTTTTTATATGGCAATGCAATGGAAGACAAAAACGGAATATGTATTCAAATTTTACTCTCGCTCTCATTCTCAATTTGTCAACGCAACAACGCGGAATTTGAAAGAAACAAACAAGTAAGCATAACAATCGTTGAATGAGAATGGAATGTGTCAGTTAGTGTGTCTGCTTTGCTTTTTGTCTTCCACTTGAAATATTTATTTAAAAGAAACAATAGAACATTCAAATTTTACTATCGCATTCATGACGGGGAATCCCGATGACGGTCGGTGTCGCAAGTTTATACTTTTTTCCTCAGCCGCACAACGTGCTATAAGAAGTTTTCACTTCAAAAAAAATTGAAATTGCAATTTTATTATCACATTCAATTAAGCTAAATCCCAACCAGCATTTTATGAAATTTCCGATCACATTCGAGTCTTTTTTGAGTCCTCTGTCTGGGTGAAATTGTCATAAATGCGCTCATATTCTAATCATAAATTGTACTTTTGTCGGGAGAAAATGGTACCCTATCCGCGGCTCTTCTTACAGAGTCGTTTATGACCCGTTTTTCTGATCAGTTTCGACTTATTTTCGAGTCATATTTCTAATCATTTGCGAGTCTTTTTCGAGTCTTATTTCACTCATATATCTTATCTCTTGCGAGTCTTTTTCGAGTCATGTTTCTAGTCATATGCGGGTCTTTTTCGAGTCATATTTCTCAGCATTTGCGAGTCTTTTTCGAGTCTTATTTTAGCCATATTTCTAATCTTTTCCGAGTTATATTTTAGTCATATTTCTAATCATTTGCGAGTCTTTTTCGAGTCTTATTTTAGCCATATTTCTAATAATTTGCGAGTCTTTTCCGAGTTATATTTTAGTCATATTACTAGGCATTTGCGAGTCTTTTTCGAGTCATTTCATTTTATTCTTTGTTTTTTAGTCGTTTTTGAATATATATTCCTATCATTTTAGGGCTTATTTTTCTATTTAGCTACAATGTCCACGGCGAACCTTAATCATCATCAGTCCTATACCTATAATTTTACTTATTGTAAATGTATTTACATATTATCTTCTTGTTATAAAGTTATTGTGAACTACAAAACAGAACGCAATTTAAAACACATATTTTCAAGAATAAGTTCTAAAGTCACGTTCAAATCATTGTGTAGATCAAAACATGGTAATATTGTTACTGTTTTCCTGTGCAATCAGTTTTAGATCATTGGGTATATCGAAATGTGACTTTTGGAATTTTTTTTTTTACAATCCTTCAATATGTCCAGCACCGGCTTTGCGGTGACCTTCGGCCATAGTCCAGCCTATAATAAGCCCAACAGTGGCTTCGCTAGCCATAGTAATTCGACACAAAATTTAGGATAAGTGAGTATTATATGCACATTAATTGGGAACATATTGCTCAAAATTACTTGGCCTTATGACCTCATGTTTTTGGGGACTATATCCGTTCTAACAAGTGGTCATAACCCCCTCAAAAAATGAGGATTGTGACCGAAAAAAATGGACATAAAGCCCAAAACTGTGTTGATAATTATGATATGACCATTGGGGTTATGACTGGGTACCTAATTTCTTAATATAACGCTTAGAATTGCTTGCTTGTGTGGGACATGCTACACCCTCTTGCCAAAATTTATCTAGTTATTGTTCAAAACTTGGCCAAGCTACAAGAGAAGCAAATAGTTTGGTTGTACTAACTTTAATAGCTCTTTCAGTATAACGTTTTAAAAATCTTACTTGTGTGGTAGATGTCACGCTCTCTATTCAAAATGTGTCAATTTATTTCTGGTTCTTGCCTGAAGTATTTCTAGTACTTGTGTGAAATTTGGTGGTATAACTAAACTTAATTCTCTCATTACAGCTAAGTTCAAGAAAAAATCGAACGATAGAAATTTTCTGCCCCTCCCCCCCTTTTCTCTTAATATACTGCCCCTTACAATTAAAATACCTGTTACTTATGCCAATTGAATGTGTACCAATCGTGCAACACAACTTGATGCAGTACTTTATTTATTTATCATTATTTTATTAACGAAAACCACAAAAAGAAACATATTGATGATTAAAATCAACAGCACACGACAAAAAAAAAAAATGTTTACCCCCCTTCTTCAACTAACCACCAACTGATATCGCCCCACCAAATCAAACAGTGGCTGGCCAAAATTATGCAATTTTGTATTGTGGTTTTTCTGTTCGATTTTTGTTTGCATTCCAAGACTTTGCATCACGTTTGACTGGCTGTTTGCCGTTGCCATTTTTATGCAGCAGCATCGCGCCAATGTATCATCATTGCAACTTATTTCCGCAAACATAAGCAACTTGTATTTTTTAAGCTCAACATATGGATTTGTGCGGAAATAAAAATTTTGACGAAAAAATTATGGAATACTTTCGAGACAATAGAGAAATAAAATAATTATGCACCCGATATTCAAAAAATTTCCAAATAGTTTTATTGCTGTGAAGATTTTGTCATTTTCGGTTTACGTTGCGACCTTGTAACATTTTTGCTAAACGACGGTGTAGTTGCAATTCAAATCATTTAGCTGTCATTTGAATTCCACCGATAACCCATCTAACTGTGGTGGCTCACAAATCCAACACAAATTGAATAACAATTGTTAATTTTATGGATCGCGAGTGGCTGTACATTGCAAAATGTTTAGCGCTATTTTGACATGATGTTAATGGTACTCATATCAATTGAAACTATTTATTGCCACAGAAAATATACGATTGGTCATTAGTTTATTTATTATCTACACGGCAAAAAAAAATTGTTTTTCTACTTAAGAAAAGTATGTGCTCAAAGTGCATGAATATTAACAACAGTTTCAGTTGTAATTATTAAAAGTATCAAATCGTTTCAGTGGAAATTGTACAGGTTTCTTCGTTTTGAAGATGTGATAGTTATTACATATTATATATGTACTTATTTCTTAATCAAATTCTAGCTTATATTTCAGAAAGTTGCGTTGTCATGAGATCCATCTATTAATATTTATTTTATGTTACTGCTTTATTCTCTTATATTTCCCCTTATTAATGTTGGATGCATTTTGTGATAGAATACCTTCAGTTTTGCATAACAAGCCTTTCTTACCTCAATTTTTTGGGTAAAGCATGGAAACTTGATAATCGCAATGAATGTTCTTGGTTCCAGAGAGAAAAAGTCAAAATCGTTTAATTTTCGTGTGACGTAGATAACTCGTCATAAGTTTGGATCAGGCATCATAAATGGACTTCCATAAATTACGTGAGGTGTTTTTTTTTTGAACATTCGGAGCCCCCCTCCCCTTGCTGAGATTTGATGAGTTCTGGCGGGACTGCCCCCCTCCCTTCCGTGAGACTTTCCTTATAATTTTTAGATGTAATCTGCTATAATAATGTACATATACCCTCTGCATTAAAAAGTCGACGTGAGATTTTGCCGGACCCCCCTCTCATTTGGTGTGATTTTGCCGGACCCCCCTCTCCTTTGGTGTGATTTTACCGGACCCCCTCCTCCCTTGTTTTGACTCACGTAATTTATGGACGGCCCCTAACACGAAACAAAAAATTGTTTGATTGCGGCAAAGCAGAAGTGCCGAGATGTTCAAATTGCCGTTTCTCGAGAACTAATAATTCCCTCGGGAATTTAACGTATTTAAGGTAAAGCTCTCAGCTTTCTATTTAGAATATAAAATAAGAAATCAAAAGAATCCATCTTCAAACAAAAGTTATATTTAGGTCATATTTTAAAATTTTCGAAACCCAATTACGACCATTACAAAGGCCATAAAGGATCTAACGAAATTGCTTGGACTAAGACTTTTATAGTCCATCCAAAAGGACAACACTCAGACAAAATTTGAGGTCATTTGACTATGTTTGATTTTTGATTGAAATACCTATTCCTTATTTACAATCAAACTCCTATATCAATAATTTGTATAGACATTACACCTAATTGTATGTATGTTCTTTATCATTTTATTGGAGCATAGGCTCTCCATAAAACTCTTCAAACGTGAACGAATGGTTTAAATTCTCTCAAACATTTTCCTGGTTTACGTATTTCTAGTGAACGTTTCCGCGATGATTTAGTTCGGCCAACTTTGATGATCTTTTGTAAATTGAGAACTCCTTACAATGATATTTATTTATTGATAGTATTTTCTACTTATTTCTCAAAATTTTATAATATTGTAGCGAAATTTTGTTTACGCCAGAAAATTCTCGAAATAAAAACCAACAAAAGAACTAAACGATACTAGCTAGCATCACTGGCTGTATAAATACTTTTACACCATCTAGCGGCCAAGTGCAGTTTTTGTATTAAAAATGAAATTACCACCGTCGTACAACGCCATCTAGAAGGTACAGAATTATTCGAGAAAGTGATTGTGAACTCCACGTCGATACGCCATTTAGAAAGTATTGGTAAATTGTGGATCATTGTGAATTCGCCGCCGATACGCCATTTAGAAGGTACTGGTAAATTATGGATTATTGTAGATTCCACGCCGATACGCCATTTAGAAGGTACTGGTAAATTATGGATAGTTGTGGATTCCACGCCACTTAGAAGGTACTGGATTATTCGAGAAAGTGATGACTGTAGTTTAAAAAGGTTTTCATCTGAGTTGTCAAACACAGTTGAATTCAAACAGTTAAGCAGAACAGTTGAATTTGAGCAACATAAGTGAACAGTTGAATTTAAAAAGTGAAACAGTTGAGTGTACAGTTGATTTTGAAAGTAAATTGTCTATACAGTGCCAGATTAATATTAGACTTTGAATGTTAATGAAAAAAAAAATTGTAACGTGTAAAAACTAACTTTTTTGATTAAATAAACCATTTTATAATTAAATAAGCTTGTGTGTTTTTGATTGTTACACAATCCAGTGATCGAACTCAGAAAAGTGTAAGAGATCGAAATTATCGTCTAAGAGACAGGAATTTCGTAACAACATAATAAACTAAAAGATTAATGTCATTGTGGTGTACCGGTACAGAAAATAATTTAAGATTATTTTACTGAAATTACTGTTCAGTACAATGTGTGCCAACACTAACAAAAATTACGCAAAACAAAGTGCAAAATAACAAAAATAAGTGCTAAAACTAATTATACTATAGTTTCACCCATTGCTAAATGGAATCATCAGTGACTTTCGAGCCGATTACTGACAATTTCTAAGCCTGATATATTTCTCATTTTACATAGATTTGTTGAGAACCCAAGCAAAAACTCGAAACTCTTCTGTTGTGTGTCTTTGCAACTCATTTGAATTAAGTACATTTTTCACTTGCAGGCAAAAAAGATTTATCGTACGACTTGCGTCTAATACTTCGCTTTGATTCGCCTAGAAGGCTTGCAAGCATCGCTTTATGGAAAAGTGAAATATCAAATGAGTAACAAAAACAAAGACACAAAACAGAAAGAGGAATTTTTGCTTTGCTTTGTTTCACTATTTGCTTGGGCTCACAACAAGTCTATGCAAAATGGGAAATATATCAGGCTTAGAAATTCTAACCAATTGGCTCAAAGGTCACTGATGATTCCATTTAACAATTGCTAAAACTATTTGGGGGTAATTGCGGACAATCCAATTCTTAAATGCGACTGTTTTTTTTTTCTTTTTTTGACCACTTCAATGTAGATACATACTCTTGTAGATACTAAAATATCTCAATAAAACAATTTTACTGTGTAAGCTGCTTAGCATTATGTGATTGATATGTTAATAATTGTTAATCTAAACAAATAAATTTTTGTTAAATAACTTAAAACAGATGTTGATACAGTTTTCTTTGATCAATATTTAAGATTCGAATGTTAATTTATAAGTGAGGTTTTTGCAGATTAAATAAATACATAAGAAGATGGGGTAACTCAGAAACAAAGGTACGCTGAAGCTAGAGTAACGAAGGTTTTTTCACTTCGCGTAGTTACCAAAACTAAGTATTTAGAAATATAGATCCATAGGCTTTCTTGGTGACTTTGGAACATTTTGATTGGAAAAATAAATATTCAAAATCAAATAAAAAATACGTCACCACCCCTCCCCGATATTGGACATTTTATATAAGACAATCTATAATGCATGCTGTAGATGCAGGAGTAATTTTGTCAAATGATTAATTTGCGTAGAAAAACAATAAAATATACAACAAAATCCAAACTCAAATAAATTATTTTCTTTAAAATAATATTCATCTCATTAAAGAGACTTTCGAAAGTACAAAATTTAGTTGTTCAATCTTTAATTTTATTAAAGTTATTAATAAGAAATCATCGATTTTTGATCTTTTAACCTGGAATTCGATCGGTCAAACGAATTTGATATTTCCTGTGCAAAGTTCTTCAGCCACAATTTTTCCCTAAATTTTCTAAATAGAATGTTAGGCTTATAAGTAATAACAAAAAATCCTTCTTACTAGCCGAAGTCTCCAAAAACATTTTTTTAATAAAGTTTATGATTTTTTTCGTTTGGCCTTAAGCTTGAAATGATGCTTCAGTAATGCAGATAATTACTTTATCGAATGTTACAATGAATAAAAAATAATTTGTGATTTCGATAAATTGTTGTTTTTATAATTCAGTTTATTTTTTTTTCGCATATGAATATATAACATAAGTGGCGCCAAAAATAGAAACAGGTTTAGGCCGCGAAAAAAAAATTTTATAAGACTATCGTCGTTGTTGTTGTCGTCAGGGCCAGACTTCGGGTGCAGCTCAGTAGGTTCGGGCCGTAAATAATAAAGGGAGACACATTTTGGACATTATTCATATTTTATTGCAACTTAATTATTTGTAATTTTTCATCATTCAAATAATCGCTTTTTGGTCATCTTAACATCTATGCATCGAAAGCTTTTTCCAAAAGAGTGGCAAACGCTTGCTTTTGGTATTCATTTTTCATTAAGCTCTGTTGTCACTAAAAATCTTGCAAATTTCATCTAAGCCCAGCAATTTTTGGGACCTTGCATTACCATTTTTACCATTTGTAATCATTAATTTCATATATATATATATATACTTATTGTTAGATGGAGAAAACATGCATGATGAGGTAAGCGAAGGTGTAATGCTTAAACAAATTATCAAAATCACACTGATGAATAACATAGTATGAAATAGATATCTGTATAAAGACAGGCAGCATGGCAAAATGGTTAGGGTTGTTAGCTCATAATTCATAGTGCGTGAGTTCGATACTCGGTCAGCCAGTTTCCTTATACATATTTTTTTTTTAAATCGATGAAAAGTTTATATACTTGGTAATGCAAAGAATCATACACTACTTTTACTATGACATCGCCGTGTTAAAAATCATGTTTTCTGGTGGTGATACAAAGCCTATGAGATAGATGAAAGTATCGATTACTATCGATGACCAAAATCTGCTAGGAAATCGTACTTTCTTATCTTAGTGCTGTTCAAAAAAACTTAAAAAATGGAAATTATAAATCGTGCAAGCAAAGTTTCAAGAAAAAATTATTCGAGATTTTTATGAAAATGGTGCTTCAGACAAAATGATGATAGATGCTGTTTTTAAGAATTTCCAAAATTTGAAAGAAAAATTGCCGCCCGGGGCAAAACTAATATTTCGCCTCTTGTCTTGAAAAAAAAAAAGTTTATCACTTTTTACTTCACTTGCCCGTAGCAACGGCACCATTGCACGCCCACCTTAGCTACGTTACTGGTAACACCATAACTTACAAGTGGCATAATCTTTTTAAGCAAGGTCGAGACTCAATTGAAGACGACTCTCGCCCAGGGCGGTCGACTGAGCTCATAACGTCTGATATCATGGAAAAAATGGAAAAAGCTTAAGGGGGGAGAATATATTGAAAAATAAAAATAATTTCATTGGACTTTCCGACCTCACCTCGTTAATGATCTTTCACATGGCAATCATATTTATTAAAGCAATTCAAGGGTTTTTATCATCAAATTTACCGTATCAATGGAATATTTTTACCCGATGATATAGGACCTAAAAAGTGTAAGTCCGTCCCTGGTTGCTATTGAAAATGCATTTTTTCATCCATCGTAAAATCGAATTAAGTTTTTTTTTTAACGTAGTCAGACGCCTTTGTAACCGTAATGTTAAACCAGAAGTAAACCGGAAATTTATTTCTTTCTTTAATTTAAAGTTTTAGGTTTTTTTTTTTTTAAATTGTTGAGGTCGGCACAACAGAAATCGATGTAATACCAACAGGTTGTTAACTGTGTAAGTCAAACGAGTTTCACTGCAGGCCAATGTTTGTAAACAAAATACCATCATCATTAACAACGTGAAATTGTTACAACATTGCAGCCGATGGTGCGTTACGCTCCAAGCGCCATCTATCGATGGATTAACCTAAGCTATGGCAATGTTTGAAAGCGTATTGAATAAAGACAATCGCAATAAATCCAAAAATGCGTTATAAAATGTATACCACTACCTGCATTCAGCAAAAAAAAAAACATTAACCCATTTTAAGCGGCAGTTGTTTTTTGAGCAATTATTATCTGCTATTATTTCTATTTCTTATTTCCATCTCTTTGCTTTTTCTACAAAAATTAGTATATGTAAATATTAACTATGGATCGGAGATGAATTGAAAATGGTTACAATTGCAACTGAGCGAAATAGTGCCAGTAAAAAACAGGTTAATGTCAATGTGTATGCTACGCATGCGCAATGTAGTATGCATGATAGTACTCGCGCAATATGTATCTTAATGTCATGGTTGTAATAGTAATTTAAGTTTTGTCGTTGTTGTGGTATTTCAACTGCAAAGCATCTGCGAACTTCATAAGATGTTCATAAAATGCAAGATTTTGCGCTCTCTTTTTATTTTTTAGTAAAATTTCATTTGCGCCCGACATAACCACAATAGCAAAAGGTAAAATATATACGGCAAAGCTTAAAAATTTGTACCATTTCTTTAAACACTTTCTTGCAAACTGTTGAAGAAAACGGTTGTCGTTGTTACAAAGCGTTGCACGAGGTCGATTGAAAAGGATTTTTATAGGAAAAAAAAAAATTTTTGTATTACTTAGTTACAGTTAAAATGTTTCAAACACAATCGCTAAAATCCACAATCGCGTGCACTTTCGGCATTTTATGCTGCACCGTGTTACCTACATTTATCGGGGCGTATACGCGACAAATAGTTAACAATTTACCGCAGCTGCAAGAGAGACGTAAGGACTTTTTTCGTTTAATCATATAGTGCTCATCAAAACAAAAAAAAAATAAAATAAAAAATAATTAAACTAAGTTTAAGATGTTTTAAAAAAAAAAAAAAATAATTTTAATTAAAAAAGTGTGGATATTGTGAACAATAGTTTTTTTTTAAATTAACCAGGAATAATGCTAAAGGTGTATTAGCATTTTAGCACCTAAATATAGTCCTTATTTTCATATGCAGCAAATTAAATGATAATAAAAAATATATTCACAAGGACACTAGTAAATACATTAAAGCAGTGAAAACATAAATTAAAAAATTAAATGAATCAAGGGTTCGATTCAGCCAAAAAATCAGAAAAATAACAAAAAAATTATTCTGAACTTTTATTTCAACTTATATTCGCATTTGGAAAACATTCAGTGTGCAGAAAACTGCAACATTTTCGATCAGTTGTATGGATTTATTTTCGAATTTTTCTCTACAATTGGGTTCGGGGGCATCAGAAGTGAAGCAAGAACATTCTTAAAAGAAATAAAGAGATGATTTAAGCTTATGCCACTTCAAGGTTTAATTTGAACAAACAAAAAATAAAGTTTTGGTGTAAAGTTGGCCTAGTATTTTTTTTATATTTGAAAAAGAAAGATTTTGCTGCAATAGGTGTCATATTAGGGTTGGGCAAATAAAAAATGCTATCGAAATATCGATGATAGATATTTCGAAACAGTGTCAAAAGATATCGAGAAAAAAACATAGGATACGTCGATAATCGAAAACCGATATTTTTGCTGAAAAAAATATATTCTTTCCAGCATATTCTTGTTGCATTTATTTGAGTATTACAGAAAATTCCAACTTTCTAGGCTGGGACCACACGAGTGGTTTTTCAACGTCATAACACAAACACAAAAGAAGATCCAATATATGCGACGTAATCAATTGGATACAGAGCTACCTTTAAACAAAAATATCGAATTCCATAGTCGAAAAATAAAATCGAATTTCGATGAATCAAAATAAAAAATATTGCCGATAATTATCGAAACAAGTATCGGAAATATCGATAATCGATATACTTTGCCCAAGCCTATGTCGGTCTTTCGTTTTCAGGTTGAAAAAGCCGAAAAAATATGGAAAATGTTGGATGAGGTTGAATTAGTCGAAAATATTTGAAAAATGTTGAAAAATGTTTAAACAGGTTGAAATATCGAATGGGTAGAAAGTAGACTAAAATAGTGAAAACAAAATATGGACAATATTAAAAAGAGTCGAAAAGTAAGAAAAATGTTCAAAAAACTTGAAGGAGGTTGAAAAACTCGAAACAAGTTGTAGGAAGTTGAAAAAGGTCAAAAAAAAATTTTAAAAATTGAAAGAAAAAAATGGAAAGTTTTGAAAAAAGTTGATGGAGGTTGAAAACTGTTGAAACAGGCGGAAAAATACGAAATATCAAAAATATTGGAAAAAATTTAAAGAGGTTGAAAAACTCAAAAAAATAGTTGAAAATATTTGAAAGGAGTGCAAAATGTTGAAACAGTTGAAAAAGGCTTAAAAATTCGATAAGTTATGGAAAATGTTGAACTAAATAGAGAGAAGTTGAAAAACTCGACGCAATTTGTAGGAAGTTGAAAAAGGCTGAAAAGATCGTTAAAATTGGAAAAATGTTGAAAAAAGTTTAATGAGGTCGAATTAGTTGAAAATATTTAGTAAATGTTAAAAAATTTTTAAACAGGTTGAAATATCGAATGAGTGGACAAAAGTTCATGAGTCTGAAGTAGGCTAAAATAATAAAAACAAAATATGGAAAATATTGAAAAAAGTATGGAAAATGTTCAAAAAAGTTGAAAGAGGTTGAAAAACTCGAAACAAGTTGTAGGAAGGTGAAATAGGCTGAAAAGATCGTTAAAATATGGAAAAAGTTGAAAGAGATGGAAAAAGTCGGAAAAAGTTGAATAAAGTTGAAAGAGGTTGAAAATGCGAAAAAAACTTTTGGAGGTCCAAATTTCAAAAATATTTAAGAAACATCGCAAATTTTTTCTATTTTTTTTTTTTTTTTTAGTGATACCATATTTAGGTGCAACTGCATATAAAATTTATAACTCTGCAAAACTATAAAAAAGTTTCATTGATGATATTCATAGTTCTTCAAAAAACAAAAAAAAATAGATCCTTTTTACTGTTCACATATCAACAATCATTTAAAAAAGATTTTAAATGGGAACTTTCTGCTTTAAAATGTTTTACATAACGGGTTATCCAACAAAAGGTGTCATTTTAAATTTCGCGCCATTTTTGAACAATCAACATCGACTACCATTGCGATGCTTACTTACTTGGGTGGCCATAACAACCCGTTGCCGAGTTACGGCTGACCTCAAAAACTCTCTCCAGGAGCCGTGGTTCATTCGAATACGGTAGTCGTAGCCGACGCGAACAGGACCGAAGATTTTGCGATGAATTTTTCTCTCAAACTCTCCAAGCGTAGTCTGCGACACAACCCATGTTTCTGAGCTGTAGAGAAGCACGGGTAAGTAGAGTGTCAGTTTAGTCGGACGAGAGGAGTCTCTACTACTCAATTGCTTACTGAGACCATAGTAACACCTATTAGCAAGAGTGAGTCAAGATAGGTGAATTCCTTGACAACTTCAAAAGTGTAGCTGTTCGTAGTAACATAGGATCCAATGCGCCGCGTCTCCCTGTATTTATTTTACCCTCGTTCACCGTCAAATCCACCTTCGCTGACTACCATTGCTATGACTTTTGATAAAATTTTGGAGGCTATAAAATATGGATCGATACATACTCATACAACATGCTGAAATAGTGAAAATTCACTATAAAACGGTGAAAATATAGTGCAAACATTTCGTAAATTTCGTACCGCTTTTGGTCGTCATCAAGCTCCTACTCGTTGAGCTACCGTAAATTTAATCGACAAATTTTATCGCTTTGGACTGGTAATTGATGTGAAGGCTCCAATACCGCCAACGCAGTTTCTGGAAATCCAGATGTGTTCATTTTTGGACTAATCACAGAAATTGTGCCAATCCGCAACCCTTCGCAATGTATTTTGCATAAAGATCTTGGAAAACATGCTTGTAAGGTCCAGTTCACACAAGAATTGAAGCTAACAGATCATGCACAACGACGTATTTTCGCTGTTTGGGTGCTGGAAGTGAATGACAAAATTATTATGAGTGATGAGACTCGTTTTCATTCATCAACAAACAAAACTATCGCATATTGGGCTTCGAAAATCCAAGAATAATAGTGGAACAACCTCTCCATTCACAACCAGTGACAATTTGGTGTGAAGTCATTGGGTCATATATTTTTGAAAATGATGCTGGTGCAACCGTTTCAGTGAATGGATTCCATTACCGACAATGTTGGCTCCTTTTTTACCCAGAAATTATTGCGATGGATGTGACGTGAACGTTTATTTTATGCAGGATGGTGCCACATGAGCAGAACTAGTAAAATAATGGCTCTATTGAGTGACAAATATCCTGGACGTCTGGTTTCTCAAAATATAAATCTCAATTGACCGCCGAGATCGTGCGACTTAACACCATTAGACTTTTTTCTCTACGGCTTTGCTAAAGATAAAGTCTATGCCAATGATACATCAACGATTCAAGTACTAAAAGAAAATATGAGAGCTGTTCGCGAAATACAGCCACATAATAATAATAGAGTTTAGCTACTACAGCTTTTTAGCTGTTCAGCTTGATAATAAAGCTTCAAGCTAAATAGCTAAGAAGACTAGTAGCCGTAATAGCTTCAATGTGATTTGTGATTACAAATTCTATTAATAGAATGACCTCTTGTAGCCAGCGCCGAGACGGACATTCGCCAATTATTGTGTTCCATTACTAACATCAGAATTCGTACTTTAGATCAGTGGTGGGCACGTAGTGTCCCTATCAGCCCTCATTGCCCGCACCGTTATGCGACGCACAAGCAAGCGAGAAAAAAATTCGCAGAATTTCAACACTATCGAGGCACAGCGTTGACTTGAATTCAAATGAAAACAAAAACAAAACACAAAGGCATAAGCGACGGCGCCGCATTGTGTCTTGACGAATGTAGCAATTGTTTTTGTTTGTAGTGCAATTTGGGTTTTTTTTTGTGCTGTTGGAGAATTTGGAAATGACAGCAAAAAACTTTAAAATTTTGTTTGTTGTTGCTTGATGTTGTTGTTTAGCCCTTTTGTTAAATTTCCATGCCCACCATTGCTTTAGATAAAAATAAAAACATCACAACTTTTCACAAAAATATTACGTTTTTCTATTAATTTGAAATGACACCTCTTGTTGGATGACCCTGTACCTATTACAAATTATTATGAATAGTGCTGTAAGTCTTCAAAACATATTTTAGCTAGTTGGCTGCAAACCTGCCCGCGCTCAAATCCCAACGAAAACAAATGTTTTCGTAAGCTCTTCGAAGGATGTTTTCCAGCCTTGGCAGCTGGAGTACCGGAGATTGGTGTAAAAAGTTTTGAGCCGCTGCATATCGATCAAGTATCGGTTTCTAAGGGTAGTGGCAATTTGGTACTTTCTGGAGGATTTCAAAATCTAGTCATTAGGGGACCTTCTAACGCAACAGTGCGTAGAGCCAAGTAAGTGACAAAAAATTTAGTTTTATTGCTTTTCCAGTTAATATTTTATTTCTATTTACTTTTTGAAGCTTGGATCTTGAGAAGAACTTGCTCAGTTTCGAGTTGGAAATTCCATTGTTACGCATACGCGCCAAGTACAATTTAAAAGGTAACATTTTGCTATTGCCACTGATTGGTAGTGGCAATGTGGCGATGGCACTGAAAGAGGTGAAAACTGCTGTTTATACCAAAATTCATATGACCAATGAACCGGAGGTAAGTGCCATATTATAGAGGAGCCTAATTATTTTTTAACTTTTTTATATAATTTTTTAGGAGGTCATACACATCGATGAAATGAAAGTGACCTTTAATGTTGGTGGCATGCGTATTCATTTGACAAATCTATTTAATGGCAATGAGATTCTTGCCGCCTCAATTAATACATTCCTCAATCAGAATGCAAATGAAGTGATATCAGAATTACGTCCAGATTTAGAGCGTGGCTTGGCTGATATTTTCCATGGTCTTTGGAATAATGTGTTTTCGAAAATGCCAACGAAATTATGGCTGCTGTGATTATACTTTCAGTTCAACTCAAATGACAGAAAATAGTTTAGTGTTTCATTTAAGATATGAAGTATTTTTGATTTAAGATTATTTAAGTTAAAAATAACAACTAATAGTGCTATTTTATTTTAATTATAATGCTTATAGTCAAATAAAGTTAAAAAAAAAAAACATAAAAATTTCACGATATAAGAAATTTATCACACAGATCTGGAACTGAACTGGGAAATTTTAATTTGCGATATTTCGGAGAAAGAAAAAATATATCGATATGATTCAAAGTGGATTTTGAAAGAAAAAAGTTAAAAGCGAGCCTTAGAGTTTACTACCCATTACTAGTTTTTGCTTGAAGTCTTTAAAGCGTTTTAAGGGAAACATTTCTATTTTAATTGATTCTGATTGAGGCAGCTAAAGTCTTCATAGAAGCAAATACAATCTTCTTCGTTATTTAAACCCATTCAGATGTGATTCATGTACAAGAAGCAACAAAATTTTCACAACTAATTTAAATCCTTGTCACCAATCCCCAAGAAAGTTTTATGTGTAATTTCACAGTTCTTTGGTCACATTGCTTCCGTACAGTACAGCTAAGGGAATACTGACTGACCACTCTGCATTTAATTTGCTGTGTGATGTTTAAATAGCAAAGAAGAGTTCAAGACTCTGGTGTAAGCGTAAAGTGTTGTTTGCGAATTTGTGATGTCAAGCCTGTTACCCGAATACACCGAATATTTTATAAATTTTATATTTTATTTTATAAAAAATTTTAATTTAACTTAAAGTTACGTTTCCATTTTGGATTCTAAAAAGAGTGGTTGAACTTAAGAAATTGCTAATAAATTGAAGCTAATACCATTTGCTATCATTAGCTAACGAAACATAAACGGACTCAATTGCTTAGGCAATTAATAAGCAAAAATGTTAGTTATTTCGAAAATATCACCGAAAAGCACCAATCACTGCGAGAAATGTTTAGCACGCTTTGCTGTTTACGCTGCATATGATTTTATATTTCAGGGGTTGAACTTTAGTTATAAAATGGCTTTCTATGTGAAATTTCTTGAATATCACTAATACTTGCTTGCAGATTAAGCATTACATATTGCCAAAAAATTTTCGGCGAAAAAATATTTATTTTGCCATTTGATTTCAAACATTTTTGCAGTGCATTAACGAAATAACTAGCTCATTTTGTAAATTGCGTACTCTCACTTATTCTCTTCGTTTGCTAGCGAGCATATGGGGTGCCGACCACTGCTATAGAATGTACTGTAGCCAAATTTTCCGCCAGACACGCTCATTTCTCAATGGGTTGTTTTTTTAATTATTGAAGTGAAAACTTCTTATGGCACTTTGTGCGGCTGAAGAAAAAAGTATAAACTCGCGACACCGACCGTCATCGGGATTCCCCGTCATGAATGCGATAGTAAAATTTGAATGTTCATTGAAGACTTGGGAAACGAACTCGATTTTGGAATTTTGAAGACTTGGGAAACGAACTCGATTTTGGAATTTTGAAGACTTGGGAAACGAACTCGATTTCAAATTTGGAAGACTTGGGAAACGAACTTGATATTGGAATTTTGAAGACTTGGGAAACGAACTCGATTTTAGAATTTTGAAGACTTGGAAAACGAACTCGATTACAAAAAATTTAAAAAATGTTGCCTACTTTTAGACACTATTAATAATTTGCCCCTAAAAGTATGCAACACTTTCTGACAAATTTCAAAATAGCGCCTAAAAGTAGGCAACGATTTTAAAAATTTCAGATAATGTTGCCTACTTTTATGTGTTATTTTTAAATTTTATCGGATAATGTTGCATACTTTTAAGGGTAAGGTATCAAAAGCGCCTAAAATTAGGCAACGTTTTTTGAAAAAAATAGCCCATGAAAGTAAGCTATTTTTTGGAAAAAATTTTTAAATTTGTACATATATTGTAGCAGAGCCAGCAGCCCAAAGCAGAGAAAAATCTGAAATACCAGGCCACCATGAACCAGCAGCAAGCAAATTTGGTTTTTTAAAAACTTTAAAACGTTATATCTCGGCTATTACTAAACCGATTTAGGCAAATGAGGTGTAATAGTTTTTTTAAGAACAAGCAGACTTTTTTGAAGTCATTTGTGTTTTGATAAACTGTCACTGGATGGCGTTTTAAGCAGTTTGAATATTCTAACAGCCATAACTCGGCAACGAATAAGCCGATTTTGATAAATGTGGTGTCATAGTGTCTGTAGGAAGAAGCAGATTTTTAAGTTAAGTTTTAGAAAAATTATGTTTAAGCTATTTAGTCACAGGTACAGGTACTTTTTTTACCTGATTTTTTCTTATACTTACATAATTTGCAATGATGTTTCTTACTGCAATCAGAATAAAGTTTTGTTCTCAAACATAAGGAGTACTTAGCTCAAATTTAATTATTCACAGTTGAGGCTACTGAGCCGAATATACTTCTTCCAGCAATTTTTGAAGTGAAAACTTCTTATGGCACGTTGTGCGGCTGAGGAAAAAAGTATGAACTCGCGACACCGACCGTCATCGGGATTCCCCGTCATGAATGAGAGCGATAGTAAAATTTGAATGTTCTATTGTTTCTTTTAAATAAATATTCCAAGTGGAAGACAAAAAGCAAAGCAGACACACTAACTGACACATTCCATTCTCATTCAATGATTGTTATGCTTACATGTTTGTTTCTTTCGAATTCCGCGTTGTTGCGTTGACAAATTGAGAATGAGAGCGAGAGTAAAATTTGAATACATATTCCGTTTTTGTCTTCCATTGCATTGCCATATAAAAAGAAAACGCACACATACCAACTAACACACCAACTTGCCATTAAACGATTTGTTTTCACTTCTGTCGGCACTCCCGGAGTGCAACCCGCCGTTATTATTATTTTTTTTTTTTCTTTTTTGAGAAGGCCCTGTAAGAAATTCTTTTTCTATTTCCAATAACTATGATTTTGCAATTAATTATGCAATTCACACTTCGTGTAATTGGGCTCGTAAAATTACAATATTTTTCGAGGTGCTGTTATTGCTTCCCATATAAATGCAAATTACCAATATTTAATAAATTTGAACATACCTTTATGCATGTTTTCTGCAACTGTCGAGCAATATGTCTACGGACCTCATCCTTTTCGTTTATAATCAGATTGATTAATTTTTCCCAAATTATTTATATAAAAAAAACTAAGACGTCAAAAAAGGTTCGCTCACAGCTGTATAATTTGAAACATTGTAATTTTATCACATTGCAATTTTACTACGAAGTGTGAATTGCATAAATATTTTTTTACAACCGTCTTAAAAAAAAAACAGTCAAAGTTAATTAACCAAAATTCATTTCTGTACATTATTTTTTACCAATTGATGGATAGAGTACGAAAATATATTGTAAACATCATCATAAAGGAGAGAGGCTTAAAAATTGATAATGGACATCGCCAGTGGTGGTCCTGGGTCACCAAAGTACTCGATTTCAAGCTATTATTTTAAATTTTTTTTTCACGAAGCCATTATAAATAAAAGTCTATAATGGATTTTAGAGGTCACTTAACGTGTTCCTGGGTCCCCAAACGTAGTCAGTCCATATCTGTTTGAAATATATGTTGCAACAAATTATGGTAGATGGCCATGGCTTCCCCTGGTGATTCCCAAAATCAATGTTTGTCTTCACTCCATCGATAGGTGAAAAATGCTTACATAAGAAACTCAATAATTATTATTCTAAGACCCTTGGTGATTGTTCATACTGAAAACCAGATACCGGATTGAACAAATTACCACAGTTAGAGGTAGATACATACGAGTATATAAAACAACAGGATTAAAAAGAGAAAACTTAATAACAAAAAAGTAATATTTTATTGACAACAGCTTAGATATTGTTGCAGGCGTATCACATAAAATTTTACTCAGGCATTAGCTCATCAAAACTGTAGGTTTTAAAGAGTCTGTCTGCCGATGAACGTACAATTTCGGCCATAGCATTCTCCATTAGTGGACGCACCTCATCGGACAAAGTTTCCCAATTTTCATTCAGGAACGTATTCATGCGTTCGCCCAAAGCATTATCACCGTTGAATAAGTTTCCCAAATGTAGCTTTGTCTTACCTAATGTATATTTGGTTTTGATATCTTTAACCTTAATGTAAATGCGTCCATTTCTCTTGTAACGTTCAGCAGTAATGACAGTATTGAGCACAACATCCGCTGTAAAAGTAGAAAATATTAATATATCATTTTTATAGCAATGTCAAATGATATACATAGTATTTTTTCAAAACTTACTGAAATTAGCTTGGCATTCACCATTACCCATTAGTGGCATCATCATAATTTTTCCCTTCATCACATATTTGGCATTCATGGTTAAATTGGGGAAAGTCATTGTCATCGTTAGTCGAGGGCGTGATGTATCTACCACCATATCGGTCAATGTATAATTCGATAGTCCATGTACTTTGACATTCTTATAAGTGGAATGTAAATAAATAGCGCCCGAATCTTGATCCATTTTGATTTCAGGAACAACTAAAGGCTCCACCGCTGGTACAAATAATTCCGGTATGCCATGTGGTACGCGATCCTTGAGTGAGTTGATTGTATTGCGTACACATGCACTTATTTCTGGATCATTACGATGACAAGGCTTGACAAAGGATGCTATCAAAATGAAAAATGTTTAATTCGTATGTTCTTGTATGAAAATATTTATTTTTTAATAAAAACTTACGTAGTCTGGCTTGTTCTTTTTTAGTGGGCAGCGCGTTAGTGCAAATTGTAAAGAAAACTAAAAAATTAATTAACCAAAATCCATGATGTTTTGCTGTCCACATGTTGAGTATTGAGTGTTTCTTACAGTCTGTTAAGTGTAGAGTCAAACAACTCTTTTTTATATATGTACATATAGCTTGGCACACTTTTCTTAAGGTCGTTCTTTTCGTTTGTTATGATGAATCAGCTCAACTTGAAACTTTTGATTTAATGCAAATTTGATGTAACAAGCAAAATTTTAAAGTTTGCATAATGCTCAGATTGTTATGTTTACACTGAAAACAAAGATTGGGCATTAGGTTTTTAAAAATTAATTTAAATTAAAAGAGTATGTAGCAGAATTTCATCTTCCACGATTCCAGGTGGGTTCTATGCAGTTTTGTAAGCCAAGTAAACTTATGTCAGCAATCAAGTGATCACTGAAATTTAGGTGCGGCATGGCTTTTGTTCACGAACTCAACTGCCATGAATTCAATTTTTCACTTCTCTTTGAAATACATTAATATATCCGCTTTTTTTATAGTTCTCTGATGATTCATCTTCATTTCTAACTAACATTGAATACCATGAAAACGTCTGAACTTAAGTGAACTATGCTCTCAATATTTTTTGATGTTTTCCTTTTTTAATAGGAAGCGAAATAAATGCAGAAAACTGTTTTTTGTGACCTTAAATATCTTTCATAGAGAGAGGTTTGTGTAAGGCATTGCTTGCTAGTTAATTTTGATATATTTAACTATATTTCATGTTAATTTCATCCTTTAATCTTATGCAGACACGTTTCCATAGTTATCAATACCACATATACAGCGTATTATTTTCCCTTCGAGAGATCCCAGGACCTTTGCATACTTTTTGTTCAAAAACACCCCTTGATAGAATACCCACTCGGCATGTAACGTTGTTGAAAACTTTCAGAAATCTTTCACATGAAACCTTACATAGTTTCAGAGACGTTTCAGAAAGCTTTCTGCAACACTTCAGAATGATTGCAGGTGAAACATTACATATGAAATATATCAGAAAATTTTCTGTAACGTTCCATTTGCAACATTTCAAATGAGTGGTTAGTCATATTTTCTCATCTAAAATCATTCAGTATCCATCGTTTATTGAACACACAATACACAATGGTTAATATATTTTTTTTTTCTAGTTTCTTGTGCTCATCAAAAAAACTATTATTCGGGAACGAGCGTAAGGCTTACGTTGCGCCGTCTTTCCAAACCTTTTTCATAGATACGTTAAATGGCCATAACTCTATCCCCATGTATTCCTGAATTGGCCGGCCAAAAATTGATACTTTGTACCGGCAGTTGCAAAATAATAATGACCCAACAATGGGCAGGGCTGTCAAGTTGCAAACAAGGAATAACCGGCCTTCCCAAAATAAAATAGTTTTTCCTTAAAATGGTATAAGCTAAAACTTTTTTTGGGAAAAACTTTGTCTTTTTTACAAAATTAAATTTTTTCTCGGTGAGAAACTTAATAACCTTTTTTTTTTGTTCGCTAAAAAAAGGTAAAATTTAAGTACTTATCCCGAAATTTTTCAATTCCTACAAGACGCCCGACCTTAAGACATGCAATTAAAGGCTTGGCTACTTCAAAATCGGTATCTTGATTTTTATGTTTGAGATGTAAATACAGTTTTACTGGTTTTCAGCTCCATTTGAGCAATGGCACACTCGATTACTGCATTTCTTCGGTGCCGTGACATAGTCCCCACGGATATAATCCCCACTTCGTAAATGGGGATTAGGTCCTCAAATTATTCGGACATAATCCAAATTTTTGATATGGGGGTTATGTCCGCAAATTATTCGGATATAATCAAAATTTTTGGTATGGGGGTTATGCCCGCAAAGTTTTCGGGCATTATCCCCAGAAAATAACGAACATAATCTCTATTAATTACATTTTTTTGACATAACCCCCATTGGAACTATGTCCGAAAAATTTGCGAACATACCCATACCATTTACGAAATGTCCGGTAACCCATTTTTTCGATCCTCCCGAACTTATAAATAACCTCCACAAAACCTCAAGTTGTTGACCAGCTCACTCAACTAGTATTCGTTAATAGAAGATGAAATATAATGCGGGTTATAGTTATTTGTACAAGGAACTTTTCCATTTTAGCAAAGAAAACAGCACGTTATGCGATTGGTTTTGTTAAGAAATAAATATATTCTATAAACCGAAATCACTGCACGCAATTGTCAACGTTTCAGGAGATTTTTCCAAGTACCCCCTTTTAAAGGGGTATTCTTACATGTAAATGCTTTTTACTTTTATTTTCAAAATGATTTTATTGATTTTTATGCGACTTGGGAGATTGTGTATTAAATATAAGTCATAAAATTATATCAAATATTTTTATGAAAACTTCTTTCCCAAGGATGTATAGTGGCACCACCCAAGAACAGAAATGTGAGTGCTTAATATCTAGAAAATTGTAATATATTTTAACAAAATCAAAGACTTGCCACCTTTCATACAAAAAATTGAAGGCATCTCGCCCACTGATGTGATCATGTTACACCCAAAATCATTTTCCTTTAAAGCATTTTTATAAGAAACATACAAAAAGTAACGTGATTTCCACTTCAGTTTGTAAGTTCTTGTTGTTGTGCTTCTTCAAACAATATATTTGAACTTTCTTTTCTTCCAACTTACACTCGATTTTTATTCCTTCTCTGCTTCTGCATCATGCACTATACTAATGCTCACAAAGTGCTGTTTCAAGTTGAATGCTGGAAGTACCAGAGGCAAAATACTGTCTGAACTATAAACTTATTCTGTATTTTAATTCAAACATCTCATTGTTAAAAACTTATTAGTTTATTTAAGGCACAACCAGAAAACTTAACATATTCGATATACAAACAATCGTACTCTATAACTATTAAAGGCTTTTCTTAACAATAAAACGTATAACGTAAAAAATATTTAAGACACATAATAGTTTATAAAATATTTCACATAAACACATATTACATATAGGATGCATCTTTTTGATCAAAATATACCTTACACAGACAGAACACACATTTACTTTGTTCTTTCGTAAATAACGTATGTTAGGAAACGTTTCAGACATAAAGAAATAATGATATTTGTAATAATAAATCGCAATTGATTGGGCTAATTTTGAACCACTTGAAGTCTTTTTTCGCAAATAACAGGAGTTTCATTATGTAAGAATAAGCCCTTTACTTATCTCATTTGAAAATAATCCTATAATCAACATTTTCATATAAGAAATCCACATTTTTTTGCAAGTATAGTTTTTCGTCTTTTTCGAAATTTTCATTGTAGACATGGGCTGGGAATTATTTTCAAGCAATAAACTTCATAAAATCTTTAAGAGCTTTTCCAGGCTACATATTTGTGAAGATGAAGTCAAATTAACTTTGCAATAATAACTTTCTTCATTGGTTTTAAATGCAGAACATAAATTATATTTCATTAATGTTCACGCATTGGCACTAGACAGTTATACTTTTATACCCTACTATTATGATGCATTCACTTTCGTCCTCCTGTAAAATTGCAAAAAAAAATGAGTTAGGGCCTTTTTACTTGAGAGCGACGATATGTATTCTTGATCAGCGTGATCACCTGACTCAATTTAGTCATGTTAGTCTGTCTGTACGTGGAAATCATGATTAAAGGGAAAGTCCAATTGAATAAATTTGGTACACAGGCAATATATTAAGACACGCGCACCGCCCACAAATCATACTTTGACAGTGCTACTTGATATGGTGCAGCCAAATTTCTCACAAAATATTAGGGATAGGACAAGCTCTGAACAAAAAAATTGGCAAATTTCAACAAGAGTGGCACCTTTCATACAAATAAAAACTTTCCCATACATAGAATCTGTAGAATATCTGGAAGATAAAAATGTTTTGATAGTATCATCTTCTATTGAGCAATTGAGATGGAACTGATAGACGTTCAAATATTATGACAAACTGAATGAAAGGACTATCTTTCTATATTTTTCTCTAGAGCATATCTTAATCTCAGTTTTACAAAAATAGGTTACGAATTCGACGTTGAACCGATTGCTGAACATTGTTAATAGTGAAGACGATATTCGCATTCCCTATTGATACGAATTACCTGTATCATGCGTCGCTGTACTTTAGCATTGATAGTTTTGATTTGATGTAAATGTCACACAAATAGAGCGCCGACTGCAGAGTCTTATTATCCAAAACTACCAACCCTTGTCTATCAGTTTTTAATTTAACTGATTTTCTCACTTATCTATTGTTTACAATTTCTTATACCATTCGTCACAAAGTCAAAAATCTGCTTCTCAATTAATCTTTTCGGATAACACCTAATAAGAAAATATTCAGATCTTTAGGGCCTTTGTAAGTGGTCTGTATTAGCCTGAATATGAATTCATTTCAATATTCCATGGGTCGCACTTACTTATGTGCGAATTTAGTATCACGAATTGTAGATATTGATGATTTCTAAGTATATTTAGTAAAATTTATGCATTTTTTTTTTTTTAATAGTTTATGTTTGTCAAACGTTTCAAAATGTCCTGTCCGTCACTTTGGAATGACCCTTAAAAAACATAAAAAAATATTGGATTCAAACTTAATTTATTTTAATATAAAGCTCTAACTCCAAAAAAAAATCACACCATATACATATTTTAGATTAGCGTCATTTCATAAGTCCATTTAGCTTTGTCAACTTATCAACCCATCTGTCTGTCAGAATCGCGGGATTATAATGTGGTGAAAAATCTATTTACTTTACAGCCTTACAGTACAATAACTAAATATATTTATTCATATACCATAACCACCCTTCAATATTAGCAACATATAAAAAATTGGGAAAATTTCAAAAGAAGAAAGTTAAACCAATAAAAATGTTCTGGCGAAAATATATAAGCTAAAGCTAAGCATTACTGTCCCGTTTCCATCTACAAAACCGGAAAAAATATTGGCTGGTCATGGTCAGCTACAAAAATCTCTACTTGATTGACTGAAACGTTCACTCTTTTGCTTAACGCAGTGTAAGGTATTTGTTTTGTTTGTCCAAAGACCTAACGCTTCCATAATAAAAGTTAAAATAAAAACTTATTGAAATAATAATAATATAAACAATATAAAAATATATAAGGCTTAAAAGTTTATCGCACTTTAAAAAACAACTTAACAATATGAAAATATTTACTTATATAACATGATCATGATTAGAAACCAAAAAAGAAGTTATTTCACAATATCTCATAAATTTAACGTGAGCAAAGCTTATAAATATTTTTTCGGAATCAACGCGCCATTTTACATGAAAAAGTGTTACTCATTGGCTCTGAACCAAAAAAATTTGAGAAAGAATATTTTAACAGCTACAATTTCAATAAAAAAATAATGACAAATGCATTTCTTAAGCCTTGTTTTTAAAGTAAAAGTTTGAAATTTAAATTTGTATTGTTTATAAATGTAATCTAATGCACTATAATAAGGTAGAACTTATAGTTTTCCGCGTTGGTGCACGCTGTATATGTTTATGTTTTGAGAACTTTTTTTTAAATGACCGTTTTTACAGTGACCGTTTAAATTCCGGTATTAAGCCGGCAGTTTGAAATAAGATCTCATGCAAAATATATTAAAATTTCGACTAACTTTGAACGAACATTATCACCTAAATCAATGCGCATTGCGTATATAAGGTAAAGAGCTGAAGCCAATGCGTCTCCCGAAATCAGTACTTCGCCTTGTCAAAAATATTTTTTTTTTTTTTTTTTAAATTTTTGCTGAAGGATTGATTGAGCGCTTCCTACTCGTTATTTTTTTCTATCTATACGCATTTCAAAATTAGGAAACCGAATAATATATTTAATTTGTCTATAACGATACGCAGTCCACATTGTTTAAGGGTACACATTTGAAACGATCTACGGACATTAAGTTCAAAAATATAATTCCAGCTATTTTGCGCAGTAATACACTGTAAAAACATATTTTTCTGTGTAATTTGTATGGATAAACTTATATGTCGATTATGGAGTTAAAATTTAGGCTGTAATTTTCAAAAAAATTGCTGATGCCAAAACTAAAAAATCTTTTGATTTAAGAGTGAAGAAAAAAAGTACGAACCGCCCTTATAAAAGTACACAGCATAAGGAGCAACAGGAGTTCCTTGCAGATTTTTTTTTTTTTAATTTTTTGTGGGTTGTGTTTGTCTAATTAGTTGGTCTTGCGAAAGTAAAATTTCAAGTTTTTATCTCTTATATTTTAATTAATATTTTGAGTCAACTTGAAAATATCAGTATTTTTATTTTTAATTAGTTATTACAAAACAAAAAAAAGTGCCACAAAACCAAAAATGAATCTCAAAAACAGAAATAACATTTAAAGTCAGAACAAAATGTTATTTTTTCAAAAAAAAAAAAAATTTATCTCTTATAAATGATATTTTGATTTAAACTTGAATTTTGACCAAAACTCATGTTTAGGTATTTTTATATTTTTTCGAAAGCTGCACATAAAAAAAAAAAAAAAAAAAAAACAAGTAAAAAATATATCAAAATTGAAATGAGGATTTGATATTTTCTATCTTTATATGAATTTAAGAGGTGTCTTATTTCGGCAAATTTCATAAAAAAATTAATTTTCAGTTAAATGTATTTTTTATCAAAATAATTAAAATGTTTCAATTTCGAACTTTTTGAAGAACTTGCCGCAGTAATTTAATTTTTATGTGTGTGAATGAACTGTAAGAGTAGAATTCAATGTCTCAAAATAGATGAGAAAAAAGACTATGCAAACTCAAGGAAAAAGCAGATTTTGCTCCAAATGCAAAAAGCTTAAGACTCTTTTTGGGAAAAAAATTCCACTTTCGGACAGGATCTAGGGTTTATTCTCATAAGCATTAATTCTCATAATAATTAATAATTTTATGTTTTCTTTTTATTATATTCCGCATAGTTTTGTAAGTATTTCGTCTTAAAAATTTTTCAAAAAAGTCAAAATCAAAAAAGTTTGCCGCATGTGTACACATATTTGTTTAAAATGAAATATTTTTGATTATTTAAATTTATGTATGTATGTGTTTTGAACTATTCCATTAAAAATCTAGCTAGGATTCATTTAAAAAAAATGTTCGAACAGTTTACTTGCAGCTACTGCTTAAAATAGTCAACCTCAAATGTGATTAGTGAATATAGTAGTATGGCGTCAATGATATGCACTGTTGAACTTATAGCCGAAATTTCCCCAATGTGAGGAAAAAAATAAGAGAAAAAAGAAAAAGATCAGCTGCTTAAATCAAACCGTACTCCGACGTTTTTCATTTCTTAAACAATGACTTAAAATTTCCTTTTTCCTATTATGGGCTTTTAAAATTAAAAATTCCTGATTTTTACTTCACAGTGTACACAGGCAGGTTCCAAGTAATCTGTGTCCTGTGCAGTCTTATGCTTAAATTATTATTGTATTTTTAATCAATATTAATTGTCATTGGTAAATTATCATCGGTAAGCATCATCTCAAATCTGTTGAAAGTTAAAAGTTTGTTAAAACACACAAATTTTATATTTGACAGATAACTACTTACAGTAAACATTGCTGTCTATTATCTTCAACCAAATCAATAGTTGACGGTAGATTTAATATCTCATCTAAAGATGGACAATCGCCATTGTGTGGTGTAATATCACAACCATCCATTTTTAAAAAACTAAATTGATGATTTATGTGAGTCATGCCGCTCGTCGGTAAACTCGAGTGTTCTAATAAATCACTTTGAAATTTAAGAGTCTCTTTTGTTAACTCTACTTCAAAATTGTGCATATAATTAGATGCATTTCTAACAATATCGCAAATTTTACGAAATTCTTCATGCACATCAGCAATAGTGCGTTTCAAATTTGACAATTCCTGGCTATTCAGAAATTTATTTCGCTGCTCCAGACAATTATAAATTGCTTCTCTGCATCGCGTTTCAATATCGGATGGATGCTGTTGCCATTTATGAAATTTATTTCTACATACAAGAAAATAAATTAAATTTGTTATCACTGATTAGAAATAAAACAGAATAACCTTTAATGTTATCTCGCATATGTGAGATTTTTTACGGATTTTCATAAAAAAAAAAACTATTATGCAACTTTTACTTACAAATCATAAATGTCTTTGGTAGAGACATCGTTGAAGTAGATATTTGTTGCCTGCTCTTTGATTCGTCGATTTGCGGAACTGTATCTTTTATAAACATTTTGTCCAACATTTTCTTGAATATTCCTAAGGGTCAGACTAGTTTTTTCCGACTGAATATGCCAATATTTAAAAAAGTCTACATGCTAAAAAAAAAAAAACCAGAATAAGATAAATTTAAACATATAATTTTTAATAAAATTTACCAAATTTTGGCATGCAATTTGTGCTTGTTCCACCATTGTGTGAAACTGTTTTCCTTTTCCAACTAAAATATTTATTTCTTCCCTTATTGAATTAATATTTCCGGAAAAATGAAATATTTCGTTATCTACTTGTAGAGCATACTCGTGTAAGCCGCGTAGCAATGCTCTCAAATGTTTTTGTTCATTGCTTAACAAAAAATGAGTGTGGCCGATTATATGCTGTTTTGTCCATGGTAAAAGATTTGCTCCTTCCATGAAAAGTTTTATTAGGCTGGATACATTGGGATCACTTGCACTATAGTCGCCTTTGTAGCTCATCAGAAAGAGCATCACAGGAGGAGTATCACTGTCTGCAACATTGTTTACCCACAAATCCACATATAAGTCGATTGGTCTACTTGATGCAGTAATTAGTCGATGTGGGTGGCCTGTTGGAAGTATTAGATAGAAAGTGGAGGGCGCTAAGCCTGTCTCACGCTCCATTTCAATTAGAAGTTCGGGCATACTTTTATTTGCATTAATCTCAAACGAAATAAATTGATAAGTATTCAAGCAAAATACTGTTAAAATTTTGCTTTGCAAAATATCATCAAGTTCTGTGAATATTTTCAGTTCCCCGATTGGTCGTTGCAGTTGGTCTTTTCGCTTACCTCTCGTTCGATAATCTTTGTCTAAAGCCATACGCAACCAGTTTTCCATTTTCAATTCAAAAGGACGGCTCATATGATTTTCTCTGCAAACTATATCCTCAAACTTAAATTGCTCACTTTGAATTGGATGCTCCTGTATAGTTATACAGTTGGGAGGCTTTGCTTTTATTGTTGTTATTTTATTAAATAATTTTTGATGCGGTATAAATGGTAAAACACCGCACATGAGTTCAAACCCAATTATACCCATTGACCAGTAATCAACAGTTTTTGTATATTTTGAGGTATCAACAATTTCTGGAGCAATATAATTTTGCGTTCCAACAATACTGGCCACAGCAGTTTGGTCCATAACTTCGCGACCTAATCCGAAGTCAGTGAGCTATAAATAAAATTAAAAAAAAAAGGATTATAAATTATTTTTTCTGTTTATGCTACAATTAAATAAATACCTTATAGATTTTCCTATTATCCTTAATATGTATAACGATATTATCGGGTTTTAAATCCCGATGTTCAATTCTTACAACTGTGTGTAAGTATTCGACAGCATGCCTTAAATCATGCATCACTTGACGAACTTCAAATTCAGATAAGCCATTTATATTTTCTGGTTTTCTGAGTAGCGTTCTTAGATCGCCACCATTGCAATACTCCAATATAATCACAGGTAGAGGACGCCATGCTCCATGTTGTTGATTTAGGTAATCAACAAAAGCCTGATCTTCGAGTTGAATGCCACGTACGATATATTCGATATTAACGTTGAGCACCCATTGTTGTTCAGAAATCCAGCGAGATTTAAGTTTTTCAATCTCGTCATCGTGCATGTGACGGCGGTCACGCAAACAGCGTTTGGTAGCTGAAAAAGATCAAATTTTAATTAGAAAAAATAAAGCAAATTATAAGATTGCAATGAAAAATAGAAAAAAAAAATTCAAATTCTTTCCATAACATACAGAGAAAAGAATCAGCATTAACTCTGAATACTCAGTTTAATTCGATTCAAATAGTAGTTTTACATAAATTTCTTGCGATTTAATTTTTCCCGGACGGTAAAATTTTAAATTTTACTTCGTCTATGGACTATAGGTAATTTTTTCACCCATAATCGAAAGAATTGATTTTAAAGGTCAAATTCACAATTTCATTTCTTGGCTCAGATCGTATGAGAAAAAATTCAACATCCTTTTTAGTTTTGAAATTTTAGATATAAACAGATGACCAGTTATTACAAGCTTCTGATATACTATTTATTGTTGTTATAAAGTTTTTTTTTTTTTTCCTTAATTGATTTTATGCTGGTGTTGTTCGTTATCGTTCTTTTATTGATTTCGATAAGAAAATTTCATAAGCGTTGCTGTCAACTTCCGTTGCTGGAAATTTCCGGACTCTGGCATATGTACGTACATTAGGCTTGCCAGGTCCAAATTGTGTTTCACCTGGACATTTAAAAAAAAAAAAAGAACAAAAAAATCTGGATTTTTCTGGACACACGAAAAAAAAATCTTGATTTTTCTGGACAATAAATAAAACTTAAACTTAGTTTTAGAAGAACATAACAGAAACAGATTCATGAATCGCTCACATAGTGAGTGGCTCACTGGTAGATATATATGTACAGTAGGGTGATTCAAAAAAATTTTTTTTATTTCAAAAAGTATTGATAGTTGCAGGGTACATCAAAGAAAAATGCTGCGATAACAGTTTTTCGTTTGAATCAACTGCGATTATGTAGCAAAACAAACGTTTCTCCACCGCTTCTTCAGTAAAAAATATTAAACCCAAATTTGTGTCTTAAGCGGTTGGACTGCCTGTCGCGCCTGATACTATTTTGCCTTCTACTATAGCCACCCAAGCGCCTGTACCAAGCAAAATGCGTTGAAATATGGAAATCTGTGTCTGCCAATTGTAGTGAACGCATTTTCGGCAAATGATTCGTTAACGGCATGGTTGGTACGGTTGTTCGAATTTTATCTAGACATATTTCTGTTTGTCTGGACTCTGGACTTGGGACTAAAAATCTGGACAATCCAGGCGAATCCAGGCCATCTGGTAACCCTAACGTACATATATGCTATAAGGAAATTTCCTACAAGTTTTCTTGCGAAATCTGTGCATGGAAAAAACAATCGCTTACGATTCGTGTATGATTTCTTTAAGAAGTCTTGTTTTGTAAGCTCTTTCTCAATATATTGTTACGAAATTCCTGTCTCTTAGACGATATTTTCGATCTCTTACACTTTTCTGAGTTCGATCACTGGATTGTGTAACAATCAAAAACACACAAACTTTTTTAATTATAAAAATAGTTTATATAAATCACAAAAATTAGTTTTTACACGTTACAATTGTTTATTTCATTAATATTCAAACTCTAATATTAATCTGGCACTGTATAGACCACTGTTTTACTTATTTACTTAAAATCCACTGTGTTAAAATCAAATGTCTTACTTTACTACTTAAAATCAACTGTGTTACTTTATTGCTTAAATTCCACTGTTTTTCGACAACTCAGATGACAACCTTTTATACTACAGTCATCACTTTCTCGAATAATCCAGTACCTTCTAGATGGCGTATCGGCGTGGAATCCACAATTATATAGAATGTTACCAGTACCTTCTAGATGGCGTATCGGCGTGGAATCCACAATTATCCAGAATGTTACCAGCACCTTCTAGATGGCGTATCGGCGTGGAATCCACAATTATCCAGAATGTTACCAGTACCTTCTAGATGGCGTATCGGCGGCGATAATTTCTCTCGGTTGTCGACTTTTATAGTGCACTGCAGCGCCTTTTCGGTTTATCATTTTTAGTACAAAAACTACATTTGGCCGCTAGATGGTGTACAAGTATTTTTATACAGCCAGTGATGCTAGCTAGTATCGTTTAGTTATCTTTCGTTGGTTTTTATTTCGAGAATTTTCTGGCATAAATCAAATTTCGCTACAATATGTTACATACTAAATTTTTTCCCAAATTTGTTTCCAAAGTTTTAGCATAGTGTCGCAAATTTTTTAATTGAAATTGGAGTCATTATGTGTATCGATTCGTTTCGTATCTAATTTGTAAGCCTAAAAATATGCTATAACAATTTTTATACATATTTGTATTTAATTATTCACTAAGCACAGGCTACATATATTATTTTCATTAAAATATAATATCATATTTTTTGGCTTGAAAATTAGAGAAGAAACGAGACGAATTAATTTAATAATTTTTCTGTTTGTTTTTAACATTTTCATTTTGAATTTGATAAGTATTGAAAATAACATTTTTTAACTTTAGAAGATGCGTTCGCTCAGATGGTTCTGGACAGACCTTTTTTGATTTCAATTTTATTTGAAATATATTTCCAATTGAGCTAGTGACTTGAAAAAAAAAAAAAGATATTGATATATTTCAAAATGGGATTTGAAGGAGAGACTAGTAATTTAATACGCCGTAAAGAGTTTTGATGCGAAAAATTAATTCACGGAAACTCGAAAATATAAACATACATGATTTATAATTAATTATGTTTTAATGTGACGCCAATATCGCCAATTTCTCATACAAATACACGTAAATGTAGAGAGATTCAGCCTGACTGCATTCGACCGTCTGAAGTTTATCGGAACGTCTGACCGGCGGAGGGTTAAACACATTTCCACCTTCTATTCTATGTATAGGGTATGACTCATTCAGAGTCATCTTTTGAAAACAAGAAAAAATAAAAATGTAAAATAGTCTTAGGTATTGAAGCATATTGAATTAACTTTGTTTAACCATTTTTTTTTTTTTGCTCCATAAGGCTTTGCAATGTCAGAGCTGATGACCTGTTTTTTTTCGTAAAGAAACATTTTGCACGGTGAAAATTTTGTAGGTAGGGGCAGCTTCGCTCCGAGCTCCGAATGCTCACAAATGTGACACATTCTAACTACGTTATTGCTCACAAAGCTTTTCTACTGTTGTCTCTAGGAATATTTGTTTACGATATAAATTATTTTCTTAAGACTTTTTGCTCACCAAATTATTGTGAAATTTATTTTCAATTATATACACATAAATCTTGAGCAAAATTAGATACGTGTCAGTACGAGCATGTAGGGTATAGTAAATATTTTTATTGTAGAGTTTACAACTGATAATCCCGCTGTTTGGAAATGTTTGTTATATTTGTGTTCATAATAATTTTCGTTTTTGTTTAACGATTGTATGACTCAGTAATCACGTCATTTATAGATGCACCAAGAAGGCTTTTCTTCTGATATTAAATTAAAAGGTTCACACAAAACGTTTATATTTACAAATACGCTGTATTTAATAGAATTACTAATTTTTTGTTTTAGAATGGAAGTGAAAATTCAAGTGTTGCATTTTGGTGTAGATTTTCACAAAGGTTATGGAAAAAAGGTTCTTATAGCTTTTTAAGTTTTATTTTTCTTGCTTAGCGCTTGTTTGTTTTACCAAAAAGAGTTTGATTTATATTGAATATAGTTGAGTATACTTTAAAATCGGTCAAGAAGTTTTTGAGATTATCGCTAACCAACACATTTTCAATCAATTTTGTAAACTTTCTAATTGCCTCGCCCGAGGTAGCATCAGCCTCTTATTTTGCGATTGCCTCAAGTTCAACTTTGATGTTTCAGCAAAAGTGATAATTCTGGAAAGTCTATATAATGTAGGTGTGTCTGCTAATAGTGTGCAGATAAAGATTTTTTCCAGTTTTAACTGATTTAATGCAAGTTTTATCTTTGCCATTTGATTGCCTCGGCATTTAAACACAAATCGATTGATTTCTTATCATGTATTAAGGGGGGAGGGGACGATTCCTTAAGACAGGGTAAAATTAGTCATTTTCTATTAATTTCTTCAAGGTGATAAATTAATTGAGTCATTTTTAAATTTTAACACCTCTTTTTAGTACAGTATTAACCTTTAGATGGCCGAGATTAGAGAGCTAACGCCGCCCTTGAAAAGTGCCCAAATGTGTATCTGGTATCACGTATCAACTATATACAAAATTCATATCACAGGGCGAGCCGATATATCGGTTCTCCGGTCCGGCAAGGGATAAGAAAAATTTTGCAGCTTTAAATTTTATGAAATTGATAAAATTCGCTGATTACGAATCCGGGGTCAGATTTGATCAATTTACATATTCTTACCCCCCTCTCTAGCTCCTCCACTTTATTTCTTGGCACTCCCGAAAAAAAAAACCATTATTTTATTATTATTATTTATTTTTATTGATATTGACACTATATCTTTCAAAATTGATCTCAGATTCGTGATCAGGAATCCCGGAAGTACCGAAAAATTAGATGTTGGAGAGGAGTTAAGGGGGTGTAAGATCAAAGATATCAAATCTGACCTCAGATTTGTCATCAGCAACGCCGACAACCCCGATGGTCAAGTTTTCACCGAGTTTCGGGAGTATTTGAAAATGAGGCATTTGAGGAGTAGGGGAGGGGGGGGTAGGGTGATCAGCAACCCCAAAAACGCTCTGGATCTTGTTTATGACAAAAAAAATTATTGATTTTCCTCCAAAGCCGATATATCGATTTTCCGGTCCTCTAAAGGTTAAAGTTTAAGAAAACATGAACATTTTTTAACAAAATGGCGGTTCTGCAGAGTATCTCTTCAGTGTATCTTTTCAGACGCATCGAAAACTGCTGCAGCTGTAAAAAATTTTCTATTTATCTAAAAAAAGGATTTCCTTTTTTCGATTACTGATATTTTGAAGGGAAGAACAAACCTATAAAATTAAAAAAACTCAAAAATTAAAATTTATATCGGCTGTTTAATCAAAAATCCAGATATTTGACTATTTTTTCAACAGTTTTGACCCAAAAAAAATAATTTATCTACGCGATATCTTTAAACTTTTAGATATATTCTTCCGGTAATACTATAGCAAGAAATCGCTCCAAATTTCAGCCTGATTGGTCAAAAACTTTTTGAGCTATAGCACGAGCAGTTTTTGCAAATACGGTTTCGAGATAATCGCGTTTAAAGTTTTAATACGATATGATGCGACGGTATGCGAACTCGGACATTCTTGACAATAGCTCTGTAAATATTCAATGTTTCACTTTGTCTTTTGTACAGTATATTCTTAACATATTAAACATTCGAATAATGAAAAAAAATAAATTGAATTTCCAAAAAATTCTAAAGGTATCGCGCCCCTCTTAAAGTGATTATTTTGTTTGTTTCTAATAAAAAAAAAATTATAAATTGTTGCTAAAAGTTCACGTTTTGAATAGCACAAAATACTTTTCAATGTTTAGCTGTGTGTTTCTGAAATTCGAGCAAATTTTCTTTTTTGATTAATCTTTTAGAAAAAAACGACTTACTTCCTAATAAAACGATAAAAGTATTGCATTTTGCAATTATAAGCAATCACAACAACAAAGTAATGTTTGCACATGGATTTCAAAAATAAATTGTATAGCAAACTCCGAATGCTATATTTAAACAAATATTTGGCTGATATCCAAGTAGAAACTATGCGTTTTTTTTTTCTTAATTTAATACCAAACGAAAGACCCGGCAGCTGTGCATAAAATTACGATTATGATGTTATATCGTCACAACAAGGCGAAACGTCACGTCATCAATTGGCCCACACAGCGTTAAATAATATTATTGCTGCTATATATTGTTTCCATTATTGTTTATATTTATAAAAAGTCAGTTTTTGTTTTTGTTTATATCTTTATGCTCTGCACCGCATGCAGTGCAGTAAAATGTAAGTGCGACTTTGACAGTCGGTACTTCGGCGATAACAAAAACTAAAATTGTTAACGTTGATTGAGTTCCATGAATCGATTTACTTATTTATATCGAACAATATTTATATATATGTTTAGTTTATAGATAAATAGGCAAAGAATATCTCTATAGAATACTTTTTAGTTATACATACATATGTTAGTTAAGAATATGTGTTTAATATAATTTTAATATTTATAAAATAATTTTATAAAATAAACAAAATAGTAGTAGACAAAATAAGAAAACTACTCGTACATATATACTCGTACATATATACTCATACATATATACTCGTACTCGTACGTATGTATGTATATATGGACGAGTAATTTGCATAAATTTAGTTCAGCAGCTTTTTGTGGTTAGCAATATGTTAGCGCTAGCAAAAAATATTCATATTTTGCGGTTTCAAAATTCAGTACGTAGCTTTTAATTTATCTTAATATTACCGTTTGATATAAACTTTAGTACTTTTGTGTAAAAAAAAGATGTGTGAGTTAACTTAAAAGATCAGAGCATTATATTAGATTAAAATAAAAATATTAATAAAAAAAATTTTAAATGAGTAGGTACCTAATATGACGTGATTTGTCTCAAAAATTTATGTTTGAATTATTTTTTTCTTGAAATAGTTAATAAAACATTTATTTCAATTTTTTAGTTTTAAATAATTATTGTTTGTTGTTAGTCTAGTTTATTAATTCCTGTGTTTTTAATTAATTTATTTTATTTGTTCTAATTGTTCTAAAAATATTTTCAATAGTGTGTTAACATGTTAGTGTCATAAATTTTATTTTAATTTTAATAAAATTAATCCCTGATGAAGGTGGAAACACCCCACCAAAATGTCGAAAAATAATGAAATAAAATTGAAATTAGTTTATTTGTATTGAGGAAGTCATTGACCCTATAGCTCGAAGAAAAAACATTAAAATTTATTTTAATCAATGTGCTCATATGTACATTAGACATGTTCAAATAAATGGCATGTTCTATAAGAAAACTTCAAGAACACTTTATTTTCGAAAATTTATTCATATTCGAGTATATGTATGTATATCCTCATTTAAAAAAAATAAAAAAATATTAGTCATAAGGTTGCTACCAGAGCTGCAAAATTTATTTTTCAGAATTTGGCCAAAAAAATTAAGAAAATTTAATTTTTTTCATATTTATAATATTTATTTTAATTTCTTTTTTCAGAGAAGGAATGAAGTTATGTGTATATAAGTAAGTAACGAAAACAAATTTACCGCTATTTTTTAAGCCTATATATAGGAAAAAAACTGTGGTCTCTCCGCGAGTAGAGCTTTGGTGTTTCTTGTGTAACAGCTCAAATCCTTTGTTGTTTTCACTGCATTCACTTTAATACACTGTCAATGCCATTACATGAATTTCCAATAAATAGAATAGAATTGAAAAATTTAAAATATGCCACGCCCACTTCTTCAATTCCGCCCACTTTTGGTTCAACAAATTATATTTGTGATCGACATCCTCATATTAAATTTCAGCACAATAGCTTGTATAGTTTGCGATATACATACATACATATGCATGCTGCAGTTAAATTTAATATTTAGGGCGGTGAAACACCCAGTGGTACAATCCAGCTTGGTTTTGATCCAGAAATAGCTTTTCATAAGCAAACCCTTAACACCAAATTTTAGTATGATTGCTCACATATTTCGATAAACATGCCACTTACCGTATTTCTTTTGTACGGGAGGTGCCACGCCCACTGGTGCTATTTCAGCCAATTTTGATTCAGATATACTCTATAGCAACTCAACCACTTTCATTAAATTTCATAGCAATTGCTGCAATAGTTCACTTAAAACAGCGCTTACAAATTTATGTTAATAACTGATGCAATTCTGTCAAAATTAATTTATTTTTAAAGCCTATATTTTTTAACAGTTGAAAATTGCCACGCCCACTTTTTCAATTCCGCCCACTTTTTTCTCAATTCAAGATATATTTAATATGTATCCGTTTACCAAATTTCATTGAATATCTTGAACGGCTTACAAGATATGGTGGTATAAATGATAAAATTTAAGGCTGTGCCACGCCCCTGTACGACCCTTTGGAAACTTGAATCCCAGGCTAATCCTAATTTGGTTCATACATGTATGTGCACCAAATCACCAAGTTTCATCAAAATCGTTGCAACTTTTTTCAAAATTGGCCTGGGTAAATATACATAGAGTATGGGCGGTAGGCGTGTCCGTCCACCGATTTCGCCCATTTTCAATAGCAAGATGCCTGCAAGAAGGTGTGACCTGTGTGTGATAGTTTCATTCCATTAGCTTCTTGGTTTTCCCGTAAACCTGATTTCAACAGACGGACGGACGGACAGACAGACAGACAGATAGACAGACAGACAGACAGACAGACAGACAGACAGATAGACAGACAGACAGACAGACAGACAGACAGACAGACAGACAGACAGACAGACAGACAGACAGACGTGCATCGCTAAATCCACTCAGGTGGTGACGCTGATCAAAAATATATACACTTTTTCATACCTGCCACGCCCCCTTCGATGTGTTACAAACGGAGAGACAAAGTGAAGGGCTAGTAACTTCTGTAAATATGATCTTAGATCGTATGGTACTGTATGATATACTAAATGCCAAATAGCTACCTTCATTGTAGATTTCGGTCAGGCACACGGACATGGTACTAGATCGATTCAGGTGACGCTGATATACACTTTTCTATACTTTGCACGCCTTCTTTTATTCTTTACAAACGCAAGTAAAGTGAATATATTCTATTTGTAGGGTATGAAAATTAATCATTTAATGATTCCAAAATATTTTTCATAATTTCCATGAACAGATAATATTCCTTTTTGGAAATGTTAGTTTATATTCATTTATTACATTTTTATTTTAACCCTCAGCTGTCGTTGAAATCTCTACATCAATCAGACGTTGTGTATCAAAATTATGCAACAATTTTAGTTGCCCTCCAAGTTAAGTTAAAACCTATTTACTGAACATTTTTGGAAACACAGTCAACTACTAATTAAAAATCGTCAAGCAGTATAAATTATGGCTATTGATACAATACGTTCAACCTTAATTTATCTTTTCAAATTAAAAGAAAATTATATAGAGGAAAGTTTTCTCATTCTTTTGAGTCCAGGTGTGCGCCAAGGTTCCCTGCTGTCACCAATCTTGTTTCTAATAGTACTGGACGATGTTCTCAGTTAAACTTGAAATTCTACAAGTTTTAGCATACAATAACTTTTAGCGAGCATCTGGAAGACCTATTCCGATGGCATATGCATTCTCGCGACATATGTACGAGAAAACAACTCACTGCCATTTGATCTCCTTCGAAAGAAGTATGACTGGGAAATAACATTAAAAAAACGAATAGCCATCTGCTCGTTCAGTGGCAGCAGTATGTAGTTTCATGATAGGCGAATCCAGCAACGAAAAGGTGAATAATTTTACTTATTTAGGCAGAGTCATAGCACCAGATGACAGTACCAATAACGACATCTGTGCTAGAATCAATAAATCGAAATTGAATGATTGAAAATCGCCAGGATGGCGTTAGTTTTATTATTCCAAGTTCATTTTCAAAAAATGCATCTTACGTATGCATAATGCACTGCTTTAAAAGTCAAACAAAATCGTGAATCCTTATTCTTTTTATTAACTTCCAGATTGATGATGATGCAGGCACATTTTAATGTTCATAAATTTGTTGAATGTAAATTTAATTTCAACGAATTCACACTTAATTTGGAATCAGTGCTTTCAGTGCCCTTTCAATGAAATTCTAATGAAAAGTTCTAAAAAGTTGTCTCTACTACCCATGCATTTCTACGAAATCGTAGTTCTATTGTAAAATTAGCAAACTGCTGAGGTTCACCAATATCCTAATTGACAACATTTCAACGAAACCGCCTTCATCGAACTTCTTTTTTTTTCATCTTCCATTTGCTCAAGTCGCTTATCTCCATATTAATGTAGAGATTTAAAACAAATCGCAAACAGAGATATCTAATACTAACAATAAATAATTCAAAATAAACAACAACGAAACTGACACGTCTGAATCAAATTAAATTTTGGCTCAAGTTTATTTTTTTAGCTACCGTTTTTTTTTTTATTACACCAATTTGTTTTTTGTGCTTCTTAATTCTAAAAATTAATATCCCAGAAGGAAAACATATGAGTAATCTAGTAACGAGTGCACAGAGAGCAAAATATTACTTGCCATCCGTTTGGAGTAATAAACGAGCATACAAATTTGTTCGTCTTGAATTTTATTTACATTTAAAGCATATTTTCTTAAAACAAAATTCAATTTCATTATTTTTTCTTAAATTGATTTGTCAATTTGTTTGTACTTTTGGATTCGATAAATCAAATTTAGTACAATTTGAAGCGTATTTTCTAGGAAATCTTCAGTTCTTAAAATACCGCAGAGTGCTGGAAGTTCCACTTGATTTTTAATTTTGGTTTTATTTCAATTGATTTGGAAAAATATTCTTTCTACATTAGCTGTGGCAACTCAAGTACAATTAAGTGCTCAATATTGTTGATATTTATATAAAATATTCGTTGGAACCAACAGTTCCGTAGCTTTGAGAAAATAATTTTTAAAATCAAATTTTATAATCAGTCAAGAAAGGGGCGGATCCTCCCCCTCCCCTTGGTGAGATTTAGTGAGTTCTGACGGGACGCCCTACCTCCCTTCCGTGAGACTTGCCTTATAATTTTTAAGCGTAATCTGCTATAATAATGTATAGTCTCTGCATTAAAAAGTTGATGTGAAATTTTTATTGACCTCTTCTCCCTCTGAGTGAGGTTTGGTGAGATTTCTCCAGACCCCCTCCCCCACCTATTTTGACTCACGTAATTTATGGACGTCCTCAAACAGTATTTCAGCAGTGTTTTTTATAGTTGATTTCCTACGAATGAGGTAGTCCAAAAAAAAAGCGAAAAATATATTAATTTATTCTCTCAGATTTGAAGATTGTACTAGAGGTAATTTAAAAAACTAAGTACAGCTTTACTTTAGCTGACATTTTCGAATTTTTTTTTTTTAGTAGTAACTAGTAGGGAGTGAAAAGCAATAAAAAAATAAGAAGAAAAACTGTCTCTCGGATCTATGTATTTTCGGAGATATAGACATCGGAAGTTGCGGACATAGTTTTTGTAAAAATGATTATAAATTGGGAATCGCTGCATTAAAAATGGAAAATATGGGTGTCATAAGAAAGATAATTCAATGGCCTACACTAATGGTATGCAAAGTTTTGAAATTTGACCTATAGTTTTGGAGATATTACGATTTTTCTGAAATTTTGATTAATTTTTTTAAAAAACCCTTTTTTTTTAAAAAAATGTGTTAATGATATAACTTTTTTAGCATGTTCCCATGTTCCAGAAATTGATTCAGGGGTTCCTGACTTACATATACTTACTTTTAGAAGAACTATACATATTGGCAACGTGTGATTAGGGCCGTCTTTAGAAAAGGAACTGAGCTCCTTCTAGTTCGTACCAAAATTACATATTCATGAGCAAAAACAATAAATAAAGAAAGGTATTTGGAGATTAAAACGCTTTTTCTTAAAATTAACACTGTTATTCGGCGACCTCCCTGAACTCGAGCCCTTGGGTCACAGCACCGAAGGCCCGTACTCAAAGACGGCACTGAAATTGATGGCTACATTACAAATCAATCCGGTCAACAATGACCACAGGTAGCTATAGTAAAACCGTAGTTGATAAAATGGGCACATTGAATACTCAAAACATGAGCACACCGGGAAAAATTACGTTAGCACCTTAATGGCACGGAAATCAACAAAGAATTTGTAATTGGAAAAATGTGCGACCATTCTGTTAGTGGCAGGAAATGGTTTTTTGAACGACGCATTGCTTGGAATGGGAATCGTCATGCAAATTTTATCAACTTGATAGGCGCCCCATAAATCTTTCAATACATCGAGCTCACACTTAACTTAGAATTACGTTGCAATAAAGCGCCTTCGGATACTTCTTAAATTTAACCATTTTTCATAGCATATAACATTCTGTATAACGCAAAAATGTTACATACAATTAACGGACAAAAAATTCTAATGAAATTGTTCAAAATTATCCTATGAATTCTACGGAAACGTAGTTCCATTGAAAATAAACAATTTGTTGAGACTCACCGATTTCTTGATTTGTGCGCCGATGTTTCCAAAGCAACACCTCGCCAAACCCGCCGTCTCCTAACTTTTTCTTCATTTTCCAGTCGCCAAAATTGGTTACTTCCATCATTTTTGCATTTAATAAAAAACCAAGTTATTTAATAAACAAAATTAAACACTACGCAACCGACACGACTGTTATGAATGAAAATTTAATACAATTGTGATTCCTGTCGTTTTCCGTCATTTGACAGTATCGAAAAATTGGATAATGGCAACTGTCAAAATTATCCCAGAGTGCGAAATTTCATCGAAATCTTCTAATGTCAAAATTTTAACATATTGATTTGGTCATGATTAAATCATAATCGTTTTTACATAAAGTTTAACTAATGACTGTTAACAACATTTTTATTGATGAAATTTCAAAATTATAGCTTTAAGTTTTGACTTATTAGCATGAAATGCATGAGAAAAAAGTATTTTGAACAATTGAACTATGCATTTGATTTATCAAATAATACTGACATTTGATGAACATAAAAAAATATGAGAGAGAAGAAGCATTTGGCTACAGATATATACGATTAAAATGTTTAAATAACTTAATAAGATCATATGAAACGCAATAATTTTGACACTTCAAGCATAGTAAATTTTACTTTCAAGAATGCCTTTTGCAGCTTCCATTAGCCATCAGAATCAAATCTTGATTTGACAGTAACTGCCGTACAGGGCTGTCACTGAACAAAAAATTTTCAGCAAAAGCCAAAATAAAAATATCAAAAACTAAACACGTATGTTACATATTTCACAGAAACAGAACCAACTACCTTAAAAAAACGCTTAATTGAAACAGCTTTACAGTCAAAGTTAAGTCACTTAAAGCCCCTTCAGACTATATGAGAAGTCATATAAAAAGTCATATGAGTCGTCAAATATGACAACTCTCATAGTGTGAATATGTTTATATTACACACATGAGTTTTCATATGAGAAAGCATATAACTATTTTGACATTCGATTCAAGTCTATTTGAAAAGAGAAGTCATATGAGTTTTGTGTTAAAAAAATCAGATCTGGTCAAGTTTCTTCGTTATTAAAATACTGGATGGTCATTAATACCCTTACGACGTTTATTCTTTAAAGAAAAACAATTATTTTGAGTTAAATAAATACAAAAACTTACCTGCAGTCTTAATATCAGTCATATAGTATGAACACAATAAAATAAATCTTATGAGATTTGACATATCATATCTAAAAACATACAAAAAAACATACCAAAAAGCATATGACTTCTCACATAGTCTGAAGGGGCCTTTATAGATTTCGATATTCAGATAAAAAACTTTTTAAAATTTTTATCAGTTTTTGAAAGTTTAAGGCATTGTTTTATATATTCTCAGCTTCACACATTGTACATACATATGTATATATGCATATATGTATAGATATCAGATATTTTTTATTTAAAAATTTGTTGATTCAGGGCCGGTTTCACAGTGTTTAGTTAACTAAAGATTTGAGGTTAACTATCCAATTTCAGTTTCATAGCAATTAGTTAACCAAACAAATTTGGCAGGTTAACTATTAGTTAACAAACAGCTGATTGCTTTCAACGAAAAAGAACATAAGAAATAAAAACACAAAGTTTCAAAAAAGCAAATAAGTACCTATATAAATATGAATTCAGATTGGGATTGCAAAGTTCATAGTGATTCAGATATTGAAGTAGTATGGAATATTGCAATTGCTCGTCGAAAAAAAGTATTAAGATCCCGTCCATATTACTTTCGGTAGGTTCCATGCAAGCCGTTAAAATCGTCCACAATGGTCACCCATATTTTTTCCTTCTCGTCTAGACTTTTTGCATTCGAATATGTTTTCAAAGTTGCCGCCCAGCTCCAATTAGTAATTTATTTCGTCTGCCGAAAGTTTTAGAAGTTCTTGTTGTTGATTCCATTTCAACCATGTCAAATGGAAAACAAATGTTTTGTGCAATAAAATAGTAAAGTTGACCTGCAATTACTAACCGATTAAGCAATTGACAGGCAATTTTAACACCTTCTAGAATAAATTATTGTTAATTCTTGACTATAATATATGCATAAAGTTTCCAAAAAATAAATTATTTGTGCAATTATTGCGATGAGGAATGTGAAAATCAAAACTTTAGTCACATCCGAGGACAAGTTATTTTCGTATTAATAAGTTGGTCGTTAGTCGTAGAACTATTGAGTTGACGCTGAGTTCGCAGTACATTTTCAATTAAAAATCCGTCAAGAATACTCAAACTTAAGGCAAATCAAACCTGACACAATCATATGGAGTAAAAAAGCCATTTTATTTAAATTATATAAAAATAATGATAGTTTTTATTAAGTGTACGTACATATTTTTAAAGTAAAATCAATTTAACAAATTTCAGCATAAATAATTATTTTAAAAAAGCTTATTTACATACATTAACTCGTAAAATACTAATTTATTAAAAAATTACTTATAATAACATATTTCTTTAGTAATGCATTTCCACAACTCGTCATGTTGTCATATGATTTCAAATATTTTATGGTGCACCTTAGCATCATATGTAAAAGTTAACAAAATATGATGAGTGTGACACCTTAACCTTAGTTTTTATTTGTCAGTTAATGGTGATAAATTAAAAATAAATTAAAATCTTAACATTAATTTCAAAATTTTGAATGCAAGTTTTTTAAAAAAAGTGAAAAAGTGAGATAAAAGTAAGCTGGACTTACTGATAGTTTTGTTATTTGAAAATTATAAATTTTGAAATCATAGCTACGATCTGACGAAAATGTGAGTTGGCTTAATATAAAATTCAATTTGCTGATGTTTTTAATTACTAAAATTATAGGTTTTTTGAGTTATCACTTTACTAAGCAGCAGTAAATATATAAATTTAAACGGGAAACAGTTCATTGTAGGTGAAATTTTCCAAAATTTTACTTGCTATACTAAGGAATTTTTTGTCCAAAGCGCGCTCAATTGGACCAATCAGCTCATTGGTAAAAACTTCAAAATTCTGATTGATGGTATCGTTAATGACATCACCCAAGGTTTTGTCACCATTGAAGAGATTTTCTAAACGCAATCGTCCTTTTCCAGTACGAATTTTCACATTCAGATCCTTGATTGTAATGTAATCGATATCATTGATACGTTTGACTTCAAATGTTACCCTGACGTACGCGTAGAAGTTAGCTAAAGGGAAGAAGTTGGAAAAAATTGTTTGAATATCAGCACGAAAGTAACAAAGGTGTGATTTACTACTTACTGAAATTTCCAGTGAATGGACCATTACCCTTCAGCGGTAAGGTTAAAATCTGTCCATTTATATCGTAGCTTCCCTCTCCTTGTAGGCGCGGTAAATTCAATTCGAAATCAAAACGTTTTGCATTCTCTGAAGCTCTAGTTTTTAAAATGAAATTATTAATATTTTTATTCTACTGCTATTTCGTAAATGTTTTAACTCACTTAATTTTCTTGATTTCGAAATTTGATGCTCCATAGATGTTCAGCTTTTTTGCCTTAACATTAATACCGGTAGCGCTGCCTTCTAAAATATTTAGGTCCCCAATATAAAGTGGTTCCATTGCGGGTACATTTAGTTCTTTAATGCCATCCCTGAGGTAGGGTCTCAAATTATGTACTGATTCCTTAACACACTCGGCTATTTTAGGATCATTACGCGAACAAATTTTTATGTAATCAGCTATGGGAAAAATTTAAAATTTTTTAATGACATGAAATTTAAAGAATGCTACTGTTTACTACTTACGCATTACAACGGCATGTGATGTGCTAAGTGCTCCAAGAGCCAGCAAAAAAGTGAGTATAAAGTATTTCATTGTGTAGTAGAGTTAGCTATATAAATAAGAATTAGAAGTTTTATTTATTTAAGAATTTTCGTTTAAGTAAAGACAAAATAATAAGAGTAAACATGGGCAGTAAGTTATAAGCCGGGCAATAATTAAAGAGAAAACACATGAACATAACTATACATTAGATCAGTGGTGGGCATGGAAATCTAACAAAAGAGCTAAACAACAACATCAAGCAACAACAAAGAAAATTTTAAAGTTTTTTGATGTCATTTCCAAATTCACCAAGATCACAAAAAAAAAAAATCAAATTGCACTACAAACAAAAATAATTGCTTCATTCGTCAAGACACAATGCGGCGCCTTTGTGTGTTGTTTTTGTTTTATTTGAATTCAAGTCAACGCTGTGCCTCAATAGCGTTGAAACTCTTCGAATTTTTTTTCGCTTGCTTGTGAGTCGAATAACGGCTCGGGAAATGAGGGCGGATAGGGACACAACGTGCCCACTACTGCATTAGGCTGTTCTTTTAATCGAGCGTTACATCAATATTTTTGTTAAAAATTAAAATGTTTGAATTAAAAATTAATTTATTTTCGCACAGTTGCCTGGCTTAAAAATTAATATGAGTAATTAAGAGAATAAAATAATAAGAACTACAAGTACGAATTAAAAGACTTGAATGTTTTGAGACAAACTCGAGTAAAACAAAAAGTTGCAGTAGAGGGAGAAGCTGGTAAAAAAGCAAAGCTCCTTAGGTACTGGATTGGTTTTCATAAATGAAGTGTTACTTTTATTTTTTCGAAATATGTTCGTTGGGCGTGCTGTAGGCAAATCATTAAATCTGTTGTTCATGTTTGAGTTGTTATTAGTCCACTAAGAGCCCACTTTTCGATTTTTTTGCAACAATCGATGGATGCACATTAAAAATATGTACATTAGACCGGGTCGATTTGTATGAAGCAAAATAAAGTCAGTGAGATACCGACTTAAAGGTTAGAAGGGCCCTTAATAACGAAATCTGCATAATTTTTTTTTCGTTCCGAGATAAACCAATGGAGCACTTTTAATTCTCCTGAAGATCGTATTTGGCTTAAAAAACATGTTTTTTGCTCGTAACTCTTATTCTTTAACAGAATTTTTATTTTTCAAGCAAGTTCGGGTATCAATTCTGTGAAGAAATAAAAGTTACGAGTAAAAAACACGTTTTTTTAGCCAAAAAGGACCTTCAAGAGAATCAAAAGTGCTCCATTGGTTTTTCTCGAAACGAAAAAAATGACGCATATATCGTTTGTAAGGGTCCTTCTAACTTTTGAGACGGTGTCGGGATGAATCTAAATTTCCAACCGGTCTAATGTACATGAAGCATTACATGTTAAATAAAGAAACTGGACACTCCTTTCTAGGCTTTGAGGATACAGTAATCACTAAATGATAAAACACTTGAAATTTTTTTTAAAAGACTAACTAACTTCTAATATTTTATGTTTTCCAAACTTTTTTTCGTAGAGTTAATATTTATAAAATAAAATTATGATTTTCAAATACTATCCACAAAACAAAACAAAAATCAGCAAAATCGGAGACCTTAAAATCCTTTTTGCAAAAATGACCCATGCATTCTTGTAGAGTTATGTAAGTAATCATCTTCATAGCAAATTTTGAGGTCAGGATTAAAGTTAGCAACAGCTCTTGAAAAGTTGTTATGTCTTAATTCGATTAAGAAATTACTATTTATGTATACACTTGTACGATAGTCCCCATTGTGTTTCATACAAAAACTAAAAATTCATTTAAATTTCAGTAATGACCTATGTATACCATATAAAAAAGTCCGATTCTTAACTGTCAATAAAAATTTTTTCAAATTATTTTACGGTGCATTATTTATTTTATAAATTTAATGTTTATTGATTTACTACGCTTTAATAACTTTGCTTTGCAATAGAAATTATAATTTAGTAATTTTTACACAACATCATAAATTAATGATTGCCAATAAATTTAAGTAAATAAAGATTTAATTGCTTAATTTTCTCTTATTGCAAAATTTGTTAAATCTTATACGCTTTTCAAGGACAAAATTGTGTTTCAAACGTTTTGCCTGAATAAATACATACATGTGGTGTAAGAAATTATATCTAAAATTGAATAGAGTTGAATAGCAAATTGTTGAATTGGAATAAAATGAGAAATTTATATTTTAAAATTTGACATAAAACAAAATGGTAAACTACTAACGTGACCGGTGGAATTTTTTTTTGCAAATTTCTGCCCTCTCGAGCTCAACCCTGATACTAAAAATGCACCGAGATCTATCGATATTTTCTATCGATATTTCAGAACAGAGCCATAAAGGTCTTTCATCATAAGTCTCTAATAAGTTCGAAAAAGAGTTCATATGTGAGCGAACTAAGACACAACGGGTACACTGGATTTGTTTGAATATTACAAACCTATATTTCATATAGAGCAATTAAATATTTAATTGAGTCAAACATAAAATGTTTCAACCAATACTTACCACTATTTGATTCAAATATAATATGTTTGGCTCAAATAAATATTTGATTGCTCTTTATGAAATATACGTTTGTTATATTCAAGCAAATTGTTTTCACAGTGTAGCTACAAGACACTGTACAATCAAGAGAAACAAAAAGTAGAGCTGGAATGTCAAGAATCGGAATAAGTGATGCAGTTTTTGTCAGAATTGTTCATAAATCAAACATTCTTCTATTGGCTCCATAAGTCTTATATTTTTGGGATGAAGTGGGTTGGTAACACTCATTTTTACTTTCTGAAGAAACTATCACTATCTTTATGTAGCTTTGCAGTGGCATTTAATAGGCTTATTAGGCTTAGTGAATTTAAATGACAACACAAATTTTTAGGGAAAACAAAGCGATTCTCTAGTTTTTTCTGCTTTTCGCACCAAAACATTTAACTTCAGCGTATTAGAGTCTCTAGAAACGCCCACTCCTGAATTTCTTTTATTTTATTTTAAAAAGGTAATATCAAGGGTTATGGTTGATTTCGTTTCCATTGTGGAATTATTTGTCTTTAGATAGTTTTCGATGAAAAAAAAGAAGCTGACAACATTTTTGTCTATAGCACTCCAAAATTCTTCGGAAGTAAGTCCGATCACTCGGTTTGATCAAAACTTTTTTTTTCTATATCCATGTCGTTTTTTGTGCCTCAGGAAAGATAAGCAATTTTAATAGCACGTTTTTGTGGATAATGCTTAAGTTGTTCATATAATTGGGATTTGGTGAAATTGCCTGACATTTTAAGTTGGCTCGCACCTTTTAGATCATTAACAAAAATCGTACATTTTTACTTTAGTAAAAAAACAAAAACAAACTATAATATAAAACATTTTGAAAGGCTGAAACTGGCCGTTAATAATTTTGAAATTGAAATAAATTAAACATTTTCTATATTCACATTCAAAAAAAAAATTGTGACCGAAAAGCCCACAACGTATGGTTTATCCTAATTTTGAATTTCATATACCACAACTAATGTTTTTATTGAAATTTAGATTTTTTGAAAACATTTCCCACATTTGATGTTAAAAAAAACTCGCGTTTTTAAAAAAAAAAAAAAAAATTTGACATTTGAACCTATGTTAAGCCGCCATATCAATGTTTATGTTTCAGTCATGCTATATTTTTTAAAAATGTTTGCTGTTTCGTGTGTTTTTAAGAACTTTTTAAGACACAATTGTATTTTACTAAAGTAATTTTTTTAAATATGTATTTTGTCGCAAATATTTTTCACTAACTTTTAATTAATTGATTTTGTAGTAGCTTAAGTTATAAATCCTTAATATTTATTTATCACAAGGATTCTTTGGCACTTTTACTCGCGGTAGCAAATAACAAAATATATTAATAATGTAAGAAAAATGTAAGGTATCTCCTTAAGTTCGTAAATGCTTTTCAAAATTTTGTAGCGAACGCGTCCTAAAACCAAAAGCGAACTGATTCTCAAACAGCTAGTGCAACGACATTTTATAGAAATTCTAAAATAAAAATTTGCTTACACACAAATGTAACTAAATACAAACAGTTCTATTGAACAGACGAAAAAAAAAAAAATCCAAATATCGCATTAAGCTTAAGATTCTATAGCTAACGAGCGCTTAGAGCCAGTATCTCATAGATGCAAAGTCGGTAAGCACTTAGAGGCACACGAGCGCGAGTTGACAAACTCAATAGCACACCAACACAAAAATCAAATTGCTGAGAACTTGGGTTATTTTACGCATTGATTAAAGGCATTTTCATTATAAAATCAATTTCACTTGAATCAACAGACCAGCAGGTACTCAGGTACGGCCGCTTTAATCAATTTTCTTCGTATTCGGAAGTTGGTTGCATCGAAAAAGCTTCGGAAGTCAATGTGCTATATATTAATTTATTGCCCATTTTGTCGTCTATATCGACTATATCTCTGTAGTGGTATTAGTAGTATTGCAATGATAGATTTCTTCTGCTCATTATTGCGTTGTGCTGTTGTGATAATTACCATCACAGACAAAATAAATCACGGCACTGTCTAATTTTTCATGAACTGTACTGCGCCTGATACGCTCTGTGTCTTACAAACAATAGGGAGTAGCTGATTATATCATGTTGACGTGTCACTTTAATCGGTGATCATGACGAGCAGGTGCTATTTAACTACTCGTGCTGACAGTGCGCTTGGTGAGGAAAGGCACGCAATCATCAAATTTACATCACTAAAGTTACATTACGACAGTCGTCATAGATACAAATTACAAAATTTTTCAGAAAAGTTGTGATTGTCTTTTGAATGAAAACTGTAAATAGATGAACTGTCAAATAATTAATTATAAGGGGTTTTAATGCGCTCCCAAGGAAGCAGAAGTGCTTTTATCATTGCATTCAATTTAATAAAAAAAAAAAACATGACATGCTTGGAGGCATAGTTTGCAAGTTGTGAGAAAATATATCCTTGAAAGCACAATGGATATTGCAGGGAAGCAAATCATATGCGAAATATGAAAAATATACCCAGTAGACCATTAAATGAGCTAGTTTCTCAATTTTCCGAAAGTTTTCTTAAATTCTCCACTTTTAGTCAGATGTTCTCTCTAAGGCCTGCAAATGTGTGTGGCTTGTTCATCGAAAGTAGTTTGATTTAGATTGGCAAAACGGCATGATGTAGCTGTTGATCAAGGTTCAATGACGACCTCGAGTCACAACAGCAGCACTGCCGACGCTGTCCTCGAAAAAAATATGGGCTCCGGAAATACTGTACCAAACAGTGACTTTGAGAGTGTGATGACTATTGCATTACACGCTGATCTTCAGATTTTCTTTAAACACTGAGAAAAAAATTAACTAGGACCTGGTTAATTCAACTAGGAAACGTAATGTTTTGGTGACAAGTGAAAATCTGGTTATTTCAACCAGAAATCTGATTGAAAATAACAAAAATTAATCTAGTTATTTCAAAGCTATATTTGGTTAAAAAATTTATTCACATTTTCTTGGACAGTTCGAAATCCAAGCCCAAAAGATTATTCTCATTTAGTTGGCCTCGCCGTTTCTATGACAATTTCCTAGCACCCCCATCGACGTAATACCACACTTTCGTCCAAATTGACCCAACTTTAGTTTCCTTTGTATTTGGGACAAATTTTAAGCAAAAAAGTTCACTACACCATATGGCTACAATAAATTTCGAGCCCGCGAGTTTTTATTTGAAGTATTTAAAACTATTCAAACTGCTTATGCTGCCATCTGGTGACAGTATTCAGAATTTTACAGTTTCTCATTCTCTTCCTCAACTCGTAAGCAATAAAATGACGTTTTTTTTATTCAAATCGGTGAATTAGTTTCGGAGTTATTCAAGTTTAAACAAAACTGTTGAACAACTCATGGCTGCTGTTTGCCTAATGTTTTATGAAATTTTCAATATTAAAAACTGAAGCTCGCTAGTAACAGCAGCAGGGAAGAGTTGTTCAACAGTTTTGTTTAAACTTGAATAACTCCGAAACTAATTCACCGATTTGAATGAAGAAAACGTAATTTTATTGCTTACGAGTTGAGGAAGAGAATAAAAAACTGTAAAGCTCTGAAAACTTTCACCAGATGGCAGTTCAAGCAATTTGAATAGTTTTAAGTACTACAAATGAAAACTCGCGGGCTCGAAATTCATTGAAGCCAAATGGTGTAGTGGACTTTTTTGCTTAAAATTAGACAAACTTTCAGAAAAATAGAGTTTCCGGACTAAAAAATATTTCTCCATACAATTTAATCCGCCCTAATGTTTATACAGTTGATGTCGTATATATATAATTCTGAAAGCAAAAAAGTAATAACGAATCATAAAACATTATTTAGATTTCATTCATTACGTACGCCGAAAAATATGCAACATTTTCATTACAATGAAATCTAAAAAAATTTTATGATTCGTTATTACTTTTTTGCTTTCAGAATTGTATATATAAACGTCAAATTTGAACACATTTCTATAAAAAAATTCAATGTTTACCAGCTTTGTAGTTATTTGCTGTTTAATTTACAAATTTCCTTGTTAAAAATATTGAAACACAAAAAAATCAACTGGAAATAAATTAACATGCTGTCTGTTTAAAAAATCAGGTGAAAGCGCGACTTGTCTCTCATGACGATTTTTAAAGGAAAATCATTGTCATCTAGGTCGAGGTTTTGGAAGGCTTGGCTGTAATTTATACGTGATTGCCAGCAGACAAGAGCAGAGAGTTTTGTCCTTGATCTCCTGTCGTCAAATTTCTTTTGTACACAGATAACGAAAAAAAAAAAAGAAAAAAAAAAACTCTAGAGTTAGCGTCTGCAACGCTATAAAAATAGTTCAAAAGTGTTTTATTGCAATTTTTGGAAAAAAATTGAAACCTGCGAGGCTCCCTTACTGCGTTAGGCCCCATGCAACAGCATGAGTTTGGCATCCCTAAGCCCGACTCTGGACAAGAGCATTGGCAACACTGCACTGTAAAGACCATATTGTGATGCTCAACTGCGTGGCCCTTCGTGTGATTGATGTTTGACGGTTCAAGAGAACATATCAAGACATTGCAGCGATTTTCTGAACTGAACGGCTGCTTTGGGGTTGGCCAAATCTACAATTGTCCCTTGTTTAGCAATTCCCACATTGAACCATATCACCGTCAGATTATTCGTCAATAACGGGAATATAGCGTTACATAACTTGTCAACGTCTGCATCTGTTTACTTCACAAATGTCAAAAGCGCACGTTCATAAGTCACCATATATAAAACTGAGAGCATCTTCTGATAGGCTGCTGAATTTTGCACCACATTATAAAGAGGGGTAGAGATGCAAGAATTAATAAATGCCCGTCCCTATTTCGGACGTATGGTAATAGTTGAGTTTAGAGTTTATTTTTGTAGCCTTCTATGTATCAGCAAAACTTTTCATACCAAGTCAGGAACTTCGCTTGAAAAGTGTTCCTAATACAGAGTTTAAAAGTGCTTGCTGGTGTATGGGTTGCCATGCCCACATTTCGTCCAGTACTTCCCTCTGTCAAGAAATGTTTCCGTATAAAGTTTTAATAAAATAAAATTGTATTTGTATCACCAAATATTCCCTTACTAAATTTGGTTATATTTTGGGTTTTATTTCACTCAGTAAAGCGTAAAGTTTAACTGTGAGGGAGATGTATCGAAATAAAATATATTCTAGGAATGATGATCCTATTTTTAAAATATTTAAGATAGGTCTCATTCCCGAAATAAGTACTAAAAAACTCAAGTTTTAAGTCTCAAGAAATATTAAATAATTAGCTTATAAATGAGTCTAAATGTTCCATGCGTTACAGCAAAATTACCCTAAAATAAAAGTTTTATGATAATTTGTGGAAAACTTATTTCCTTGAGCTTCTTTCGGTCTTTGAGTTATTCGAATTGAAAAACAAAAATTTTCTTAAAACATTTCACCCGAACTTTCGCCCGTTGGATTCAGGCTTCTTCAGGGGTTATTGGTCAACATAAAATCCGCATTTAAAAGTTTTAATATTTTATTTAATATTTTATACCAAACAAATTAAAACATAACATTTCTACTCTGAAAAATACAAGTCTCCTCGATCAATAACGTAATAGTTACGTTTCGCAAAAATGTTTTAAGTTTTAAATAAGTAACAAAACATATATTCAGTCATAGCAATTTATCCCATTTTTCATTGCACGCAGATCTTGCGTGTTATTAAATTTTCATTTAAATAACAGCAATAAAAAAACAAAGCGACGAAGTCTTTTCCTCAAGATAACCCTTAATTATTCATACTTAAAATAACAGCGATTACATATAACATTATACGTAATGCTTAACAGTTTTCTGTTACTCAACGCTAGCACTGTTAACTACTCTTAACAGTGCAGCCGTTTGATGTTAAGTTGTTACTCCAGTTAGGTGATTTTCTTTAGATCATTCATTTCTTTGAATTTTTTAATTATATACCCAAAGAAAAGTTCTTAGATAAATGCAAATACTTCTAATTATTATTTTACATTTTTCAAATTAATTTTAGTTATAACTTATATTAACATGTAGGGAAATTTATATTATCAGTAATAGAACTATCGGTTAATTAAATGGCATAATGGCAATTCTTTTTAAGCGTTATTTTTTATTATATTTCATTACATAGTAGGTGTAAAACGGCTGGTCATTAATAAATTTAATAGTTTTAACGCCGTACACGTTTAATATTCAGTATTATGCATATTAAGTTAAGCATTTGTTCAATCGTTCTGTAGCGCTGAAATAAAATCAAAGGTAAATCCAAAATGTGACGTCAGCATTTCTTAAACTCGTGAATACAGCGCTGTATGCTGTAGTAACCATTGAAAATCGTCCATAATAAAAAAATGCATAATGGTTTTCCTTATGTTAGTTTAAAGAGAAAACATGGTTTTGTTTGAAATACCCAAAGGTATACAAAAAAATTTGGTTTTACATTAAGTAGTAAAATTGCTCGCGTGGGAAAGCCACGTAAAAAATGATATTTTCGCGTTTTTAGCATTCGAGTATTCTAAACTTTTATAAAGTTATGTTCTTAATGTTGGCATAAAGTGTGCCATAACTGTAGGGGTGAATGAATGAATGAACTACTGATAGTAAGACAAATAAGTAGTGCGGCACACAGTGGTTCGACTCCATACAAAAGTTGCATAAAAAACTTAACTTTGTCAGTAACTTAAATTTTGATACATTTAACAAATATAACATAAGAATTACGAAAAAAATATTTGGGAAAGTTGAAGTTCCCAGCGGCAAATCGATGAAGTACTCTGAATTTTCATATATGAAAAGCTATACCCTTTGAGTTGTATGTTTCACAAATGAAATTGTTACTGTGATATTTTGTTTATTTGTTTGCTGGCTGCCTGCTTTGTATGTGGAGCTGTAGGCAGTCTGCTTGCTGGCTACCTGCTTTGTATGTGGAGCTGTAGGCAGTCTGCTTGCTGGCTGTCTGATTTTTATATGGAGATGTAAGGGGTCTTGCCTGTTGGCTGCATATTTTGTATGTGGAGATGTAGGCAACTCGGTAAACTATACAGGCACTTGGTAAGCGATGTTTTAAGGCAATCTGCCTTTCCCTTGCTACACATTGTATATAGAGATGTAGGCAAGCTGTCTACAAAGCGGCCATCCCTTTGTTAAAAGCATTTACAGTTGTGGCTGGGGTAGCTATTCATCGATGTTGTGTATAACATATTTGCCGCTGGGTTTATTTGTTACTTCGAATAAGAGAAAACCTGCGAATAGGAGAGAAAAGTAAATTCCCAGACGTAGTTTCTTATTGACAAGTTTGAGTGTATTTGAAATTACTCTTTTTAAATTTTGCACTAAACACTTTTTCACTTTGAATCATATATGAAATAACTATAATAGTAAAATAATAAATATGAAATAACTTTGAGCCATGATCCATTAAATTTAAAGAATGCATCAACTACTCTACATCCTCCTTTTGTAGCAAAGCTTCCAAAATTAGATTGAAGCCATAATAACTCTCAAAACTTTCGACTAAAAAACAAATTAGGGCTAAATCATTAAAACCCCCACAAAATACCAATTTGAAGATTCGTTTTCGTCAAATGTATTAGCGTGTCAATGATGAAATCCGCTCTTGTTGGGACCATTATTTTTACAATATAGACAGAAAATATTAAGACAACTTGAGTGAAGAGTTTCCACTTTTCAAAAGCATTGCTCCAAAAAATGCTTGTGACCAAGTTAGTGCCATTTTTTTTTTTACAAAAAAGGCTCGTCGGTATTCTGAATTCAATTAATATGAATTTAATGAATATTTTGGTATAATTAAGCCTTCGCAGTCTAAGCCAACTGAACCTTGTAGCTGCTGATTTCTTGCTGGTTAATTTTTAAATTTTCTATTTCCGGATTAGGGGACGTCCATACATTACGTGAAATAAAATAGGGGGGGGGGGGTGGGGGTAAGAGGTCCGGAAAAATCTCACCAAGGGGGAGGAAGGGTCAATAAAAATCTCACGTCAACTTTTTAATGCAGAGGCTATGCATTAATATACCAGATTATATTTAAAAATTATGAACCAAGTCTCACGGAAGAGAGAGGGGGGTCAGTCAATACTTACCAAATCTCACCAAAGGGAGGGGGGGGGGGGATCCGAATTTTCAAAAACACACCTCACGTAATTAATGGACGGCTCCTTAGAGATCCTTCAGTTAATAAAGTGCAATGATGATACTTCTAACATTGTGCTGAAGAATATTGGATTTAATGTAGTTGTAGCGTTGTCTCTGGAAATTATGCGCGCCATTTTTTTAAAACGGAAAAATCGAAAAATTATAAAAAGTGGGATAGTAAAATATTTTGAGAAAGTAAAATTTGTTGATCCACTACAGTTTGGATGCAGATAGGATTGTTCAAAAGAAAACGCTGTTTTGGGTTTTGTACCAAGGCATACAAGACAAGTTTATACTGGGATTTTTGTCGACATCATTATCAGTCATGAACATCGAATGTGTAAAATCGAATGCAAAGAGTGAAGGTAGCGACAGTTTCAACGATTCTATGGTCATCGTACTGCTAGGTCCTTAGCCCTGTTTTGTTTTCAATATAAACATATATATTTCATTTTTACTCAACCGTTTAAGGGAAAAGCTGAAGCATTAGCGGATGCGGGGTATTTCAATCAGTAGCTTCAAAAGTTGGACCTTGTTTTAACTTTTCATTTGCCAATATGTACAAGCAAAACATTTTACTTTGCAAAAGCTCTAATAGAGCTCTCTATAAGAGTATTGTCCTATGCGATTCAAGCTATTTTAAAATTGCAAAAGTAGGCAGCTTTAAGTACTTACATAGTCTTCACAATAGATAATAATTTAAACTGGAATGAGCACCTTTCTAATATTTGAAAATATTTGCTTCAAACTAAGTATTCGTATTTTCGTAGAGCCTTAAAAAATACGTTCTAAATTAGAATATGGAATAAGCTTTTAGAGAGATAGGCACCTAAATAAAATGCAGAAATAAATTGTGCTGCATTAAAAAAATTTGCAACTGTTCTCATTTAACCCAATCCATGAAACTATTGAGAAGAACAAAAATTCTACCATTCAGAGATCAATTTTTTTAAAATTCTGAAAATATTTTTAATTGCGAAGTAATCTAGTCTCTGTGTCTCTCCACTTGTTTTTGCACTAATCACATAAATATACTTAGGGGGAGGGAAGAAAGGGGTGGTTACCCCGGGAGCTAAAGTTTGGGGCCAGCAAAATGGTCCTCGTAATATGAAATTGAAATTTTATTTTTAATACAACTAACGAATTCTTAAAAGTTGTTAGTTTAGGAAATAAAATTTTGTGGCTTAAATTTTTTGGCGGTAAATTACTTTTACGCCTCGGGCGCTAAATGTGCATGCTACGCCACTGACTACACAGTTTCGAAATTCTTACACTGTTCTATTATGTAAGTTGCTTAACAGCCTACCCGGCTGTTTAATTCTGTTTGTTTTATAGTTTTGTATTAACTGCTCAAATAATATAATTTATTGATATTATTTTGCCAGCATTTTTTATCTGTGTTTTTTTTTAATTTTTTGTTGTTTTATCAGTTTACTAAATGTCCACCCCACATCTAATTAATTGATAAATGTGACATTTATTACTATTCTAATATTTAAAATAAACATATCATTTAGTGTTCTCTATAAGCTGAAAAATTGTTAAACAAGTATGCTTGGGTATAAAGTTTTTTTATTGTTAACAAGAAAATAATGAATAATTGAAATGAAAAAATTAAATTTTGATAGATATCAATTGGAAGTTGCAATGCTATATTATGAGTATTCAAATAAACTTTCATCTTTTTTTTTATTTGTTATTCCCATAACGGAAAATATTCTTTTTTTTACCAAACAATGGAGAAAGGTGGAAAATAGATTTTGAAAATCACTCGAGGTGGCCTCGAATGCTTGATGAGAGCGTTTTTGACCCATTTCATTTTTTTTTTTTTTAAATATTTCCATGAAATGTGTCAAAATTATTTTTAATCTTTTCCCTTCGATTGGAGCGAAAAAAAACCCAGCAAAATTTGTCAACGAAATCCCCGAAAAATAAGCACTTCCACATTGGTTTTTATTTTGGAAATGTTGAAAATTTTTTGCCTATGCCTTAGCATTGGGATTAAAAAAAGTTCTCACAAAATTTTATCTTCCTAGATCAAGGCTGTGAACTTACTTACTTACTTGGGTGGCCATAACAACCCGTTACCGGGTTACGGCCGACCTCAAAAGCCCTCTCCAGGCGCCTCTACTTTGCGCGCGCCTTCTCCAATCATTCACACCAAGCGTGGATAGGGTTTCCTCGGCTTGGTCTTTCCATCGGAGGCATGGTCTTCCTCTTCGTCGTCGCCCAGCGGCTTCCGCATCAAACACCTTTTTCGCCGGAGCTTCTTCGTCCATACGCACAACATGTCCCAGCCAGCGCAGATGTTGGATAGTGATGCGCTTGACTATGTCAATGTCAGCGTAGAGCTCGACGGTAGTCATCGCCGACGCGAACAGGACCGAAGATTTTGCGAAGAATTTTTCTCTCAAATTCCCCAAGCGTAGTCTGCGACACACCCCATGCTTCTGCGCCGTAAAGTAGCACGGGTAAGATGAGCGTCTTGTAGAGTGTCAGTTTTGTCGGGCGAGAGAGGTCTCTACTACTCAATTGCTTACTGAGACCATAGTAACACCTATTAGCAAGAGTTAGTCTTCGCTTTATCTCCAGGCTGACATCGTTTTGAGTGTTCACAGCGGTGCCAAGATAGGTGAATTCCTTGACAACTTCGAAAGTATAGTTGTTCGCAGTAACAAAGGATCCAATACGCCGCGTCTCCCTGTTTGTGGACAGCATATACTTTGTTTTGCCCTCGTTCACCGTCAAACCCACTTTCGCTGACTATTTTTCGATAGCATAAATACTAAAAAAAAAGATAATAACTAAACACTTTTATTTGAGCATTTTTTACTTATTTTGAGATTTTTATATAATTTTGAATAAATATTTTAAGTATACATTTGATTAAAGCTAAGACTAATAAATAAACTTAATCTCTTAGAATTAAAGCTTAATTCTTTTAGCAAGTTATTGTAAATTTATCCAATTATCCAAAGGAATCTTTGCAAAAAGGCGATCCATGAAATTACGTATGACTAGCGTTAGTTTAGTTCGCAAGGCGGGCTTCATTTCCTTAAGTAATTCTTGTGCATTTGAATTTATGAAGAGATTTAAAGCAGCTTCTATAGATTTTAGGAAAAAAAAAAATAAGTTTAAAATTGAGACAGTAAAAAAATAACTTCTACGCACGTATCACAGAATTTCCATTGGCTATATTGTTAACGCCCATTTGTATGCTCTTGACATTGAAATCCATCTTAACGCTATCTACCGTCAAGAATGTACGTCCGTCTTCGCCTTCGTTTGGTAATGCCTTGAAATAGATTTTAGCCTTGACGCCCTCTGGAAAAAAATTTTAAGTTATTAACATTTTTAATATATTAAATTTATTAAAATTTTAACTCGCTAATAATTAAAGATTATTTACTCACCATATTCACCCCAATAATCACCGGCACCTGATGCTTTAACCAATATGAGAACACCACTTGATCGATATTGTGCTCTGACTTTGATGCGTGGTATTTCACAAGTCAACTGGAATTGTAGAGTTTCAAGATCAGAGCTAGAAAAAAATAAGAAAATTTGTTATTTATGCGTTTGCTATAAGAAACTTTAAAGAATATATTCATAATAAAATTCTTGAAGAAGGCGTCATCGAAATTAATTGAATCCCCATTAGCTGTGATCAATTTCAGTATGTGACACCTCAATGTCTGCAATGATTTGAAAAACCAAATATAAATTTTCATAACCTTGATATAAAATCATGCATATCATTGAAAGAACGAGCAAAAAAAAACTCCACTTTGAGTAACAAGAGTTACTCGTTTACTACGATATAATAAAACAATAGGGTAATTCACATGTTAAACAAAGCTGTTTCAAGAATTACTCGAAAGGCTTTTCATTACTTTGCTTTTTTTATAAAAGTATATGCTATAAATCTTAAAACCGTATTATATTTTTATTGTAACCGTTCAGTACAGTAGCTGTAAATACCAAACAAAAATATAATTATTACAAAAGACAGCCAGCAAGTTGTGCCTTGACTTTAAGTTACGTTTCAAACCCATCAACAGTAATCTTGTAGGCTTGGTGAAAATTTATCGATATATCAAAATATAGATACCTCAAGGAACATCATTATCAATATTTTTAAGATATTTTTGGCAAACGATATATCGATATCAAATTTATCATATTGCTTTGTGATATCGGTTGATGCTGGAATTATTTTTTTGAATTTTTTTCGTCTTTTTTTCCGAATTTCGATTGAAAAATAAAAACTGTCTTTAAAATTAATCTAGTTGCGGAAACATTGATATTTCTTTCTCTCTTACTTTCATTCATTTTCTCTCTTTCTCTTATTTTCTTTTGTTTTCTGCATTCGAGTGTGGTGGCACTGTCAGACAAGCTGTGCCAAATTCGAGGTAAAAGATGGTCCACAAATTTGCTCAAAATCCGCGTTGTTTTCTAAAATGAGTGCGGAAAACAATAAACTAGATTTTATATCGTATTCCACTAAAGTTTATAACACAGGTCGACATTTTTCATACCCTAAGGCTACATTATACATTTCCGCTACGCTGATTTCGAATCTGACCTCAGATTTGCTCTATCACAACAGGTTTTTGAGATATCATAACCTAAAAGTGCTAAAAACAGTTTGTTTTTCGATATATTTGGGAATATATTAAAAATTCCAATTGCATTTTACAGGGAAATAGTATAACTTTTAGTTAGCGTTACAAGTTTTGCAGAGAAAAGCTAATTCATTGTAAAATATATCAATAAATGTATCGTTTATCGTAATTTTTTGCCGATGTATATCGGTCCGATATTGATCGGAATGAAAAAATATCGATAATATCGATTTCCGATATTTAATAAAATATCAACAAGCCTTTAATCTTGGCCATGTACTAACGGGTGTTTTTTTAGAGGTTTGTTTTTCGAATAGAGATAAAACTGGCATTTTATGGTCAAATCTGGCAACTCTAATGTCATTTATGTTCAGTTTGGTTTGCCATTTCATCATGAACAGGTTGACAAAAGAACAACGCTTGCAAATCGTGCAAATTTATTTCGAAAATAATGGTTCAGTTCGCGAAGTTTACCGCAAGCTCCGTCCATTTTATGGTCGACATAATCGTCCATCAGAGCAATTAATTCGGTTAACCATGGGTCGTTTTCGCACTACGTTTACTCTATGTGATAATACGCATCCGCAGAGACGTCGAACAGTGCGCACCGAAGAAACAATTGCCGCTGTAGAGCAAAATGTTGAAGAGGACCCGAATGAATCGATTCGCCACCGTGCACAGCAATTGGAGCTTTGTCCATCAACTTTATGGAAGATTTTGCGCAAAGATCTTGGCTTGCGACCTTACAATTTATAGAGCCATGATAACCGACTATTTTGTTCCCGAATTTGATGGCATGAGTGTGGATGAGTTGTGGTTCCAACAAGACGGCGCTACATGCCACACAGCGCACGTCACAATCAATTTATTGAAGGAAACATTCGATGAGCGCATAATTTCGCGGAATGGACCAGTCAATTGGCCACCAAGATCGTGTGATTTGACACCATTGGATTATTTTCTTTGGGGATATGTGAAGTCGCTCGTCTACGCCAACAAACCAGAAACGTTAGGGGACTTGGAAGCCAACATTCGTGGCGTTATTGCCGACATACGGCCCCATATGCTCGAAAAAGTGGTTCAAAATTGGACCTGTAGAATTGGCTTTATTCGAGCCAGCCGCGGCGGCCACATGCCCGAAATCATATTTAAACATTAATGGCATAAAATTATCCTTCCAATAAAGCCAAATTGATGGACATTAAAACGGTTTTCTTGTGTTTTATTTCAATTCGAAGCTCTATACCTCTAAAAAAAACACCCTTTACAAAAAGCAAGCTAGTGCTATGTTGCTTTTTGTATAGACATATTAAGAACTATAACAAAAATCAAAACTAAGTACTGAAAAAATATAATAATTAAAACCATGTGAGAAATTGCATGCAAAGAGAATCGTTGTCTTTTGTGGCTATAAAACTTAGACATATTGTAGAGCAGAAAATCTGTTGCATCTGAAAAACCTTTCACATTGGCATCAAATACTATCAGTTTTTCATTTATCTCGTTTTTGAGTTAAAAACAGAAGAGTCACTACTTCCATGTAAACGAAGCGTCATACAAAAACGATTCAGTTCTAGCTCTCTACAAAAAGCAGCATCGTTTTCACGTTTGTCAAGTGACCGTAATTGACCCGAAATTTGATGCCAAAGCCGTGGCCTGAAATAGCCGGGAAGCTCCAAAATTTTGTTGAACCAAATTTTTTTTTTTTAATATTGCTATTGGGTTTTTGAGGTAAAAACTATTTTATTTTCTGAGAAGGCCGGGAATTGCTTCTTTCACACTTGATAACCCTGACCACAAAAAAAAAAAAAAAAAAAAACTGATGCTATTGACTCAGACTTCAATTTTTTCGTGAATATGCCAAAAAACTCAGACCCCAGCTGTTAAAACAAAGAATCAAAAAGTAAACAACTACAAAATGGAATCTCCAAGCGAAGGTAGTTTTATTTTATAAAATTTATTCAATTTAAAAAAAAAAAAAATTATAAAAGGAAGGTATAATGGACACACCAAGCATGATATCTTCTTGTAGAGATATGAGTAGGGCTTGCCAAGTGGCCGTTTTTAACGCTGCCAGGCCGTTAATTGCATATCAAAGTCGTGGGCCTTGTAAGAAAACCGTTAATTAAAGGACTTTTGTTATATGTACTTAATTTTTTTTTAAATTTGGTTACTAAATGATGATTAATAATGATTAACTTAAAAAAAGGCCATCAATTTTTTCCCAAAAAAAAAAAAAATGTACATTTTTTATCAAAAATTATTTTATTTTAGGATGTTAGGAAGGCAATTAGCTCCTTCTTTTCAACTTGGTAACCCTAAGTGGGAAGCTGGTTTTCTAAAACGCGATACAAAAATTATTAAAAATGGTCCGTTTTTGATGCCAGTGTGAAAGCTAATGTACTGTGCTTTGGCCAATGTAAAAACCATAAACACGCGTTCTTATGAGCGCAAACATAGTGAAGCAGTAATGCTTTGCTGTACAATGCTGTCATCGCAAGATATTCGCATATGAAAACAGTGCAGCTAAAAGCTTCACTGTAGTCGTAGGCGTTCTTCCTTTCGATACGCAACGTCACACTTATAGTAGACTATGACATCTATTATGTGGTATCCACAAGTCCATCTACAATTTTCCATTTCACTGCTTCGACTAAAGACTCCTAATTAATGAAATCAATTAAGTGACACTTAATTTCACTCTTACAAATTCATTCACATAAAAGAATTCTTTTTTTTTTTTTGCTTTAGCTTTGAAATTAAAACCTTGAAAACGCACCAAGCAATGTTAAAAAAAAATGTATAATAAAATTAATTTGCTATGAGTTTTTTTTAGGATTTGCAACACGCGACTAAAGTTCAATTACCAACTAAGATTAGTGGCAATAGTAAAAATAAAAACATAAAAAAAAAACATTTTCTTAAATTAAAAGAAAAATACAAAAACAACAACAGCACGTAAGCCACAGTCGAGCGTGCCAAGCCAAAGTCAAATTTATAAAAACTTGTCGTCACGCTAAAGGCTAAAAACGGCCAAGTGTTAGCTGATACACAACACTCTAAGAATGCCTGCCTTTCAGCGTTGTAAAAAGGTGAACAATTGATCGAATTTTTCTATATAACGCAACCATTGGCTATGACTTCTTTTGATTGCTTTATTTTGCAGCTCTGCTATTTAGCTAACAATCTGCAACCAAATACGAACGTAGCCGGCTTTTAAGTTATGCAGTATTTAATGCGACATATTGGAGCATGCTCCATCCATACCGCTTACCAGTGTTGCTCACCGGTAGCCAAGTAAAGCGACATCGTAAGTAGTATACAAATTGTTAACCCAGTTCTTTTGACAGTGGAAGCCTAATTTTAGCATTAAAACACCTGTAAGGTGTCAATGCTAAAAAAACTGGTCAAAAAAAGTTCAATTTTTTTTCTTTTTTAAGCGTGGAGATGGTGGATCACTGAGGATATTTTTTATTTAATTTTGATTGGAGTTTTTATATAAAGTATATTAGGCAATTATTATGTGAAGACATTCAAAAGTTGTTTGAATCAAATGGCGCGAAGTTTCGAATTGCTAAATATATAGTATGGAACTAATTTCAAACTTTTGTACACCAATTTTATAGACTCTATATAAAATATATTCAGGCATTCCCAACTTACATACATATATTAATTTTTAGAAAATCCATTTCCACATTTTCCATGGCTATATCTGGGAAACTAGATTTGAGGGGCACTTTTTTTTAAATTCAAAACTACACAAAAAAAATAGTTTAGTAAAAAGGCGGCTAGATGGTACTTCTCACAATCCTACAATCTATATTTTTTTCTTGTAAACTATCACTTTTCAGCCAAAATCGCCTTGAGTAAAAAGTCCTTAGGAATAGTGAAAATATTCAAGAACATATATTTTTTTTGTGTATGCCGAATTGGAATATAAGGCGTGTTATTTTTGGATTTTTCTTAAACACTTTTCGACTTTTCGGTTTTGTCAAATTTTTTCGACATTTTCCATATAATTTCGTACATTTTTTTTTCTTTTACTTTTCCAACCTCTTTCAACTTGGACGAATTTGGTAAAATTTTTCAGCACGAATTCAGCCTTTTTCAACTGTTTCAAACATATTTCAACGTTTTTTCCACTTTTTCAACTTGTTTCTTAATGTTTTCCATATTTGTTCGACTTTTTCACCTCAAAACGAAAACTGATCTGTGGTTGGTTTCCTGGTACTACCATAGAAAAGTGATTTAGGAAAAAAATTGAAATTTCATATTTTGCCGTCTATATAAGTTCCTAATTTTTTAAATGTCCTTGAAAAACACTATCCATACGGGTAAAAGTTTCTGTTGAATGTCTGATTAAACAAAAGTTTAGTTAAAATTTCGAGTACTGCAGTGGTTCTTAAAAACTTTTTCGAATTTTGTGGCAAGCGCCCTTTAGAGATATTGAAGAAAAAAATTAAAAAACATCCCGGCAAAGCTTGAGCTCGATATCTTGTTAACACGGAATATGGAAAATTGGTAAATCCTGCTCTTCCGTACATCTTTATATTTGCTTAACTAGAGGAACCTTCAATTTACTTCTAAGATGCAATAGCATCTACTTTGGTATATAAATCTTTGTCTAAAATGTGACTCCATATAAAATAGCAGACGAAATTTATAATGATTTCCAACTTTTATTGCAAAATAACAAAATATCAAAAAAGTATTTTTGACAGTGCAAAAAAGTGAGTCCTTTGGTTTACTGAATTAAGAAAAATCCAATCATTCAAAATTCGCACAATTGCACTTTTTCGGAATTCAAGTTCTCTGCAACTTCTTGAAATTCTCGAAATATTGGTTATCGATTATGGAACATTTTGTTTCAGAAATATATTGAACATCATCTAACTATAATTGCAGAATATTTCAAAACTTTCGAACTATTTGAAACTATTGAACTATGTAAAATTTTAAATTTTTTAAGTGATTATGCATTTCTAAGATTTTTGAACATATGTTACCCGCCAAGCTAGTTTCAGGCCAAACCAGTTAGCGTTAAGCCTAAAAATAGGCAATAAAGTTTTAATGAAGAAGCACTGTGGCAATGCGACAGCCTTTGGCCGCAGTTTATTCTAAAGTATGTCCAACAGCGACTTCAGTATCAACAGTGCTTTTACATTAAAATTAAATTGCATACTTTTAGGCACACAAATCAACTAGTTTGGCCTAGGAAAAGCTAGTTTATCCTATAACATATACACTCGAAACATTCGAATTTTTTGAACTATTTAATAACAGAATAATTGCAATCGAAAAAAATCGAAAACTTAGTACTATTGGCACATCCCTCTATTTTTTTAATTAAAACATTATTTAACGACATTCTTTGCTTAACAATAATTTCCAACATACTTATAAGTTTTTTTTTGCAAAAATATTATAGAGGCAATTTTAAAGCTTTAAAAAAATTTTTTTAACAGGATTGATTTATTAGTTTTCTACCAGTTTATAAAAGGTTATTTAGAACAAAAAAAAATGTTTAAATTAATTGTGCATTTTATTAAGATAGTCAAACCGAATGATCTCTGTCGATGCGTGTAGAACGCATCTCGAATGTATGTTTTTTCTGTTGCTGAACTTTATGAGCTGGTTCCAATAAAACTAAGTTTCAGTATTAATATCAAATGTTGATTTTATCCACTACTGGCACTCCAAGTTACAAAAATCAACTTTTTAAACAAAAAATATTCTAATTTTTCATACAAAATTCCATTCAAAACTTCAACCTCCTTGGGGTGCGTGATGATATAGAGATATCAAGCTCAAACATTGCATAAAACTTGCATATTTTTTTTGAAAAAGATTCTAGTTTATTGCCATACAACTTAAGAAAATAACTGTTTTAAAGAGCCACCCTAATCTACACTTACTTGTCCGCATATAGTCGAAAATTGCTTTCGGCACCATTTACTTAAAATGTAACGAGAATACTAAAGTTTTCTTTACTATTCTCCACATTTCATGAGTTGCATATATTATAAATATAATCAATATCTAAGTATACGAGTACTCCAAGTCTACGGAATAAAATTAACATTTCACAACACGTTTCAGTATATTGTTCTCTAAAAGTTTTTTTTTTTTTATTTAAATTGCTTAATATGCATACAAGAAACTCACCGAACATTTGTAACCGTTATATTACTGACACCATAAGCTTCAATGTTACGGAATAGAGCCCGATAACCATCAGGACCGCTGCCCAAAACAATGCCAATTTCATCGATTAACACAGGTTCGATCTGTTGTAAAATATAATTTCATGATAAAATGCACTGAGTACGTATTGAGAATAAAAATACTTAAGTATTAACTTACATCATATATTTCGAGTTCGGGTATACCATTACGTAGGTAATGCACCAATTTATTACCGCTCTCACGTAAACATTGATCAATATATTCCGGTGAGGAGGGACATTGTTGAAGATAATTTGCTGAAAAAAAAAATCAAGATTAATAAAGTTTTTATTATGTCAATAAAAAATTAAATTATTTTTTTTTTTAGAAGTGTGTTTTGAATTGCACTGGTCAACAATAAAGGAAAGAAAAACAAAATTCTAAGAGTCAGCTCTGAAGTGATACAGAAATAAACGACCACTTTGCTCTATTACTTCCTGGGGGAAAAACTAACGACTAATCCTTTCGCTGTTATGAAACTAAATTGTAAATTGATGCGATTCGCCATTAGCACCCTAGAGATATATCCTTATATCGAAGCACCTTTTTGACTGTTGCCCAAGTTTAATTTTTAACTGTCATTTATTTCGAAATATTAATTTTTTTTCTAAAGGAAGCTTGAAACCTATTACAAAGTTTGTATTTCTGTAGTTAAAGGTATGATTATTATTTTTTTTTTTTAATTCTCTCATTAAAACTTTGTTTACTTTGAATTATTTGTTTATTTATTGTGCAGGAAATCACAATTTTTTTGCGTATCATTTCAATGCAGCTATTAGCTGGTGTGATCCCCGATGCGACATCGAAGCTAATAAACTAAATGAAGGTTACTTGTATGGATGACAAGGAACTTTCAATGCTTGGGCTTAAGTTTTTGTTTAGTTTTTTTGTAAAAAACAATAAACTGCAAATTCAGTAGCTTTAATTATGTTTACATTGAAGATTAACGCTTCATGATATCTTAATAAACATTCATTAAATGGCTTTATAGTTTATGAAATATTCTTTAAATACGATTCTGTTGTCAATTTTGAAAATGGCAGAACTCACAAACAAAAAAAAAAAAGAAAGAATTATTTACTGTAAGAATCAATAAAAACTAAATAGTTAGTATTTCCTTGTGCAAAATTTAAATATCCTGCCATTTTTCTTTATAGCACCAGAATAACATATGACGCCTTCGATTTGCGTGATATTTTGTATGTTGATTCTCCTAATCGTAAAAACCTCATCAAGGAAAGGAAAAATGAACAGTAGGGATCGATCTCCGTAATTTCAAAAAATCATAGTTACGTCAACTTTTCACCGTGTATCAAGGCTTGTTTTAAAGGAAATTTTATTAAAAAAATCGAAGCTAACATTGTACCTATTTTCTCATGCTCATACATTTTTGTATTGGAAAGTCTTGGAATATTGAGAGTTGGATTTTTGTAAATAAAATGTTATCATCACTATAATCTGAGACTCAAAAAGTTGCAGACTATTCTGAAACACAGTTTACACTTGCTTTTGAAAATGGACAAGAACTTAAAGCAAACACAATTTCTGCAACGTTTCTTCACATCGTAATTATCATATACCTCCGAGTAAAATGCGGCTAAGGTCGATGTGTAAGACCACTTTTGCTGCCCCATTCAAAAGTGTTTTGCATATATATTTGTGAAAGTTTCGAATATTGTTGAATCTTCAAACAACGAACTTATAACTCTTCTAGAAGAGTTAAGCCGACATTTTAAGAGTTTCTTAAATTTCATCTATTCCAAGACATTATGATTCGATGTAACTTTTTTATGTATATGGGTCATTCTACTCGTTTTTACATTGAAAATTTAGATTTCTCAAAAGCAATTTTTTTCCGATACTTTGTCAAAAAATATTCTATACGTGTTTTTGGAAAAATGTTTTCGGGGCATATTTTCGAAAATACGACTTTTCGAAAATCACAAGTTTTAAAAATACATGGATTTTCGAACGATTGTATTTCAAAATGTACGCGTCATGTAGAAAAATCGTTGAGACAAATAAGTTAGCATTTGTCTTCTTTTTTTATATTATTGTATTAAGAATTTTCTTCACTTCACGCATTTATTTTAAGGACGCAAGGTTTTTTTATTTAAAAAAAATGTAATACTTTGGAGGATAAATATTTGAGACGAGGTGTGTCAGCTTCGAAAGGGGAGACAAAAGTGTGTAAGTTTGAGCTGAAGGGCAACGTGTTGTTTCCGATGAATATCTCTTCTTTAATTATTTCAGCGCAACGATGATGAATGATAGTGTTCTGAAGAAACCAACTTTAGTTATTCATATTTTGCCGAAATAGTCTACTTTCTTATCACAGAAAAATAGTGCTTTCTGATCGAGCGGCCTATGTATTGACAGCGTTAGTTAATAAACTCATTTAACATGGTGGGTTAGCTATCAAATTTGCAATATACGTTTCAAGCAAGAACTTACAGAGGTTTGTACCGTCGCTTCAGTGAGTTTGTGATGGATCAAAATTCACAAGCCAAAAGCAACACTATTATGTATATAAAACTAATGACTATTTGACTTAAGTATTCTTAGTTCATTTCCATGTGTGTGTTGAAACATTATCTATTTTCCATAATTTATGAAATTGTACAAAGAGATTTTCATTTTGGTGCTACGTCAATTAGTTGGTACTTATGTATGTTGTTTTCTTCTATATTCAACAGAGCAAGGCCTGTCTCGGAAAAAGTTTAACAGCCCTACAGCAGCGTTAATATATCTGTCAGCATTGCTGTATATGTAACCGCTATTATAAGGCCTTCTCAAATTCAGACTTTCATACAAATATACCATTCAATATTTGATAACTTTCACGCTTGCCATTATATTTTCCAATAGCAGGGCTGATAGTAGGGCTAAAGCTAGAAGTCCTAAAATGTGTTCTAATTTTTATTTTCATAACTCGTTTCTTTTTACAGTTCGCAATTAGTTTATTGGAATTTTATAATAACTAAAGTTTGTTTGATACTCAAAAATTAGTAGGAATTTACGATATCCTTTATCTGAATCATGATGAAAGGTACTGAAAAACTTATCAATATCAATATCAAGTTTTAAATGTGTCAATATACATACCAGCTTGATCAAAAAGTTTTAGGACTCGTCACCGTGTGGCGCTCTCGTTCGTCCGATTTCAATTCTCTTTTTTTTGTTGTGTTGGTAGAAGTGTCATGGACGTTATGTCAAATTTTCAGCTTGACAGCTTGACATTTCTTGAAGTGACGCCGTATTGTGTGCATCTACTTTTGTGTGTGGTTTCGATTTTTTACAAAAAATTTGAATTTCATGCAAAAAAGGGACCGCGTTGATGACGCAAAAGACATGCTTTCCAAGGCTGAATCCGACCCAACATTCATCAAACGAATCATTACTGGTGACGAGACGTGGATTTACGAGTACGACACGCAATCCAGACATCAAGCGAGTGAATGGCGTTCACCCAATGAGCCGCGACCGAAAAAACCACGTCGTTTTCAATCGAAAAAGAAGGCGATGCTCACGGTTTTCATGGACTACAGAGGTGTTGTGCATCATGAATTCCTCCCAGAAGGTCAGACCGTCAACAAAGAATATTATTTGGGCGTTTTGAGACGTTTGCGTGAAGCAGTTCGCCAAAAAAGACCGGATTTGTGGGCAAACAACTCGTGGATTTTGCATCACGACAACGCGCCGTCGCACAATGCGATCATTATTCGTGAGTTTTTGGCCAAAAACTCCATGAATACCGTCCAACATCCACCGAATTCGCCTGATTTGGCTCCCTGCGACTTTTTCCTGTTCGGCCACCTGAAGAAACCGCTCCGCGGATCGCGTTACAGCAGCCGAGAAGAGGTCATCGAAAAATCGAAGATGGCCCTGATGGCCATACCGACGGTCGAGTATAAAAAGGCTTTTGAGGACTGGGTCAAGCGTTGGCATAAGTGCATTGCAGTCCATGGGGAGTACTTTGAAGGAGACAATATCGATTTTGATGAATAAACTTGTATTTTTCATTTTAAAAATAAAGTCCTAAAACTTTTTGATCAAGGTAGTATACACATAACGATATTCATTTCATATATTTAAAATGGAAAGTACGTTTGAAAGGAGTTGAAAAAACCTGGCAATGTGAAGTGGTGCAGGAAAGCCTGCTGCTGGAATATGAAAAGTAATACATGAAGACCTTTTTTATGTACTTTTAGGAACTCTCTTACGGAATGCGGCTTTGGAAGCCTCATAGCTCTTGCGATATAAGTAAATCAGCTTGAACAGTATTTCTGTCAGCCTGTTTTAGCGGTTTATTTCCTTTAAAATAGAAACAGCATTTGAAAAGACTTGAGAAGGCCTGCTGCTTTCGAAGAAAGGCCTTCTAGCAGCGCTTTTCTGCCTGCTCTTGCCTAATGAAAATAAGTAAGTAATATTAATACGCAGTGCAACAGTGGTCGCCTGAAGGCTGAGCCGCTTCAAGTTGGTTTACATATCGAACGGTCTTGATGACAGCATGGGGATATACCCAACATAAGCCAGCTTTTCCAGTTGACCCTAACATTTTTTTTAAAGCCCTTGGTTCCTAGTAAAAGCGCGGCTAAGTAAATCGTTCAATACAACTAAAAAGAACAGGGGGCACGGCAAGCAACCTTGCTTGACCACTGTAATTGATGCGGTTGCCGGTGATAGATTATTGTTGACACTTAACACTTTCATTGTGTGCCTCAATGATGTTAATGAATTTGATAGGAACATTTCTTGTTTCCAGTGCTTTCCAAATTGACTCACTATGTACATAAAGCAGCATAAGGCAGAAGCATAAGTATATGAAGCTCGTTTGCCATTCGTATATCTGCTCTAAGATAATACGGAGAGTGATCCATTCATGTGTAGTCTGTACGGAAGCCGGACTACTATTTACGCACTGATCCCCCGAATTTGCTTTGAATGCTAATGAGTATAACTTTCGTTCGAACTTTAAATAATCAGCACAGGTTCGTGACTCATCAGTACGTTTTACAAACGCTGCACTCAACTTTTTTGTGAATTATACTAAAGAAATGTTTCAACCAATCTCTAAAATATCACACCTTACCTTATGTTATTTGCCTTCATAATAAATATATTAATAATAAAGAGAGATTCAGATCTACTTACGTTGAGTATCGGAATCAGCCCACGTAAAACCTAACGTTGTTAGCACAAAAATTAGACCAATTTTAAACATTTTATTTCGTTAAAAGTAAAAGTGTGAAGTTTCTAAGAATTTTTATTCATAAATTTATGTTTTTTTAATTTCGTGACAAATGATGGCGAAAGTAATGCGTTTAAGTCGATATATTTCACAAGGGACTGTCAACGAATCGATCGTCGAATTTAAATGAGCAAATAAAACACAATGATTTCACTTTAAATCGACTGTAACACAGAGCAGCAGAAGCAGCAGCAGCAATTTCAACGGTTACAACTCAAACGAATCGTTCAGTTAATTGGGTCAATGCAAGAACCTTCTTTTGTATCGAACCAACGATACCGATTCTTAGCTTTTTTTTTAGAATTTTAACGCGAAATAAACAAAGAGATGATTTTTCTACGTTTACGCGATGATTTTAAGACGATTATTTGCCAACACTTGCGTACAACTTTCACGAGGTCTGGATAAGAAATGACTCGAAAAATCGTTGGCATAAAGTATTTTAACCAAATGGGCGACAATGAGGAGGCCTCAAGAGATATACGTACATATGTGTGTGTGTGTGTGTGTACAAGAAGAAAAGTAAAGAAGAGGATGAAAACTTTTATTACAAATGCGAAAAAAGTAACAAAAGAAATGCAAAGAAATGTAAGGGAAAAAGTAACTGAGTAGCAAAAGAAAGATGCGTGACCACTTTTTGAGTACGACGATAAAATAAAAAATAATATCGTCAGGTGAAAGAAAAAAATCAAGAACACCAACACCAACAACAACAACACCGAACAATAACGTTTTGTGTAGTAATGTGTTGTGATGAAATGAAAAATGAAAGAATCATCACACCATTCCATTCCATCGCACCTTTGCAGTAGCACCTACCATATGTATGCCGTTAACTACTAAGGAAAATATAAAAAATATGGTGCTGAGCCTACTATACTGTAGTTATGAGTGCTTTGACTTAAAGAACTTTATATTGCTTAAAAAAGTTTGAACTTAAGGAGCGTCTTGTGAGCTAGAAAAGGGTTTGAAGTTTGTGGACTTAGCTCTTGGTGTTGCTGTGCCCTAAGACTCCTCTTGGCCAGGTCGTCTGGGGTAAATCCAAACTGGAAGTTCTTAGTACTTAGTATACTAAGCCCGAAAAATGCGCAGAAAAACTTACTTACTTACTTACTTAGATGGCCATAACAACCCGTTGTCAGGTTACGGCCGACCTCATTAGCTCTCGCCAGGCTTCTCTGTTTTGCGCGCGCCTTCTCCAATCGTTAATGCCAAGCGCGGTTAGGGCTTCCTCAGCTTGGTCTATCCACCGGAGGCACCCAAAGAGCGGCTGCGTCTGTTGTCGAAACCACCCATGCCTCAGCGCCATAAAGAAGCACAGGTAGAATGAGCGTCTTGTAGAGTGTTAGCTTTGTCGATCGAGAGAGAGCTCTGCAACGTAATTGCTTACTGAGACCGTAGTAGCACCTATTGGCAATTGAAAAACTATGATGTTAAAATTCATTGGATTTCCGATAATACTTACAGTCTTGCCCTGTCTAGCTCGGATAGTTAGGAAACTGTAATTATCAATAAATTATCAATAAATATTACAGTTTACACACAGTTAAATGCAACACTTACTCCGAAAAAATTTCATGCTTCTTATCCTAATCTTCATCTCATACTAGTGTCATTCATTACCAAATGGAATCATCAGCGATCTTTCAGCAATTGAGTGAGAATTTCTAAGCCTGGTATGTTTTTCTTTTCGCATAGATATTTTGAGAACCGCATTGACCAAAAAACCGATTACACCTAAAAAAAGCGCTTAGGCTAGTCATACTATTTTCATCCATTGCTTAATGGAATCATCAGCGACATTTGAGCAGATGAGTGAGAATTTCTAAGTTTGATATGTTTTTCTTCTTACATAGATTTATTGAAAATCGTAGCAAAATGTGAAACATACCAAAGACGAAACTATTTTTTGTTGTGTTTTTGTTTTTCCAACTCATCAACAAAAAAATTTTGATTTTGCATTTTTTCCACTTATTGCTGCGGTTCTCAACAAATCTATGCGAAAAGGAAAACGCATCAAACTTAACAATGAGTGAAACTCGTATTTCTAGCTTTAGCCATTTTTTTGTTGTATTGATTTTGTAATTTTTTCTTTTGGAGCTATCGCACACTGTAGTGACACAGTGGTTCTCAAAAAATCTATACAAAAAGCTAGTGCATATCAGGCTAAGAAATTCTCACTCATCGGCACAAAGGTCACTGATGATTCCATTTAGCAATGGATGAAACTAGTATGACAAGCTCTAGTCGTTTTGATCTCGTACTTTTTTTGTAATTTTTGTTGGTGTTATCGCACACTGTAGTGACACTGCGGTTCTCAACAAATCTATGTAAAAAAGAGAAAACACATTAGGATTAGATATTCCCACTCATAGGCACAAAGGTCACTGACAATGAATGAAACCATTTGACAATGAATGAAACTAGTATGACATGCTTTAGTCGATTTTTGTTTTTGTAACTTTTTTTTTGATCTTATTGCACACTGTAGTGAACAATAAGCCCAGTTAAATAATTTTAAAAACTAATATTTCAAGTAAAACTATATTTGTGCGAAAAAATGTTTCTTTAAAAACGGCTCGATGATGGATTTAAAAACAAAAGTTTTTACAGATTTATTTCTTAATAAAGCACAGAACTCTGATAAGAAACTCATGGAGCAAAACATTGCCGTAGTAAATGTGTACACTGTACAGGCAGAGTGTGAGTTGCTGCACACTACGGTATAAAGAAAATATAGCAATTAATTGTTGAAAAGCTTTATAACACACATCACGTGAGTTCCAATGCCATTGCTGAGCGTTGCACCTACCTACCATTTGCTGCAATAAAGTGTTGCATGCGACGATGTTAATTAGCTTGCAGGTAAAAAGAGTTTTTTTTTCTTCACATTTTGTTATGCATTTTTAATCGCTTTTACACTTTCTGCTTAATTTAAAAGAGTATAAAATTGCCAAGAAACAAAAAAAAATTAATAAATGGTAAATAAACGTTACATGACTATTAAAATAATTAAGTAAAAAGGTATCGGAAAAGCGTAAGGCTAACACTAAAAGTTTGACGTGTGTGCGTATAAATCAAATAATAGCCAGGCTTATTATAGTAATATGGATACATATACGAACATTGGTGATTTATTTTAGTCAATTCGTCTATTGTTCAGAGTCCTTTCCTAGATTAAAACTCTTAAGGCGTTTTAAAGTGAAATTTATCGGATATATTGAACACAAAAAAATGAGTGAAATATGAATTCATAAGACACGGATAGAATGGTTTTTTCACGCTACTAGGAGTGGCCGTGGACTTAAGACTTTGTCGTTTTCGGCTCATTTCCGATAAAAAAAAATATATTTCAAATCAAAATATTAATTTTCAATACTTTCCACCTTTTATTTACTTTCAAATAGATCAGTGGTGGGCATGGAAATCTAACAAAAAGGCGATACAACAACATCACGCAACAACAACGAAATTTTAAATATTTTTTTACTTTAATTTCCAAATTCGCCAACAGCACAAAAAAAAACCAAATTGCACTACAAACAAAAAAATTTGCTACATTCGTCAAGACACAATGCGGCGCAGCGCTAATCCCTTTGTGTGTTGTTTTTGTTTTCATTTGAACTCAACTCAACGCTGTGCCTCGATAGCGTTGAAATTCTGCGAATTTTTTTCGCTTACTTGTGCGTCGAATAACGCTTCGGGCAATGAGGTCAGATAGGGACACAACGTGCCCACCACTGAAATAGATAATGGACAGCACACTGTGTTTTTTTTTTTCAAAATCGTACATCACTAAAGGATGTTTTACTGTATAAAATTTCCAAGTCATAGGTGCTATTATTATTGATTTAGCATTATTTTTGCACAACTTATGTTAATATTATAACTCATATTTTCATCTTTTTTGTTTCAGAAATTAATTCAGTATGCACGGCGACGATTGTATACCGCGTAGATTAAAACTGTGTTCGCAACTCAAACTTTTGAATCGAAAATGTTCCATCTGCAGGTGCTAAACAGAAAAATAAAAAGGTGCACTTTTAATATTTATACTTTACAGTGGCGTAGCCAGGGAATCGTGCAGGATAAAACCCTCTTGGGCGACGGGAAATCAATATAATATAGATTTATTTAAAAATCATTATTTTTCTTTCAGTCCATTTCCATACTTCATATTTCATTGTTTTGTAATTTATAATAAAAAACAAATTAATTTAAATGAAAATGAGGAAAAAAAACATGAAAATCAGAAACAGTTGTGTTGAACCAGCGCAATCACACGTGTATCGCTTTGAGCTGAAAAAATCTCAATCCTCTTGTCGAAATCCTGGCTACGCCGCACATTGGAAAAAAAAATAGGCAAAACGCGCGCATTGCCTGATTTAAACGATAACTTATATACTTATATTTTACTTTAGTTATTATCTTTGAAAATCTTCAAAAAATTATCTGATAGGATATTTTTTTAATTTCCTACTCAAGCAACTGACACCCTACGGCCAGAAGTTAAGACTTTTGAAGAATTACGCTGTGTTAAGTCAAACTAAAATATCACTGTTCCGTCAACGGATTCTTGAAGCTAGTCAAAAAAATAATAATAAAATAGTGACTACGTTTTCAATGTTACCTCATCACGCTAAGACTACTACATGGATTTCGATAAAAATTTATTTTTTAATTCCTTAGATGCTTGGTCACTTCCCAAAAAAACATTTATACGCATACAAATGAATGTATGTTTGTTTGTTATATATAGTTCTAGAAACTACTGAGCCGACTGAACTCAAATTTATAGGCTATATTTGTTTTGACATCGAAAAGGCTTAGAGCATAGTTTTAAATTTTTTGGACAACAGAGGGTGGCGCTTTCTATACATTAGAAGCACAACTTTAGATGACTGTTTTGTATAGGCTCTTCAGTCAAATGAGTTGCGAAATTGTTTTTCGACATGCTGGATGTGTCTAAATTACAAAAAGTGAAAAAATAAATTTATCCCTGTAACTTTTGAAATACCTCCAATGCGCGTGTTTTGATTATGTTTTTCCCAATGTGCGCCGCTGATATTTTGTAATTATAATTTATTTATAATAGAAAAATATCTATATAGATTTTTTGACAGTATAACGGGTGTGCTGCCAAATTTAGTTTTTAAAATATAAAAATGGCACAAAAAGAACAGCGCTTATACAGGGTGTTTTTTTTAGAGGTATAGAGCTTCGAATTGAAATAAAACACAAGAAAATCGTTTTAATGTCCATCAATTTGGCTTTATTGGAAGGATAATTTTATGCCATTAATGTTTAAATATGATTTCGGGCATGTGGCCGCCGCGGCTGGCTCGAATAAAGCCAATTCTACAGGTCCAATTTTGAACCACTTTTCGTGCATATGGGGCCGTATGTCGGCAATAACGCCACGAATGTTGGCTTCCAAGTCCCCTAACGTTTCTGGTTTGTTGGCGTAGACGAGCGACTTCACATATCCCCAAAGAAAATAATCCAATGGTGTCAAATCACACGATCTTGGTGGCCAATTGACAGGTCCATTCCGCGAAATTATGCGCTCATCGAATGTTTCCTTCAACAAATTGATTGTGACGTGCGCTGTGTGGCATGTAGCGCCGTCTTGTTGGAACCACAACTCATCCACATTCATGCCATCCAATTCGGGAACAAAATAGTCGGTTATCATGGCTCTATACCGGTCTCCATTAACGGTAACTGACTCTCCAGCATTATTTCGGAAGAAGTATGGCCCAATGACTCCACCAGCCCATAGAGCACACCAAACAGTCAGTTTTTGTGGATATAATGGCGTCTCAAGGGTCTCATGTGGATTCTCTTCACTCCAAATGCGGCAATTTTGCTTGTTGACGTAGCCATTCAACCAAAAATAAGCCTCATCACTGAACAAAATTTTGCGATGAAAATCAGCATCGAGATCAATCTCATTTTCGGCCCATACACCAAAATCACGACGCATTGCATGGTCTCGCGGCTTTAATTCTTGCACAAGCTGGATCTTGTAAGGTCGCAAGCCAAGATCTTTGCGCAAAATCTTCCATAAAGTTGATGGACAAAGCTCCAATTGCTGTGCACGGTGGCGAATCGATTCATTCGGGTCCTCTTCAACATTTTGCTCTACAGCGGCAATTGTTACTTCGGTGCGCACTGTTCGACGTCTCTGCGGATGCGTATTATCACATAGAGTAAACGTAGTGCGAAAACGACCCATGGTTAACCGAATTAATTGCTCTGATGGACGATTATGTCGACCATAAAATGGACGGAGCTTGCGGTAAACTTCGCGAACTGAACCATTATTTTCGAAATAAATTTGCACGATTTGCAAGCGTTGTTCTTTTGTCAACCTGTTCATGATGAAATGGCAAACCAAACTGAACATAAATGACATTAGAGTTGCCAGATTTGACCATAAAATGCCAGTTTTATCTCTATTCGAAAAACAAACCTCTAAAAAAAACACCCGTTATTTAGGTAAAATATTCAATTCCTGGCAACAATTATAAGTAATAATGATTTCTAATAGCATTTAGTAGCAATACTTAGCAAGTGTATAAGCCACAATGATTGGTAAAAATTGTATTAAGCATCGAAATAGTGCTTAACAGAAATCTTGCAACAATTAGGTAATTCACAAGATGTCATAACAAGTGGCATTTGCTGTATGGCATAATATTTTACAATAGCTGTAAAAATTTTGTTGTTGTCTTCTATATAATAATAAAATCTATATTAATATAAAAATAGTAATTAAAGATACTAAGCTGCTTAAAAAAATTGATTGCCCAAATAGAAACAAGCATGCAAGCACATTAAACAGTTTTATGGCAAGGTAATGTGTTTGGGTGTGTAAGTTTTGTTTTTATTTTTCCCTTGGTGAAGTCTCTGGGGAGAGAAAATTGAAGTCATTTTGATAGCATGAGAGTAAATCAATTTCCAAAGCGAAACTCATGGTATTTTCTGAGAATTCGGGTTCGTTAAATACATGTTGTCCGATCATTTTACCTCTAGAATTCTATGAACATGCCCTTAGTTTTGATCAAATATCATTAAAAGACTCTGCGTTTTCAAAAGCCTTTATGTATGTATCTACGATTCCTTAAGAAATTAATTTTTTTTTTTGCTCATGAATTTCATAAATTAAGAAATGAAAATAAAATCCCGGGAGGCCCCGCGCTGGATGATTTATTTGTGTGGCTATCTATTAAGTATTGAAAAGTAAAGATCCTTTTTTGCTCAACAATTTGAAAATGTTGGTTGATTCTCAAGCACTATTCCTTAACCATATATGTATGTATTTCTGAGCGTTTTCGATTTGTATCTTGATCAAGTTGTACTTAAGTGTTGTACAGGACGAAAGTAAAAAAATAATTTTTGCCTGTCTTCATTTTTATCTTTAAAAAAATGTGCTTGGACAATGGTTGAATAAATTTTTACTTGATATGTTAAATTAATGGCGTGAAGAATAAACATTTATTGATTTATATAGGTATGTTATCTTTTGTTTGCTAGCAGACAATTTGGTGACATTCATTGTGCTTTAAATTGCTATGGCTGGCCAAATAAATATTTGAGCAAGACAACAGAAATGTCATTAATTATTCGTTGAATTTTTGTAGTTTTACATGCCGTGCATATTAATATATTTGCATTTTTTATATTTTCGAACTTTCCTCAACCCAGCTTAATGAGAGAAAAAAAAAATGTATTGCAATTGTAAAACTTTTTGCATACTTTTAGGCTGATTTTAAAGCCACTTTGTACAGTATAGGTGTGAAGATTACTACCAAATGTTTTAGTTTTGTGAATCGTGTAAGAAATATTTCACTTCTGTTGACCTTCGGGCTGTTTATTTCAACAATATTAAACCTGAACTAGAGTATTATTCGCACTTTTGGGCCGAGTTGCAAGATCTACTTTGGAGCTGCTGAATCGAGTTCATCACGGTGCATTGAAATTTATGGGCTATAGTACCTCCACTATGAAATAGCTTGAGCACCGACTCAATGCTACGTGTAGTGAGATTCGATCATACGACTTCTTTGATGAGAGAATACAATGGACAGTAAGTGTAATCAAAATCTGTTGCTTAAAATAAATTTAGATTTTTCCACAAAGATATGAAAAAAGACTCCCTCCACAAACATGTAAGCATGTTTCAAAGGAACAAAACCAATTTTTTGATCAGGTAAACCTCTCTTTCTCTTGTGTCTTACGAAATTACCATTTTCTATAATTACTGAAAAGATCATGTGGCAAGTATTTTTTTTATTGTAGACTAGGTTCCTCCAGGTATTCCATGTTTTTGCAATAGTATCCAAATTTCAGCATAGGTCTGATGATTTTCAACTCTGCTAAGAGTTATATGAAAAAAAAAAAAAAAAAACATTTTCGATCTTAAAACAGCGGTTCTAAAAATATAATCAGAGATATTAAAAATCAGTAACTAACTGATAAAATGAAGAACCTTTATTTTTGTATGGGAGATGCCACGCCCATTTGTCCAAATCATCCTAAAAAAATGTGTTATACCAAATTTGACAACATTATCTCAAACAGCATTCGCAATGTAGCATTTTGTGTTTTTGACTTGTCTGGAAGATGTCACACCTACTTGTTTAAATCCGCCCACTTTTTGATTCACTTTTGCTTCTGTGACCAGATATTGCCATACAAAATTCATTAATATTTTATTAAAAAATATGCATTTGAATATGGGCATTTCTCTGATGTCGAACGTGACGGAAGTACACTTTTAAAGTGGAATAAAAGTAGAAGTAAAATACTTGTTTTTTTTTCTGTTACTTTAAAGAATAGCCCTTTGGTAGCACTATATTTGGTGATAAAGTTGACACCAGACGTAGTACTGGTTCCAAGCTGGAGGCAATAAAAAAGCAATTCGAACGTGACGAAAAATGGAAGTGTTTTTCATTGCTATCTGTAGAAGAGCAGAAGTCAGCGAAACCTGGCAACATTTTTTCATTGCGACTAATTTCAAAATGTTATGAAATAATATCACTTTTTATTAGATTTCGTTTGATTGAAAAATCTTATTTATTTTTTTTTCTTACAAGGCATAATATCATTCGAACGTGACATTTCGAACGTTATGTATATTTTCATTATGGTTTATATTTATCGAATTAATTGATGAGATCAATTTTAACAAAGAAATGGGGAAACAGTAGATATTTTTCTTAAAAGAATAAGAAACTGGTACAATCTATCTCCTAATCAAATTTCATTAAAATCGGTTTATTAGATTAACCGTGGATAGGTATTTTCCTGTTAGTGACGTGGCACCGCCTACTATTCGAAAGAAAATTATGTTGTGCACTGCCGTTTTTCCCAACTTTGCAAAAAAAAAAAATATGCGATTATGTTGTGTTGTAACAGTTAATAAGTGGTTTAACCGTCTTGCAATTGCATATTTATTACGCTTATGTTTGCGAATGTGACCAACTTCAAACAGCTCCAAAAATTTTAAATTTTATTTTTCTTGCACTCGTTGTTTTTTTTTTAATTATGTACATGAAACTCTGTTTGAACAAAAATTTTGACACACTTGCTGCTGCTATCAATCACGAAATGAGAACAAATTATGCATTTCTATGTTATTTGTGACATTAGTTAGAACATGAGCTGAAGCAAATTAAAAATTTACAGTAAATAAAGATTGGTTTGATGTTTTTGCATTGTTTTTAGTGTATAGACGTTGGAAGAGAAATTTCGCGGAATGACTATCATCATGTATTACCTCTCTTACAGGCTTAAATATTTAAGGCAAAATACTATTCAATATTACAAAAAAAAGAACTACATTTATGCAAGATTGCATATGGTTTGCTAACCGCGGTAAATGACTTCTGGTGTAAATCGTTTAAATTAACAAAATTTGAATATTTTCCTTAGATAATATCAGATAGTAACGATCTTATAATAACTATTAATTTTTCTGTTACGGTTGGCCATTTGGCAGAAATGTCCTATATATTCAGGCCATGTCCTTTATCTTGTACCCTAATTGCTCTCTTCTTTGGTTCTTTTTGGTGTAGTCGTATGTCCCTTATTAGCATCTCTTGATATCAAGTGAGTTTAAATTACTGAGTGTAGGGTATTTTAGTTCTGATCAAGCTGACAATAACAAATTTGTTTTTTTAAAATTTTTCCTTGAAAAAGTTGCACTCTGTAAGGTCAATGCTATATAGTGCATTTATTTCCGAAGCCCTTGTCTTTGATTTTTTGCTTTATCGAAAACCTGATTTTACGATTACGATTTAGTATGTGGTTCATTGTGTTATTAGGTTACTTGAGTTGCTTTTTGTACATTTAAAAAAAAAGGTTAATTTCTGAGTCTGTTGTCTACATTGTTGTTTACAGTTTGATTTTTAACATGACTCATGCGTTTAACATAACAGGTGTCTCGCTAGTGCATCATTAATTAAAAGTTTTTAAATTTTAGATTTATATCGCCATGAAAATTAATTTGTAGATTAGATTTATATTGTTGCCATCAAATTTAATTTTACTACGTTAAGATATTTAAAGCCCTAAAGTATGTATTGCCTAGGTTCCAAATAGATTTCCTAGCCCATAAATCATGCGATTTCATGAAGAATCTAAGTTGTCAAAAAAATACGCGCTTTATTAATATAGACACGAGTAGCTATTATCAATAAATTCAAATAAATTAAGAATTCAAAAATTAAAAAAACCTCAAAAGTCTAAGCCATTGAATTTCTGACGTAGATAACAAATGTCATTTTTACAACTGAAAAGAACTAAAACTTTTTTTTATTAGAAGATAATTCCGGTTTTGACGTCATAGCTTCTAGCCTAATTGACATACATATAATAATTTGCAGAATTATAAGTCTTTTTATAGGAAATGTGCAATTTAAAATTTAAATATTTATATTCATATTTGTTTCATAGTTTTAAGAACATTTCTCAATACACGTGTAGCATTATGATAGTGAAAAAAGAATAGCATTTCCTGTTCCTAAGTGAAGAAACAAGTACTAAATTTAAGTTTTGAACGAGTTTTGTGATTTAATTTATATTTTAAAACTATTTTGGAAATGGTTCATAAGAAAATTAACCCTCAAATTCTAAATGAAAACAATTTTTTATGTTAAATGCTTAAATAATTAAGTTTAGTTCTTTAAAGCAATGGTATTAAATTTTAAGCATCTAAAAATATTATCCTTGGCCAGGCCAAACATTTAAATCAAGATTTCTAGATTTTGGCACCGATTTATATAATTTAGTACTACATATATATTTTATATTAAATAATTTTACATTTTAGTGTGAAAATAAATGCTTATTAGGATTTCCGTCCAGCATTTTTGCACTTCTTATCAAAATACTACATGGTTCAAAAAGTCCCGGGAAAAATTATGAAAACACAAATTTCTTGATAAAAATCGCTTTTATTCTTCAACATATTTCCCTTCGAGGGGGATACCCAAGCACACATCCAACGATCCTCCAACATTTCGATACCTTTTTTATAGTAGTTGACGTCAAGGCTCTCAAAATGGGCATCAATTTCGACCTCGACCTTCCTCATTTGAGTAAAATCTCTTTCCCTGAAGCCATCTTTTCAAGTTTGGAAACAGATAATAGTGGCTGGGGGCCAAGTCTGGAGAATACGGTAGGTAGGGCAGCAATTCGTTTAATTTCGCCATTGCTTTGAGCTCATTCAAAATATTGAAAATACTGCCGATCGACAACTTCATTATGTCTGCCAGCTCTCTCACTTTCACTTTGCGGTCTTTCAAAAAGGATCAGATGGATTATCTTGATGTTTTCTGAAGTGGTAGCCTCATTTGGCCGGCCTGAACATGCTGCATCACTGGTGCTCGTACGACTTATTTTAAATTCAGCAGACTATCTGTAAACAGTTGTTTTCGACGGAGCAGATGTGCTGTGATGTTTTCGAAGCCATTCCAATGTTTGCTTCTTGTTTTTTCCGATCACAAGCAATGTTTTATCAAAATGCGAAATTCACTTTTTTCCATTGTTTACGAAATACCGAAAGTAGCGTCACTCATGTCATCAAACTTTGACATTCCTCTTTAAAAAATGTTGCGTCTTCCGAAAAAAAAACCGGCGGGTTGCACTCCGGGAGTGCCGACAGAAGTAAAAACTTGAAACAAAAAATTAATTTCACATGTAGAAAGAAGTATGCAAGCATAACAAATCGTTTAATGGCAAGTTAGTGTGTTAGTTGGTATGTGTGCGTTTTCTTTTTATATGTATTCAAATTTTACTCTCGCTCTCATTCTCAATTTGTCAACGCAACAACGCGGAATTTGAAAGAAACAAACATGTAAGCATAACAATCGTTGAATGAGAATGGAATGTGTCAGTTAGTGTGTCTGCTTTGCTTTTTGTCTTCCACTTGGAATATTTATTTAAGAGAAACAATAGAACATTAAAATTTTACTATCGCTCTCATACATGACGGGGAATCCCGATGACGGTCGGTGTCGCGAGTTTACGCTTTTTTCGTCAGCCGCGAATGCTTTCTTACGGAGGTGCACAACGTGCCATAAGAAGTTTTCACTTCAATTATATCGATTTGAGAGTAGTGGTGCCATCCCACCAAAATTCCCAGGATTTTTGAACCATGTAGTATACTATAATTAAACTGTAGCATTGAAAAATGTTCTCCTCACAAACATTAGACAGTGAAGCAAAAATATATTTCTCTGACACTTTTTTAGAAATAAAATTGGAGCTTTGATGAAAATACTCAAATATATGAGAATCCTTTGGGAAAGTGGTTCAGTCTGATATTACTCTATACGTTTCTTGTATTAGACGGTTTTGCTTTTATTTCTTCGCTGAAACATTTCCATCTGGAAATCATATTAATATTTAAAAATCTGTATCATATTTAGAAAGATAGGTATTTTTTAATAAAAATAGCGACTGCGACATCTCAATCTGGTCAATGGAAACTTTCGATGGAAAAAGTCAATTGTTGAGCGTGCTGTGTGGCATGTCGCATCATCTTTTTGGAACCAAAAGTTTTCTAGACCTTTTTTCTCACGCTTTTGTGGTAACATCCATCGATATCGATTGCTATTGACTGTCTCACAAGCTCTGGAGAATAGACCAGAGGGTCACCTTCTCAAGGTCAATGATCCAAAGAGTCATTTCATCGTCCTGTTTCTTGAATAATTTAAAGATTATCGGTGCCCCAAAAACGATAATTTTATGTGTTGACGGCATCAGGAAGTTTAGAATAACTTATTCTATAAGAATAAGATATTCGTATGAGCCAATCGGCGCAGCTTGTTCGTTTATAATAATCTATGAGTCAACTGCATGTTTTATGGGAGCATGTGAAGATCTTGCTTCAAAATGGTAAAGTTATTTAATATGTCCAATACTCTAATCTCTGTGGCTGAAGTTCCATTAAATTTTACCGGACTGAATTTATTATTTCTTATAGATTTTAAGCTGATAAGTTCAAATTCTATTCTAGAATCTCTCTAGAACGTTTGTATATTATATGAATATATACAGATCATCAGAAATATCTGAAAAGCCTGACACAATAAAGAGACCTTACGACTGCATTCAGTTTAAATAAAACCACAACCATAAGAAAAGTTATGTACGATCTACAGTGTCAAACTTTTTTTTGCGTGCCTGTGTAATTCACGTTGAGGTATATAAATCTGGATTGCCGCAACTTGACATTGCCTTCAAGTGTTAATGTTTATATAGCAGCCGTTCCAGATTGACTATGGAAATTTTTAATAAACTATAAAATTATTAAAATGAATAAATTATTTTTGTTAACAGAACAAATTCCTAATTTGCGAAACTCTAAACTAAGTATTAAAGTTTTAAAAGCCTTGAACTTTAATTTCATAAATTTTTTAATAAATAAATTGATGCATTTTCGAATATAAAGCAGCCGTATCTATAATGATTAACAAATATGAAACATATAAGAAAAACTTAGCAACAAAAACATGCAGCCTTCATGTGAGGAAAACAAGTTCCCAACATAATATCAAACAATACTCGTTTTCGGGTTCGATGGCTCTGTCAACCTATTAAACCGGTGACTGTTAAATTCCACTGTAAATGGTTTATGTACCTTTCAAAAGACTTTTAAACAAATAATTGAAATTGTTAGAGTCTCACTTGAAATGTCTAGTGCACGTACTATGAAATCATTAATTCTTTAGGTACATACTTCATTTATTATTAAATGAGATTGAATGACAATTGTTAAAATAAAAATAAATAGAAACTTTAAAATAATAATAATAATAATTATTACTTTGAACTGTCAATAACATAGATAGATTTTGAAGCAGTCATTTCTGGTATTTTTTGCTTTTGTTTATTTTTTTATTGTCATCTTAGTAAGCCATTAACAAATTAGTTAACTAATTTCTTTTGTACATCACAGATGCGTACATTATAAGTAATGGTGTACAGATATTATTTAGAATTTTAAATTAAAATGAGATAAATATAGGGGAGACTGGCGCCAGTTGAGGCACTAGCTAAAGCAGTCATACATGTCTAAACTAAATTTGATCAATTTAAGGTTCGGAAGACTTTTTCGGAAATCATACCTCCCAGAATACATAAAACTTGACTTTTAAAAACCAAGTCTGTTTGTTGAACATTCCCCACACTTAAGCATTATGGGTCCTTGCAAAAAATATGGGCGAATCGCAATTTCTTGCATTTCTAAGCAAACTTATAAATCGTTTATTTTAAGGTTTAAGAATAAGACAACTAACCCCAATTTCCCCTATAGGTAGAATTTTTCTTATTTCTTAATATTTTTTAAAAATAAAAATATTCCATAATGACTTTAACAAATAATTAAGCCGATGTTTTTTTTTTTTGTCTGTAAATCTACAAAAATAAAAGATTTCACAATTTGTTAATGTCGTATCTTCATTAACTCTGAGATACTTGTACTTAACTTTTTCTGTCTGTTTTTTTTTTGTGGGATTAAATTCATTTAAGTGTTTTTCGACTTTTAACAAAAAATACAAATAAAATTATTGATGTAAATCATGTGTGAATGTTATCCAATATAGTTCATTACTTGTTTTTTATTTTAAATAAAATTAAAAAAAAAGCAAATATTTTGTTTAAAGTAATTTTTGCAAAGGGATGTAATAGCGAAAATTTAATATTTTCATAGATGATTAGTATATATAGAAGAGTAGGTATGAACTGAAACGAACTTCACACTTTGCTGTTGTTGTTCACATATGTTCGATAGAAATTTTACCTGAATTATATTTCAATCCACATGGAGAAAATAAAAATAAATTCGCATTGTTGTGGTCAGATTAAAATGTGTGAAAAATCTATTGACAAATTGGACTTCATTTTAATTTGATTAATTTTCTTAGCTAATCACTGTTCAAGTGAGAAAATATTGCAATATAAAAATACTTCCCTTAAAATCCACCAAAATAAACGTTTTATAAGCCGACTTGTCGCGAATTTCACTTATACGACAAAGTAAAATTGAGGTGAATTTGAAACACTCCAAGAAGTCGGAAAAACAATTACTGCCGATAGTCAGTTATTGCTGTCTGCTGCATGGAGCTCAAAAGTCGAAGCAACAGTTAACGAAGAGCTGTCCCAGTCGACTGTCGGCTAATGCTGTAGTTGATTTTTTATGTTTTATTTTTATACCCTACACCGAGGGTATATTCACTTTGTCATTCCGTTTGTAACACATAGAAGTGGGCGTGGCAGGTATGGAAAAGAAATTGAAATCAGGTTTACGAGAAAACCAAAAAAGCTAATTGAAGAAAATAAGCACATTCATGTCACACCTTCCTGCAGGCATCTTGCCATTGAAAATGGGCGAAATCGGTTCCTTGACACGCCTACCGCTCATACTCTATGTATATTTACCCAGGCCAATTTTGAAAAAAGTTGCAGCGATTTTGATGAAACTTGTTGATTTGATACATATGTGAAGAACATTAGGATTAAGCTAGGTTTCATGTTTTCAAAGCTTCCTACAGGAGCGTGGCACAGTCCTAAATTTTAAATTTTATGCCGCCATACCTCGTAAGCCGTGTAAGATATTTTGATAAAATTTGGTAAACAGATACATATCATATACATATATCTTAAATTTCGCCAAAAGTAGGCGTGGCACTTTTCAACAGCTAAAAATTTTGATTCCGTGTATCTCAAAATTGCCACAAACAATTTTTATAAAATTGTTAAGATTATTTCTCTAAAAGCAGTGATCAATACAAGCTAAGCCACTTTACTGAAAAGACTTTTTGAAGGGCGTGGCAGAGCCCACAACAATTATAAACGTTATATTAAGAGAACTAACAACGCAATCGTTATGAAATTTAATGAATTAATTTGAAGGTTTCTTATTACAAAAATTTGGTCCAATAAAACCTGTGGGCGTGGCACCTCCTATATAAGCAAACAACTTTTATTGTTATAGATAGAGTGCTATAAGAGTAATCTTCATAAAATTTAGTGTATAGATGTCAGTTACTATAAGCTTTAAAATTAAATTAATTCAGATGGGATTGCATCAGTGGGCGTGACACCTCCCATATTAACATACATTTGTAAGCGCTGTTTTAAGTGAACTATTGTAGCAATTGCTATGAAATTCAGTGTAAGTGGTTCAGTTGCTATAAGGTATATCTGTATCAAAAGTGACTGAAATAGCACCAGTAGGCGTGGCACCTTCTATACAAACAAAATACGCTAACTGGCATATTTATCGAAATATGTGAGCAATCATACTATAATTTGATGTAAGAGGTTGTTTATGGAAAGCTATTTCTGCATCCAAACCGGACTGGATTGTACCAGTGGGTGTGTCACCCTCTTAACTAGCAGCTGATCAGAGAAGTTTTACTTTAAAAAGTGAAGGCTCCGTGGTAATGCATGTATGTATTTGACCCAAAACCCCCACATACATACATATATCTGCGAATGACACACACGATGATCCAAGGAAAATATACATTTTCTAAATTATATCTCTGTAACCGACATTAAAAAATCACTTGGAATAATTAAGGCTAAAATTGATTTCAAATGCACACATTGGGTCAATATAAGGTGGTCAAACTTGACAACATGTTCTACATCAAGCTCAATCTGGCCTCATTAAACTAGCGAAAAGTCAAAATTCTGATTTGATGCTGAGTTGTTAATGGGTCCATTAATCATAGGTTTTAATAATGTTAACTCTTTTTTTCCGCATCACCTGCAATTTTATTTCTGAATTCTGTTCTGAAAAGAGTTCTAAAGCACAATTTTAAACACACAAAATCGGAGAGCCAGTCGTTTTTTATGTAATTTTTTTTTTTTACTTTTCCAAACAATATTGCTAATTCTATTAAAAATGAATTTTATTTCGTTACGTAAAATATGGCATTCATTATTTCATATCTCTTTTGGTTTTTGAGTTAAATGTTGTTAAATATGTTAAAAAGGCTGAGCTTAAACCACTCATCTCTAAAACCAGATGTTCTATGAAAAAAATGTAGGATGCCTGATTCGCACTTAGTGTAAGGAAATGGCTATGAAAAATGAAATCAATTGCGGCCTAAGTTGATGATGATCGCCATATCACATAAGTATGTGCTTTATATACTCGTATTCACGTAGTATAGGGCCTCAACAAAACTTAACCTAACCTTTGCACTGAAAATTAGATTCGGCATTTGAGTCGTTCACAGGCCAAACCTCCACTTTTCTGTTTTTTTTATATTTTTGTGTTATAGCACTCTATTAATACCTAACTCTTCGTTTTTCTTCAAATGAAAAAGCAATTCTTAATAAAATAAGGCTAAATCAGAAGGCATAAAATAATAAATAACAAAGCTAAACATTAACACTATACCATAAACGCATGTTTGCATTAACTATGTGTCTTCTAGCAATAAAACAGAAAAAAATATGAAAACATAATTTTTAAAATTTTGACTTTGGCACAGAAAACACCGGTAATCGATGCGCTGCTGCTAACAGTTCAAATGATCAATTTCAGTTAAATCAGGGTTCTATTGTGGTTTGTGAACTTAATCAGTTGCTGTATGGTAGAAATCTTTGTTTTTTTTTTCTTTTTCATAGATGTTTTCATAAAACATAAATTCATAATTATTATTTGTTTTTTGGCTCTAAGGTATATAGCTATGTATTCATTTTGCTTTGAGTCATTCATGCTAACTATGACCCAGAGATTTATCATAATTTCTAATGTATACAAAATTATTGTATTCGAAGCAATATAATAAACATAAATGAGTTAATACTGGTTTTAATGACAAAAATATATGCGTGTTAAGAAAACTGAACTGTCTCAAAAAGGGCATTCTATGATTTTTAAGCTGACATCACAGTAAGCGTCAATTAATATCTTTTTTGTTGGTTGTTTATGATGATGCGATGTTTCGAGAGAGTCTTCAATTAAAACAGAGAGCAAAATAACACTAGCCTGCAAGAGCACAAAAATTGTTCTGTAGATGAGACCTGATGTTTCTTAATGTGTGTTTTTTTTCTATCAATTTTGAAATGCCTTCCGTAAGTTAAGTTCGATTAGTCCAGTTAATTGATTTTCGAATTTTTCACATAAATCAGAGTTGGGACTTTTAAGATACCCTCAAAAAAAAAAAAAAAAAAAAATAAATCGGGTAGTTGCGCTAATCCCACACTTATTTGAACTCTTCAATAAAAAGAAAAATATAAGTCAGTTAAATTATTGAAAAAGTAATTCCCAACCGTCTAAAACTACTCCTATAATAGACAGGGAAATGTCAAAAATAGCCATTTTCGAGCTTTATCTATCGAGTGGAACAAACAAAATTTTTATTTTGATCCACCCTAAAATTTTTTTTTGCTCCAATCGATTATTAAAAGTCGAAAATGGCTTTTGGATATCACTTAGAGTGGCTCCGGAGTTTGAAAAAGACCAAGATGGTCAAAAACGGTCTTTTCCAAGGTCTTGAGCCATCCTAAATGATGTTCAAAACTATTTTTGACCTTTCCCCATTAATTATAGAAAAAAAGATTTTCCAAAAATGGGTCAAAACGGTCCTTTCCAGGGTCCGGACTCCGGAACCACCCTAAATGATGTTCAAAGTTCATTTTTGACCTTTCCCCATTAATTACAGAAAAAAAAATTCGGGTTCGGAGCCACCCTGAGTGATGTCCAAAATCTATTTTCGACCTATCCCGAGAATGGATCAAAAACAGTCCTTTCCGGGGACCCGAGCCACCCTAAGTGATGTCTAAAATTCATTTACGGCTATTTTCTATCGATATTGGCAATAAAAAAATGTCCGAAAATGGGTCAAAAAAGGTCCTTTCTAGGATACGGAGCTACTCTAAATTATGCCAAAACACAGTTTTCGACCTTTCCCCATTTTTTAAAAAACGAGTATCGTAAACTTTTTTGATACAATCCGTGCCTTTGATTCATGAGTAGCTCATGAAACACTCATATAGTACTCATACGGAATGAAACGAAATGAATCAGGATTCACTAGAAATGATTCTGAAACACACTCAGATTCACAGACTTTGCCGTGAGACGGAATGGTTGCTAGATTCACAAAATTTTTTGTGAGTGGTGAATCTGTCTGAATCTTCTAAAAGATTCAACAGAATAAATTTCAAAAATGGAATTTATTGGGGATTGAGTGAAAATCTTTTCAGTGTATCTATTATTTTGATCATGGGTGTATGTAAATAGAAATGAACTAAACAATTTCCTGTTAATCTATTCAAATGTATTCCAAATCAATATTTTTTGCACTTTGAAAAGCCGAACTAATTTGAAAAATGACGTCAAACATAAAACTTTGAACACAGTTTTGTTTAGAGCCAAAGTTTAAAGGTATTAAGGAAAATCAAGCCTGATGCGTAGTGTAATCTAAGATGCTTTATTTTTCAAATCTTTTTTTATTATTTTGTAAATATTTTGCAGTAAACAATTTTTTGCGCACATTTTGTCGTGGAATTTTTACAGCTGACGTATTTATATATGCACAGAATTAATTTTAAACTTTTGCTTGGACTATAAACAATTCTAAAAATAATAAAAAAATCACAATATAATGACTAAGCGAAGATTCAAAGTAGATTATAACATACTCTTCAGTATTAAAAAAAATTACTTGATTTGCATTTTAAGTTCAATAAGTTTAAGAGTTGTTTTACTATACACTCCTTTTTACTATATCACTCCAAAGTTAATATATGTCCAGAGGTTTAATATTAAATAAAAGATCACCAAGAAACTTACTACTAATATTCTGTTATTCCATTCCGAGCGTAGGACTTCCGTTTTTCGTTGCAGCATTTTCTACCAATCGCTGGTATTAGTTCCTGGGAGTTCCTCTGCATGTGTCATCCCTTTGGGCTTAAATCAAAGCGCAGTTCGTATGATCGTCCTGTTGGCAGTGTATTTTTATATTCTCAATTGCGATAGAACTATTAGATCGAGAGTTCGAGAACATTGTTTTGGGAATACTTTTGATAGAGATTTAAACTTTACTTTATGGTATTTCTATTCAAATTTATTACGGTTTCAAAGGTTTGTAATCTACTTAGCGTTAGGTTATTAACTTGAAAAGTAAGCATTAAATTTAATAAGGCACTTCCATTTAATGATCATTAAATAAAGTAGTTTATGAGTCACCGAGCTAACAATATGTTCAATCTTAAAAATCAATATTCTAGCGCCAATTGCTTGTTGCAGAAATATCTTGCGGTTGCCGAAGTATTCTGACCAGCTGCAAAGTTTCGTTCCAAAATAATATAAAAATTCAGATTAAATGAAGAAAATTTGTTTCGTTGAGGCATACCCCTCGAAGAAAGCACTCCTTGCTGAGGTGAGCAGAGGAAAAGTCCTACTAAAAATCTCTAAGAGAAGATCAACGCTAGTAGAAAGGAATGATTACCTAGAAAGGTCATATAAGAACATCTAAAAACAATGGAATTTTTCATAAACCTTATGACCAGTATAGCGAGCGCTCGCAATCATTAAACGTTTAGCAAAGTAATGGGTGTTTTTTTCTTTGCACTGTCGTAGTTTCGAAATGATACTCAAAAATGGTCGAAACGACCCGATTTTTGGCTAAATAGTTTCATGCCATCTTACAATAAAAATGAGTTTTAGTTGCCCACTGTTCCCCCAGCACCCCCATTTATCACCAAGGGGTCAAAAACTCATTTCTTATAAAAATTCAAAATTAATGCATATCCGCAGGTATAGTGGTGCACGAAAACTCAGAATGTCGATAAAAACCGTTGGGGAGGTGTAATATGGTACTGGGGTGGGTTTGGGGGGTGATTAAGGGGTAGAAATGAGATTTTATCGATATTTACAGCTTTAGTGCACCAAAATACCTGCGGATATGTATTAATTTTGAATTTTTATAAGAAATGAGTTTTTAACCCTTTCGGGGTAAATGAGGGTGTTGGGGGAAAAGTGGGCAACTAAGACATTTTTATTGTTAGATATTATTTTGGCACACCTAAATACGTAATATAAGTAAGGTCTACCTTCTGGATTTTGAATCTTTTTTTTTTTTGGAGGAACTTTCTTTTTAACGTATTTTAATGTGGAATTTTGAGGTAATGGGTAAATTTTGACCCCGGATTCGTTTTTAGCACATTGAAATGCATACCGTATGGTACCTCTACTTTCAACTACAAGATTTTTTTTTGTTTTTTTGTGGTCCTCTGTTATTGATGGCTTCGTAAACAAAGGTAAACCAAAAACTACTAACATTGCCACAAGAAATAATAATTTCATGTCAAATCACGCGATTCATGTGAATTTTGAGTCTCTTTAAAGTTTAAATTTTAGTGAATTCAGTAAATTTCCACAATTGGCAAGCATTCTTAACATTTTCATGGTGAAAAGGCAAAACATATTAAACACAAATCATCTGTCAACTGTCAAATTTAATGTCACTAAAAGCACTGTTGCCAATTTCAAAATCAAATCTCTAAAAAAAACACCCTAAACATATATGTTTCTTAACAACAGTGGCCTTAAAGCACAAAGTTGACCTGAAATATTAATGATAAAAATTTTAATTTAAAAAACAAAATAGTTAAAAGTTAAGTTTTTTTGTTTCATTTATTCAGTTTGAAGTTCCATCGGGCTTAAAAAGCACCCTTTATCAAACGAAAAGTGTTCAGAATTGCAACTACTTACGACGAGTGTACTCCAAGCGATTTATAGCAAGTCTATAACTAAGTTTGGTTACAAAAACGCTCAGAGCATGAAAAGTGTAGGCCAAGAATAAGAACACCATAAAAATTTTTTTGGAAATGTAGGTCCTATATGAAGAATTAAGATTATTTATTTTGTTTGGGTTTTTTTTTCCTAATGAAAACTGTCGATAAATTTAAGACAAAAACCCATTTTTGACAATAAAAATAAAAGTTCGCTCTTTTATTTTTTGCCTCAACCTGTAATTAGATCGATAACTGCAACAAAACTAAGCCAGACTTTAGAGAGCAAAATTTTTAATTTCATTTTCCTACAGACGGAAATAAATTAACTGCCAACATACAAAACCCAACTTATTGAAAGATACAATAAAAGCGTATCCAACAATACGAGTCAAGCGAACAAAAACCTGACCAGTGCAGATTAATTGTTTTTTTTTTTTTTTTCGTATTTTCTGCTTTACAGACAGACTGCGCAGCCGCTACTCTTCTATTGTATTCGTAAGTTGTTGTTTGTAGCGCGTCCATCGACGACGTTCATCAAATTCAGCGCCTTTGACTTTCGGACAAAATTTTAGTTTTAAATCTGGCGTCTGATGCAAAAGCAACTTCAGATAAAATTCTCAGCTCGTTGCGCATTGACGGGTTTCAATTTCAAACGTACGCGAATATTTTAGATACAAAATTTCAAGAAACAAGATAAAGTATCTACCCAGTGTGAATTAAAGTGTAATTGGAAATTTACTTGTGTAATAATAAAAGTGATTTTATTTAAAAAAAAAACAAAAAAAATTCTTTAAAAATGTGGAAAATTATTGCCTGCTTTGCTGTCTTTCAAGTTGTTTTTGCAGCTCAAAGCAATGAGATTCGTAAGTTAAAAAAAGATGTTTTTGCTCTTACAATTAGTTTTTTTTCTACATTTTCAACTCGACCATCAGTTTGAAAATGTTGTAAATTCTTTTTATACAAAATATGTTCCTGCGGAAAAAATATGTCAATGAACACATATTAGTGAAAATATTTGAATCACAATTTTGGACAAAAACATAGATTTCTGGCAAAAAAAAATTTTATTGATGATTTTTTTCCCATTTACGTCTCCTTATACTTATGCAATGTCGAATTTTAGCTATCCATACATATTTCATTTTGTGCAATTAATTTTTCTCAAAAATATTTAGTTTAGGCAACAAAACAATATCAAACAATACTTTTTGGTATTAAAAAGCTGATATAAGTAAGAGCTATTTCCTGTTATCGCTTCCAAAAACAAAAATCATCATCAGGTTGTCCTATTTCTATCCCTGCCTTAGAATTCAATATATATACGAGTACATATCTCCACACCAAAATCAGTCGATTACTTTAGCTAAATAGACATATTTTCTCGGTAGAGGCGTGACGCCATCCACTTAAAGACAAATAAATACCTTTTCTCAAAGTTCACTCTATCCCCATGCCAAATTTCATCAAAATTGGTTCATAAGTTTAACTGCGAAAGTATATTTTCTATTGGCGGCGTGGCACCGTCCACTTTAAAACAAATAACTTTCCTAAGGGTTCAATCTATTTTTGTAGCAAACTTCATCAAAATCGATCTATTACCCTACCTGTGAAAACATATTTACTGTTTGGGACGTGGCTCAGCCGTGACAGCGTGTTATTCCTTTGAAGGTGGTGCCACGCCCCCTTAAAGAACTCAATGTTTTTAATAACCTTCCTTATGGTTCCAAACCAAATTTTATCAAATCAGTCATTACTTTAGCAGTTTTGCAACCGCCTATTTATATAAAAATGTAAGTACATAAAAAACCGGTATATGTTTTGAGACGCTATCTCCCGAACTATAACTATAAAAAAATTTCAACATTTTTCGGTTTTTTCAACATTTTTTCGACTGTATAAAAATTTTTCAACTTTTTTTTTTTAACTTTTTCAGCATTTTTAGATTTTTTTCAATATCTTATGACTTCTCTGACTTATTCGCATTTTTTCGCCATATATCTACTTTTTCGCCATTTATCGACTTTTTCGACATTCATCGATTTCTTCGTTCGAAAATTATTGACTGCTTTTTCCATAGTTTTCATTGATAGTTGTTATTTTTTGAATTTCATAGACTTTTGTCGATACTGTTCAAAAGACATTAATACTTTTCCATACCTTTCAATGCTATTCAATACTTTTTGACACTGCTTAATATAAACATACATTTTTCTAGTTTAGCTCACACGTTTCTCTTATTAACTACTTTGATTTTTCTTCTACTTCTAGGTTTTTATTTTACCCATTTCTTTAATGATATTATATTTAAATTCTTTTGTTTGATTTATCGTTACTTGTGTAGTGAGTTGGCTTTATTATTTATTATTTAATTATTCTCTTATAAAACTGAATTGAAACATTAAAGGGTTAAGAAACTGGTTGTTGTCCTGATTCTGTCATTGTTTTTATTATTTCTACAATAATAAATTTCTATATTTTCATTAAAATAAAAATCAAATAAATTTGATTTACTAGTTAGCTACCACTGTAAGCTTACATGATTTGTACATAACATATGTTTCAGTTTTAAATAAATTTAAATAAGAATATTTTAATTATAACTTAAACGCGAATTTCCCGTTCACGCTTGGCTCGGCTGGTAGGAAGTAGCGTATTGAAAAAAATATTTTTTCCAAGTAATCAAACTTCTGGTTTAATGGGAGATGTTATTTTTATCATCTCAATTTATCATATTAAATTTGATTATAATTACTTCAAAAGTGCCCTTAGCTAGTGTTACAAGTTTATTGCTTGTATAATATATAATAGCCTAAAAACTCATTATTTCAATCAAGTTTTGTCCAAATTTAGCATTTCCTTGAATAATTTTCATAGTATAGCATTCATACTTGTATGAAGGGTGCTTCCTTACATAAGTTGATAAAATTTGCTTGGATTGCAAAATAATGCTTTATGGGAGTTGCCACGCCTACTTTTACCTGTTCCGCTTACTTGTTGTCTAATGATTTCTTGTGTCACCAAACTCATACATTTCGAATTTTGTCACCTTGACTTCACTACCTTACTAAGTAGATCATTCAATTACTTGTTCTTGTTGGAGAGTTGTCACGCCCGTAGAGAAGGCTCGTAGCATACATCCTATATATGAACCTGAGCTCAATATACTTTTGGAATGCTGATAAGCTGGTAGTGAGTTAAAAAAACAGTAAAAAAATTGTTTTATGACAACATATTAAAAATTACTATCAAAATTAAAAAAAAAGACTGATCATGTAAAGTTTCTAGAAGAAGCTTAGATTCTACAAACATTTCTAAAAATAAAAGAAATAATTTTTAGAATATTTCTTATATCAATTATAAAGGTTTCAAACACAAAATATTAGAAATTCTTTCGAAAATCAATTTGATCAATACTTTTATCTCCACTTATCTCATTATTACGAGACTTAAATCAAACTTCCTAATCAAACCTTCTTATGAACCTATTTTTAATAGTTAATATTTGAAGTGAAAAAACATTGAAAAATTAAATTAGAAATCAACGCAACCCATTTCAGCACATATGGGAAACGAGCACGTATGATTTTAGCTGAGCACACTGGCACTTGGCAAGGTGGTTGACTCGTTTATTTTGTGAGCAATGTTTATTATAAATTTTAAAATGAACTCATTGTTTGATACATAAATTTGCAACACAGATAAGTTATTCTTCTCTCATATTAAGTTCACGCTCTCAATTCTTTGCCTGTATTGTGTAAATGTACTAAAACCCAGCGCCACATCGATAAAGTACTCTGAATTTCCCTTTGTGTTGTACTATGTTTCACAAATGAAATTGTTACTGTGATATTTCGTTTATTTGCTGGCTACCTGTTTTGTATATAGAGTTGTAGGCAGTCTGTTTGTTGCCTGCCTGCTTTTTATATGGAGTTGTAGGCAGTCTGACTGTTTTTTGGCTGATTTCTATACGGAGATGTAAGGGGTCTTGCCTGTTGGCTGCATACTTTGTATGTAGAGATGTAGGCAACTCGGTAAACTATACAGGCACTTAGTAAGAAATGTTTTAAGGCAATCTGCCTTTCCCTTGCTACACATTGTATATAGAAATGTAGGCAAGCTGCCTACAAAGCGGCCATCCCTTTGTAAAAAGCATTTACATTTGTGGCTGGAGTTGTGAGCATTTCTGTCTACAATGAGTATAGCTATTCATCGATGTTGTTTATAACATATTTGCCGCTGGGAATAGCAGCAATTCTCACATTTTATTTGAATATTCCTTTCGTCAAACACTCTTTGATCCTTTAAGTTTTAAAGAATTAATTTTTTAAGTAAAATTTCTAGCGGGTCAGACCTCCCAAAAATGCATAGCCTTCAGTTATTCATATAAAAATCTCTTCTTTTCTAACTAACTAAAGAGAAATCATATCAAGAAAGTTGTGCAACTTTTTATAATTAGATGCAAGCGCAATCTAAATTTGAACAAGTGGGCGTGGCACCTTCTATGGAAGCAGAACTCTTAAATTATCATATTAGGAAATTTTTCCAAGGAAATTAAATGAAATCTGACTTAAAGTGACACTAGCAGAGAAACTTTACATATGAATTATTCTTTTAATAAACCACACGGATTTCAGGACAAAAACAAAATTGACTTCTTCAAATGTGATAAAAATTTTTTTGCAGCATTTTTCAAAAAAGGATTTTGCCGAAGATGTTTTTTTTCGAATATTTCCACGTGTATTTCAATAATTTGCTGGATTTTGTTCAAAAGTAAAGTCTCTATTAGATCGGAAGTTAATAAATATCGAGCGCAAGTTTGTTGGCTCAAATTCATTTTGAACAACGTTTCCATGACTGTCTTAATCTCAAAAGTTATTTCAATTTGACATATATGTATGTGGAAAAAAATGCGTAATGTGTGGATTGTCAAAAAATATAATTTTTATGGCGATATATTCCCTTTTGTTTCAATTTGTAGTTTTCTTACACAAAAGTAAAGAGTCTAAGCTTTCCAAACACAAGTTGAATATCAGTTTATATCAAGTATATTAAACCCGCCCAGTAAATAATTTATGCATCAATATTTACAGTAAATTAATTGAAATAAGGAAATAATAATTAAATATTTAAAAATACAGCAGCTTTTTTTTATCATCATAACAAAATAGATTGAATAAAAACCTTAAAAAAATATAAACAAAACAAAAATCGCAAAAAAAAAACCTAAACAAATCAACAAGGTCAAGTTCAATAGTATCTATGGAAAAAACATTTGAAAAAATGTTCATAATTATAGTGACGTAAATGCCGCTCTCCAATCATATCTTAATAATGTCACATCATTAAAAATAATTGCGTAGCAAAATTATGTTTTGCTATAATATATGCTATTAGGAGTTAAACTTTTAATTAAATATATTACTAAGTAACTAGAATTACTGTAATTACTAACAGCTGTATCATCTTAATCTCATTACCTGCAATATCTTTTGTTAGCAGCTACAAAAGCAGCGTTCAAGTTTAAGGTCATTTAAATCAGTTATTAAAACTTGGTAACATTTTTATATTTTAATGAAATGTATTTGGTTTGAAATTAACATATTTAAAGATATTACGGAAGGAAGTTTCTATTTAACTTACATTTGCTGTTGCATCTAATAACTAATCTCAGCAACAATGCCTTTTGGCCAAATCCCATGTCATGTTATTTCATTCTAGTCCATTCAACTTTATCTTAATTTGTTTTTAGTTCATTTTTCTTTGACTGCATGTTGTTTCAAGGTATCTGCCGGTTTTCAAGTTCGATTTTACAGTAATATATAATACAAAAAATGCATCTTATTAGCATTTAAACAATTAAAATAACAATGTAAAATGTTAACTATTAAAATACCATTGTAAAATGTTAATGGTATAAAAAAAATCTTTAATAGACTTAATTGGAAATTTTATTAATTGTTGTAGCTTTACAGAATATTTTTACATATAATTAAAAAATGATAATTTAATTGTTCAAATATGTAGTTCTAAAATGTTGTTCCCCCAACTTGAATTAATTTAAAATAATAATATTTTATTCGTTATCCTTTTATCTGAAAACCAGATTTTACAAAAAAATGGAGTCTCTATCGGTTACACATTTTTAAGCCAACAAATATTTTTAAAAATTTAATTTTTGGCCTTTAAATTTTTTTTTTTTAATTTTAAGCTCCAATAATATGTTAGAATTTTGGTTAACTTTAATTTAAAAAAATTCTAAATCTGCGACAAGATTTGCGCTCTCTGGTCATTTTTGAGCTAAAAAATATTTTAAAAAATTTTTTTTTGGGCTTGAACTTTTAGTTTTTGGGTCAAAATTGCTAGCTAGCGCAAGTCTTGTCGAAAATTATTAATTTTTTTTATTAAATTAAAGCCATACCTAGAGATCGTCGGAGCCGAATTTTGAAAAACAAATTGCGTGTTTTATTATTTTAAGTTAAAACCCAATGAAAAAGTTATTATTATCCAAAATATGCGCACGTGAATTTTCCATAATTTGCTGAATTTTCGCCAATCTTCTCATACTTGAAGTCTCTTATCTCCAATGGTACTGATCAGATAAATGTCGGTTTTTTTTATAAAGGGTGATTTTTTAAGCGTTTGGTTTTTGAAAAATGAAAAAAGAACAAAAAATTTGCAATATTTAGTGAAATATTTATTTAAAGTGATATATCAATTTCTACCATTTACTTTTTAAAGATTATTTCATGTAAACGTTGCCCGCGGCATCGTCTGAGGTGGTCCATCTCTAAGCTTCAATTTTGGCATACTTCTTCCACTAGACATTTCGGCCGGTATCTCTCCAATGGCAGCTGTATTGTTGTCTTCCAGAGCTGCAATTGTGGCTGGCTTGTCCCTGTATACGAGAGACTTCACGTAGCCCTACAAAAAATAGTCTAGTGGGGTCAAATCACATGATCCTGGCGGCCAATAGACTGCTCCAAAACGTGAGATGAATTGCTCACCAAACTTGTCTCTTAATAGGTCCATGGTATCGCGTGTCGTGTGGCATTTGGCATGGATGCACAACCCATAGCTCAATTAGCTCTTTTAGCTCTTACAACAATAATAAAAATTATTGAGCTCATCTCGAGCCCTTTCCGTTATTCGAGCAAAGTCATTTTGGTCCGCAATCACCGCATGAATTTTGTTCCTGTAATTTTTCTTCAAAGCACTTTATTGTTTATGTGATTTTGTTTTCAAGTCATTTGCTCTTTCACCTTGAGATTTTTGTTTTTGCTTACATGCAATTAGCTTGCCGCAGCTATTTCAATATTTTCATCAATACTAGAAATTTGTTCGCCAAATGTTTTTGATTTTTTTTACCTAAATTATGTTGTTGTAACCGCCAGCTCGCGAAAAAATTTGTGTGCGCATCCCTGGCATATGGCACCATCTTGTTGAAACCACATGTCAACCAAGTCGAATTCTTCCATTTTGGGCAAAAAAAAGTCAGTAATCCACGCACGGTACCTTGTTCCATTGACTGTAACGTTGCGATTTTCATTACTTTTGAAAAAGTACGGAAATTTCTCACAAAGTATGAATTTTGATAATAAAATTCAATGATTTGCAAGCGCTGTTCGTTTGTTAATCTATTTATAGTGAAATTGCAAACCTTAATGAGCATTTTTGCGTTGACACACGTTACAAATTACCCGTAAGATGTCAAAAAATGTACACTGAAAAAACAAACAGCAAAAAAATCACGCGTTATAACACTTTGCAACGTTAGCTTTCGAAGTGTATTAAAAAAAAGTTTTTTTAATGTCAACAAATAAAAAATTCGTCCGCAGTAAGGTTGTTTATTTTTTTTTAAATGGAGTATTTCACGCTAAATCGGACGCAATTCGGTTAATGCATCCCATGTTGTTAGAAATGATAATTTATTTTTGAAACTTGAAAGTCTCATAGTAATATCGTTTTAAAAAAATTTTCGACGTTTAAAAACTAACAACTGTTCACGAAATAATGAGCACTTCAAAATAAAGTATCATACTTTTCGAAAAACTTATATCTCTTGAACAGCTTGATAGAAAAATAGATAAAAATTATTGAAACCAGTACTAAAAGTTAAAAAAATTTTCAAAAAAAAATCAGAGATGCTAAGACAAAATGGTTGTCGATTTGGCGTGAAATTCCCTTTATATGGGTATGGCATACATACCAAATTACCATAACATTTTTATACGAAGATAGTTTACATTCTATTTAATATTAATTTTTTTTTGAAATATCTTTATATCTTTTTAGCTGAATACATAAAACCATGCAGAAAAAATGATCCCAAACTGATCGAATGTTTCCGCAATTCGATGGAGCATGTAAAACCATATCTGGCGAAAGGCATTCCAGAGATTGGGGTGAGTAACTTTATTAGCTAAAGCTGCGGCGACTGCAAAACTAAATTAAACTCCAAACAATGTTTACAAATATCAATTTGTCAAGTATCAATGTGTTTATTTGACACCTCAGAGGTGTTAATTTTATAGCTAAATACAAAGCAAAAGCAAATGTTAATACCACAAGCTCTAAAGTGTTTATATTTTATAGACTTGTGATTTTTGCATTGCAAAGTTCACATAAAATGCACTCGATTTATTTTACAATTGCTCATTTGAAGCACGTGTGCTCAACGCATTTCATTAAATCAAATTTTATATTTTTAAGCTTGAAAAAAAAAAAACTACTGAATATGCCAGAAAATTGTTGATTTTTCAATGAATCTATCTATCTGGACAAATCGATTAAAGCTTAAACACATCATGACTCGCTGACTTACCTTTTCTTGCTTCCTTTAACCACAAATTCAAATATTTTTGTATGTTAATTGGTTGTCAAAATTTCATTGACCACCAAATCAGCCACGGTAATGGCTATAAATTCCACCAAAGGAAAAATTGCAAAACTGGTTGGTATTGCAGCAAACAATTTCCCACTATAATACGACAATTAAATTGCAATAATGCAATTTTTCAAAATGTTACCAAACTTGCTGGAAAATTATTGAAGTCAGTGTGCAATCAACGAATCATTGAGTATATCACCGCCGCGGCAACTGGAAGTTGTTACTACAATCGAAATGCGCTATGTTCGAGTCGAGTAGTTACATAGTAACAGCAGTGGCTTGCATCTTTAGTGTTTACAATTGCAACCTTACAAATACATAACTTGTTTAGTTTTTTTTGCTGCATAAGTGCGAATTACAAACATTTAATTGTTTGTCAATCTTTTTGCACCGCTTGGGTCTAAATTATTATGTAATTTCCTTACCGGTTGAATTTTTAATCGTCGAGCAATAATTGGGGAAAACAGCAAGGAAGAATGCAAAAGGAAATTTTAAGTGACAATTTGATTTACATAATAATAGTTTACTGGGCATAAGATACAAAAACATTACAAGTCTTTCGATAGCAAATTTGACTGGGGACTAAACATAAAAGAAAGGTTAAATAAAGCTTTAGCAGCTCTGTACTCTTTTAGTAAGGCTACCAGCCTCAACCTAAAATTCTACTGTAACTCTATGAAACCGTATTTACCCCAATTTTGTTTCACGCAGTGGTGGTTTTCCATACAACTTTGGTTGAGAAATCTGTACAAAAGAAGCTGGCCAAGTTTTAAAAGTTGACAAATCTTAATATTACAAAAGCGCTTAAGTTTAACTCTTCTTTTGCCCTGAATTTATTACTGCACCTGCTATTATTCGGCATTGCTGTGGTCAGAGCAAAACTGCTCAAATTACAACCTGATGCTAAAGTAGAAACCAATTCCTTTGGATTAATCATTGTACACTTAATTTCCGTTTAAATAAAAACTTCCATTACTTCTTTTCGGATCGTAAGAAATGCGATCTATTAAATGAGAAAGCTATTAACCCTTCTGTGTGTGACAGGGTACCCGGGTAACCTTTTTATTTTCCATTCAATATTTTTTTGTCGGTTGCACATGCTCTAAAATTCTGAAACTTCACGAGATCATACTAATATTATATTTTTATGTGAGTGGTTTCTCCTGATCAATTTGAGGGATGTCATTATTTTGTTCAGTTCGAGCCAAAAAATTTGAAATTTTCATGCGATTTGTATAGGGGTACTACGTAGGTAGACTGTAAGGTATTCTTTTTTTGTCACGCACAGAAGGGTTAAAATTAAGACTAATGCACATTTTCGTTTCATTCCTCTTAAGATGAAAGATATGAAAGATATAACATGAAATGGTTTTCAAAAACGGAAGAGAATAAGCCTTTAAAATGCTTTTTCTTTAATAACATTAAAACTTCAAAAATATAGCATGGTTTGTAACATTTTTGAAATCAAACGTTGCCAAATTAATAGCAATTAATACCCATTTGAAAGAAAAAGCCCCAACCAAATTCCACCTTTGTATGGGAGGTAGGTGTGTCCATGGTTGGTTTTATTTTCGTAATAACATATTTTTGTTGTTTAACCTAAAAAATATTTGTACCAAATATCAAGACTCTAGCGCAGTTATTACCGTTTTTGCTTTTTCTCTGATAACTTGAAAACTATAAAAGATATCGCACAATTTGTAACATTTTTGAAATCAGCATTGCCAAATCGATGGAAATTGATTCCCATTTTTAATAAAAGCCTCAATCACATCCTCCCTTTATGGGGGAAGTGGGCGTGTTCGAGTGTGTATTTCTTAAGTTTCACAAATTTTTTGTTGTTTTAACCTAAAAAAAAAATCAGTCTAGCTTAACGTGACCAGATATTTTTTGGCAAAACGCGGAACAACAAAAAAGTTCATAAAATTTGCGTTATAATCAAAAAATTTTTCTAAAAAACTTGATGACTCATTTTTTTGGGTTCTCACTTTCACATTCAGATATATTTCAACAATGAGATTTATTTCAGTAAGTCAAAATATTTACTAAAACAAAAACACTCCGAAAACTCTAGCAAAATGAGATATATTTCATAACATGAAAACGCGGAACGGAAAAACAAAAACGCGAATCATATGGTCACGTTAGTCTAGCACTACTCGTATTATTACTATTTATGGACACCGTTTTTAGTTTTTCACTAATAACTTGAAAACTATAAAAGATATTGCAAAATTTGTAACATTTATGAAATCAGCATTGTCATATTAATGAAAATTGATACCCAATTTGAAGAAAATGTTTCAAGCACATCCCACCTTTGCATGGAAAGTAGGCGTATCCATTAGCTGATTTTTTTCATATTCACAAATTTTTGTTGTTTTAATATAAAAAACATCTATACCGAATTTCAAGGGTCTAGCGCTATTTTCACTGATTATGATCGCCGTTCCATACAAACCCACCCACTCTGTGATGGCTCAAAGCTAAAGATATAAAGTGAGAGCATTCTTTTCAATATCAATTCCTCGTAATTCGCAAGATGTTTTAGTAAAATCTTATTGAAATCTCCACTGCTTATTATTTTAAGTATTAGTGGTAGTGTAAATATCAACGTTTTGCAATATAAGGATATCACGATATTGAAAATTTTCGATAAAGCATGGTATCAATATTATTTTATCCACATATATTTTCGATAAATCATTGTATCGATATTTTTTAATCCACAAATATTTTTTGTTTATTCATGTTTTTGCCACAAGCAAGTAATTATTCAACCCAATTCATTAAATGTAAACATAAAATTTCAAGAGATTCGAAACAACTGACATTTTGACTCGTCATATAAAAGCTTTCATCATATTAATAAGATTTCCATCTGGTTTCGAATAAGCTCCATCTTAAAAACGAAATATATTTTTATTATGTGAATCTATTTTTATTTATCCTGGAAGTCATAAGATTTTCCATTTGGTTTTTATATGGAAATCTTCTTGAATAAAAAAACTATAGCGAAATCTTATATTTTTTGTTATATTTCACAGAGTCCTTTTTGCACTGTGTAGATGGGCATTCGTCCTTCAAAACTCACGTGATGATTCTATGTATACATCTTATCAAAACATTACCTCTTGCCTTGAAAACTTCGGATACCAATTCAGCACATCCGGTGGCTGTGGTATTTTACAGCTTCTTTAACGCTAGTGGCACTTCTTTTTCACTGAGAAAACAATTCAAGCAAATTATTTTTGATATTGAGAAAATAAATATATGATTGAGTTTTCTTTGAATTCAACCTAGATTTACCGCTATTTGTTTCAAATACAATATACTTATTTGATTCAATTAAATATTTGATTGCTCTATATAAAATATACATTTGTTACATGCAAATAAATCGTTTTCTAAGTGTAGGATTAGGTGTCAGGACTTCCTGTCGCTTGTGCGTGCAGCCCATCAAATTATTGTCTGTCCCATGTAAAATTAGTTTCTTTTGCAGTATATCCCTGTTGTTTTAATACAAGACAACATTTACTTAGTTTTGTCTTTATATTGCTAAATATTCATGACAATATCTCTTAAACAATTGATCGTTGTGACAAATTTTTACCTACAAAGATTACGTTTGTTACGCATCTGACTATCAGTTTTAAGTGTAGATATTATGTAATAAATTTGTATAAAGCTAAGAACAATTTGAGTTCAAGAACACATTAAATCTTGCAAAAACCTACAACTACAAAAAACTTCAATCAAGTTGAGCAACATCTTCAATAGCCATGAAGATACCATGCAATTATTGTACAATTACATCACAAGCAAATAACATGCTACGGATGAAAGACGCTACAAATTGCAACAATCAATAAACGAATGTGCATAGTAACTGCATAAAGTGATTCTTAAAAAAATTAAGAAAAATGCCTTGACATTTATATCATATTGCGGTATACATCTACTCGAAGCTTGAACTGAGTTGAACCATACTCAAGTGAACTTGTTGCACCAAAATTTAACAGGTTTCTTCTCGTTTTATATATATATTATAGTTACCTTCAGTGGAACCATTCAAAATGGATACATTGTCATTGCAATTGACCGATGGTCCACAAGGATATAAGATCACCTTGAAGAACATGGACGTGTTTGGAGCGAGCAACTTTCGTGTGAAGTCAATGAAACTTAGTGAAAATGGTGAACCATTTGAGGCACGCATTACTATGCCAAAATTGAAGATTGAGGCGAAATATACCAGCTCTGGTGTGCTGCTGATTATACCAGCATCTGGTGGTGGTGATTTTCATGCTATATTTGGTAAGTAATATTAAATTGTCGCACATTAATTAAAATAATTTTTATTAATTTATTTTTTTTATTCATACAATAGATGGCGTTACTGCTGATTTAACAGGAAAAGTTTCAGTACATGAGAAACCTCATGGCACTTTCTTGCATGTTGATGCCCTCAGCATTTTACTTGATGTTGATAAAGTTAATATGAGCATCTCAGGAGCGTTCAATAATAATCGCATATTGTGTAAGTTATAATTGAAAAAAAAAAAAAATCTTTTGTAGTAAATGACACCTAAATAACACTGGTTAGCAAAGATTTTAAAGATCTGTTCTAACTCTTGCTTGAGGATGAAGAAGTTAGAAACTCAATTTTCGGCAATCATTATAACAAGACCTTTCCAAATATTTCTGACTACATAGTTATAAATTATTAGTGTTTCTAATTGCCTTACTGAGCTTACTGTTCAGTTTAGTATGTGATAACATAAAAATTACATATAACAATAAATATACAACAAAACAACATACTAGTTTCATTCATTTGCTAAATGTTTCACTTTTTGCTTCGGTTCTCAACAAATCCATGCAAAATAGAAAACATAGCAGGCTTAGAAATTCTCAATCATTTGCTCAAAGGTCACTGATGATTCCATTTAGCAATGGATAAAACTATTGTGACTATTGATGTCATATAATATGATGTAATGTCATATCAATTTTGGATTCACGTAGAACGGTTCCCCAAAATTTCACTACATATTGTGTGTCGACCAGTGTTATAACAATAAAATTAAAATAAACCAAATCCTTTTATTCTTTGTCACTCGGTTTTATTTTAGCACAAATAACAAATTTCAAAATAAAAAACAAAAAAATTTTTATTTATTTTTCATTTTAGTGGAGGCTACCAATTTGTTCCTGCGCGATAATGGCATGATTGTGCTAGAGGCTATGCAGGGTCAGCTACAGAAAAAGTTGGCTGTAGAATTTGGCAAACTGGCGAACCAGCTGCTGAAAAACGTTCCCAGGGAACAGTTTTATTTAGATTAGTGGGTGCTTCAGTATTTTTTTTATAGATTTTTTTTTTTCATATGGCTTTGTAAATATTTTTTTATAAGTTACTTTAAGTTTAAGTTATCGTTTCATTAGTTATAATTTTTCAAAAAAAAAATGTATGCCAATGCCCACTTCTAGAGTTATAATCTTAAGTTAAAATTCGACAAAATAATACATCCGTATAAAGTATATGTAATTTGTATATGTATGCATATTAGACTGTCCGTTATAGCCCAATTTTCTTTCTGAGCTTTTTTAACATAAACATTGATGCACAGATCTTCTCAATTAAAGAAATTTGGAAAATAATGGATTTTATATGAAAATTACAGTCATATCATGAGGTCAGTTACATACTTTAATAAAAATTTACCAAAAAATAAAACAAATTAAAATTTCTGAAATCTGAATCAAACATTTAAAAGTCAGTCAGTTAACAACGTTCGGTGTGTGAGTGTTTGTGAGTGAATGTGTGTAAATTTGCACGCCGGAGGGCGTTATATACAAGAGTTTGCAAAATTCTTTAAGTTTTAACTTGGAGCGCCCTTTAACATACACTTTTCTTAGAAACGGTTACCAGATACAGATTAAACGTGCCGAAAAACTCATATCAGCAAATCCATCAGATTGGGCCTTTTAGCTGGCCTCATTTTTTTTTTTTTTGGAGTACATCTTCCAGCCATAGTTTTTCTTGAAGCTAAGGCTATCTTGAACTCATAATAAAGGTTGTTCAATTGAAATTCAGATAGCTATTTTTTTAATTTGCATTTAAAGTAAGAAATATATGAAACTTTTCGTGTTTTTTAAAAATTGTCAATTTATTGGGTTTTTACGCTGTAGTCTAAAGTCTGTTGAGTACATCTTTCAGCCATAGTTTTTTTTGAAGCTAAGGCTGTCTTGAACTCATATTAAAGGTTGTTCAATTAAAATTTAGATACCTATTTTTTTAATTTGCATTTAAAGTAAGAAATATGTGAAACTTTTCGTGTTTTTTAAAAATTGTCAATTTATTGGGTTTTTACGCTGTAGTCTAAAGACTGTTGAGTACATCTTTCAGATATAATTTTTTTTGAAGCTAAAACTATCTTGAACTCATAATAAAGGTTGATCAATTGAAATTCAGATAGCTATTTTTTTTATTTAACTTTATATGTAACATTTCATGTTGTTTTTAACTAAAATCCAATTTTAACTATGTCTCCCTTTGAATTTTATTTGTTCCTCCTTGAACATTAATTAAAGATGGTTTAAGCTTCGAGAAAAACCATGTTTGAAGAGTCTGCTCCAAAAAAAAAAAAAAAAAAATAAAATCGAAATTGTCATCTTACCTCGACCATGGCTTCGATTTTATTTATTTATTTTTTTTTTTTTTTGAGGAGACTCTTCAAACATGGTTTTTCTTGAAGCTAAGATTATCTTTAATTAATATTCAAGGAGGAACAATTAAAATTTTAAGGGAGACATTGTTAAAATTGGATTTTAGTTAAAAACAACATGAAATGTTACATATAAAGTTAAATAAAAAAAATATCTATCTGAAGTTCAATTGAACAACCTTTATTATGAGTTCAAGACAGTCTTAGCTTCAAAAAAAAACTATATCTGAAAGATGTACAGTCTTTAGACTACAGCGTAAGAACCCAATAAATTGACAATTTTTAAAAAACACGAAAAGTTTCACATATTTCTTACTTTAAATGCAAATTAAAAAAATAGGTATCTAAATTTTAATTGAACAACCTTTAATATGAGTTCAAGACAGCCTTAGTTTCAAAAAAAACTATGGCTGAAAGATGTACTCAACAGACTTTAGACTACAGCGTAAAAACCCAATAAATTGACAATTTTTAAAAAACACGAAAAGTTTCATATATTTCTTACTTTAAATGCAAATTAAAAAAATAGCTATCTGAATTTCAATTGAACAACCTTTATTATGAATTCAAGATAGCTTTAGCTTCAAGAAAAACTATAGCTGGAAGATGTACTCCAAAAAAAAAAAAAAAAAAAAACGAGGCCAGCTAAAAGGCCCAATCTGATGGATATGCACATATGTGTTCAGTTTTATGCAAATCGTTTATAATTTGTGGCAATTAAAAAATTATTAAGCTAAAAGGAACTATAATGAGATCTACATAATAATAATAATATTTTGATATTTTTCGCATTCAAATTTAATCTTATCACTTCACACGATATATCAAAAAATTAACAGTTCAATACCTTTCCATCTAAAGAGGTTTAAGCAAATAAATCTATATGAAAATGCCCAAAAATTCGATATATGGGTTCTAAAACTTTAATTTTTTAGCCAAAATGTTTCCAAGAACTTAACCTTTATTTTTTTTTTTATTAAATTTGAGTATTCGTTACCTGCCTTCGGGCAGACTTATTTTTTGCTCCTTACAATATCGCTGGTTGAATTTATTGGCAAAAATTAATTAGCAGAGCTGTTTAGCAAATTTTCAATTTAAATTTGGAAAACTTCATGTAAAGGGTGATCCAATACGAGGTTCCTTTTCCAACTGGGCTCTTTTGACAGTTGTCATATGTCAAATGGCTTGTCCATATGACGTTTGTGTTCAGTACTCAATACGACTCAATCATAAATAGACTTACTCCTGAACAATATTAATTGTGGAAACTTACTACCAAAATCAGTCATCAGTTAGAGAATGTTATAGAGTTCTTCAACATTATTTTGATTGTTATGAGCGTCCAACTGAGCGCACTATTCGTAACACCAAATTTCGAATCAATTTTACACTATTGGACCAGAGTGCATACAGCCCGTAATTTTGAGAATATTTCCGCAGTAGCAGAGAGCGTTCGTGAAAACCGTGAACCATCGATTCGTCGCCGATCTTAGGCTTTGGGCATCTCTTATGGATCGTTGAGGCGTATCTTGAGGCGTGATCTTGGTCTGAAGGTCTATAAAATACAGCTCGTACAAGAATTGAAGCCGTTTGATATTGGTGTACGTTTTAATTTCGGTTTATGGGCTTTACAACAACTTTAAATTGATCGTTTATTTTATCGAAAAATTTTGTTTAGCGACGAAGCTCATTTCTGGTTGAACGTTAACAAGCAAAATTGTCATATTTGGGCCGATGAACAACCAGAAGCAATCCCGTAACTACCAATGTATCCCGATAAATGTACTGTATGGTGTGGCTTATGGGCAGAAGGCATCATCATATTTCTTCAAAAATGCGGATGGAGCCCGTGTTACGGTCAATATTGCTCGCTGCAGAGCAATGATCAATGAATTTTTGTTGCAAAAATTCAGGATATTGGTGTAGTTGACCTCTGGTTGCAACAGGATGGCGCAAAATTTCATACAGCTGGAGAAACAATCACTTTATTGAGGGAAACGTTCGATGAAGACATCATCTCAAGAAGTAGTCCTGTTAATTGACCACCAAGATCATGTGATTTGAAACCATTGGAGATATTTTAAATCATATGTTTATGTCGACAAACCCGAAACTATTGACACTTTGGAAACCAACAAGGTTTTCAAGGAATACCGGCCGATATGCTCGAAAGAGTTGTCAAATATTGGACCCACAGAATGGACCATTTAAGAACTAGTCGTGGGCATCATTTGAACAAAATAATTTTTAAACATTGAGTTGTAGGAACAGAACTATCATTCCAAATAAAGAATTGCATCAATACATTGATTTTTATGTATTTTATTTAGAAAACAAAGTAGAAAGTTCTTATTGGATCACGCTTTAATATAAAATAGTTTTTGGTGTCAGGAAAATTAATTATAATGAAATAAAAAAGAACAAAACAAACCAAACATTAGAAGAAAAAAGTTTAAAACTAAAAGTACGCAATGGAACTATTTTTAAATTAAAAGCAAGGAAGAATGCCATTGCCTACTTTTAGTTGTTAAAAAAATGTACAATTAAGTTGTCAAATATATGAAGAAAACAAAAATTTGGAGAAGCGAGCAGCTAGAGCCCACGAGCGAGACGAAGTATGCGGAGGCGGGGGGTTGGTTAGCGAAGCAAGAGTTTGCTAAAAAATCAAGTGTGTTGTATATGGTTGCAAAATTATCTATCGACACTTTGAAAAAATTCATCAAAATTGCAACAATAGCACGAATGAAAATAAAACCCAAAAAAACAATTTTTTTTTTTTACTACATAATAAATTATTTTTTATTTTTTTTTTTATTTTGAATTAATCAATTTTTAAATATTTATTTTTATAAGAAACCTAAGTGTAATAAACTTTAAATATATTAAAAGTAATTGCTATAAATGTAAGAATAATCTTTTTAAATTTATATAGTAAAGGAAAATCAAAGAACTAAAACTAAGACAATTATATTTTTTTATATGAATTACAATCTTTTTGTTTTTTTGTTTTGTTTTCTACTGCATGAATCAACTAGCGTAGCATAAATTTTAAAATTATAGTTAACTTAGTTTTATTGAAATTAAAAAGAAATTAATATATAAACTTAAGTAAAAACAAAATGAGTAGCAATTAATTTTTTTTTATTAAAAATTATTTTATTTTTTCTGCGTTAAATTTTTTGTTTTGTTTTTTTCTCTTCAATGCAGCAATTGGTGCAAAAGTATTTTATGTATATATGTATACTGTATATATAAGATTTTTTTACTTTAAATTAATTCAAATTATTTTTTCGTGTTTTTTACAACAAATTACATTATTTTTCATTTTGCTTGAATTGTGAAGCAAATTTAAACGAGAATTTTACAATTTTTTGTTATATTTTTTTTCTATTAAAAATGCAAGTTTTTTTTTTTTTTAATTTATACAATAAAAATGCGTATTTTCTGCACAAAAATTTACAAAACATTTACTTGTTACAATAAACGATAAACAGCTGTGGTTTGACGGTAATTGAATTTTTAAATATTTTACAGTGCAAAGAGAAATTTTTGAAGTGCTGAATGTGAGAAAAAAAAAATCATTTGTTGTAAATATGATTCGTATTAGAATTATGCTAGCATATCTTGATTTAATTTTTTTTAATCGATTTTTAAGTTTGTAGCAATATGTACTATTTGAAAATTATATGATGATTCTTTTCGATGATGCATATTCTCAAAGCTTTTTCTGGTTTAAAAATAAAATCGTGTCTAGGAACAAAATTTGAACTGAGGAGACAATTTTCAATAAAAAAAAAACTAAAAACAGCATCAGTTAAACAATAACTGGAACTTTAATTGAATGTTTGACATAAAGTTTTATTTAAAATTGAAAGTCAAATTTTAACTGAACGTTGTAAAAGCGGACCTTAACTCCAATTAGTGTACTGCGAAGAGAAACAAAGCAGTGTACTTATCTAATTTAGGTACCTAATAGAAATATCCACAATTATTTGATTAATTTTATTTTATTTTGAATTTTGCGAAAATTTTGCAAACGTCCCAACGATTTGTGTCTGTTTCCGCCCAGAAAATTTTGCACATATGAAGGCTTTGCAAATTGTTCCCTCATCTTTATTTATATAAACGCGCACTTCGCGTCAAAGTTTACAAATCTTTATCAAATGTTCCTCCTATCGCAAAAACGCATTAATGCGCATTATTCTGAAGTTTTGCGCTGCGAATGTGCTGCAAATGCGGAGCTCAGTTTTTTCACTGCAGTGCTTATTAGGCAGTTACGTCCGGTGGCTTTTTATGTACATAACACGAGTACCTGGGTGGTTTTTCTCCAATGCGTTATAATTTTGAAGTATATAAAATTGCATGAAAATGCATACAAAACACGCTATTTTGAAACATGTAATGCATGAAATTTTAATGCGGAATTACCGTGTCCAACGACACCGATGTTGGAAATACTAAAGTTCAACCAACTTTTCTGCAGATGTACTATGGAAAGCAAAGCAAGACAATAAGAGTTATTTATTTCTTTGTGTGCTTTGGAAGTAAGGTCAGGGTTTACATCCCATAGTATGTTAAGCACCGGCTTCGCTAGACACATTAGCTCAGCCTTAAAATATCATTGCATACCTTTAGGCACATAAATTTACTAGTTTTGTCTGGGACAAGTTACTTTGTCCTAAATTTGCCGAAATCATAAGTTTTGAATTCTTTACGGTTGACAGAGAAAGTTCTCCTCTTTCGGCAGGTCTACGAGCACCGCATATCCACAGCTTCTCGTTTGTTTAGGAATGATAAAATTGGCCCCAATGGTGTGCTTGACAAACTTTTTTTTTGTAGTTAGGATCAAATTAATTTATTTATTTGCACGTGCTCAAAGAGTTCATCGCACAAAACGTTTGCAAATTGTGAAAATTTATTAAATTCCCAAATATGTTAACTCTAAATGTATTTAAAATTTTAACTATTTCTTGAAATTCTGATATTAATTGACCTCTAATACCGTTTGATTTGACGCCATTGAATTTCTTTTTTTTTGAGAATATATCAACTCATTCGACTTTCAGTGGCACATTGGGCGCCCGGAGCAAAGAGGTAAATTGACGCCCCATATCAACAGAAAATATTCTCTGCATTTTTCAAACTGAAAAAAAAGGTACACACTTTTGGTCCTCAAAAAATCTTTATTTCACATTGAATTACAAAATCCCCTACAATTTATTTTCCATTGACTAAAAAAAATGTACACCAAAAGCTTCTACAAAATTTTGTAGGTATGGTAAACACAAAATTTTCATTCCGAGTACCATTTTACCGATCCCCCACCTAACTGGTTGCGCCCTCTCCCCTTTAGGTACGCTACTGCCTATGCGGTTAAGTCAGTGACGTTAGACTAATTGGAACACAGAGTAAACGGTTTGTTTGAATTTAACACATTAATATTTGATAAAGAGCATCAAATGTTTATTTGAGTCAAACATATTGTATTTGGATCAACTATTGCTAAATGTTGGTTGAATCATTTTATGTATAATAAAAAATGTAAATGCTCGATATCAAATATAATTTGTTATATTCAAACAAATCGCTATCTCAGTGTATGCAATACAGGAATACAGCAAATTTGACCCCCAGACTGTGCCATAATCTGGCTAGTCGCAGCGCTCATATGCACAAAATCAAATTTAAATTCTAAATGGCATTAAATAATGTAATTAATAAGTTCAAAATGCAAATCTAATTTTAATGTGTGTAATGTCTCAATTTTATGAGTCTCTAAAAAAAAACAAATTATAAAACGACAAAGTATAATAATCAAGTTTGCACTTATCTAGATTAAGTCGGCTGGCATATGTTAATAAATTGTTGATTTAATTCAAGTATATAATTTAATAAAAATTGTACAAAAAAATAATTTTTTAATATTATCAAACAAATGCAATAAAATTAATACGCGTTGCTTATACGAAAAGTCAAAAGACTTTAAAAAAAATGTTATATTGAAAAGTAACCGTCTTGTTTTTAAGAAAATATTTTTTTTTTAACAAAAGCAACAATTAGTCACTGTTCATGTGGCCAAGCTTATTGGGGAAATTATTACAAAATTTAATACAACTTAATTGTCCACAGCTGTAGTAAAATCATTTAAATTAAAATTTCGTTGAATGTATTACTAAAAATTGATCCGGGTTTCATTCCTTACAATCTCTGCTTTTTATACATATTAAATACAAAACTATTAGGCCATTTCGGATAAAAACTAAACGAATTTTTCTACATTTCTTTAAAATTTTTTGTTACACTTTTTGCTTGCTGGTTTTGCTTGGGTTCTGTTTTTAAAGATTTTATTTTTATTTTTTTTTGTTTAAATGGTGCAAAAATGTTATAATCTTTATGTTTTTTTTTCATTTATTAAAAAGTATTTTAACACGTGACTGCCTAAACTGTGTTTACGTTGTTTTTTTTTTCTTTCTTTGCTGTGTTTTTGAAGTGTGCACAAATTTTGCTTTTTTGTATTTTTTTTTTCCTAAAAAAAATTTTGCAGTTCGTCTTTTTATTTTGTATGAAAAAATGTTCAGCTTTAGCTTTTTCATTAAAATTCTTTTTATCATTTGCTTTACAAATGTATGAAATATTAATTAATGTTTAGTTTTTATTTTTATTTCTACACAAATTGTCTACAAATTTTTTTTATTTAAAATTTCTACAGTTTAAATACAAGTGTTTCTTTCTTTCTGTTGTTTTTAATAATTTTTTCTTATTTTAATTTTGCATGCAAAAAATACAATTTGGAAATTTTGTTTTACTTCTCTTAAATACTTAATTGGATTTTCATTTAGAAAATTTCTTCATGGGTAAAAATGGTTTGCTCTGCTGCATTTACAAAAAGGGTTTCCAAAATGCCGCTTATTTTATTTGTTTTTGTTTTTTTTTTTTCTGTCTATTTTATATTTAATAACGTTAATTGTTTTCTTGTTTAATTTTTAATGAATTACCAATGGGTTTTTAGTTTTTGTTTTCGTTTGTTTTTAAATACAATTCTACATTTAATACAATTAATATTTATATTTATAAGTATTTATAGCAATAGTTTATGTATGTGTTTATGTATGGATGTTTATATATATTTTTTTAATTTAACAATAGTACAGTAAAATAAGCTACATAAATTTATGCAAAATAGAGGAAAGAAATGGATAATTCTCAGTAAGAACGTTGATGAACATATAACATTTTCAGGTATTCTCAAAATGTACGTAAAAAACGAGGGTACAAAACTTTCCATTGAGAGTTAGAGTGTTAAAAAAGAGATTTTTAAAAAAATAACTTTTCAAAAAAAAAATTTTTTCTATAGTTTAATTTTCAAAAATATGTGCATTTATAAAAATGTTAGCCTATATTTGATGTATGTTTCATATCTGAATGTGAAAAATTGATTAACTGTGTAAAAAGTATCCGAAATTGTTAAATAAAACGAAGCAAAATTATTTATTTATCGAAATTTATTTTGTCGCCTTCAAAGTAGGCCCCACCGCTTGCAATACAATTTCGCCAGCGCTTGATCCAGTCCATTATCATTTTTCATAGGTTGATTGATAGCTCTTATGTTATTCAATGAATTTGCTTTCATGGCTTCAACTAGGCTTGTGCAAAATATATCGATTATCGATATTTGCGATATTTGTTTCGATAATTCTGGGCGATTTTTTTTTATTTTGATATATCGAAATTCGATTTTATTTTTCGACTATCGAATTTCGATATTTTTATTTAAAGATAGCTCTGTATACAATTGATTGCTTCGCATATATTGGATCTTCTTTTGTGTTTGTGTAATGACGTTAGCTAACGCGCGTTGAAAAACCACTCGTGGGGTCCCAGCCTTACAAGATAGAGTTTTTTTGTTATGCTCAAATAAATGCAACCGTAAAAAGTTACACCATCGCTGGTAAGAATATAATTTTTTCAGCAAAAATATCTTTTTTCGATTATCGATATACCCGATGTTTTTTTATCGATACATTTCGATACTGTTTCGAAATATCGATCATCGATATTTCGATATTTTTTATTTGCCGAACCCTAGCTTCAACCGACTCAGAACGCTTTCCTCGAAGTGGTAATTTTAGCTCCAGGAACAGGACGTTACTTTGACGATGTATTTGGCTGAATGTTTGGCTAAAGGTGAGGGCTTTATGCGATGGTGCAAGAGTTGCCCTGCCACAAATAAAGCCGGATATTCTTACGCAAGCGATTTATGACTCTTTAATAATATTTATTATTTATTCCGAATACTTTTTACACATAATGTATGTCAGAAACTCAATAAAAAAAAGTCTCCTAAAAAGTTTTACCGGAGTAAATTTTGAAATCATGAATTCATAGTATGGAACATAAAACGAATTTTTTTTTTTCACATTTTTAGAACACCTGAAAGTACTTCAGTACATACTTCATGTTTATCAACGTGTCCACCAAAAATTTTCAATTTCAATATTTTTTCCTCTAAATTTTCTATATTTACTGTACTATAAACAAATGTATAAATTTTTGGAATTTGTTTTTCATAATTTTTTCAAATTGTTTTTGTTACTTTTATGTTTCTGCTTTAAATTGCAATTTTTTTCTTTATTTTCTCTAGTGTAATAACTCCATTTTTTACTGTGTAATTAGCGTATTCTTTTTGTTTTGTTTAGATTCATATATATTTTTTGTTATTGCTAATATTATAAACTGAATTATGCAAAGCACTATGAAAATTTATATTTTTCCTAAATTAATGAGGATTTCAATTTAATCTGCTACTTTATTTTTAATGTAAAAATGCAACTTTTGAATTTTGATTTTAAGTCGAAGCATTTGGCGTTGAAAGGATTTTCACTACATGTCTTAAAGATTTTTTTGTTTGTTTGCTGTGGATCAAAAAAGTAGTCAACGAAAGTTGGCCAAATCGAAAATTTGAAATTTTTTCGATCAATCTTGTTTAGGTTACTCAAACATGTATCTAGCGAGTTTGCAATTTGAAATGAACTGGAATTTTATCAAATACTATGACTATCTATTCAAGGAAGGTGTTGGCATTCCATGAAGACATGATAAAAAAAGCCTAACAGAATATGCACCCAAGGGCCAACTTGCAATATAACAAGGCAATTCTGCTCAAAATGAACGCTTAGCGCTCTCTAGAACGGATGTCCCGCACAGTCTGATGTCTCATCAGTTGTTGCAATTATAACTGGCCACAGCCTTATCGGCAGACATGCGGAGAGATTACGTATTCGGTCTTTTGACTTCTGTAGAAGTTGTAGGGATGTGGAGGAGGAAAACATTTTCTTTGCTCCTGGCTCGCACTTGCTGGAAAACGCCACAAAATACTTGGTTCGTTTTTGTTTGATGACCTTAGACATATTAGCTTAGGTCACCTATTTAGTTTTATTATGAAATCAGGTTGGTTCAATGAGAGGGTATAGTCAATTAACCTTTGGTATCACAATGGATCAAAATTTGATCTAAGTGAATCGGTTCGCAACTGACTTCCTTTCCGACCTAACCTTATCTATGAATACCTATTAGGCTCAGAAATGAACTAGTATCCACGAAAAGTCAATATAGCACATAAAACAATTCGAAACAAGGAATTTTTAAAATTTTTCAAAATACAATTTCGATTGTGATGGGGCAAAAGGGTAACCGCATTCGGATTTAGTCAACCAAAATCTATTATAAAAGTTCTAGATTTCTTATAAAATTTTTTGTTGATTCTTCGTATAATACTCAAAGAATTTATGAAGCTTCTTAATGCCAATTCTAGGCATTTTTTAAGCCAACCCAATCAAAAATCACTCTACATATAAGCTTATATTTTTTATGTCACATAATTATTTGTAAGAGCTATCACTTAAAAATGGAGCGACTCAGGCTTATGGGTCTCCCTTGCATGTAATTAGCCTTTTATATCTATGCTTCAGCCTAAAATGGACAGTATATTTAAAAATTCTCAATTTTTAAAATTAAGAGTTTGGCTACTACATGTCACAACATTTTAGGGACAATACATGCAACTACTAACCAACATAGCATTGAATCTTTATTTGATAACTTTCGCACTGCAAATCTTAGCGCCGATATCGCTTAGATCTCATATAATAGAATAATTTTTAAAGCTCTTTTGTGTACTACAATTATTTCGAGTTTGATTAATGGCCGCTTGAAAAATACCACGCCAGCTTACATATAAAAAAGCACTACGACTGCTTAAAAATCCTTTTAATACCAACACATATCATAATGAAAATGAAAATTAGAAAAAAAAGTAAATACTTTATAAACCTATAAAATGAATTCATCAAAAACAAATTGACTTTAAACTGTAAAAGCTAAAAATATTACACAAAAAATTAATATTATCAGTGCATGCGCTTGTAAAGGCAACTACTAAAAATAATATTTATAAAACGTATAGGGTTAAAAATTGTCGTGTACAACAACTAATTGTAAATTAATTATAAATGTACGAGTATGTTATGCATAACATTTTGCCGCTATACTGCAAAAGATTCACAGCTCTTACCAACTTAAAATAAAAATTTAGTTTTTTTTTTTAGAATTCCGCATGTTTTTGTTTTCGTTTCACGCACGCTATACAACAAGTTAGTTAGACAAATAAAATTACACAACTATGTATAATATGTTTAATTTTTTTTTTTAAATACAAAATTTACAAAAATTTCTTTTTCTTTATAGCTTTAGAAACTACAAATTTAAATTCGTTAGCGTCTTTTTTTTTTTAATTTTTGATAAGGCAAAACATAAACATTATACGTTCACGTCAAAAAATGTTATTACTTATACTGCATAGAAAATAAGGTAACTAACAAAACTGTAAGTTTTATACGAGGGTATTTAATTTGGCAAAAATTATAATTTCGAAAAAGTAAAATATACAATGATTTTTTTGTATGAGTTGTGAAAATGTTGTATGTTTTCGTTATCGTTTTTTTTGTACAATTTACAGAATTTATTTTTTTTTTTTTATACAAAATTTACAAATTTTTTGTTATGGTTTTGTTGTTGTTGTTGTCTTTATACAAATTAATGAGCATGAATCTAAATTAGCTAAACAATGCTGCAAATGAAACGAAGCAAAAGTTTAAAGTTACAAAGCATACAAAATTTTACTTTTCTGGTATTAAGTAGCTGGAATTCATTTATTGCCACTGCCGCAAAATGTTATGCATGGTGTGGTCAGTACTATAGTAATGTTATGCATTTAAAAAAAAAAAAATGGAAACTCTTATTAAACTAATTTACACAATACAAAGCTTGAATGAATTTTGTTCATAAACAAATTTATTTGTTTTTTTCAAAGGCAGTTTTATTTTTAGAGTTCTACTTCATATTTATATTTAAAATAGGCCTTTTTCTTTTGCATTTTTACAATTTTTCATTAAATATCTAAATATTAAAATTTATATGTATATAAAAATGTTTCTTCTTTGCCTAAGAAGCAAATTTGTTCTGAAATATTTTAATTTCATTATAACTGAATTGCATCAAGCTTTTACAGGATCGATTTTCTAACTTTGCATATGCAAAAAAAAATATCTATAAAAATTAAATCTAGCAGATCAATGTTTTTTTAAAGTTTATTTATAAATAAAATATAAACTGTGAGGTGGGTTTGAATGAATAGAACGTAAATATTGTAGAAACTGTTATGAAATTATTTGCATGTAGCATGCAAGAAATGTTTTCTGTATGGAGGTACATATACTTAACTATTATAAGTCTTTAGCATTTAAAGGAAAATGATTTGGCTTAACAAAATTTTTCTAGTAAAGCAACGGAAAGCATTAGAAAGAGAAAGTGCCAGAAAATTTTCGCTGGTACATAATAGTATATGTAAGCCACTATAGATATTTATTAAATCGCATTCAAAAGTTATTACAAATGGTTTCCGCGTTGGCTCTAAGTTATATCATAGCGTAGATTATAAATTTTTATACGACACATTAAGTTTCCCATTCAACATTGTGCCAGAAATGAATTATTTTTGTTTGGCTAAAGGTAAACTAGCATGTTTCAAACGAAAATCAAAAAATATATGAAATGGCAATATTGGTATTACCGATTGCAAGATCGAAATAATCACACAATATACACAACTGCTGAAAAGCTGAAAAATTAAAAATTCAGTTTAATTTAAATTTATAGCGCATAGAAAACATTTTTCAGAAAAAAAAAACTTTAATCTGTCCTATATGAGCTGAAGAATCTGAAGAAGAAATTTTTTCATCACTTCAATATTTTTATCTATTTAACCCTTAAGTGTCGTAAATGCCATTTTTGTCCATTATATACTTAGTAAATTTTTAGCTCTTCGACTATATGCATGAGAGTTTTCATATCTTATGAATTATTCAATATCTGAAAAATATACTCACAAACTTAACTTTTAGAGATCGAGCAAAATCGATCAACTTCATTTGAGTTGTTTTATATTGTTTTCTTTCTGTATTACATATGCTGTTCGCTAGTTGTTGCCAACGTTACAAAGTAAAATAAAAAGAATCATTAATAGCTTATTTTTCGCATTCGTAAGTGAAAGAAGTAAATGCATTCAATGCTTCTCAAGTGTCTCCGGCCGTCTTCAAAAATTCGTCGACAATGCGGAACGCACAATTTTACAATACAGTGTTGCTACAAAATTCAATAATTGTATATTTTTCCATATAGAATCTCCATGAAACAGAATCAATAACAAGAGTCCTACTTTTTTCATTTTAAATTGCTTATTTTTGCCACCTGACGTTTTAAGCAATTGTTTTTGTGCGAAATAGCTCTTCTTCTTTTCATTTCAAAATAGATAAAATACAAATCTGATGGGTGGCCGGCCCTGGCATTTACGCAACTTGCGATATTGTTTTTGCTTTCCCATACAATTATCGTTGCTATTGTTAAAAAAAAAAGTTATTAAAAACTACAATCTATAGCTCTCAAGGGACTAGTTGTGAGGACATTTTAGTCGCCGAGTAAAAATTGGCTTTATAAACATACAACCAATTCTTACTCGGCGACTAAAATGCGAGATAGTAGCCAATCATAAAAGGACTGTTTGGGACGCTAAGTTCGAATACGGACCTAATACGTACTAATTTTTGGATTTTGTTTTACTCTTATTTAGGAAATATATTTTTGAAATCATTTAATATGCTCTAATACGTGAATGATATGATCAGTATAACAATATTTCCTTTGCATCTCACCTCAGAAAGCTATCACTTCCGAGCTATTGTGTATGGTATTTCGAATTTTTTCGAATGTGCTAAATTTGCTAGGACAAGCTTAACTTTTTGTTATTCCTCCAAAAAGTAGCACAAATAAAGTTTTTATTTTCAACACTAAAAAAATAGAAATCGAAAGATGTTCTAAAGATATATTTTTAAATTCTTTAGAACAGGCGACAAGTAGAAACAATTTATGAAAATGATTAATTTTTTTTTGGTAAATAATCCATTCGAACCTCACTTACAAGTCCTTGAATTCTTCCCATAAAGTAGGGTCGGTCTCACCCCAAAAAAGGTCTAAGAAGGTTGTTCAAATTATTCCACAAATTGTTTAACATAAAAGTTTCGTAGGAAGTTTTTGTACCTTAGAGAAGTTCTAGTATGTTTTTGTATGTGTTGGAATTTTCACATAAGAATTGTTCGAAATTTGTGTTATAGTATAAAAATCGCACACAATTTACTTTTCTAAAATTCATCATCATCATTCAGATGAAAAATTCTGCGAAAAAAATTAAATTCAAAATATACTTATCAGAAAAGTACATAGCAAATGTATTAAAAACGTAATTGAATGGATTTTCCTATTGCAAAACTAACGTTCTTAATGTACTAAAAAATTAGTCCAATGTACTTTCGTAATGATGTTAACAAAGGTGGCTGATAATGTCACTAGTGTTACATAAAAAAGTAAACCAAAACGGCTTGCACCATCATTTTCAGCATCCTCGAAAGTATCAAAATCAATATCGATTTAAATTCTAAGCGAATGTGATTGAATTTCGTTGATTATAAAGATCACAAAATACCATTTTTGGTCATAGATGATAATATTATTAACCGCAGACAAATTCAGTCTGAACAAAAGTTACAATAACATTTTTTGAACAAAAATTTGTCTTGTCTATATATTTAGTTCAGACTGGTTTATTTGCGTTTAAAAGAAGTGAGAGAAACGAAAAACTGTTTTTTAGTGACTTCTGAACTTGAAATCAGCGAAATTCGATTTTACTAGGTGGATTTTTTTGGTACTATCAAAACTTTGTGACATTTTTCTCAACTTCAATTTTTATGCGTATTTTGACATACTGTGTAAGAAACGGGCAACGACAATTACTAAGAAAAACACGGCTAAGAGTTGGATAAATTTCAAATCGGCGTTTTTCTTATATGAGTGTAAATTTCTGATCAAATAATTTAGCAATTTTCAATTCGAAAAGGGATCGACCAATACGAACATAATTTCTTATCAAGTAAAAGTGCACCAATTTTATAAATCCGTTGGTTATCTAGTGGGTGCGCGAATACTAAGTCTGTAAATCATACAAAATCACTTGAACTTGAAATATTATAGAAAAAACTTGACGAGATTGGGCAAAATAGGCACCATTTTCTTACAGCCCTTTCATGGTTGGCTACTATCTCGCGTTTTAGTCGCCGAGTAAGAATTGACTGCATGTTTATAAAGCCAATTCTTACTCGGCGACTAAAATGGCGAGATAGTAGCCAACCATGAAAGGGCTGTTAATTTTATTGAATCTCATAATTGCTATGAATTTTGGGTTCGCGTATTAGAAAACTTTCATTTTTATTTTTATGAGGGAAATGGTGCACCATTTTGAAGACCCATTTTTAAATTTTTTAATCCGTAAAGGCAGCTTTCTGAAATAAACCTCCTATAGCAATAAAGTCTTTATTTAAAAATACCTTTCAATTGAAGCATTTTCACTTTTGTTGGGTGGCAAATTAATAAAGAACGTAGCAGTATTTTTCGTCGTCTTGCCTTTGAACGTTTTTGTTTGTAATTTTTTGATAGTTTACAAATTACTGAAAATCAAATTTAATAATTGGCACAATACAACACCTTTTAAACAGCAGAAACAAAACACAGGCATGCTAGATCCCATGCTACACAAGTTGAACGTTAAACATAGAAGATAAAGCGAAACCAAACTTTTGGCGACTGTAAAAACAAATCGCAGACAACAAAAAACAGAGAAGATGATGGAAAACGACATATAAAAAAGTCGCATGCTACAAGAAATTTTGAAAATTGTGTTCGAAATTAAAATTCAATGTTGTTATTTTTTCTTTTCGCACAAGTAGATCAGTTTAATTTACAGTTTCATTAAAATCAATAGTTTACAAACATATGTTTTTCTGCTATAATAATTAATGACAATTAAAAATTACACAAAAAAATATAATGCTAGAAAAAAATACACTTAAAAATAACACATAAAGTTTGAATTGTTAATAATCATTAGAAATAAAGTCATGTTTAAATTAAAAAAAAAAAATACGAAAAAATTAAATAAAATAATGTATGCATGTCATTTAAAACATATATATGTATGTACGTATCAGTGTGTGTGTGTGTAAGATATGTTGACAAAAAATTTATATATATTCGTAATAATTAAAATAAAATAAATGATAAAGTTTTATTATAAAAAAAAGGAAAATAATTATTATCAAGTATTTAAAAATTACATACAATTACACAAAGTTTTACACAGTAGTTATAAAATTAATATTTTTGTTTTATGTTTGTGAGTAGGTGAGTCTGTATGAGTGTGTGTGTGGGTGTGTGAGATAATAGTTTACATTATACGCTTCAAAATTATAACTCTTAAACGAAAATTAGGTTGCCAACTATTTTACAGTTTTACAGTAGGGTATGTATGGTATATTCAGCATGTCTTGCAATTTTTGTTGCTTTCCTTTTCTTTTAAACATTTAAATTATGCGAGAATTTTACAAATAAACATGAAGTGTGTTAAACGAAATGTTTTACAAAATTTTTACAAATTTTACATAAAGCGACAGCTTATATTTTTCTTTATTACAAATAATGTATTTATGAGATAACTATTTATAAGTCAATTGAAATGAAACATTTACGATACGATACGAATACAAAAAAAAACAAATAACAGACTGGAACTTTACATATGTAGAAGTTTGCTAAATTACAATTGTGTTTACAAAATGTATATGCGTGTGTGTGTGTGTGTATATATTTGTGAGAGAGAGAGATGGTGTATTTATGTGTGTAACTTTGTTTTTCTTAGTGCGCTCTACAGCTAAAAATTGAATGCATTTAACATTTTGTTGCCTAAAACTATGCAATTAAAATTTTAAGAGATTATTCTTTCTTTTCTTTAATTTTAGTTTTGAATTTTTACTCGTTAAATAAATAATCATTATATTCAGCGTAATTAATCATTATCATCATATTTATGATCGTAATAAAAGTTTATGTAGTATATGCATGTGTATCTATTTTTCTTTAAATATCTATTATACGAGTACATTAAACATAGTCAGACAAGGTTTCATTTTGTTTTACAATTTTTTTTTCACTTTTGTTTTGATTTTCTCCATATAAACGTTTTACTACAATTTTTATTTCTTGTCGCTCTCTTTCACTTGATGTTTGGGGTTTTTTTTTATATTGTTTGACGTATTATGTGTTTATATATGTATGTAAGTATTATAGTATAAATGTATAGCATTGTTACATGGTTTTTATTATCATATTTAAAAATGTTTATATGCATAGTGTTAGTTTAGTTTATAAAAAAATGAATTTGAAAATTATTTTGTATTTTTTTTTTGTATTTCAATCAATGCTGTGTCAATATCTGCACGCTCTTTATTTTCCAAAGTGAATATCTGTGTGTGTGTGTGTGTGTAAAATTTCGGAGCGTCACTCACTCTCTTTTGTTTTGGTATATAAAATGTGTGTATGTACGAATCTTATAAAAATAGACATGACACAGCCTTAATTTTTATAGAGAAATCATTAATACAAAATAATTTTTACCTTACTACACATTTTCATTTCCTTTTCATTTATGTATATTTTTCGCTTAATTTATAATTAGAAGTTGCTTAAATTTACAGAAAAGTGTCACTACAAAAATAACTACAATTAACATTTAGTAATAAACATACAAATATATTTATGTATATATTTATAGTTAATGAGAAAATTTAAAAAAAAAAGTAATGAAATCAAATTAAATACTAAACAAACGCGTGCGTCATTAGCGTTAGCGTGTTGTTGAAGGAAATTCTCTTCGCTTGAAGAGCGCAGGTGAGCGTGTGTGTACTCTAATTAATTAATTCTTTTCAAACAACTTAGGTAGAAGAAAAGTGCGTAATGTAAAGTGGTTGTGCCTGCATTCGGGGAGAGTCTGAAGTGGTCATAAGTAAGCCAAAACTATTTAATGGGACTGAGGTGTATGAGTTACATTTATTTATTTATTTCAACTCAAATACGTTGTTACTTAGCACCCAAATGAAAACTTTTACTTATGACCACTGGAAAAAAAAAACTCTCTTCAGCTTTCATTGAAAATTTGGCATAACCCTTATTAATTAAATTTCAAATTAAATAAATCAAATGATTTTCAATTGGCTTAAACTTTTCTTAAAAAAAAAAAATTATTAACGAGACGATATTAAAAAAAACTACTCATCTCATCTTTTAGTGTTTTGTGTATGAATGGAATTCTTCTCTTGTTTTGCATTTTTATGCTTTTCTTACTTTAATTCGAAAGCGCACATATGTGAGCTCTTTAAACGTTGGTTCTGATTACAACAAATGAAAACATTTACAAATGAAGTGTCGCAATGCATAGCGATAGCGACTTTTTTTCTCTTAAAAATCTGTGTTTTTTTTACACTTAACAATGTTTTCTTTACAATTTTTTTTTACAATTCAATTTGCGTGTGTTAAACGACAACTTTTTTTTTTTACAAAATTTCGTTTCGAAAGTGTTGACTTTCTTTTAATACATATATATAAATAATCTACAACATGTTTTACAATTAAATTTTCTTTTAAACATGCTGTTGAAAAAATCAAACAAACAAAAAAAAAAAAAAAAGAAAAACAGAATGTAGTCGCTCGTTTTTCATATACTGAACTTTTTTTTTATAATTCCACACTTAAACGCTTTCAACCTTATATTTTAGCTAAAGACACGCTTTATATGTTGCTTGCTTTTTCTCGCTTTTAAAATTTTTTTATCTTATTATTACTAAATTTAAAAAATAACTTTAATTACTGCGTCCTTATTCGCTTTTGTTTGCTCTGTAGCACACACTATCTCTCCTTTTTCTTATTCTTTTTATTCGGCTCGCTTTCCGATTTACAGCACTCCGCCAACAACAGTTGGCGGTCCAATTGGTCCCAAACCGCTGTTGCTACCAATACCAACAGCCGTTACTACAGATGTGCCGGTACTACTGCTATTTGTTGATACTACCGATGTTGCGGATGGTGATGCTTGTCCACCGGCCATGGTAACATTCATACCGCCGCCACCACCATTTTCCAATACTGCGCTTGCTGTGGTTATCATGTTGCTATTACAGCTCGCCACAGTTGTGGCTGTGGCGCCGCCGAGTATAACGCCAGTGTTTGTAGTGCTAGTTGTGGTTATTGGATTTGCTGTTTTCATAAAATATTTTTCCAGTTTAGCATTTATATGTTTGCCATAGGTATATTTGCGTAATGCAACCATATGTGGTCGTATTTTGTTCATGAGTTTTTTTAGTTGTGTCGGCTCTGAAACATCGATCATCTTTTGTACAACATAATTAGCATATTGATCTTTCATCATGACGTGCAAAGCACTTGAAAAGAAACGAAAAAAAAGTTATGTTTAGTGAATAAATGGTGAAAAGTGTGTGTTCATGATAAACTTACTTGTCATTAAAGGTGCAAACTTCATCAATAAGTCCGGTGCGTTCGGAACGTGTTGCATGTGTAACACATTTCTCTACAACATTTGAGGCAAATTTATGTTGTGACAGAACTAGCACCTTTCCGCGTACACTATTGATTAGTATAGATTTATCTTCGGGCTTGCCATGCTCTGAATTAGACGAAAAATTAAATGTATTTTTATCAAAAAAGATTTAGTAATTTTAATTTGTTTTTAGTCGACTGAATATTATTAATTTAATTTTAATCGAATTTACAGTCGATTGCAGAAACCGATATTCATGTGAAATTTCACAAATCGGTTTATGCTTTATAAGCAAACATGACAAAGATAAAAAATGGAACAATTTAATATTTCATATGTCACCAATTACCGATTTGTGAAATTTCACATGAATATCGGTTACTGCAATTGACTGTAAATTCGATTAAAATTTAATTAAAAAATACTCAGTTTTATGAATTTTAAAGCCGAGTTAGCAAAAATTTAAACATTTTTTTAGTTCTGGTGACAAGAAATAAATAACCAATATGCTTCGAAGCTCAAAATGTGCAAAGCATAACATGTCGTATGAGTAACACATTCAGTTTCATAGCAATACCAAATCATAAAGTATGACTTTCAAGTCACTTTCCACCATATTATAATTTCTCCCGACTTTTACCAAGGAACCAATGTCATAAATAGTAATAATTAATTTTTTCTGTAAGTCTACAAATATTTGCTTTTTCTACACATATCCGGCTGACTTACCCAATACATGCTGTATAACGTAATTTCCATATTGATCCTGTATCAATTGTTCTGTGTGCTCATGCAATTCATCCAAAATTGGTGCAGTTTGCTCGGCTGTACAATGTTCCAGAATGCGCTGTATTACCCGACAACCATAGGGATGTGTGCTCAATGAATATATTTGACCTTTAAAGGCATTAATGATGAACTGCAATGCGGTCGGCTCAACACATTCAATACATTTCTGCACCACATGATTGCCATTTTGATCCTTAACACATTTCAGTACATTACCATCCAATTCGCGTACGATCTCCTGCTGTTGCTCTGAGGTAATACTCTCCAGCGCTTTCTGAATAACACGACAGCCATACATCTGCAAAGCCAATTGCAAGACATGACCTTTAACCTGCATGCCCAAAGTATTCTTTTGCTCTGGTGAACCAAATTCAAAAAACTTTTGTATAACATAATTTCCAAAAACATCGGTCATTAGACTGTAGGCAGCACCCAAAATCTCATTGAAAACCATTTGTTTCTCAGCACCTGTGGCACGTTCCAGTTTCTGTTGTATGAAGCGTGATCCATGCTGATCCTGTGAAAACTCCACAATATGATTGCTCAATTCACGCAACTGCAGATTCGGATAACGTTGATTTCGGAAATCCTCCAGTAGACGTGAACGTCCTGGTTGCGGTGGACCAACTCCAGCGGCCGCGGCAGCCGCAGCAGCAGCAGCTGCTGCAGCGGCGGCACCTGCGCCAACACCGGCGGCATTCAATACTGATACTTGTCGTGATGATGCAGCGGCCGCGGCAGCTGCAGCCGCTGCTGCTGCTGCACTGGATCCTGAAATTGCCAAATGTTTTGAGAAGAGTGAACTATTCGAGCCAAACATGCTATTGGCTGCAGCAGCAGCAGCGGCGGCTTGAGCGGCAGCTGCACCTGGCGGTAGACCGACGGTCATTTGTTGGCGATACTTGGATTCGGCACCAGGTGCACGATTGGTCATTAGGCATGATTGTGGTGGTGGTGTAAGCGGAGCACCAAGAGGACTCGCCGAAGCTGTGGCAGCAACGGTGCCCAAGGTTCCATAAGCGCTGGTTACAGCGCACGGCCATTTGCCACGTGCTGCGGCAGCAGCAGCTGCAGCCTGTGCAACAGATGTGGATACAGCATTGGCGGCAGCAGCTACAGCAGCTGAACTATTTGTGAAGTCCATGGCAGAGGGACTGAAGGCGGAGGTGTTGCGATCGAAGGAGTCACGACGCGCTGTCAGCGAGGATGCGCTTAATCCGGCAAGTCCTGAAAATAAATAAATACAGAAATTATTATATGTGTGACAAGAGATGAAATTTAAAAAACTGAATGAGATGGATTGAATATTGAGACAAGTTGGGCAAGGCAGGCAAATTGAAATTGTTTACGTGTTTCAGTATTTGGTAGTATGTATTACACACACACATACACATGTTCACAACTGAAACTAAGCTGTTGCACCTGCAATGGGTCACGTTTTGCAATTTTATGTTTTAAGTCTGAAAAGGGTCAATAACATCATATACAATCCGAGTAACAAATTAAAAAAGCATTGAGAAATCCTTACAAAATACGAGTACTGAGCACCAGCAGCAGCAATATGGTGCAATGTATTTATGTTGTGCAAAGCAAAACAAAAACAAAAAATGACAATATTTGCCAATGATATTTATTATTGAAATCAAATAAAAGGTTTTTTTTTTAAAAAACTTTTCAATCAAAACAAAGACTTTGATATGCTATGATAAAGTACGTAAATTTCTTAGTTTTAGCAGCCGTTAAAGCAGTTAAAATGTTAAATAGTATTTTGAGCTCAAGTTACTTAAAATTGTAATTTTAATAAAAAATTAAATTATAATTTAAAATGTAGATGTAGAAATTGTATGTAATTAAAAATATTATTTATATCGGTAATGTACATAGTAATTGATATTAAAGATGTACAATAATTGAAAGTGAAAATATGATTATAACTAAAATGTAATTGTAATTGAAATTGAAAATGTAATTGAAATTGAAAATGTAATTAATTGAAATTGAAAATGTAATTGAAATTGAAAATGTAATTGAAATTGAAAATGTAATTGAAATTTAAAATGTAATTGAAAGAAAAGATGTAGTTGAAAATAATAAATATAAATAAAATAAATTAAGAAGTAATTAATTAAAAGTAAAAAAGAAATATAATTGGAATTCAACTTTTTTTTTTTAATCTTGCAAAATTTTTTTAAAATTCCATTAAGATTAAAATTAAATTGATATCAATAAGATGCACATTGGAAAAAAGTGAGAAGGTAATCGAAATTAAAAATTAAGTTTTAGTCTAACATGAAACTAAAATCAAAAAAGTAACTAGAATTGAATTGCGATCAAAAATGTAATTAAAACTCAAAATGTAATTAAATTTGAAATTGAAAATGTAATCAAAATTGAAAATGTAATTAAATAAAAATGTAATCGTAAGCAAAGATGTAGGTAAATAAAAAAATTAACTCCAATTGAAAATGTATGTAATTAAGTTTGATTTGAAGTATGTAATTGTTTCTAATTAAAAATGCAAATAATAGAAACTGAACATGTAATTGAAACTAAAAAGAAAATTGATATTGAAAGTAGCTGTAATTAAAAAAAGTAGTTGTGATTCAAAATGCAAAAGTATTAGTAATCAAAAAACTGAGATAGGAAATAGTGATTGCACTTAAAAATGTAATTGTAATTGAATATATGTACTACATAATTATAATCAGTTTAAATACAAAAAGAAAGTAATTGATACTAGAAACATACTTAGTTACAACAAAAAAAAGTTATTAAATTGAAAATGTATTTATTATGAGCAACGGAGTCGCTATAAAAGTGTGGTTCAAGTCCGTTGCAGTAATATATTTAATTTTACTAGGTTTTTTTCAAAAAAAATCGGCAAATAATTGACATTAGTGAGTGCTATGATGGATAGGGGGGTGGCACACGAAACAATTTTCATAAACAATACTGCCGTACTAAGCGAAAAAGACGTATCTCAAAAAAAAATAAAATATCCGAGATTCTTATCTTATGGCATCGGATAGCTTAAGAAATTGACATAAACAAAACATCAATTATCTCGAAATGAATTTTTTTGAGATAAGTCTTTTTCGCTTAGTACCTACGGCAGAATAGCAAGAACAATAGATTCTGAAAGTTCTAATTTCATTAAAACTATAAAGAAAATATTTCCCTATACCAAACTATCTCCTTGGAAAGGGAAAATGTAGAATCTGGTGTGGAGCATAGGTGGGCAAAATTTTGGAAACAGGAGCTACTTACAACAAAAGCAACAACATCACAACTACAACAGAAAAAAACCCCACCATAAGTTCGATCACGATAGCAAAAAAAATTCTGCAATAAACGAAAACTCAATTCCAAGAACCAAGCAAGAGCAAGGTGAGTGTAGTAATAAAAGTACACTGATCAAATAAAACGAAAGAAGCTGTCCTCAATGTGCGCATTCTTGTTTCCTTGTTCTCGCTAGATTCGCTTTTTTTGTTGTTTTTTTTTTTCTGAATCATGCAACAATAACAATAATAAAAATGCCGTAGCGCCTATAGAAAAACAGATGAAAATATGCGTAGCAGTGGTGAGTGCATGTGTTTGTTGTTTTGGCTAATTTTCTTAAGAAAAACGACGTGTTTGCTGTAAAGAGCTCAGTTTTCTTACTTTGCCCACCTATGGTGTAGAGCAGTGGTGGGCACGTAGTGTCCCTATTCGCCCTCATTGCCCGAACCGTTAATCAACGCACAAGCAAGCGAAAAAAAATTCGCAGAATTTCAACGGTATCGAGGCACAGCGTTGACTAGAGTTCAAACGAAAACAAAAACAACATACAAAGTCATAAGCGTCGTTGCTTGCTGTTGTTGTTTAGCCCTTTTGTTAGATTTCCATGCCCACCACTGTTGTAGAGCATCAGATAGCTTAAAATCAGTTATTGTGCAAACTACCGTCAAACACGGAGATGGACCTCTTATGGTTTGGGATTGTTCCTCGAATGCAGGTTTGAGGAACTTGGTAAATGTCATTGAAAAGATGACAGAATAAGTTTACGTAAGCATTTTAGAACAAAATCTGAATATCAATGCAGAAAAAATGGGCTTGGGGTAATTTTTTTTTTGTGAACAAGGCAATGAAGCCAAGCATACTACACGTATTGCAAAACAATTTTTTGGAAGTAATTCTATGGAAAAATTAAACTGGCCTGCACAATCACGAGATCTGTACCTGATAGAACATTTGCGTTCGATCTTGGTCAGAGAAATTTCAATAACGAGCCGCTTGTAACTCCCAAACTTTTGCAATGACATAATATATCCGGAAGAATCATTTCGATTTTGGCGCAAAGTATCCCAAAATGATTTCGAGTTGTCATTCAAAGCAAATGTGGAAGTTCAAATTATTTAATAAAAAAGTTATTTTTAAGGCTAATATTTTAATGATATTTTAAGAAACATGTTCCAAAAATTTAAATAAAAACATGAACTTGAAATTTATACTTTCAATTGTCGCCTAGCGTAAATCCATATTATAATTTTAATGAGTTTCATTTTTGAAAGCATAATTTTTCATGGCAATAGAGCTAATTAATGCAACTGAATCTTACACTTTATATCAGATTTATGAAACTCTTAATTGGCACAGCAGCATTTTACAATATTTAAAATTTCTTGATACATAATATTAACTCCGTCTGAAAATAACGTGCCATGTGATGTGAACAAGTGCGAGCAGCATGCAACGTGATAAAGGATTTGAGTTTAAGTTTTAAGTTTGGAATGAAGCAATATGGAATAAAGTGAGACGACTGTGACACGTGAGATTTTCTTTATACCAAACATATATGGTATCAAGATTGTATGTAATATTTATTATTTTAATTGAACATAAGCTTCAGAATATAGTGAGATTTTATTCAAAAAAAAAAAAAAAAAAATCATGTAGTCAAACCCGAGTAGAAAATTACGTCTGGATTGCATACGGGTTGGCCATATTAGAGTTTGGTAAGGACTTGGATAATCAGATCAGGTCCGGATAAGTTTGGTAACGCATGGACCCAGACGAACCGGGAAAGAAAAACGTAACATGACACTGATCAGTGTCAAGGAAAAGAATGAAAAACTTTTGAGTTCTGAAAACTACCACCAGATGGCCTTAACCCATTCCAGACTGGTACCAGAAGGGCCCCATACAATTTTGATAAAATTTGGTGTGGGAGGTCAGGGGATCAATAGAAGTTGCTGATGAAAAAATTTAATTTTTCCCTATCAGCACACCGGAGATATGGCATGGGTAAGCTTTTACCCAATAGCCCTCTACGAGACAAAAAACGAACAATAAAAAATTATCATCCAACCTTTCATTCAATCAAATCTGTTTTATTTTAGCATGCCACATAGGACTTTTGAATTTGTTTCGAGCCTTTTTCTTTAAGTCTTCAAATTTGCCTAGATCGATTTTCCACCAAAATTTTGAAATTTTTATGTTGCCTAAATTTTACCTTACAAAAATACTGGTTAATCAAAGAAGTTCGGAAAAATAAAAAAAAATATTCATGTTAGACCCATCCTTCCGCTACCCGAAAAAGCTTTAAAAACCACAACACCTCTTACCAGTCACTTGGTAGGATTTTTTAAAATGCATTCTTCTTTTGGGTATTTGAATACCCAATAGTCTTAAATGGGTTAAGCAGTTTAAATAGTTTTCTACTGTTTTCTTCGAAATTAATGGACCAATTTGAAGGAAAAAAATGTAATTTTATTGCAAATGAGTTGAGGAAAAGAATGGAAGACTTTTAAGTTTTGAAAACTGCCACCAGATGGCGCTTTAAGCAGTTTTAATAGTTTTCTGCCGTTTTCATCGGAACTAATGAACCAATTTGAATGAAGAAAACGTAATTTTATTGTAAATGAGTTGAGAAAAAGAATGGAAGACTTTTTAGTTTTGAAAACTGCCACCAGATGACGCTTTAAGCAGTTTTAATAGTTTTCATCGGAACTACTGGACCGACTTGAATGAGGAAAACGTAATTTTATTGTAAATGAGTTGAGGAAAAGACTGAAAAACTTTTAAGTTCTGGAAACTACCACCAGTTTTAATAGTCTCCTTGTCGGTAGGACCTAGGAAAATCTTTACTAAGGAATCATAGCCACTTACAAGTAGTCGCTTAAAATATTCAAATGATTGCAAGAAACTGCATCCAAAATACGCAGTATTTCGAATAAAAAACCTTACCTTACCGTATCAAAAAAAAAAAACTGCACTGTACGTCGTCTACAAACTGAAAAAGAGAACCCAACAACAAAGTAATCAAAATGTTACAAAAACAACGTTGGGGGGTAGATAGTAGATAGCACAGCTTCAATTAAGTTTAATGCTACAAATAGTGGATGCGACACAAATGAATGTTTACAATATAAAAGAGAATAATTCATGCAATTACTGCACATGGTAAGCCAGCTCAGCTCAGATCAGGCAGCAGCGGTAAAAGCCTCCCCAATAAAGTTAGCGAAGGCGAGCAAAAAAAACATTGCGTTGCAGCAATATAACAACAACAACAATTACTTGCTGGTCGACAATTATTTGGAGCAAAGTGTGGGTGGATGGATGTAGATTTAGGACGGACAATGTTTTGATGTAAAACACGTTCATTAGATTTTGAAAAACTTTGTAAAACAACAACAGTGGCAGCTGCTGAGCGTTTGGTGTAAGGTGTTGGTGGTAACGCAAATGCAGATGCAAATTTTATGTATTAGGATTTAAGGACGAAAAAGAAAAATGCTTTTTTAAAAGTAAACAACGCTGGAGTTGGAATATAAAGTATGCAGCATTTTATTGAAGAGAGTGGAAACTTGCTAGCTCAAGATTGGGCTGTAGGGTGCATTAAATTCTACGAAGGATAAAAAAATAATGTGTGTTGTTACTTTTTTAAAGCTTTAGCTAAATTGATGTTGAGATTTTAAAAATCATAAAAAATTGTGCACATAAAATTGCAGAAGAATCATAAATTTTATAGTAAATGCTTTCTACTTCAAGTGCACTATGCTGTTATCACTGACATGATTGATAACTTTTTTATTTCAATTGAATAATTCATTCGACTTAATGATTCATTAAACTAAGAAAATTTTACTTCAAACAAGTTAGTTACCTATAAAGAAGTATGGTTTAAAGTAGCGATGGGCAACAAAGAAAAAATGAGCCAATTTAAGCTCACTACAACAAACACGTCGATTTTCTATAGAAAAAAAAAAACAAAAAAACAACAACACTCACCCCTCACTGTTACGCATATTTTTATCGTTGTGTTTTTTTTTGTATGTACGTGCTATGCACACGATTTGTATTATTGTTATTGTTGCATCATTCGCAAAAAAAACCGAAGCAAGCGAACAAGGAAACAACAATGCGCGCATTGAGGATAGCTTCTCTCATTTCGTTTGATCAGTGTACTTTTGTTCCAACCCAGCTAGCAATTTATGAAATTTTCGATCACATTCGAGTCTTTTTCGAGTCCTATGTCTGATTAAAATGGTCATAAATACGCTCATTTTCTGATCATAAATGATACTTTTGTCGGGAGGAAATGGTACCCCATTCGCGACTCTTCTTGAAGAGTCGTTTATGACCCGTTTTTCTGATCAGTTTCGACTCATTTTCGAGTCATATTTCTAATCATTTGCGAGTCTTTTTCGAGTCATATGCGAGTCATTTATCTTATCACTTGCGAGTCTTTTTTCGAGTCATATCCCAGCCAACATTTTATGAAATTTCCGATCACATTCGAGTCTTTTAGTCATATTTCTAAGCATTTGCGAGTCTTTTTCAAATCATATTTTAGTCATATTTCTAATCATTTGCGAGTCATATGACTCAAATTTTTTCGCATTCACGTTCCTTCGCATGTCCTCGCCGTTCTTTTCATCATCAGTCCTAAGTATATGCATAAGTTTACTTATTGTAAAAGTATTTATATATTATATACTTCTAGTAAAGTTATTATGAACTACAAAATAGAACACAATTCAAAATACATTTTCAATAATAAGTTCTAAAGTCATATTGAGTAAAGTTTTCTCAACTGGGCACAGTAAAACCCAAGTTATTAAACTTAAATTTTTTATTGCAGAACTTTGAAGATATATTGATCAATATTAAGGCCTTGTATTTATTTTGGCAAAATTTGGATTTTTTAAAAAGTTATGAGCAAATGAACTTTTGTGTGTGTGTTTTTTTTAAATTGCGATTTCTCAGTAAATATTGGGAAAAAGTTAATGAATAGGACAAGAAATGTTTTACAATTTATATGGGAAAAAGTTTTTATAAAAATGTTATTTATTATTTATAAAAAATTAAGTTTTTAATAAACAAATAAAATTTAAACCAACTTCTCATATGTTCAGAAACAAAATTTTTCCACCGAATTGTTCTGTAAAGTCTACACAACTTTTTCCTGAAAAAAAATTTTAGTACTTTTCATAAATAAAAAAGTTACGATTGTTCAAGTGTCGCCGCCTAGGCAATTTTACGCCCAAAAACCATCCGATAATAAATGATCATCTAAATGCTAGCTGGGAAGTAGCTTATGCTTATGTTCTACTCGATGAAATAAGAACAAGACGAAGAAAATGTCCAGGCTTTGAGAGAAAGTGTTGATTATTGACTTATGAACAATGCGTTGTAAATTAACATAACTCGTAATATTTCGGATATGAGGCCTGAAGTGGTTCAGAATTGAACTAATCAAATGCAATTTATTTCAACCAGTAGTAGTATGCCAAATTATTAAAAAAAATAAATAAATATCATAATCTTTTTACTGAAAACTAAACTGCATTTAAACTTAATTTATTTCAATTTGAAGTTCCATCAGTCTAAAAAAACAATCACTTTTTATGTAGTTTATTTTAATATCGACATTTCTTTTTATTAAATTTCCACCTACACACAAAATAAAGCCCCAAGCAGTAGTAGCTGATTTTGCTAAATTCAACATGGACTAAATGTTCCATGGAAAATGAACAAAGCAAATGTGTAACTCTGAATATGTCACATTGGCTTTTACAACCACTTGCGTCATTTGCGTCGTTAGCCTTGTTTGCAGGCCACACTAAAACAGAGTGTCACTAACAATACTAATGCTTTTATTTGGCTTTTTTTCCGTTTCTTGAAGTGCTGTACCTGTAAATGACAGAACAAAAGTCTATTGTCTCGTTTGTCCCAGCTGTGTGCTGACAATGTTCAACTTCCTTCCTTTTGCGTTTACGTCAAGGTTATCACATATTTAATACTCGCAAGTGGGTGTCAACTGATGCTACATAACCCAATGGTCTGCCTGCGTGTCTTGTGTGTGAGGGGTGATTGGTGGTGTTGTCCTACCTAGCGTAGGATTTCATTTACCAAAGTGCATCTTCTTCTCTCTGCACCGACGACGTCATCACAAAATTGCAATCAATACAAAAACACAGGACATCCCACATACACACACATACTCGTAAAAGTGAGTAAAAGTAAAAATGGGTTGTTTTTTCTTCTTCTTTTAATGGTGATTATATTGTTTCAGTTTCAGCTCTCACTTATGCGAACAAACAAACGCAGCAGCAGCAGCAGCAACAACAGCAGGACAATCGTTTGTTTGTTGGTAAATTGTAACAAGCTGCAATTACATTTGTTAAATACGCTGTGTCAGATATTGCAAACAAACTCCTGCAACGCCTACTCCCGATACGGATAAATGATCTACCAACACAGACGAACAAACAGCGGCACCATCTCACACACACACACACACATACAATTTAAACAAATAGCAACAATATAAACACAATGCTTTTAACATCAGCAACAGCAGTAGTGCCTGCCAAGTGGCCAGGAATGACAGGATATTATTATGTTCATTGCACACGCACGCATATACACAAACACATGTACATATATGCACCTATCTTGGCAGTGTGTTTAATAAGTAGAAATGTTAAGTAAACGTACATTTATGTACAAATACATTAAGCCCTTTTTGTGACGTTATTACTATACAAAAAGGAATAGAAATTATCAATTCTATTTTAAAAATTGGATTATATAATTACTGACTTAATAGAAGTTGTAAGCAATGTCATTAAAATTTTTTAAATTTATGTGGAATTTTTTGATAAGCAGTGCTTACATAATTCTGCAACTGCTTACAATGTTTGAAAAAACTTTAAAGTTGTAAGCACATATTAGAAATGAAAGACAAATATGCAAGCTTTTAAGTCATAATCTTTCGTTCGAAAATTAAGCTAGTAAAAAAAAACACCTTCAACTAGTGGGTTCACAAGAGGGTCACTAACATTGCGGAAAACTAGCATGTCACCTTCAAACCTGAAACTTTTTCGACTTCTTTTAACCCATCCTTTAAGTAAGAACTTTAAGAACTAACCAAGAGACCACCTCAAGTTTTATTTAATTTTAAGAAAATATTTTTTAAAATTTTTTTGTACATAGTAGGTCAAATCCCAAGGATTGAAATTGCATTTCTACTCGACTCCTCCGATTTGTATAGCTTTTTTTCTAGATCACTAGAAAATTATTTCGTATTAGGTGATATCATGACCGTACTAAGCTAATGTAGCATTCTTTTGTTGGATTATTTCTCAATTGACTTAATTTTTTGAAAAACTATATGGAAAAGCTTAAAGGTAACCACTGATGTACAATTACCAAAAAAACATCTATGCTCTCACTCGAAATGAGCGAGCTCTACGAATCTAAGTCAGTCGATATAATTACCCCAATCATGATTATTCGGGGGACAAAATTTTGCAATTTCAAATAGTTGAGGAATATTTCCAATTACAGCCAATCGGCCCATAATGCAACTCTGATTTTGCATTTTTGATATTAGCTTTACTGTCAGCTGAACAAGTTTAAAAGCAAAAAAAAGGAATAAATTCAAATAACTACATAAGATCGGAGACTACTAGTGCTTCACCGATACGAGAACGATACGATAATTCAAAAATTATTGTATCGTGCTCGTAGTAGCGCCAAGCTTATCGTCTCGTTCTCGTACGAGACATTTATGATCTGTATCGTTATCGTCTCGTTATCGCCGATATTTCTCGATTGTCCTCGTTTACTTTTATGTGTGTTATACTAGGTTGACCAATGGCTGAACCCGTGCACTGCCTTTTGTTCCACCCCATCTACATTTGACGCAGTCTTTACTCCAGATTATTGGGTCTATGTACCGAATTTCGCAAATTGGTATAAGTACCAAAGATATCAATATAAGGGGTTTCGTTGTATGGGAAGAGATCCATTATCCAACCCCGTTCTCATTTTGCGAGTTTACATTTTCTTATGTAAAAACTATATTGTGAACCTTTCGACTTCAAAGCAAAGCTTGTAAATTTGAGAGCTCAGTCTGCTCAGTAGTTTCCAAGTCTATAGAAAACATACAGAAAAAAGCGGAAAAAATTTGATAAAAATCTTTTTTTGATGGGAGACGAAGGAGCATTATTTTGAGTTGCTGCTGCCATGCAAAAATGTAATGTAAATCACCACATTTTGTTTTGATTTGGTTTTTATTTTTGTGGTTTTTTTTTGTTTGTTTTTAGGAAGAAATAAACATACTTACGTCGGTGTATGCGTGTATATTCATATGTATGTATGTGCAAGTGTTTTTGTAAAAACATATGATGCAAAATATAGGCGTTCAATGTTCTAAATGTTTATCGTGCGACAAACACTACATTATCGAGGGGAACGAGATATCGGCCAAACCTTTCTCGCTCTCGGTCATACGAGAAATTATTTTTTTTACTATCGTCTCGTTATCGTTCTCGGTCCCGATAATGATAACGAGAACGATATTTATCGGTTCTCGGCGAAGCACTAGAGACTAGATTTGCAAAAAAAAATCGCCTAAAATAAAGTACACCCAATTCTGTTTTTGTACGGTTTAATTTAACACGGAAAATAAAATTATTAATGATTAAAAAATCCGATTTGTTTGAAAATTTAAAGAAAAATATTTTTATTAAAAAATATTTCATTATTCTTTTAGAAATATAGTTAGGGAATTGGATTAGAAGTTTAATAGTGTTGAAGTATATGAAACTAATTTCCTTTTTTTCTATGTATGTACATTAGACATGTTCAAATAAATGTCATGTTCTAGAATATTTCAAGAACACTCGGTTTTCGATAATTTATTCATATTCGAGTATATCCTCATTTAAATAAATAAAATAAAAATTAGTCTTAAGGTTGCTACAAGAGCTGCAAAATTTTAATTTTTCGGAATTTGGTCGAAAAAAAAAATGAAGAAAATTTGATTTTTTCATATTTAGAATATATTTTTAGAGCTATATTTCCAAAGGTAAACTATGTTTTTGTCAACAATAAGTAAATCTTATTTGAAAGATCCTGTTTAAGACTAAAAATCTTTCAAATGAAGCCTCCTTCGGCTGTAAAGATCAAAGTTTATCCCTACAGAAAAAGATGTACACTAATCCCCCTATAACACGGTACTCTTATAACGCATTTTCATGTTAGGCGATTTCACGTTCCTCGTATAACACGTGTTTTCCCCCATATAACGTGGGGATTTCCCACTTTATATTTCTGTACTATGAAATTTATAATAATTTGTACAGTTCATAATCAATTTCGCGTACGTTTGTGCATGGTGTTAATTGTGTTCTTATGAAATTTTTACATAACGCATTATACGGGATCATACGAGCATTCTCGTACAATGCGTTTTTCTATAACGCGGAACGAATCTACCGTGTTATAGGGAGGATTACTGTATTTAAAAAGTCTTAAGCCAATTAGTAAATATCATTGCACTACTTATTGAAAATTGATAAATCAAATCATACAGAAAATATGCACTATATTGGCATAAATAATGTACATATGTATATCCTGTTGGACAAATTTTAATCACATATACCAAGTAATGCGTTAAGCTTAATCATCTTTTATTTTTACGCCTACAAAAAGTGACGTTGATGCAGTTGTGAGTAACTTAATCTTTTGCATAAAAATGTAAAAAAATAAAAAATATCAACCAACTACGCATGCCAAACAATTGTGCTTTCATTTTCCTTTTTTTTTACTCAATGTTAACAATTTTTTATTTATTTTAACAATAATGCAGTTCCGGCTATGTGGTTAATATAATCATTAAAACGTGTGAGTGTGTGTGTGTGTGCAACTTCCCAGTAGGCAAGGGCAGGAGCTAACAGTGCTTCTAGAAGGCCTTCCTTGGTAAGTATAAGGCCTTCCACCCTCCTTTCAAACGTACTTTCTTTTTTATATGAAATGGCCGCAGAAAACAGGCCTTCCTAAGCAGGCTTTCTAAGACCGCTTACCGTAGAAGGACTCTCAGAAGTACTTGCCAAAAATTTAATTTTAATAAATTTAAAGACTCTAAATATTAATTGTTTTTTTTTTATCCGCGTCATCTCACTTGCGTTGATATTTTTTTAATGACTTTACAATTTGACAAAGAATACACAAAACTCTACCTCCTTAACATAACATGAAACAACAGAAGACTAGCCTGCACACCTCTCTTAATTTCTAACCATGTGTATACTTTTCATGTCGTATATGTACAATGCATATGACAAAAAAGTTATGCCGAATCATAAAACATTGCAATACATGAAATAAAAAAGAAACAGAAAAGCGCTAAAGTAAATGGAGTCCTTCTTCTTGGCCTTCTAATATCAGGCCTGATAGCACGTCTGTTGTGGCAAGGCATATTATGCCTTCTGTGATTGTATTTTTATTTGCATGAAAATCTAGTTTTGAGAAGTCCTTATATAATCGCAGCAGTGCTAGCAGGCCTTCTCATTTGCCTGCTGGGTTACAATATGTCTGCTTGTATGGGGCTGCGCGATTTTATCGCATGTGCAAAGATTGTAATTTGTTCATAATTTTCATTTTTTATTTTTTTGATTAAATTGTTTGCAACATCATTTGTTTGATTTCAGCAGCTCAATTGAATTTTTCATCGATGAATATGTTTCATTAAAATATGCAGAAAAAACAAAAAGAAAACAACAACAATAACAACAGCGTAAAACCAGTTAAAAGGAAAATTGCATTAAATTTCATTAAATAATTAATTATTTATTTAATTTCCGTAGTTAATGGTTAAGAAGAGCACCACGTAGAAAAATTTGCTGTTGCAGCAAAAATTAATTGCGCATGTCCATTGTTTTATTGCCAGCATGTGTGTCGAATATAAAATTTAATTTATTTTTTCATTAATGAACACACATTGATTTACTAACGATAAGAAGAAAATCTAAAGGTACACACTGACGTTAAATAGCGTTTAATTAATAGTTTCTTAATGAAGTAAAAAATTAATTAATAAAAAATATTGTCAGCATATCATTGGCACATCATTAAATGCAGTTTAAATATGTTTAAATTAAAAGTGACAATTTACAAGTGTGCTTGATAAATAATGAAGTTGTTTTAAATATTATGAGCGCTTACTTAAATGGTACACAACACTATATAAGCGCAAATAAAACCAAATTTGTTTTCGTTGATATATTTGAAAAATAAGAATGTAAACGCTTTATAATTTCATATATGAGTAACTAAAAAATTTGATACAAAAAATTAAGAATTCAAGAAAAAATTTTGTAAGCGCCTAAAATATTTTGTAAGCAATAAGCTTATTTTATGACTAAGCGCTTATTTTAGTTTAAATTTATATAAAAACTATTAAGCACGCATTAAATGTTGTAAGCACTTATCTAAATGCAAATTATGAATATTATTTGGTTAAAGTGTTATATATTTAGTTTAAATAAGCTACGGCTTACAAAAAATCTTAAGCATGAGCTAAGCTATGGGAAGCTAAAATTATGCAATAGCTCAATAAGAAGCTGTTATTTAAATTTGCTGCAAACTTTTATAAAATTCAAAAAATATTTTTGTCAGCACTTCTAAACTGATAAAGCGCTCATTTGCTAGTATAAAACACTAAAATTCAGCAGATGAGTAATCTATGAGTTTTATAATTTATTCAGCTAATGACAAATTGTAGCTAAAATTGGCTAATTGTACCTTTTATTCTGAAAAAGGTACAATAGTACCTACTTTTCCATCACTGCCTTATGCCTCTCTCCTGAACGCGTAGTGTCATCTGCCTAAATTATATATCGTTGAAAAGGTATTACTTTTCTTTTATCAACGCACTCAAGCTGGGTGCGCTAGCTTGCTAAAAAGTTGAGTTGTGATATGCCGCGTTGCAGCCCAAATAATATTGTGTCAGCAAATCAAAATTAAAGCAACGCACTATCATAAAATTTAAAGTTAAATCAGGCTTTAGTGCCACAAAGTCGCAAACATCGCTAAAGTAAAAAGTTTACTGGCGTAACTAAACAAGAGGCGTATTGCTTACAATATGATCCTAAAACAACGCGACAAAGTCATCCGGAAAAACTGAAAACTTAAAAAACGCGAGAGCACTGTTTGATGCATCACTTGCAGTTTAGTTCTAAGAATTCGGCGTGTTTGACCAGAATACAAAGATGCAGAAAATTTGTGCTTGTTGCATAGAAACGCACCTGCTCATAATGCCATTATAATACGCCAATTTTTAGCGAAAAATAATGTCTGTGTATTTGATCACCAGTCGCATATTTGCCCGATTCAGCACTGAAATTGGTGCTCAATTAATGGTTTTTTTCCGAGGACATAAATACCATCAAAGCAATGGCGACAAACAACTAAATGCAGTGTCAGTTGAGGACACGTGCTACTCGTTTGAATAGATGCGAAAGGGGAATACTTTAAAAATAAATGAAGAGCTTTGAAAAATATTCAAATGTTTGGGTTTGAAGAGAAAAGTTTCGGTGGAAACAAAGGACAAGTTTTGCACTTTCCGTCAAATAGTTTTTGAATATGTAATCGAAATTGTATGGAAATTATGTTCTCTCAATCATATACATATAAATCGTTTGTAGAGCCTTCGTACTTCAATTTTAGTAAGCACTCCATAAGTCGTAAGCAAAAGCTGCATTATATAAGCACAAAATAATTAAAACCTGTAATCAGGTAGCATTTCGAACTGTAACGTCGAGCATGATGTTAATAACAATAATTTTAGTACTAATATTGGTATCTCAAAAGATGGAGAATTTTTCAATACAGTACAGGGTGGTATATGGGAACATAAGTATTTTCAGCATTAGTGCTTATCTTACGCAATTTATAGTATAAAGATTTGGGTAGGAAATAATGTGCTTTAAAAAACCTTTCAAATGAGAAACATAACAACTACAATAATTTATTTTTATTTGCTAAATTTCAACGATTACAGATAGACGGAAATATAACACAGGTCAACAAAATTTGTTCGAAGGTTTTTGACACGCTAAATTCGAATCTAAGTTCAGAATTTCTCAAATGGTTCCGATTTTCGAGATATTTTAACCTAAAAGTGCAAAAATTACGGATTTCCGAGATATGAAATATGATTTTTTTTATGCATCCATAAATGAGGTTCGAAAGAATTACTCTTCCCCTTCAAAAGACATTTAGAATCATATCTATATCTTTTTTTTTCAAAATTTTCATTCAAATTTACATACAAAAGTTTGTAAGGAGACCTATATAATAATTTTCAATTAACGATACTTTGAAAAGCAAAAAAGATGTCGATATAATTGCAAGTTAATTTTGAAAAAGAAGAGTAAGTAGTTCTTTCGAACCTCAGTAATGTAATGGTTTCATAAAAAAAACTATATTTTTATATAAATTTGCCTTAAATATCTAGAAAAATCGTGATTTTCGCACTTTTAGGTTAGAAAAAGTATATTAGATTAAGGCAACAAAATCGTTGCTGCCCTGTGTAATTTAAGGCACTTATTTATTTACAAAAATTGTACTACCAATTAAGACCCTTTAAATTAGATGCTGTTAGAAACTTAAGAAAATATAATTTTCATCAAACAAACTACGTATAAGTGTTGTAAGCACATGACGAAATATTTTTTAAGTTGATAAATTGTTGATACAACACTCAGATTTCGCTTTATCGAGCAAATAATTTTGTAAGCGTTCATTAAATTTTGTAAGCAATGAGCTGAATAAGTAGATAATGCTTGTTTTTAGTTAAAATGTGTTAAAAATTCACTTTTTTAGTAAATTTGTAATTTTTTATACAGTACAATTGTTGTTGCGCTTTTCTGTACTTTTGTTTTTTATGCTTCGTAATTTGTGTTTTTTAAATTTTCCTTCATGCAGAGTGCACCAAGTTTACTTGAGCGGCAAATAAAAAATTCATTGCACCACTTTCGTTATTTACTACTAGAAACAGATATATATAGAGGGTTATTCAATTGAATGTTACAATTTTAAACTGGTAAAGGGTGATTCAATAGTTTTTCGCTATCAAAAAAGAAATAGCTGGATAAGAAATTAATCGAAAAATTTAATAGAATCGATTCAGTGTTAAATTTGCAGCCTCAGGAAATCATGTGAAGCAAAAGGCGTATTCCCAATGAGCCCAAAATGATAACATAGTTAAAAATAAAGATTCGTCACGTTAATCGACAAATACTACAGGACTTCTGTAAAAAAAACAATAGAAAATTTCATCAAAAAGTCAGAATTATACTATGCTGCTCGTGGTCTATATAAATTTTCTATACTTAACATAAAAGTTTCCACATCTTATCTAAATAAACACATCAATGCATTTTAACTTCACATTTAATTGTATCACCCTGTATATAATTTCATAAATTATAAATTGAAAATTGCAATTTAAGGCCGTGAGGGAAATCGTATTGTGGTTGCATTTTTATTTTATATTTTTGCTATACAGTAAAATTGATTAAACTGCATGAGTCAGTCAGTTGAATATAGAGACAGACAATCAGTCAGTCAGTTCTGTATGAATGTGATTAGTGTGTGTGTGTGTGTGTGTGTGTGTGTGTGTATGCAAGAAATATTGCGTGTAAGCATGCATTACTACCATTAGTGGATAAACTTATAGAAATAATAGAAGTGAAACGATTATTTAATGATAAAGTTGAAATAAATTGAAGCATAACGAAGAGCTCGATTTTTTTTTTTTCATAATATTATGATTTGGGAAATTTTTTTTTTAGATTAAAAAAAAATACGAAAATTAATATGAGAAAGGTGCAATAAAACCCCTGCAAATAAAGAATTGCATATTGTAAATTTAATTCACTGCAACTTGATTCAAATAGAAAGTATTTAACATCCTCAATGACTGGTACAAGATACCTAACATCGATCTGCCAAAATGGGGCGCATCAGACTATGCAGGGTAAAAATCTAAGATTTTAATGTTTGATTTAACCTTAAACGCTTTTGATTTAACGGCAAAGCCGAATATGTTTAAATTGAAAAGAAACATTTTGAATATAAATTCAAAATGAAGCCACTTTGATTTAAAGTGGCATTTCCGCAGAATGATCCGCCGTGACAGAAAAATTAAGTTATTATAAAGGCATTACTATCTGGTATTATCTAAGGAAAACTTTCATATTTTGATAATTTAAACAATTTACACCAGAATTCATTTACCACGGTGAGCAAACCACCCTCAAACTTGCATAAATGCAGTTGATCTTTTTTTGTAATATTAAATAGTATTTTGCCTTAAATGTTTAAATCTGTAAGAGAGGTGATACATGATGATACGTCATTCCGCAAAATCTCTCTTCCAACATCAATTAGCTAAACAAATTCAAAAACATCAAACCAATCGCTATTAACCCTTATGCAGTCAAGGCTATACTACAGCATTTATTTTATATCTATATTTTTCAATGAGAAAAACGACCTCAAACTAGTGAATAGGTCTGGCCGGACCTACTCACGTGCATTAGAGTTAACTGTAAATTTTTAATTCATGTTCTAATGTCACATTCGACATAGAAAAACAGCATTTGTCTCGTTTTGTGATTGATAACAGCAGCAAGTGTCAAAATTTTTGTTCAAACACAGTTTCATGTAAATAATTAAAAAAAAAACGAGTGCAAAAAAAAAATAAAATTTTTAATTTTTGGAGCTGTTTGAAGTTGGTCACGTTCGCAAAATAAAATAAAGAAAAGTTTGTTTTTAGTGGGGCGGTGTCTCGCCGCTTACAGGAAAAAACGTTTTAACAGCAAAAAGAAAATTTTCATATTCTTTTAAGAAAAATATCTACTGTTTCAGTAAAACTCTCACCGAAAACGCATCCTTTCAACATTATTTTCATTTTTGGAAAGAGTACGAAGTCACATGGCGCTAAGTCCGGTGTAAGATTGAACAAACAGACTTAATTTCGTGCCAAAAATTGACAAACATTCAACGATGTATGATGACTCGGTGTATTTTCGTGTTAGAAACAAGTCGCCAGGGTCGCAATATTCTGGCCACAAAACGATGTACAGCCAAATTGAAGGAACTAGCAACTGTTTGACCAATTGGGTCGGTTCAGAATAGCATTGTAAATTTGAAAATTTAATTTTTGATTTAAAATTGAAAATTGTAAAATTAACATTTTTTTCTTTATTTTTTACTTTTTGAATTTAAATCAAAAATATTTCTCTTCAATTTAAACATTTTCGGCTTTGGCGCTAAATAATAAGCTTTTATGGCTGAATCAAACATAAAACCACTGATTTTTCTCTGAGTACATACTAATCCTTGTCTGTTTTCTTTAACATATTTAACATTTTTCTTTGCATTTTATCTCGCCATAGGGTAATATTGAATTGCTTAATTAATTACATTCCCTAAGTATTATTAGAAATTTTTACATAATTAAAAATTTCAAAAGTTTTTTATCTTCAAATCGATAGGGGCGGTACCTAATGAGGACGTGTATTTTCTGCTATTTACATTTGCAATATTAAAGTGAGTTTTTTCATTGTGTTTACAGATTTAGTATAACGATAAGATAAATTTACAAACATTGAAAATGCATTTGACGGCAAGAATACAAAAGAACTATCAATTCTAAAAAGAAAAAACAAATTGATAACATTTCATTTAGTTAAAATGAAAAGAAACATCAGACTCTGACTCTGAATATAAGATAACAGGTTGAGACATCATTGTAAATGCAATCAATATCAATTAAAAGAAATCAAAAATCTTGTCAAAATGTCAGAGTAACAACAAGTTGTTTTGTTTAATTAAATTGGGAAATTTCCTGGTATGCGAGTATGTTGGAATATTTTCCTATTTTTCACTTTTTACATTAAAGAGTACACACACACACACACATTTTACATGGTCGTTAAATTACAAAATTTTACAAGTTTCACAAAAAAAGAAAAAATAATACGATAATTATGAAGTATTTTATTAGTCATCATTTTGCTTACCTCCAACGCTTGAACCATTCTGTTGCGAGTATAAATTCTGTTGCGCCGTCTGTGGCGGATATAATTGTGGTGGACCCTGTTGTGGTGGTCCTGCACGTGCCGCTCCTGGTGGCACTAACACAGGTGCTGGGCTAACAAGGCGCATTGGTGTACCGGTACGTGGTCCCATAACAAGTGAACCGCTCTGATCGAAAAATGCCGGTATGACCTGTGTAGTTGTTGTTGTTGGTTGATGGTGCGGCGTTGTTTTTTCATTTTGCAGAGATTTGGAATGTTGTTGGAGGAGGAGGAGGAGGATTTTTACAAGGTTGGGATATGAGCATAATTTTTGATGATTTTTTTTATTTTATTTATTTGCGAGTTTTTTTTGTGGATTATTTGTTTGTTTTTTTTGATTATATGAAGTGGGTTATGGGAAAGAGAAAAAGAGAAAATATCGTATTTAGTTATATTTACAATTTTATTTATAAAATATATTATAGGTATTCGCGTAATGACGTAAATATGTAGCATAGAAATATTTGCGTAATTATTTAAATACCAGCGAGTACTTTTACAAAAATGAAACGCAGGTGACAATAAAGCAATGTAATATTATTTATTTAGACGAAATTTTCACAAAAAATTGTGTTTAAATAAATAAAAATTGATGAAAAATATGGAAAATTAGACCCAAATGTAGGCGCAAACATTCAAAGTGTTATTATTTGAAAAAATACCCAAAAACTTAAAAAAAAAATATATGAATTATTTGAAAAAGTCTTGCTTATTTACGAAGAGCAGATCCAACAAAACTGCATTGAACTCTCTCGAAGCTCTTAACTTTTACCAATCATTTGAGAGATGTATTTAGCGTCAATGGGACATTTTAAGCGCTCCTCCGCATTTTTTTGCCTTACTAGACATAGAGTTACGTTGCGATTATTGACCGCTGTCTCAAAGTTTCATTATGAAATCGGGTTGGCTATCCGAGGAAGACAACGCGACTAACTTGCGACAACAATATGCAAATTCAATGACTACCATTGTTTGGTCAAAGCGAATTTCTTTAACTGCCTGTCATTTTAATATAATTTAGAAAGGATTTAATTGAAGATTTGACATTTTATTTTGGAAAATTATTCGGCTAATCTTATGGCCCTATTACCCTTAGCGAGTCGCCTGAACTTGGCGAATCGCGTTCCGTTGCGACTGCGAATTGGTTTCACTTCCCTTTGTTTCTCTTTTTGTCAAATATTGTTCACACACAAATTTTACTCGCCTGATTTTGATATTTCTGGCGAACGAAAGTTAGGCGAATCGCTAACAGTAATATGAACATTTTTAACATTCGCGCAATTTTGACGTTTGAGGCGAAACAACAGAGCGACTCGCAAACCGTAATATGAATTCAGGCGAGTCGCTTAATTTTTCAGGCGACTTACCAACGGTAATAGAGGTATTAAAAAGCCTTTTCTTAAGTTTTGGGCGATTATTCATTATTTTGCTTTGGTTCTCAAAAATCTATGCAAAAAGGGAAAATATCAAGCAAGGTCACTGAAGATTCCATTTAACAATGGATGAAACTAGTGTGACTAGATGTAGCCGTTTTTTTGTTGATTATTTTTTGTAATTTTGTTAATGTTGTCGCCCATTATATTGAACAGTAAGCTCAGTAAAATTATTATTCACTTTAGTTTGAGGCCCAATATAGTGATATTTTTTAATGAACTTTTTGTATGGTAATACTTTGGATGATTTCGCCCACATCGGAAAGGAAATGAATGTCATCAGCGCTATTTCCTTAAAATCGTTCAAAACTTTATCTTCCTTTAAAAATTCTTTTGAGAAGTTTTTACTTTTGATTTTCGAGCAATTTTTCATTCGAATCAATATGGAAAAATCACGCAAATTATCTTGAGAAATTTTAAAAAAAAAATGTGGACCATTTTTCATCCGACGAAAAGCTAATTTTGCCTACTACAAAAAAAAAACGTTCAATTTTGAAGCAAAGTTCAGCAATACATTATAAGGAATCAATTTTAATTTTAACGCAAAACAGCATAAATAAAGCGTCACTTGCATTTCACTTTCGTCAGAATACCATAATATTAAATATTAATTGGATTAGTTATAAAATCAACTTTTTGTTTTAAATATAAAATTTGTTTAGTTAAAAAAAAATGTATTACTAAACAACAGCGTTTTTTTTACAGCTCCTTTACAAATTACATACACCGTATTTACATTAAATTCAAGAGAGAGAGAGAGCGATTGAGAAAGCGAATTATACCTGTAAATCATAATTTCTGCTCACCTGATACGATTGATTCTCTGCAGCCTGCTGTGATGGCGTCAATGGCCGCCTTGGTTGTGTTCCCTGTTGTGGTATCAAATTACCCGGATACATGCCCCATGGTGTTACCCCATAGTATTGTGGCATTTGTGCTGCTATCAGTCCCATATATGGTGTAGCATCCTGTCCCGGATTGATGACATACGGTGCTGCCTGTTGTGCTGCATATGCGGCATTTTGCTGTGCGGCCAAAAATTGCTGTGATGCAGCGGCCATTTGCATCTGTTGTGTCTGTTGCATTGAACCATTGTGTGCACCATTCGGCGCACCTGATGATGCTGCAGCTGCAGCAGCAGCAGCGGCGGCAGCATTTGTGGCAGCAGTGAGTCCGGGATTTTGTGAGCGGAATAATTGCTACAAAAAATAAAAATAAATTGTTAGTAATGTTAGGTAATATGGAAGCCAGCAGAAAGAATGTTTTCACGTGTCCAAAGTTGAATTTTAATAAAATATATATGAAATATTTCTTGTAAGCACTTTATTTGAAGCAAATTGGGTATTTGCAGCTTTAATTTGTAAAATTGCTTACAAGCTTACAAGCTTACGCATGCATATTATTATAAGCCTTTTCTTATATTAATAATTGGTACAGTTATCATTTATTGCATTATAGTGCTTACAACTTTAAGCTATATTCTAAGCTTTAAATAACTGAAGAAATGAGAAGTGAAGCTAAAGAAATATAACATATTATATTTCATGTAAGCACTTTGTTCGAGATTACTTAAGTGCTATAAACTTTAAGTTTAAGTTGCTTACAAGTTGTCGCGTGCAAAAAAAGTTGCAAGCACAACATTTTTGTTGTAAGCCCTATGTTATATAAGTATTTGGTAAAGTTATCTTTCATTAGTTGTAGCGCTTACAACTTTCAATCTCACTTTCTATTGTAAGATCATGTAAAATGTTGTAAGCAGTAAAAAAATTTATATCTTGTTTGCATTTTGCTTGAAAATAATGTTTATAAAATAAGTTTTTAAATTGCTTACAAAGTTTTCAGTTGTGAAAAAGTTGTAAGCACAATAGTTTTTGTGAGCACTTTGTTGAATAAGCATTAGTTAATATAAGTTTTTAATTGTTAATAGCGCGCTTACAACTTATAGTACCATTTTAAGTTGTAAGCTTACTTAAAATATTGATAGCAAATACATTTTTGATTTCTCAATTATGCTACACAATAACACCAAATACAAACATGTAACATATGTACTAATTAAAAGTCAAACTGATGAAATAGAAATCAAAGCATATTTCGTGTATGTCAGTAGTACTTTTGAAATTACTTCTGAACCTATGTTACGTTATGCACTTGAAATTAAAGTTGCTTACAAGTTTGTGAGTGCAAAAAAGTTGTAAGCGCTGCTTTTTTATTGTAAGCACCTAGTTCAATATATTGCTGTTTAGCGTGCTTTGAGTTGGTAATAGTGCTTACAACTTTTTAAGTCACTTAAATCGTTTTTCATAGATTTTTTGTAAGCCAGTTTGAAAAAGTAGAAATAATTAAAATTTTAACATGCCATATGTAGTATTACGATTAAAATGCAATACTTACAAAAACTAATAATCGGTGTAATCAAAATATCGGGATTAATAACCTTAAACTAAAATAAACTAAGCTTAAAATCGAAAAGAAAAACTTGATTTGTTGTGGTGCATGGTTATAATAACAATTGCTATACCATACCGCGGCGATTGCTTTCTGATTTAAAATGCGAAATTGAATTGAAGAAAAACAACAAGCGCGAACGAGTGTTACAGCAAAAAAAGAAAATCCGTATAAGAGAAAAAAAAAAAAATATTGCCACAGTATAAAGTTGAAAAATAACTTTTTATTTTATACGTTGAAGGGAGTTTTACAAGACCAATTTCGCACAAAAAGCGTAAATAATTGATGAAACAAAAAAAAAAAAAAAAAAAAAAACAAGCGGAAAATGCATAAAAAAAAGGAAAATATTATATGGGTCATAGGAGAGAAACAAAAAACCATGGTGAAAATCATTTAGACAACATTGTTCTTGAGGCGTAAAGAGAAAGGAGATGAAAAATTCAACCAAAATCATAATACGATTGGAATACAGCAGAAGTGGGACAACATTATTTTAAAGCTTAAGAGAAGAGAGAGAAAATCCAACTGAATTTGAAATAAGATTGCAAATAAAGATGCGGAATAAAAAAACACAAAGACAGTACAGTATTTTCTTGATTTTTGCAATTATTTTTACACCATTCAAGGCCCAACTAATCTGTATGCCCAAATAAATCAAAAGTCTTTATTAAATTATTAATTCACTGTTTCATAGAACATACTAAATAATTCACTTATACATTAAGACAATCGTAAACGCCTCCATTTATACAAACTAGACCTTGAGAATCCCAATTATGTATGTTAGTGACTATCAGAGCTGTGAAACAGTGTATTAATTTTCAATTTTAATTCATGAGAAATTCCGCATTCAGAGTGTAGCTATTTAAAAATGAAGTCCACTGTAGACTTGAATGCATCTTCTATCTTAAATAATGCAATTATTCTGGTGACGTCATATTTTTGATTGGAATCATGATTGCAAGAATTGTGATTGCATTGAAGTCACCTCAAATCACTTTGAAGTCGATGAAGTCACTTGAAGTCGTTAAAGTCACTTGACGTCGTTAAAGTCACTTGAAGTCGTTAAAGTCACTTGAAGTCGTTAAAGTCACTTTGAAGCCGATGAAGTCGTTAAAGTCACTTGAAGTCGTTAAATTCACTTGAAGTCGCTGAAGTCAATGGATTTCAATTGAAAATGAATGCACTTTATCACAGCTCTGGTGACTATGTGTTTCCAGTGATAAAGTTTCATCAGTCCTCCAATAGGGAGGAGTGAAACACTGACGTCTTCATAAGCAAAAAACTCCAATGAGTTTAAAATTAATTGCGAGATGAGTTCAGAGATCTATAGGGCCTGTGCCGACTTATTACGGCATCGAAAACAACATACGTGCCTTGCTTAAAGAGCAGAGGGCGTGACACCTCCCAACCCAGAAGCAACCAAATGCAGTTAAATTCCCTATAACCGGACACCCACCGTCGCAGTATTTTTGTCCGGTTATTGGAGCGTCCGGCTATCGGAATTAATTTTGTATGGAAAAGTTAGTGAGTGACGCTGAAATATGTCCGCTTATGGGAGCTGTCAGGTTATGGGGGCTGTCCGTAATGGGGAATTTCACTGTAGTTCGGTCTAGCGTAATTGTAATAAGAAACAAACTGTTTGATCTAGGAAGCTGAAATTTTGGAAGAGTTTTCTTCAATCCCGATTCTATAATCGTCTTCGTAACTGAGCATGATTGTAAGAGCACAATTAAAGGAGTTTGCCGGATTTATTCATAGATCGGACTGATTTTGACCATTTCCAGAAGAAACGTAACAAGCGTACTCGCCATCTAAATGGTAAACTGCGTGCTACAACTAAACTACTTTAACTATCGAAAGCTACACAAAAAAAGCATTTCTTTGTAGTTATCCTTGAAAAATTAAGTTGAAAAAATCGAGGGACTGCTATGCCATTGAAAATTACATAATTTTGCATACAAAATGACAAAGTGAAGAAAAAAAACCAACTACTTGAATGCTAAAATAATAATGCAATAACAGACATTGAATACAAAAATTTGCCATGTTACAAAATAACAGGAGGGTGGTAACTTGGCATTTAAGTTACTTCAACGTAAGAATGGTGTGCATAACAAGGTCCCTGAAGTAGAATAAATTATGCGTTATAATATGGAAAATTGTTTTGTTTGTGACGTAATTGCCAAAAATGTAATGACAAGAAAGTAATAAAAGAAAAGTGCAAAAAAAAATGTACTCGTAGAGTAGGTGGTATTATAATGATGTTGATATTTGATGGTTTGCTGATTATAAACGTAAAACCTCATGGCAGTCGCCAGTCAGCAATAGAATAAAAAGACAGTATGCCAAGTTATACCGTCAGCAGCAACAGATGACAGTAACAATAGCAGCAGCAAAGTAAAGTCATGACCTAAATTTGAAGAGATCAACCAACAAAAAAAAATAAATAAAAAGTTAAAGGAAAAATATAATGAAACTAAATGTAAAGTAAAGAAAAATAGAAAAAAAAATTGTATTTTTCACATTGTTATGTCAACAAAGAAAATAAAAAATTTTAAGAAAAAAAAAAAACTTTTTCAAGTTATTTTCATCTTTTGCGACAAGAAAAATTGAAAAAGTTATAGAAGATGCCAGCGAAGAATGTGAAAACGCAAGGATTGTACGTTCAAGTGTCAGATGTACAGTACCTCCTATCGTACTTTTTTTTTTCCGAATTTCGTTCTTTGGTTTTTTTTTTATGTGACATTTTGTATTTTCTTGGTTTTATTTCTCATCCAAGTATTATTTGCATGCTTTTGACATTCGCATTGTATTACAAAGTGTGTCATTAAAATGTTTGTCACAAGTGTCGTATGTGAACCTAATCTATGGATTTGTCGAAATGCCAAAAAAAAAAAAATAACAGAAATGCAAAGGACTTATTCGGTTGCAATAAAGTGTAAGTGATTTATGCGTATTGAACACAGCAGCAGCAGCGTCTTTGCAATATTGAAAGATTTTGCTGACGGAAAAAACAAAATGAGTTCACGACTTTAGGTTGCGATGAATATTGTAAGTAAGGCAGTATGAGTGTCAGGACACATTTTTATCAATCTGTTTTCATTATAAGAAATCTTTTTAAAAGTTTTTTCTTAAGATAAGATAAGGTAAGATAAGGTAAGGTAAGGTAAGGTAAGGTAAGGTAAGGTAAGGTAAGGTAAGGTAAGATTAGGTGATGTGAGGTAAGGTAAGATAAGGTAAGGTACGACAAGACAAGGTACGACAAGACAAGGTAAAGTTGGGCCAGATAAGGTAAGGTAAGGTAATGTGATGTAAGGTAAGGTAAGACCCGGTAAGGTAAGGAAAAATTAGGTGATGTGACGTAAGGTAAGACCTGGTAAGGTAAGATTGTTTCCGGGACATTACGTGCCATCGCAACTTCTGCCGTGGATGGGGCCAATTATATATCCGATTCCGATCTGACATCCATTCAAACTGATAAAATCATTTCGATATTTTTATAAATTTCAAAATGAATTTATGATCTTTTGATGGTTGAGCTGATCAAGCTTGGTGAAATATTTGTCATTGAAATAGTGTCCAGTTACAGATATCTAAATTTTTGGATGCATAATGTCAAGTAAAACTGTGATTTGCGATCGATATCAATGGAAAAGATATCGACTTTAATGTAATACAATATGATGAGACCATTTAAAAATAACCTCACGAAGGCACTACAAAATAAAGCTCATATACACTGTGTTTATTTTAAAGACTGATCGGCATTTTCACTGCTAAAACCAGAGGAAGGCTTAGGTCCTCGGAACCGGAACTCAAGGGGACCCCCCACCATAGCAAGATAATGACTGAATTTGTGAATTTTTAGGAAGGAAAATCTTAATCCAGAGTTGTCAGAGTTTTTGCGTTAAAAAAGCAGAGCATTTGTGTGCTGTCTAGAGTTGCAAAAATTATAGCTGAAACGTTATCATTACTAGACGATAGACGCTGTCTAGATTGTGTTCGGTTCGGGAACATCTAGTACAGACCACCACATAAATGCATGTCGATCAATGTGCTGACTTGCATATCATACTTGTCGATTTCGAAAAGCCTCTATATTGCTTTACAACGTAGAAGTGTTCCAGAGAAGAACTTCGCTGTGAGCCCTATGAAGCTCACACAGAGCTACGAACTGTCACCGGAACTTTTTCTATTAGTGACAGAAGATGTTAACCATGCGGTTCTACATCGGAGGAAGACTATTTCGCTGCAGCATATGAGCTATGATGATAATACATTTCATCTGGTACATCATCTCACAGACTAATCAGAAATGGGAAATATTCTCAACTAATCTTTTGGACTTAAACGATATTCAAACTGTTTGGTGGAAGTCAAAATGGTTTCACTCGATATGTGGTTTAGAAAACAAATGTGGAAGTGGATAGGTAACCAACTGAGTAAATAATATAGTTATGCGAAATATCCATGTTGTAAACAGCGGACGTCTTCCAGGTTGGCTCCACAAAACGTGGAGAAGAACTGTTGATAAAACATAATGTAACCAACTGAAAGTTATTGCCATACTTTGTTATATTTGAATAACATTTATTTCCAAAGCGGCATTATCTTGACTAAAAAAACTCTGAAGTTTTATTAAATTTATTTAAGAGCATTTTCTGCCACCTAAATAAATGAAACACTTATGTCCTAAACATTTTAATAAAATAACTTAAATAAATTTATTCAATCAACTCAACTAATTTAGTACAACTGAAAATTAGCTGCTAAAGGAAATCATTCATAAAATGATGTTAAATTCACTTAAAATGAGAGCACTTTCAAATCTCTACACACTTATGGTTTTCACAATTCGAGCGCTATCATCATCAGAGTCAACATCATTTCACCAATCGTCATCATCAACGTGAAGCATAAATTAGCAGAGTAGTAATAAAAGCATGAAAAAGTGCAATTTTCATTGGAAAAACAGTCAGTAGTTTCACTGCAACAGCATCGTTCGTCATTGCAGCATGCTGTTCCAATTTTCCAACTTTCATCATAATGAAAATGAACAACATAAAAATAAAAATGCAGCATTTCCAGTTATTTTTGATTTTATTTTTTCCGACTGACAAAAAAGTGGCCTGACTTAACTGACTGGCTTGGCTGTCTGTCTAATGGTACCAAACTCAAGGCAAATATGCCAATCATTCAATTATCATCACCATAATAGCTGACAATTTAAATGAGGAGGACCAAACTAAACGTGTTTATGCATTTACTACAAGTTATTTCAGTTGTGAAATCGGTGTAGGTCGTCGCCGGTGTAGACGACTATTTTCATTTTATTTTTTACTTGCAAATTGGCACAATTTAAGGCAATACCACAGAAGATACCCCCAATGTACGTGAACTTGAGTATGTAGTTTGTAAAACATGAGACATTTTTATCAATTTACAGGTTTTACTTGAAGAAAATGTAACGTAAAAAAGAAAACTGTCATTGTCCATATTACGTACGTGCGTGTTTTCATGGAAATTCGGTCACGATTTGTATCATGCCATCAGATGATTGCTTTCTTTCTTTTCAAATATGTATATTAAAAAAAAAAAAAACAATAAGTGTTACACCAACTCATTTAGGACGGCACATGTTCCACGGCGCTTGAAAAAACATATCTTCAAATTATGATTAAAAAATTGGGTTTTGAAAAATTAATACAAAAATTTAAGAAGTCATACATTAGAGGTTTAAAGATCTAGGTTGCCCTTACCAACTTTTATAAAAGAAAAGTTATGTTTTCCAATAGTTAATCCTTGGACTGTGTAAACATACATATATAAAATTGCTTAATTGTTTGTAACGCTTTGGCGCAAAATATACCAAGCCGATTTTAATAATTTCTTTCTTAAAACAACATATTTGTGCTGAAGAAGGTTATTGCATACTTATTTTTTTTTAAAGTTAAATATATTTTTTTTGTAGGATTGAATTTTTGCAAAAAACCTCACAGAAAAATTATCGATTGATTTTTCATTGCTTATCCATATGCTGTTTCTTGAATTCTTTGCTGTGATTGTTGTTGTTTTTTTTGTTCTCATTTGTACCATTTGTCAAGGTTTACACGAGGAAATTCGATGAAACAAATTCTTGTCCATTCCCTTTTGTGAATTTGTTTTGCGTTTACACACGAAAACTATAATTTCTTTCTGCTTGTGAATATCAAAGCAGTACTGTGTCGATCCACCACAACAAACGTAGAGTCAAAGCAAAATATAAGCTAACGAACAGAACGAAAGAGAATTTGCGGGTACGGAAAATTCTGTACACCACCCTTTCGTTTTTCCCTTCTTGCCAACAAACAAGGAAACTTTGCGGCAAGAGTTTCCTCGTGTAAACGTTGACTTTGTATATGGCTTCGAAGCTCAAAGGGCAAACTCTCTTTCAATTGTTTTTATTTTTTTGTGGACTTTAGAAGAGAGTATATAGAACTAAGAGAGTAGTTTAAATACGAAAAAAACAATGAGACATGAGCTGAGGGTATCACTAGTATTATTATATACAATGGGTATGTTGCGAAAGTGCAATAGAGCTAGGAAAAATTAAAGGCATTTCATTCAAAAGCTATTTACACGATTCAAAGACTTTAAGCTACATAGCTAAGAAGGCTTATGGCTGTAGTAGCTTAAATCTACAAATATTTTTATTGAAGAAAGACATATTTTGACAAGTACGGGATCGAACACAACAGGGAGAGAGGGGGCGCAAAAACGGACAAGCAGGGGCGGGAGGGTGTAAAGACTTTTCATATGTTCTATTTTGTACATAAGAAAAAGGGGAAAGTAGCTAAATTCTTAGTGGACGTACTTTAAAGTGGAGGGTAGAGGTAGCGAAATCGGGCAAAAGTGTATAACCAGAGAGAGACAGAGGGGTAAATTTCAAAACTTTTGCGGACGTCGCATAGTAACATACCTGTACGACTGAGAGCTATAACTTGAAAGAGTTCTGTATTAAATTATCTATCGTTAACTCGTCTATATCTCAAATACTGCTAACATTTCACTGTTCTATAAAAACAGACAAATATAAATCTATGTGACTTTGATTCACTTTCACTCATAAGTGAAATTTAGATCATGCCATGCTAAATTCTTAGTGGACGTACTTTAAAGTGGAGGGTAGAGGTAGCGAAATCAGGCAAAAGTGTACAAACAGAGAAGTGGGGGGGGGGGGGGGGGGGAGAGGGGTGGTGTTAAATTTCAAAATTTTTGCGGACGTGTTTTATGAACGAAGCGTAGAAGAAGACTGCAGGTAAGAGGTTGCAGTTCTGTATTAAATTATCTTTCAAACGATGTACTCATTGCATACATATATCTTAAATACTGTTAACATTTTACTTTTCTATAAAAACAGACAAATATAAATTTATAAGAATTTGATTCACTTTCACTCGGAAGTGAAATATAGAACATGCCTGTATAAATTTCTTTACGATTACAACTAATGGGAATAGCTTTGACAAAATTTTTTCAGTAAATATTATAATACATATTGAAAAGAAACCTTTACCTCATGGTACATATTATTGGGGTTAAAACTAAAATTATTTGAATTTTTAATTTAAAAATATTTAGGGGAGATTCTCGCAAAGTTGATTCTCATCAAAAAATTGCTGACTTAATGTCCGAACATATTTTTAGGGCGCCGTGATACGTTCACGTTCATCGAAATAAAAGAATATCAGTTTTCTTCTCTTTTACTTCAAAGCGTAAAATTGTTGCTTTAATATTATAATTTTGCCAGCTTTACATGTACATATATTTTTATTGCTTTTGTTGCTTTGTGTACGCGTATATTTTAGTAATAATAGCATCCCAAGTGTACAATTTTAATATACAAATGTTAAGGGGAATATTGTATGCTATGTTGTTGATGATGTTGCGTGAAAATGTTGATGTGAGTCCCGAGGGCAACTTGTTGCTTTGTTGTGGAATATTGTTCTTTTAAGAAACCACCAGATGTTAAGAAGGGGAGAAGTTAAATTAAAATTGTTTTTCTCCCGCAAAAAACATATTAAAATACTATAAGTTAACGAGTGTTCTTATTAATAGAAATGCAAAGTTAATTTGAATTTGAATTAAAAAAAAAAAAAAAACTTTATTCAACTTTCAACTTTGTTGAATATACAATTAAGGAACACAGAAGATGGTCTCTGTGATACATATAGGAGACTGCTTTTTTTTAATATTTATAAAATATATTTCAATACAAATGTATAAGAAATCCTTTGAACTTTTTAAGATTCTGTTAAACGTAATGATTCTCTGTAGGAAATTAAACCTAAAAAGTAAATTTTTGCTCAGTTTTAAACGTCCAAGGCTATGACTTTTATAGCATACGAAAATAAAAAAAAAGTATAGAAAAACTAAAATTTACAATTTCGTCAGACTTAAATTTTGCAATTGATTTTTATTTTATTTTTTGACTTTGCATGTTTGTGACACATGTATTGGCACTTTTATAAACACTACTGTACATTCGCATGACAGCAATTTTAAAATTCAATGAAACGTATCAACTGAATGCAAAAGAAAAAAAAAAGAGAAAAAGAGACAGAAAACCGACAGTCAGTTCGACACACAGACTTAACGGACGGACAGAATAGTTTAAACTTTTTACCGTGCTGTTTTGTTTGCTTCCTTTTTTCTAAGCGGAAACGGAAGTGGAGTCAAATATACACAAACTTTAGAAGCAGCTCAAGTGTGGTACCAAGTGTTTTTTGTATGTGGGTGGAAAACGCAATATCTTGCCAAAAAGAGACATAACAATAAAACGAATGCAATACATAGAGATAGATAAAAAAAAAAAACAAAAATCATATAAGCAGAAACGGAGATACATCACTACCACTATGATATGTTTTGTCAGTGATATTGAGTATTGTGTAGGTAGAGAGTCGTCACATATTGAAAACAACACAAGCGTAATATAATTTTGCATTGTATATTATACCAAGAACAAAATATAGACAGTTTAAGCATGAAATAAATATTTTGAGAAATTTAAGCTGAAGTTATGCTGCGTTTTAAAGAAAATATTTTTAGTATAATAGCGATGCTTACATATTAAAAAAAAAATTAAAATTTGAGAGCTAAGAAAATTTATTGCTACTCGATTTTTTCTTATAAGCACTAGGAAAATTTTGTAAGCACTTATTTTTAAATAAACTTCTAATAGGGAACTATTCAAAACCAAACACGCTTACAACTTTGCAGCAAATTGAATTTTGTAAGCAACTGAAAAAAGTTGTAAGCAATATCTGTATGTAATTTGCAAGGTTAAATTTTTTTTTTTTATAAGCTTGCTTACAACTTTGCAGAGAATCAACAATTTTGTAAGTACTAAGTTAAATTTTGTTGAAATAAATATTTTGAGAAAACAAAAATTTAAGCTGCGTTTTAAAGAAAATATTTTTAAAATAGCGATGCTTAAAAATTAAAAAAAAAAAACTTAAAAATTTGAGAGCTTACAAAATTTATTGTTACTCGAAAAACAATATTTTTTCCTATAAGCACTAAGAAATGTTTGTAAGCACTTATTTTTAACTAAACTTCTAGTTAAGAACTTTTCAAAACCAAGCACGTTTACAGCTTTGTAGCAAATTGAATTTTGTAAGCAACTGAAAAAAGTTGTAAGCACTACATGTATTTTATAAAAAATCATTTTTTTTATTTATAAGCACGCTTACAATTTTGTGGAGAATAAACAATTATGTAAGCACTTGGTTAAACTTGAGTGCTTGTTGAAAAATTTTAGTGTTAAGAACATGCTCACATAAATACGCCTTTTTTGTACTCGTAAGCTACCTCAAAATAATTTTTAAACGTTATGCTGCGTTTTTAAGAAAACATTTTTCAAATAGGGATACTTAAAAATTAAAAAAAAAAAAAAAAAAACTCAAAAATGTGAGAACTTAGAAAATGTATTATTTCTCGATAAGCAATATTTTTTCTATAAGCACTAGGAAAAATTTGTAAGCATTTATTTTTATCTCAACTTCTAATAAGGAAATTTTAAAAACCAAGCACGCTTACAACTTTGTAGCAAATTGAATTATGTAAGCAACTGAAAAAAGTTGTAAGCATTACATGTATTTTACAAAAAATCATTTTTTTTAGTTATAAGCATGCTTACAACTTTGCGAAGAATCAACAATTTTGTAAGCACTAGTTTAAACTTGAGTGTTTGTTCAAAAACTTTAGTGTTAAGAACATGCTCACATAATTACAGCCCTTTTAACTTGTAAGCTACCTCAAAATAATTTTTAAACACTAGTCCTGTACCTTGCATTTTACAAATAAGTGCGCTTTCAACCCCAAAAAAGTTAAAAGGCGGTAAGCAATGTTGAAAGTTGCCTTCAAGACAAAACACGCACGTTATTCTAACATTTTTTCCCACACTTAGGAAAAAATTGGAATTGTAAATTTTATTTTTGATTTAAAGTCTCAAATTTTGAAGTTGAAAATTGTAAAAAGTACATTTTTCCACTTTATTTTTAACATAAACAACTTTTAATTCAGTTTGAATTGGAAAAGTATTGAAAATACAATTTTTGAGTCGTAGGAAAATTTAAATTGGATTCACACTTTGCATCAAATATGAAATCACTTTGAATCAAAGTGAATTCTGTTTAAGTCCAAATCAAAGAATAAAACTCTACAACTTAAACATTTTTGGCTTTGGCGCTAAATCATAAGCGCTTATGTTTAAATCAAACATAAAATCATTGTAAGTTTTCTTTCAGTGTAGCTCAGCAAAGCAAAAAAAATGAATATTCTTGTTATTTAGCACTTAAAGTGACAATCACTTTATGCATAAGCACACCCAAAAGTATTATTACACATGCAGCTTACTTCGCCCCTAAATCCCATTTTTAGTAGAAGTAAACTACTAAGACTTATTTTTTTATTACATCAAAGTTCAGTCACGCGTCAAAGCCGCGCGCACACGCTTTAAATTATATGACATTGCTTTCTATGACAATGATATGACTGTTCCTTTTTTTTACGAGTAGATTCAACACAATATGCATGAAGCTCTCAAAAAAAAAAAAAAAATGGACGGAAAATTTTGTTTTACCATCGTTTTTTTTTTTGCCTCATGAATTATTTGTATACACGCAGAAGCAGCAGCAGTATGTCGTATTGCTGCTGCCATTACCGCTTTCTACTGCTACTTTGCTGCAGTATTGAATTGCATTTTGATTACTAATTGTGCTTTTATGCTAAATTGTGTTCTTATATTTCACACCAACCACTGTCGGTTGGCTGGTGATGGGATTTTGTTTTTTTGTGTTTTATTATTTATATCCTTGGCACGTTTTGCCAGGACGCAGGAAATTTTCTAAGCTTTATTGCATTTTTATAGACAATAAAAAAAAATATAAATATAAAAAACATACGCTCGAACGCTGTTCTAGGGTTAAATGCGGTTGTATGTCGTATTATAAGGCAAGGAAGTAGGGGAAAGTAGGAAAATATGAGCGCAGCTCACAACGGAGTACAATTTTTGTCATAAATAATAAAGTAAAATGCACTGAGCAAATATAGTTCAGTTTGGCTAGCTAGTATAGTAGATGAGCATTATTGTTGAATCAAACATGTATTTGTTATTAGTTATCTTGAAATAATTTAAGCAAATGCTTCTTTGGCACAAAAATTCAATTATCAATAATTACCAAATAATTTATTAAGACAAACACAAATATCTACAGCTGTTGACAACTAATTGGAAACGAAATCATTCGTTGTGTTATTGGCAGTTTTTTTTCCTTTATTTTTTTATGTTTCCAGAAAATTTATACATAATATAAATGTGGGACATATAACCTTAAAAAAAGGAACATAATTGAAATCAAATTCATAGCATAAAAAAGTTTTATGACAAATTTTCTGCTCAAACTTCAGATTTGACTGAGTCAACTAATTGGAAACAAAAAAATAATTTGCAAAAAATAAATGAAAAACTTGGTAAAAGATTCCAGAAACGATATTGTGGTATTGTCATCGCTTGTAAAAACGCTTTTTGACCAAAGTTGCTTATCAGCATATCCTTAATCATGGGTAGTGGCCAAAAGTTGTACACCGGCCAAGCGTAAGTCAATTGTTGAGCTTCGAAAGACTGCCATGAGATGTCAGGCGATGGCACACAGCTAAATTGCTCCAAAAAGATGGTATTTAGTGCACTTTATCATTTCGATAAGTATGACACAACAAATAATTTTCCTCGCAAAAAGAGACCACGTAAGACTTCTGGGTACAAGGATCGCCAGATTGTGCGCAAGGCAAAATTGGATACTGCTGCAGAAATTCAACGCGAAATAATTGTTCATTACGATGCACAAATATCCAAACGAAATGTCGCTTGTCGATTGGTTGAGGCTGGACTCCTTGGACGAATTTCACGCAAGAACCCATTGGCGACAGTTAAGCAGGGGAAAAGCCGCATACAATTTTTTTCATTTGTTGAAAAAATTTTTATAATAGAATTTTTTGTATGCCTAACATTTCGCATACTTTGCATGTAGAAATGTAGGCAGAGTGTCTGTCATCAGCTTACTTTGTACATGGAGATGTAAGGGGTATTGCCTATTGGCTGCATGCTTTGTATGTGGAGATGTAGGCAACTCGGTTAACTATGCAGGCACTTAGTAAGTGATGTTCTAAGGCCATGTGCTTTTCATTTATTACGCATTGTATATAGAGATGTAGGAAAACTGCCTACAAAGCGGTTATCGCCTGACAGCGCCGCAGTCAAAAAAAATTTTGTAAAAAATCGTACGATTGTTTATTGAAATTTTTTAATTCTTTCCTGGGAGCAGAATAAAAAATTTGTTTGCAAAAATTTAATTTTTCAAAGAAAATAAAACAAAATCGAGGACATTCGACGACGTTTCACGTGTTTGCAGTTTTTACAAAGTTCAATAAAAAAAAAACAAAATAATAGTTGAAAATGCTCATGATATTTACAAGACGAGATTGCTAACGAAATTATTCTATGCATTAAAACAGTGGTGGGCATGAAAATCTAAGGAAAGGGCGAAACAACAACATCAAGCTACAATAACGAAATCTTAAAGTTTTTTTTTTTTAATTTCATTTCCAAATTCGACAACAGCACAAAAAAAAAAACAAATTGCACTATTTGTTTGTACAAAAAAATTGCTACATTCGCCCTTTGTGTATTGTTTTTGTTTTCATTTGAACTCAACTCAACGCTGTGCCTCGATAGCGTTGAAATTCTGCGAATTTTTTTTCGCTTGCTTGTGCGTTGAATAACGGTTCGGGCAATGAGGGCGGATAGGGACACTACGTGCCCATCACTGCATTAAAGTATTGCAACCCAAGACACATGTATTTTAAATATTTAATGCCAAATTTTTTTTTCAAAAAACACATCGCCTACAAGTTAAGTCCTGTAAGCAATATTTCTTTTGCGAAAACATGTTCAAATATTTACTTACAAGCGTAAATATGTAATAAAAATTTCATGCAAGGCTATATTTACAAATGCCAATAGCTTTAAAACGCACAAAGGTGTTTGCAAACAGTTTTTTCGTGATGCCTGCAAAATTAAATTGAAAAAATTGTAAGCAACACAAAATTCGCAAACTTTAAGTTTTACAAACTCATGCCAAAAGTCTGCTTACAAAGTGTAATGAGCGCTTACAATATTTAATTGAAGAGACAACATTTTAAAAATTTGAAAAATAAAACTAAGCAACGTCGCGAACATTGTTATAATACAATTAAAATCAATTAAAATCATTTAAGTGCTGCAAACACAGCTGGACAAATGCAAATATACTGCACGTCCTTCAGCAGCATAGATAGCATCAATATTTATCCTAGAAACTGTGAGAAGTTCAACAGTTCGCAAAAATATTTTGGTATGCGATGGCGATGCGATGGAAAGTGGTGGTGGTGTGTGACGTGGCTAGAAAACGGCGAGCATGGTGCGCTAACCAACAAAAGATAGGGATCAATTTCTAACGTCAAAACAAACAGACAGTGGCTAAAATCACAATAGCGATAGAGCGCAAAAGCAACAACAACAACAACAATAACAATTGTTACAATAGTGACAGCGCAACAGAGATAAAAGCACCACGAGACAACAACAAACAATCATTAAAAGGGGCAAATCAAAATCAACAAAATTAATTCAGGCAACAACCAACGACTGACTACTCGTGGAATATGACATGACAGTGGAGGGTGCTGAGTTTTGTTATCGCTCATCAAATGGAATTTTTAACAGGAATTAAACGCACACAGTAACAGACACTCACTTACTCACACTACACTATGGCAAAAACGTTTTAATAAAAGCGCTCTCTACTACTACCTACACCTAATGACGGGTGTTGTTTTTGTGCGCCTAAAAGCACACAACACAATGTATGTAAATAAATCAAACATGCGACGACAATAATGACCTCGTTTTCTGCGCATTTACTGTCCAGAATGTGTGTGCGGAGACATAATGTTATAAATGTGTGCGTTAATGGTCAGTTGGCAAAAGATCAGCATATATACTGACAAATAATTATGTACACGCTTATACGCCCACATTAAAAAAAAACACGAACTTTTTGTTTTTCTAACATGCAATAAAAATGCGAAACAAAAAGATAAAAAAAAAAACAATAAAAAAAAAAAACAAAAGAAATTACAAAAAGAGATTGACTTACAAATCTTGTAAATAAGTAAGAAACGATTAATCCCAGTAGGAAATTAGGCGCGTACTAATTGCAGACAACTAAATGGCATTTCAAATGTTAGCTGAATTTATCTATTTATACCAAAGGTGTAAAACTAAAGTTGTAAGGCATAATTCCATCTCCAATACAATGCTGTACATGGACCAAAATTCTTTTTAATGCCTTAAACGAATGAGTTTTTTAAAAAAAAAAAATCAGAGATAAATTTTTTTTAGTTTTTAGTACTAAATCAGAATCATTAGAATGTATTCTATAGTGTACTCATATCTGCAGCGAACTTTTATTGATAATTATGTGATTTATGACCATTTACAATGGAAGTCGTCGAAAAAAAAGTCAACTGCGTTACTCAACTAAAACTAGATATTTTCTTTTTAAGAATGTTTAATTAAGCTAACTTGTTTGGCACTTTTAAACAATAGTGCTAATGTTATTCTATCATTATGTTAAACTTAAGATATAATCAAATTAGTAAAGTATTTTTAAGAAATAAGATCACTGCGTTACCAAAATTTTTCACAAAAATCTTAAAGTTTTCCAAAAAAAAAAAAAACCCTCAACACATATATTAATACACAAACTTGCGAGAGAAGCTTAAGCTTATGATGAACTTCAAGACATATATGGCGTCAAGGTATTTTTAATAGTTAGAAGATTATACATAACTCTAATTGCTTATAAAAACTGAGCAAAAAAGTAACGCAGTGGTTGTGTTAGCAACACGGTAGTTGCTCATTCACTGTACTTTGTAATTTTTTAAAGAAGATTTAACAGATAATTATCCTTAAAAAAAGATGAGCATAATGCAATATAGCATAACAAAAATAACTTCAATTTAACATTTCTGACAAACATTAAAATATTTTTTTTTTAAAAATGGGTAGTAAAAAAATCAACATCTTAAAAATTACTGAAGAGTTCTGACAAATAAAAATTTTTCCGTTAGATAAACCAACCCATGTACTGGTATCTTTGTTACAATTATGTAATTTACTTAGAAAAGTACACTCAAAGCAACTGCGTTACCAAAAAACCACTGTGTAACCAGTGTAGCAGCAACGCAGTTGTAAAAATATAAATATTTCATCAACGTGTACAAAATGAGAAAGAATTATGCAAATTTGAATCACAATTCTAGATATATACCTAAATATCTGTGTTTGTGAATAATTATAATGCAAATATCGTCATTACTTGCATTTTTACGACGGTAACTCAGCGGTCATACAATTAACACACTCACCTCTCAAGATATTTCGATCGCTTCGATCGTAAGTAACAATAAAATAATCGAAATTAGATTTACAGAATATCAATTGTTTTTTTTTAAAGTTGAGTTTCTATAGTAACTCAGTGTAGCTAAGATATTATGAATTGTTGGGGACACAGTGTAAAATATATTGTATTTAATTACACTTTTTTAGAAAAATGGTATATGTTGGGGCTGTAACCAAGCTTATGACTTTAACCATTTATTGTGATATTCAGCTAAGGTGCCATCTAGTAAAAATTTTGAGATACAGCTCTTTATAACATGAGACTTATACTCCAGGACAGAAATATTTTATATGAAAAGCAACTGCGTTACTAAGAAAGTCAACTGAGTTACCGTATTTTTCGAAAGAATATACAGCTTTGTTATAATTTTATGCTTTAGATGATGAATTAATTGTATTATAATTGCGAATGAATGTATTTTTTAATAAATTTCCTGATTTTCTTCATGAAAAGTGAAATTAATATAAAGAGACCTAATTTAGGCAATAAAAAAAATGTTGGCCCACATAGTATATGAAAAACATTTTCGAAAAAGCATCAAATTTTTAAACGTCAGTACCCTGCCAATTTTATATATGGATGTGAGAAAATTTTTCGACAGTGTTCAAGCATCTATTAATTTATATTCTGGTAGGTACTATCTTTTCCCAAAAAATACTTACAAAAGTTTGAAAATTGCGTCAGTACCTTGACATATAACAGATACTCATCATAAACTAATAATAATAATTATAGAGTTTAGCTACTACAACTATTGGCCGTCTTAGCTATTAAGTTTATTGTGTGATCTAGATTGAGCTTGTTATTCTAGTAGCAAATACAATTTTTTTGAAACTAAATCATCTATAAAATATCGATAGTTTATACTATAGATTAATGCGTCAGTACTCTAGCACTTAACAAATAATTAATCTAATATTATTCTTAGTTAATAAGGAATTGGAATTAATGATAGTAATTGGAATTATTGATCAAGAGTTGGAATGAAACATTTATAGATTATCGTTGATAATGATACAAAAAGTTTCATTAATGAAATAATTTTTTTTTTTATTTTCCAATTTGTCAATTCATTATTGCCCCTACAAAAAAAAAAAAAAGTAAAAAACTACAGAAAACATAAAAATTGATTAATTTTAACTCTTATTCAGAAGTTTGCAGAAAAAGTTATTAGAAAAAATTAAACGTCAAACGAAAATCTCAAGTCCCCCTTTTCTATATAAGAGTGTGCAAAACAATAGCAACAAATTAATATTTTCTTTATGAACTGATATTTATAATAGCCTTCGCCCAGCAGACATAAAATTAATGAATAGAGAAGAATTCTAAAGATATTTTTTATTTGAATTTTTGGACTGACACTATGCAGTTTTCCCTTAGTTCTCGGGGAGACGTTGCTCAAAAGCACTGCAAATTAAGATTTCAAAGTAGATAAAATTGAAATTCAAGCATGGTAATTGTGCCGATCATTCAAGGATTTAAATACCATGTAGAAGTTTTTAATCAGTACTGGTTTGTTTTTCAGGTTGTTCATCTGAATCTCCCATTGAATCAGTATATTTCACTTATACATGAGATCGTCTGTTTTGTGAAAAAGATCAACCGCAAATAGCTGAAAATCATGGTCGTGGATCAATACATCTATCTTTATACTACGGTCTAAAAACATTCCCCGACTCATTCAGTTTAATTTGGAACCAAATTGGTTTCTTTGTCTTCGTGTCCCACATAAAATAACTTGATTTTTATGTTTTCTCTGAATTTGTTGCTATTGTTTTGCGCAATACAAAAGTTTCGATTTTTTGGTGAAAAAATTATCGTAATTCTGGGAGAGCTTTTCAAACAATCGATAAACTGGACCAAATCTATTTCTCTAAAGAGGCCGAAAAGCAAAAAAGATTTAAAGCTTTGCCAGAAGCAAAATAGAAATCAAAAATATGTATACATTATGCAGCTCATTTGAAAGGTAACACTTAACTTTCTGGAAGTTAGAATTTTCATCAACTAACTCATTTATTTCAAATGATATGAATCTTTCTTGGAAGGTATTTTTCTAAGGACTAAATGGCATTTAAAAAGATCAATGAAAACATTTTCGAAAAATATTCTCATGCGACAACTTCTCATTCCAATTGGGTTCAACTAATGTGAAGCCTCCTGGCGTTACATAGCACACTCTGCACATGCCAACAATTTGTTATTTACGCAATTATGTCAGCAAGTTTCAAGAATTGACGTTGTCGTCGGTAAAGTGAAGTCACCACTGATGATGATGATAACATTACTAAGGATAAAGTTTTAAGCTAAATTGTTCGTATAAAAATAACAACAAAAAAAAAAAAAACACCGCAGCCAAAACGTCTAAGTTGTTGTAGTAGAAGAATAACCGCGGAAAAAAAATGCTCAAAATTCTTTCGTTCCCAAATAATTTAGTAGGAAAAGTTTTGTTGCTTGTTGACAAGTAGTAAGAGCCAAAGGTGCTATTTCAACTACATATACGACAAAAATGTACCAATAAACACTTAAGTCTGTGCGCTATGAAGGTTAAATAAGCGTTTATCGTTGCTGACTACCCGGCTGTATTTTTTCCTTCTTTTTTGTTATTGCTCTGATGTGTTAAAAATTTCATTAAATTGAAGTGACAACGATGAAAATAACGACGACGACGACGATCAAGTTAGTTGTACCATAGTTTAGGTAGTCCTGTTTGTTTATTTAACTTGTTGTTTTCTCTAGCCTTTTTTGGCCCACCCTTAAATCAATATTTTATGAATTTAACTATTTGAACAGCAACCAACACAATGACAGTTATAATTAGTTTGTATTTACACATAGAAAAATGGTTTGAATTCATTTCAGCTTTTGTGAACAGGTTTACGACAATTTTTCATGAAAAGCTATGCAACTTGGGGATGTTGGAAAAATCAAAATAAAAAATGTAATTCAAAAAATTGAAATTTTGCAAATAAAAAGCAAAAATAACCGCAAACACTCAGGGAAAACTGACATTGAAAATTTTATTTTTGATTTAAAGTTGAAAATAGTAAAAATAACATTTTTCCCCTTTGCTTTAAACACAAATAACTTTAAATACATTTTGAATTTTGAAAGGATCGAGAATGACAATTTTTTAGTTTTTGTTAGTTGAAGGGTTGGATAGGAATCGAAATAGGCACAAATAGAATTAATACCGATAGACATGCGAAAATACTCACGTTATGAAGAGTATAAAAATTATGTTTGTGCTAATGAAATGAGCACTTCTTATGCTCAAAATGTGCAAAACAATGAAATAATTTTTTTTATTCCTTCAATTTTCATTAATTAATTAATTTATTTACGTTTTTCATTGAATAGAAGTATTACATAGCAAAAAGAGATTTCATAGTTCATTCGAACCTTAATACTCGTAGTGTTGCCAGCATTCAAACCTAGTTAAATAGATGCATGTTGTTGTTGTTGTAAGGCTTGCTTATTTAATGACACACTCAAATGACACCAATAACAATAATAGCATAAACACACCTAGCTCTAGCTCTAACACTAACACCTCAGCCACTAACAATTCCATTAATACTTGCGAGGACAGGTCAAGCATTTTGTGTATAAATAAACAATGGTTGTACTATAATTTTCTGTTTTCTTAAGAGTTTTCTTGGAAATAAATAATAAGTTATAGAAATGAAAGAAATTGGCTTAATTAAAGGCTTTTTCAATGTTGTACACTGAGAAAAAAAAAAAACAATTTTTTAATGAAGTTGAAGGATAAACCAACATTCAAACTTTAAAAATGCAAAGGAGATTGATAATTTTTGGGCCAAGACTACCCAAAAATAAATTCCTGGTAATATGTGGTTCTCAAAACTTATAAATGTTTGAAAATAGGTGAGCTTAAAAATTTTTTAAAATATGTTGAAAATGAAAGGTTCCAGAAGTCGCAACAATTACAGAACAAAATTTAACATCTGATATTTCAACCACAAAGGCTTCCATGTACCATTCATGGCTTTATGTAAAAATGTTTTTGCTATAAGAACGACCTTTCAAATAAGGTACATTTTATACGCGTAACTAATACATATTTTTAAAACTTTTTGTATCTAATGTAAAAAATTAAAGTCACAACGTTGTTTTTTGTAGGATTTCCAGTGCAGATTTTCAAAATTTTATGATTTTTGAGAGCCACATGTTACTCGGAATACGTTGGCATACGAATAGTTTGAAGAAACTTTCACCACTTTCAAAATAGAGAGCTTATATACCAAACCTATTTTGAAAGTGGTGAAAGTTTCTTCAAACTATTCGTATGCCAACGTATTTCGAGTAACATGTGACTCTCAAAAATCATAAAATTTTGAAAAGAAACAACTAAATAAATTTTATACAGTTAATTTCAAGTTACTGCTCAATGAAAAGGTACTTACTTGCACCACTTTCAAAATAAATGGCTCAAATAATCATAATCATAATAATCAAAAGTCAAAGCATTGTTTATTGGGTCAAAAATGATTTTTTGCTTAACTGAATTGAAGAGATGTGGTTGAGTGAAATAAATATTTAGTAATTTTCCTAGGTTAAACTGGTTCATCCTAACACGCTTCAGATAAACTAGTTTGGCCTAGGAAAAACTAGTTCATCCTAAAAACGACTTTGGCCGGTAACATACATATATATTCGCAAAAAAGGAATGTTTGCTTCATAAACATATGATTTGGTTACCTCTCCGGGCACCAAAAGTTTCGTATTGGTGTCAATAAGAACCACGTAAAATTTGGTCCATTTTAGAAAACACCGTTTTGAAAGCTGGAAAATGGGCCTGAAACTATCAAAAATCATTAATATCTCTCCGAAGCTACCTCCTAGAGGGACTAAATGTATGAAAAGGTCCCTTTATTTTTCCTCCTCTAACATTTTTCCTGTACATACTTACTCCCAAACTTTTTCCTTGACACACCTACCCCCCATCTGCCACCCTTTTGGAGGTCCCCCTACAAAAAAATCAAAAAATTTCGAAAAATAGTTCATAGTTCCCCAGGTGGGTTCATATATAAAACTAGATCCTATTATATTTTCTTTTCCAATATTTTTCCCCAACATACCTACCCTCTATCTACCACCCTTTTGGGGGTCCTCCTACAAAAAAACACATAAAATTAAGAAACTTTCTAAACATAATTCATAGCTTTCCCGGAGAGATCCGTAGAGGAGTCGGTCTAATGTATTACCAGTTCCTACCTACATTTTTCAGAACATACTTACCCCCTATATCAATCCCTTTGGGTGGATCCCTTTGAAAAAATGAAAAAAGTTTCGAAAAATAGTTCATATCACTATGAGGTTATATTATATTCATTTTTATTGTGTTCATTATTCATAATAAATTGCTCTTATCACAGAAAGGATACTTTTTGCGATATACTTCTACGATTTGTAGCATTAGCTGTTTTGGTTCTCAATCATTTGACAAAATTTGGTTGTAGTCTTTCATAAACACAACACCTCTTTCAGCGGTGTCATTTACGACAGCTAAACCTTTGCAAAAAGAGAGCACATCTTTGATCTCATCATCAGATTTCCATGTGGATGGATGATTATTGAACAAGGAAGGGAAGTTTGGGAGAGTAAAAATAATAAGAGTTGGTCTTGCGTTTTACCCCTTCTGAGGCATCTGAGAAGAGGGGGAAGTTAATTTCATAATTTCACAAGAATGAAATTTTTGCAGGGGAGCCCCCCTAAGGGGTTGTGATAGGGGGTAAGTATGTTCAGGAAAAATGTTGGAGGAGGAAAAACAAGGAGATATTTTCATACATTTGATCCCTCTAGGAGTTAGCTTCGGGGAAATATTAATGATTTTTTTGGCGGGTCCATTAAATGTTTTCTGAAATGAACCAAATTTTACGTGGTTCTTATTGGCACCAAAATGAAACTTTTGGTGCCCGGGGAGCGAAGTTTGGAGGAACTTTAATATTTTGAACAACCCTAATGTATATGAAGCATACAATTAGATCATTTTCGCTGTGTTTAATAGTCAATTGAGTGAGTGTTCCGAAAGGAGATTTTATGATATCATAAATATGAAACAAAATCAGAAAAATTTTATTAAATAAAATAATAATTGGTAGAAAAATACTGAAACAGTAGAACATTTTTGATAACCTATGGAAAAAAATTATTTTAAAGAAAATTGTATTAGAGCTACTATATCTCCTGTTTCTTTTTAAAATTTCATAGTTGAATTAGAATGAAATGGAATTTGAAACAGTATTCAAGCTTAAAAATATAAATTTTTAAAGCGAAACGTTTTTTTTTTTTTTGTTTCATTTAAAATTCCAATTAAATTAGTTGCTTTTTTTTGTTTTTCCTTTACATTTAAATTAATTACTATGATTGTGTGCGCTTAAATGCTTATCCCTTTTTTCACATTCTCCACTCCATTTATTTATTGGTAATTCTTATTGACTGTCTTCTCATGGTCGTGACAAGCAGATAAATGCTCTGATATACCAACACATTTAAATGTACGTATATATGCACTAGAAAACGAACACACTGATAAACGAAAGAAAATGGATAATTACTTGTTTGCGATTTTTTTTTCACATCTTTTTTTTGAATTTTGCTGGGTACAAATTGCTTCTTTTTTTTGCTGATTTTTAGTTTTGTTATGGGTTTAGATTTTCATTAAAAAGTTGGACAAAAGAAATAATAATAAAAAAAAAAAAAAGTTTGTTACTTAAGTCTTTTTGAAAAGATGAAATTATTGAATATGACATGCCGGCGTAGATGAGGAACAAAGCAACTGACAGCGGAGTTATGAACGGTTTTAGATATATGGAGTGAAAGCCGAAATTACAATAAATACGCGTCCAACTTATATGGGCTTCTTTGTCACATGGTCCTTTTGTTCAGAAAGAGTTTTCCGCAGGCTGTTAAGGGTAACAAATTCAGCGAATCCCATCGTATAATAGGAAAAGACATAAAAAATTCATAAGTTTTTGGACAATGAAGCAAGGCATAGCCAAGATTTTCCAACTTAAAAATGTCTTAATGGAAATACCCCAAGACTCATTTACTTGAACTGCGAAACAAAGAGTTAAGAGAACAATATCATTGTCTTTCAACACATTCATATCATCAATGATATTTTAAATTTATAAACTTAAAAATGTGTCCAAAATGGCTCACAAGCAAAATGACTTGGTAAAAACTTTCTAAGGACACTTTTGTTTTAAAGTTACCACTGCAGCAATCTTTTATATTCTATTTTTTTTTGTATTCATTCTAAAACTGACAGTTTAACCGCAGCAACAATTTGAATTTGAGAGAAAAAAAAAACAACAGGGAAACTTGTTAAGTTTTCCCTCGACACAAACCAATACAAAACTTATTTTTACCTTGCAGACGACGCAGTGAACAGAACAAAAACACAATACACTGCACACTTGAAAACTTTCTGTTGGACGAATACCCACCGACCGACCGACTGCTGACAAACACCCAAACTCTTCAAAATCTTCTTCAAAAATATGTTTAAAATTTTATAAAGAAGCTAGAAATATAAAGTGGAAAAGAAACACAAAAACAGCAACAACAAAAAAAAAACGGAGAGAAAATAAAACAAAAACACAAAAAAAAAAAACCAAAGAATCCTCGAAGGACATACCTAAAGACAAAAGGATCAAAGGAAAAGTAGTTGCATAAAATTTGTTAACTGTAAATTGCCACTGCCACTGCTGCTGCTGCTACTTCGTCGGCTTGTGGCGAACGCCACACTTTACACTCTGCTCCTTTCTCTGCCTGCCCCCATTTAAGATCCTTACATTTTGCTAAACTAATTGCAAGGTGCGCCAGAGACTAGAAAAAAGGACGATTTTATTGCATGGCATAGTTTCAACTCATTGGTACGTATAAGTGTGTAGTTGGTTATGTGAATACGTGTGGTGTGTATGCTGGTGGGTGTGTGACGATAAGGACCATTGCGCTACGGCAGCAACACAATAAAAAAAAAATTTTAGTAAAGCACTCTAGGATATCGATTCATTGTATAGAAAATGTAATTAGTAAGCGATATTGATATAAGAACATTTAGTATTGACAGGCAGACAGACGGACGGACAGATAGGTGGATAGATAAAAAGAGCGACACTGAATGATTACCGTTGAGAGTGATCACAAAATCGATATCCTTAGTTTTGTCAACGAATGTCTTTTTTTTTTTTAATTTCTTAATTTAGTTAGAAAATGGCAAATTTAATTGCAAATTTTATACCCCTTTGTATGAAACAAAAAAATACCCTGTAGGAAAAAGTTTATGAACATAAATTAATTGAAGTTGCTCATTTTTCAAGAATTTTTTTAAAGGTTTTCCATTTTTTGTCTCATGCCTGGCTTTTGAGCTAAGTTGAGTTAAAGGTGTCACTGATTCTGACCATTTTCGAAAATATCTATCAATAATGAAAATTTACTATAAAAACTAAAACTCATAAGAACTAACCACAAAATACATAATTTGGAAAAAAAAAAAATCGAAAAACAAAAGCTGCGACCAAAATAAAAAATATTTACTTGAGAAAGTCTGGTAGGCTAGTGGTTAGCGTTTTCGACTAAAATGATGACAGTCTGGGTTTTATTTGATAACACAATAGTTTTAAGAATTTGTTACATAAAATCGCCAAATATAAAATCGTTCAATAATTAAATAAAAATCGCTCATTTAAGTAAACATTACAGTGTAGGCAAAAACACTTAAAAAATAAATACAAAAAAAATTTTTTTTTAGAAAATTAATGAAATTAAATGAAAATTAAATACTTGTGGTAGTCAAGTGGTTGGCATGATTTTAAAAAAGCTGGTAGCCTGGGTTCAGTTCTCAAAACATCAATTAACCCATATAGTACTAAAATATTCAGCATACTTTTTTTTTTAAAAAAAAAATTGTAATGAGGTGGTAAATTGAGTGGGAAAAATGGCGGAAAAAATTTTTAGCCAAAATTTTTTTTGAATTTATTCTTCAAAAATCAAAATTGCCAAATAGTTAACCTGGGAAGTGGCCATTTTGATTTGATGAGTGCTATATATAGCTCACCTAAACAATCTGGATATATAATTTTTATTGTGGAGAATAACATTAGTTCTTTTGAATCTATTCTGTGTAGATTTTGTCCACATTTGAATCATTTTAATATTTTTGATTTATTTTCAAAAAATATCCAAAACAATTGTTTTTTTAAACTTCCACTTAATCCTAAAAAGTGGGCGTGGCACGAGAAAAGAAATTTTTAAAGAAAAGCCAATAGATGAAACTTTAATATAAAAAATATAAACCATCGAATTTTTTGTTCTTTTATAATGAAAAAAATGTCCAAACATGAGCAATTTTCGTGATTCGTAAACGAATCAAAGGTGCGGTATGGGTTAAGGCAAGGTTTTTATACATGACATCACTCTCATAAATCCCTGCTAATGTTTGAAGAATATGCAAGACGAGGTTCTCGTGCTACGCCGTTTGAGTGACCCGAAGTAGATTTTTTTGGGAAAAGCTAGGCTAAAGCAGTGTCTGGGCACTTGAGGCACATTCTTATTAAGTACCACACAAAACTACTACCACAACAGCTAGAACGCTTAGACCAGAGATGTTCAAGTCGAACAAAAGTTAATTACTCAGGCTCCTTTACGAATATGATGAACTCTCATATAAAGTTGATGAAAAATGTCTTTTTTAGATTCTTTTCTATTTTGAAAAGATACGAGTATACAGCAATGGCACCAATATGGAAAAATACGAGCTCACAAAGAAAAATTTTTCAATATATTTGACTTCATGTACCTAATTGATTTTACGATCGCCCTCATCGAATTTTGTTTTTGATTTTTTTTTTTAATTCTTCCAATTTGGGTTTGAAATTTACGCAATGGCTCTTTAATTGATTAGCGATTTCTAGCTCCCTTACTCTGCTCTGCTGGTCATGCCTGACTTTGATCATCATACAAAATACATAGCTGGCACAAGAATTATCAGGCTCGTCGACACGAGCTGGTTCACTATATATGTATTATTGTCACAGTTATGTACATCCTGAAGAAGTGCACTTACACTGTATTCAGAAATTGGATTTTGAGAGAATTAGCAGCGAAATTTCAGGAGACTACTCTAAGAGGAGCTTTAGAGCTGGAAAAGATCCTAAGAAAAGAGTATTGCCATTCTTTTTGAAAATGCTTGACTCAATTGCAATAAAATTTTTGTACGCTATTTCTTTCAGGAACACATAATCTGGGGAAAATTTGCTAGAAACCTTATAGCTTTTGACTAAAACATTTATCACTATCTTAGTTAGTTCTCGAGATATTGGCCTGGGGAAATTAAAATGATTCACACCAGATTGAATGCATTTAAGTACGTGATGAAGCAATGAAATCAAACTTCTCAGATCATAAAAAAATTAGATATTTAACTGTCATTAATGTGCTTTTTTCCAGCTGGGCAAGTAGAATATTATTTATATCACAAAGCACATGCAAAAAAGATGCATTGAAAAATTCACATACATACAGGCAGACACATATACATGGGCATAATTAACTTAAAAAGTGCATTAAGTTGCATGTTGCTGTTGCTGATGATACATTGACGACATGCGAGGTCATCTGAAAGCATTGCAATCTACAGAGAACACTTTAAAAGGATATTCAATTTGCAACTTTTGAGCCAACAAAGGCAGGCAGGCAGGCAGGCAAGCAGCTAGTCATAGGCGAAAGGCACACAAGTCAGTTTATATATTTTTAAAAGCCTTACAATTAAATGAGTCTTTGGAACGTTATATATGATCATTGCTGACTTGACTTTATTTTAAAAAACTTTTTAAATAAATATCTTATAACAAAATAGTAAGTAAGGCTGTTTCGAACCAAATGGAATACGTCAAACGATTATTTGATTTGAATGCTCAATTAGGAATTAAGTCCTTTTAATTTCTTATTACTTCTAAGGTTTAATTTTTCAAGGCAATTATTTCCTTTAGATATTTAGTAAAATAATGAGCACAAAAACCGTAACCGCAATTTCGTATTTGCCATTTAAGCTTGTTATTGCTAAATTATTTTTAGCCTATTTATTGTTGCTGCGCACTAAAGTATGCAACAAATATTAATTATAATGAGTGTAATTTTATCTTAAGTAAAATCAAAGCACGCAGTCAGTCAGTCACTTGTATTTCATTTATTTTGGTTTTACTTCATGTAATTTACATTATCAAAACATTATATTTTATTTATGGCAGAAATAAAGGCCAAAAGTAAACTGGCAAAAAAAGGACGCAAAACAACAATAAATAAATAAATATAAAACAACACCACAAGAAATGGGGCAGCAGCAGAAAGAAAGTAAAGTAGCAAAAAAACAATTTGTTGACTTAAACTCATGTTATCTATATAGAAGAAATCTACGCAAATGTTAAAGGAAATACACATACAGCTGCACAAATTAATGTATGTACCCAACGGGAAATTTGGAAGCAGCTTCCAAGGGGAGCACGTCAGATGTGCTTCTTCGGATGCATTGAATTTGTAATTCAATTTAATTTAAAAAAAAAACTTTTTTTATCCCGCGTCCACTGGGACTCGAACCTAGGCATTCGTGCTGTTACGTAAAATTTAACGAAATCAGCCAAGCTTGTTGTTATAATTAGGCTTCTAAAAGTATATTATTTGAATTATCAAATGGCAACTATAGAAATCAAAAACTTAACAATTCATTTTGAGAGAAGACTTTTGGAGTTTTAGTCTACTTCACATTAATAATAAGGGTGGCTCAGTTGGTTAAGATGTGCGCATTTCAAAACAGTAAGAGAGTAGCATGACACGGGAGGCCTAGGTTCGAATCTGATCGGAGGAGACATTAAAAAAAATAGTTTTTTTTTTCAATTCAAGCTTAATATGCTTCTACTCATCATCCAAGGAAGCATATTTCATGTGTTTCCAAAGATGTGCTTCTACTCAACATCCAAGGAAGCGCATCACATATGCTTCCAAAGATGCGCATCGCCGCAATGACATCGTATGTTAAAAAAGATAAGCAGTGAGAAGCGCATTGGAAGCAGCTTCTGCTTCCCTTGAAGCGCATCCGATGCCCTTTGAACGCGCTTCCGTTTCCCGTTGGGTAGCGTGACCCAGTAGAAAAGCAAAGACAGCGCGTGACAGTCATTCATGGCAGAGTTATAAATTACACTGTGTGTAATGAAATTGGCAGAACATGGACTTATGTCAACCTAGGGTATTTTGGGGTCTCTGAGCTTAAATGCTTTGATTTGGTTTGGTAACGGAGGCAAAGTGAAAATTTTTTGTTCCTCCAGCATTTAGGTCTCATATTGCACAGAGTGTTTCTTTTAATTAATTTTTTAGGAACTGCGTTCAATTTTCTATTTTCTACTTCAAAGTAGATTTCTTTCTAATAATGGTTAAAACTCAAGAATCACATAGCTATTGAATTTTTTATATAAAGTCAGCCAAAGAAATTGGGTCAAATAAAAACTAATAAAGGTGTTAACTACAGCTTCGTCAAAAATTATCCAATCCTATACATTAGAGCCTCGATTTGCGTCGTTAATAGGGACCAGAGAAATGCGACTCAAATCGAAACGACGCAAATCGAATGAATTTCTTTTTTAATAGTGACCAGAAAAACGCGACTCAAATCGAAACGACGCAAATCGAATGACTTTCTTTTTTAGTAGGAACCAGAGAAATACGACTCAAATCGAAACGACGCAAATCGAATGACTTTTTTTTTCTGTTATTTTATGGATTTAATCACAGCACTTTTATTGAGGACTAAATTCGGCGACGCAAATCGAAACGACGCAAATCGAGGCTCTAGTATATACGGTTGTAGTAGAAGATTTTTAAATTTTTATGAAAGTTTTATATAAACTTGTACTTGTTCAAACCATTTTTTAAAGTATAAAAGTCAATCTCAGAATTAAATCAGACTAAAAAACTACCCTTTGTTAGGGGACGTCCATAAATTGTTTTTTTTTTTGAAAATTCGGACCCATAAATTGTTTTTTTTTTTTGAAAATTCGGACCCATAAATTGTTTTTTTTTTTTTTGAAAATTCGGACCCCCCCCCCCCCTTCTCTTGGCGAGATTTGGTGATATCTGGCGGGACACCCCCTCCCTTCCGTTAGACTTTTCTTATAATTTTAAGATGTAATCTGCTATAATAATGTATACTCTCTGCCTTAAAAAGTTGACGTGAGATTTTCGTTAACCCCCCCTGTCCCTTGGTGAGATTTGCTGAGACTTTGCCGGACCCCCTCCCCCAACATATTTTGACTCACGTAATTTATGGACGGCCCCTTAAGCATAAATCATTAGTCACCATTTACTTTTTAAAAAGAGATTCACTTGCTTTAAAGCTTCAAGGCAAATAGCTAAGAAGGCAAATAGCTGTAGTAGCTAAACAGTCACTTTTTCAACATTTCCTACTGTATCACATAGTCAAAAACGCGTTTGTTGCGTTCTCGACAAAAGCAACCCAACTAATTATTTATTAATTTTTATTGGTTTTCTTGATTTTATTTTCTTCATTTGCAGTTTTATGGCCTTAACCATTTGCTTTTGCTTCATTTAATTTCATCTTACTTACCTTTTGGTTTAATTTTTATTTGAGCTCAACCCGTATAAAGGACAAAAAGGCAATAACATTAAAGCAGGATGTTTGTTTGTTTAGGTGGTTTAGGCATTACTTTTTTTTCACTTTATTTTATTTTTGTGTTGTCATGTCATGTCCTTGGAGCAACATTTTTTTTAGGGTTTATCTTTGATAATAAAATAAAATTCCTTATAATTTATTCATTTAGGTGGTAGCATCAGCCGTAACGTGCTTCGGCTGTCGTTCTGGTGTTACGGGGCAATTAAACCGCAGTAAAGTTAGGGATAAAAGTATTTTTGTCGGTTATAGCATGAAAATTATAGAAATAATTTATTTATACTTAAATAAGTTAAAATTCCAGACCAAATTGTTACTGCGAGAAACTTAAAATTTAGCGAATATCGAGGCATAATTTCAGGAATTTTTGAAATTCCAAAAGGATCTAGATATCTTCCAGAAATGTATAACTTATTTTTCTAATTGATAGTAATGTTAAAATTTATATTTTCATTTTCTCAAAGTAATAAATAAATTAAAAACCATTCCCTTGTTACTATTACCCTTTTCTCAGTTTTTTTAAGATTTTATAACTATTAATTTATTCTTATCTATTTTTAATCATTTTCATTGTATCAAACCTACATTCTTGGACGTTTATGAATTCAAAATAAAATTAACAGACCAAAAAGCTTTCATCAATATTGTTGTCTCTATTTTAACAATAAAAAAAACCCTTCTTCCTTCCCTCCGAAGTGAAGCCTTTTCAACAAAGTTTGCCTGAGCGCAAGTAGCCTTCCTCTGTTGTTCTGTTCTGTTCGACTTTTATCAAATAATATTTTCAATTAAAAACTCAATTACAAAAAGCACTTACTTGCAACAAAATAGATTAAAAGAAATAAAAGGAAATAAGAAAATTGAAAATGAAGCTATGACAAAGCAAACAAATGGAGAAAGAGAAAAAAAGCAAAAGCAAAATAAAGTAAAGGAATACAAATGAAATTAAATTAAGCTTTGATGGCATGGAGTGCGATACATTTCGAAATAGAAATACAATTAGCTGCAGCATATTGACTGTAATTTATGTGCCCCACCATTGCTATAATATCGGCACAGGGTTGTGCATGGGAGCTATGTACGTGAGCCGCACATTTTTTGCCAATTTGTTATCATAGGCAATGATTGCTGAGATATAGGCTCTGCCTTTTTGCTGACATTGGAACAAGAGCTCCATTACTTGCGCCAGCGAGTCTCGTGATTGAAGTTGGTTACATTTTGACTAACTTTTTTAAGTAAACATTTTATTATATGAAACGAGATATTCAAGGTTCCTTCTCAGGACAAAAAAATTTCCCACAAACTGTTCACGTACAAATCTACCCTTTTTTAGATTCTAATGTATCACTTAAAATTGGTCGGATACTAAATTACACTAAACAAAAGTGGTAGATTATGCCGTTTTCTAAAAAATATGTTACATCAATTCTTTACATATAAACAACCCATTTCATGATAATAGGCCGATTAATGGTTCAGCATAAGACCGGCCATTTCTGGTTTGCTTAAATACTAAACGGAATTTTTTGAGTAGCGCGATCTAAATCAATCAATCATCTGACCTGTATTTTACAATTCTTGGCCGTAGTAAATATAATATGATTTCTGATTTTTGTAACCTTCGGCCTCGAATATTCCGATATGCTTTATTCAACCAATTGTTTGCTAAAGTAATACTAAAAATCTTAGAATTCTTTAAAAGAAAATTTATAATAATTCAGGGATTATTTTATATGGTAACTTTTTGTCTAATCTGAGGAAAAATGACCCAAAAAATAAAAATCAAATAGAGTGCTTTTCCTAAGTAAAAAATTTATTTCGGACTATTCCTCTGGGCGATATTTTCTATTTTTTTTAATTATTTATTATTTATTTATTTGATTTTTCCAACGTTTTATTTTACTTTTATATTTTTTTATTAATTTTTGATCTTTTTTCTATTTTTTTTTCATTTTTTTTTTAATTTTTTTTAGTTTAATTTCTTTTATATTTTTTTTTTATTTCATTTTAATTTCTTTTACATTTTTCTTTATTTTTTTTTTTATTTTATTTTATTTTATTTTTTTTTTATTTTCTTCTTATTTTTTTTTTATTTCTGCTTAAGTTTTTTTTATTTCTGTTTAAGTTTTTTATATTAATTGTTTGTATCGATTTTTTTATATTAATTGTTTTTATCCATTTTTATGTTAATTTTTCCTATCCATTTTTTATATTAATTGTTTTTATCCATTTTTATATCAATTGTTTTTATCCTTTTTTTATTAATTTTATTCTAAATATTGTTTTTTTATTTATTTTTATTTTATTATTTTTTTTTTATTATTTTTTTTGTTATTTTTCTGTATTATTTTTCTGTATTTTCTGTATTATTTTTATTATTTTTTTTTTTATTATTTTTTTATTATTTTTTTATAATTTTTTTTATTTTTTTTTTATTATTTTTTTTTTTTATTATTTTTTGATTATTTCTCTGTATTATTTTTTTATTATGTTTTTTTTTATTATTTTTTACCATTTTTTTTATTATTTTTTACCATTTTTTTTATTATTTTTTTTTTTATTATTTTTTTATTATTTTTTTTTATTATTTATTTTATTATTTTTTTATTATTTTTTTTATTATTTTTTTTTATTATTTTTTTTTATTATTTTTATTATTTTTTGTTATTATTTTTTTTTATTATTTTTTTTATTGTTTTTTTTTATTATTTTTTCTTTATTTTTTTATTATTTTTTTTTATTTTTTTTATTTTTTTTTTATTTTTTTTTTATTATTTTTTTTTTATTATTTTTTTTTATTATTTTTTTTTTATTTTTTTTATTATTTTTTTATTACTTTTCTTATTATTTCTTTTTATAAATCCATTATAATTTTTTAATTATTTTTGATAAATTATCTTTCATTATTATTATCTTTAATCATTTCAGTAAAAAAAACCGTCAATTTTGAAAAAAAAAAGGTTCACTTAAATTCTGCTTCTTTTCGCTACATTTATTCACCCATTTCATTTGAGGCTATACGCGCGCGCGCTATTAAAATTTATCGCAAGCAATAAAAACTATAATTTATACAAATAAAATCAACACAATGTGAACTAAGAATAGCAAAAAAATAAATAAAAAAAAGTGGGAAAAAACTTTATATAGGACTTCCATCAATATCATACGACTTAAATATACAACAACAAAAGTACATACTATTTTTCCAAAAAAAAAGCCAACCATTTTGCGTGACAAAATCACCTCAATTTGAGCGAACAACCAACGAAACTAAACCACACAAATCTTACACCAATACAGCAATAAAAAATAAACAGCAACAAAAGAGCAAATAGTATGCCCTAGCATGTAAATCACTTTATTTGCTACTGTGTGCTAGTGCTGGTATTGCGGTAACGTATTGTAATAAATGCAAATCTGTAAGTGTAGTGGCAAAAATATGTCTGCATTAGTATAAGTGTGCATTGAGTGACATTTTCACTTTAAGCCAAAAATGGAATTGGTTAATTTAGACGCAACAATATGAAAAATTTTTTAATTGGAAGAGTCGATACGAGTTTTGAAAAGTTTAATATTGAAATATGTAGGAATATTAAAAAGTTGAAATTTTATATGAAAATATTGAAAAGTTGTATTATTATATATTATTATGTTAGTTAATTAAGTGGAAAAGTCTTCAGAGGTTCCAAAAAAGTCAAAAAGTGTCGAAAAAGTCCGAAAGTGTCGAAAAAGTCGGAAACTATCGAAAGTGTCGAAAGCCTCTAAAAAAATATCTTAGTATTAAAAATCGAAAAGTAGCAAATATCAAAATGTATAAACAGTCGAAAAGTATTAAATAAAATAAATAAGTTGAAAAATTTCATATGGTAACGAAAATGCCGATAGAAATAAAATGGTATCAAAGAGTAACTAAAGTATCGTTAGATATCGAATAAATTGATATAAGTCGAAAAGTACCATGTGATACCAAAATGTATCAAAATAGTCAACTAAAGTCCAAATATCTCGATTAACGATACTGAAAAATTCAATAAAAATGTTCGAAGTATTCGAATAGTAATTGTAGTATCACCTTCATTCGTCTCATCTGATATTATCTTTCCTGGAATGCAAGCAATAAATAATATTTATTTATAATATGTGTTAATGGTTATCAGTGTGCTGGAAATAGACCTTTCTATAGCACTCACTCAGGAGCGGAAGTGAAAAGAAAAAGAAAGGAAACTAAGGGAAATAGGGTAGAAATTACTCTAAATCAAACTTATTTGATTCTGTAAGAAATTTCAGAAGCATCGGAAGAGAATGAGCAGAGTTCATTCCCAAGACATCGATATCCAACAACCATCTCTGCAACTTGCGAAAGCCGGACAATTACGGAGGTAGTGCTCTATACATATTATCGTCATCCTCAAGACACGATTGAAATGTTATATCGGTGATAACATCCAGGAGAAGAAACTTAGCTAGTTTCCTATACGATACTTTTACAAAACACTTCACAGTTTAGCAGGAATCAAGATCAGACCACCCCCTTCTGTAAGCAGTGCTCAAAAAGTCATTGATCCAACAAGTAATTTCCACGAAACTCGCTATTCATACGTTAGACTACAGTGTCCGGGAACGCAATGAGAGCAATGTACCTTGCTACACAAGAAGTTTTGGAAACGCCTGTATAGAAGATATGAGTAAATCATCGAAGCATAACTTCTGGAGTTAACCGTTGATCACGATTATCCGTTGGCATCCAAAACAGTGGACACTGCTGTGATAACTGATGTTGACAAGCAAAGCATTGAGAGCGTCACCTAAAATGGGAACACATATGTATGCATATCGCATAAAATGATAGGATATTTTGAAAAATTTCGACTTCTACATCGTTACTGGATCGAATAAAGTACATATTATAGTACTGGTATGAAAACCATATTCTTAGTTGGAATTTTTCTTCAAATATAACTTTTGAAAAATCAAATTTTTCAATTGAAATTATAGTTTTCACATGTTATAGCATGTGAGCTTATTACGCCTTCAAGTAAAAGTTTTATAAACATAACACTTGCGTTATATTTTCACATAACCCCTTTAAATTGTTGATAACATACGTACGCACGAACAGTATGTATTATATTTAATACATTAACGTTTAACTAAACCAAATAAAACCGTTATCTTTTTCACCTTGTCTGTCGGCACCACAATCGTCAATAATTTCAATTAAATAACAAATTTATAACTTTGTTGATGTAAACACACTCGTACTATACCGCCTATTCTATACCATATAGTAGTTATTTTTGTTTCTTTCTATGCCTTTGGCGCACAAATTTTCACCTTGACATTTTTGTTTGTTTGTTCTTTTTACCTTTTTCGTTTCCTTATTTTTTTTTTATGACATATCTGAAAAGTTTTCAATTCATGTTTTTGTGTTAACTTTGTGAAACGGTGGGCTAGAAGTAAATTTAAATGTAATAAAAATGGCAACTAAAATGATGTACGTAATCTAAAGTTTTTAAAAAAAGTTTCAAGTTGCGATGGAAAAACCTAATAGGGGGTTAACAACGCATATACTCCCCTTCTTAATGGGGGATGAAACCAGTGAAGATTGATACTGAAGCATAAGTAATAAAATGAGATGAAAAATATTTTTGTTAAACCTTTTTCAGGACTAGAGGGAAAGTTGTTTTGTGGCTCTACCCAAAGATTCAAATTTGAATGGTTGAATGACTCGAGAACTATTGCAAAAACTTAGTCCTAAAAAAAAAGAATATGTAACTTTAAATAAATAAGTATGCCATAATCTTCTCAAGAACAAATATGATGTTTTAAAAAAGAAATTATTAAAATCGGTTAAGCCTATTTTGCGCCAAAGCGTTACAAACCATTTTCATATAAGAAATTTTATATAAATAGTATAGATAATTTCCTTTAATAAGAGGGGATATTTTCCATTGGAACATAACTTTTCTTAACTCTCGATGCTATGAGGATCAAAAAGACGGCGTACTCCGTTATCGTTGATATTTTTGTCACGTTTAAACTCGCATTCAGCCCACCGTGTAATATCCTTTCACACAAACTATGCATAACCAACCTCAATGTTGCTGCTTTTACATTGATTTACATTGCGATTTATTTCTTTTGAAGGAATTTCGTGGTTTGGCAACTTTACTTTCTAACTTTGTTTTTTATTTTAATTTGCTTGACTGGTTCGTTCTAACCTTTATATAATATATGCTTTCACCTTTTTATTTTTGATGATTTTTCTGCTTTCTATAGTCGGTACTTTTTTCTTTTTTTTTTGTTATTCAAATTTTTTGTTTACCACTTTGCTGCACAAGGCAGGTCGTCATTACAACAACACCACTTTACATAAGCCTCATAAATCATGCCTACTTTAACTAAATGACTGACAAACGAGCCAAATTATAAGCCACATTACATTGCGTACCTAAAGTTTTGTTGCTGTTGTGTTCGTTTCGTTTGTGTGACAATTTATACTTTGGTACAATGGCGGTGGCACATATCCTTGAGTGGTGGCAAATGAAATGTTTTTGTTTGAAGTGTTAAAGCGGAAAAAAAAAATGAACACATACGGCTTGCTGAACAAAACATAGTAGATAGAAGTCGTGAGAAAATGCTTTTAAGACCCAGCACAAATATAGAATAGATAGTTTTTGCACTTTTTTTTAGTTCAACATCAGTTTGCAGAAGGGCTTTCAATATTGGTGACACTTTTTCGTTTGATATTTTTAGGCTTTAATAACATACATATCTCTAGTAAATTCAATGGGTATTCAATTGACTCCTTACTACTATTATCCTGCATAAGACTCCGTTGGAAGCGTGGGAACCGAACAAAATTTCTATTGCTAATTTCTATTCCTGTCCGTCTGTTGAAATCAAATTTACGGGAAAACCAAGAAAGCTAATTGAATGAAACTTTCACACACAGGTCACATCTTCTTGCAGGCATCTTGCTATGGGCGAAATCGGTTAACGGACACGCCTACCGCCCATACTCTATGTATACCCAGGGCAATTTTGAAAAAAGTTGCAACGATTTTGATGATACTTAGTGATTTGGTGCACATGTAAACCAAATTAGGATTAGGCTAGGTTTCAAGTTTCCGAAAGGTCGTAAAGGGGCGTGGCACAGCCCTAAATTTTATCATATATACTACCATATCTTGTAAGCCGTTCAAGATATTGCGATGAAATTTGGTAAACGGATACATACCAAATATATCTTGAATTGTAATAAAAGTGGGCGGAATTGAAAAAGTGGGCGTGGCACTTTTCTACTATTAAAAATTTTGGTTCCGTATATCTCAAAATTGTCACAAACGATTTTCATAAAAGTTTTTGAAATTATGCCGCTGAAAGCAGTCAACAATACAAGCTCAACCACTTAACTGAAAAAACTCGTTGAAGGGCGTGGCACCGCCCACAATATTTATAAACGTTATATTAAGAGAACTAGAAACGTAATCGTTACGAAATTTAATGAAGTAGATATATTTGCTATAAGGTCTCTTATTACAAAAATTTAGTCCAATAGTACCTGTGGGCGTGGCACCTCCCATATAAGCAAAAACGTTTATTGTTATAGATAGTGTGCTATGAGAGTAATCTTCATAAAATTTGGTGTATAGATGTCAGTTACTATAAGCTTTAAAAATAAATAAAATTTGACGCGATTGTATCAGTGGGCGTGGCACCTCCCATACTAACATAAATTTGTAAGCGCTGTTTTAAGTGAACTATTGCAGCGATTGCTATGAAATTTAATGTAAGTGGTTCAGTTGCTATAGAGTATATTTGAATCAAAAGTGGCTAAACTAGCACCAGTGGGCGTGGCACCTCCCATACAAATAAAATACGGTAAGAGGTATATTTATCGAAATATGTGAGCAATCATACTAAAATTTGGTGTAAGAGGTTTGCTTATGAAAAGCTATTTCTGGATCAAAACCGGGCTGGATTGAACCAGTGGGTGTGTCACCGCCCTAAATTTTAAATTTAACTGCGGCATATATCGCGAAAAATACAAGCTATTGCGCTAAAATTTAATTTGAGGATGACGATCACAAATATAAGTTATTGACATGTTTCAAAATTTTGATTTCTTTTCGATTTTTTCAACATTTTTCATATTCTTTCGACTTTTTCAACCCTTTAACTTTTTCCAACATATCTTATAAGTATTTAATCGACTTTTTCAACCTCTTTCAACTTTTTTCATAAGTTTCTTTTTTATCGACTTTTTCATCACTTTTGAAAAGTTTCAAATTTTTTCAATCTCTCACAACTTTTTTAGAGTTTTTTAACCTCTCTCAACTTATTTCAACATTTTGCATATATTTACATTTTCAGCATTTTTCAACCTCTGTCAACCTTTCTAACATTTCACATTTTTTTCGACTTATTCAACCTCTTCAACATCTTTTTAACATTTATTGAAAAGGTACTTTCAGTGCAGTGTAGGGTATGTGAGTTTCGGCCTGGCCGAAGATAACACCTTAACTTGTTTCTATTTATTTTAAACACAAACAACTTTAAATACATTTTGTATTTGGAAAGTATTGAAAATAACATTTTTCAACTTAAATTCAATCGTAAAAAACATTAAATTGCAAAATATCTGAAATTACCCATTTTAATTTTACATTCAACATTTTGTCAGTTTGAATTATTTATGAAATCACTTTAAATCAATGTGGTTTCTTTTTGAAACCAAATCCAATCAATTTAAGCATTTTCGGTTTTAGCGCTAAATCATAACATAAGCTTTTTTGGTTGAATCAAACATAAAATCATTAATTTTAATTCCTCTGAGTGCAGTAGTTGTGAAGTTTCTGATATAAATCCCGCCCAAATCATATTTTTTTCTTTTAAATTTTTATTCAAAATGAAAAATCAAACAGTTCGTTGACTTTAGATATTTTTTTAGTGATCATTGTAGCATCAAAAAATAAAAATATGCAAGCATAATAAGCATTATTTTCCATAGTATTTATTTGGAATATTTTTTTCTTTAAAACACTACATGGCTTCTTACTATACACATGCAAATTGTACAATATGAAAAAAGTTTACTTTTAAAGTAAATTTAGCTAGCAAAACCTGTGCTTGAAATGCCTTGTGCATATGCAAAATAAGCAATTTCCGAATTTACTGATTTTCGAAATAAAATGCAGCGTATAATGCATATTAACATATTTTTTTGAACAACTTGCATAATCTAAATTAATCGAAAGTACGTAAAGAGCTGATATAAGGCAAATAAGCACACCAAATTGTTATAACCCCATATGCATATAAATAACTTTGAAACTTTTTGTGCTCTACTAAAATTTTTTTTTTTAATAAATATTTAAATATTTTCTGATGAGTTAACCTCACAACAACAAACAGCAATAACAAAACAATAAAAAAAAAGTAACAAGTAGCGAGTTTCTGTAGGTGTTCTGAGCTGACGCTGATTGCTATAACACGCGATATTTTCGAGGTGTTCATTTGGATGTCAAGTAGTTTTACTTTCTCGCGAATTTTGCTTTATACAAATATAAGGAGATTAGGTGCAAAAACTTTTTATTTGCAAAGTTTTGATTGTTTCAATAAGGAGTAAAATACCTTGATGTACCGTACCTTCTCTATAAGTTTAAGTATGCGTTATATATTGTAACCATTTCTGGTTACTTTAAATAGTATAGTAGCTCAACGGTGGTAAACTATAAGCTTTTTGTTGCTATTTATTTATTTTTATAAAAAAAAAAATATTAAATGTAACCAAAGCACGCATTCAATTAAGGGACTTGGGTTCATTTTTATTTTGCGTTTGTGATGGCATTTTCATGTTGTTGTTCGTTCAGAAAATTCGTTCAAAGGATATACCATGCACCAAAATAGCTATACAGGTTTTAATCACGTTTAACGAGCTGAGTGAGGGTTTTAAGTTTACAAAACAAAGCGAAAAAATAAAAAAAAAAAAAACTACAACATTAGAGATAATTAAATGCAAGCGTGTGTGCGTATATCAACACGTACTCGTACGTACGGTACATACGAGGGATATAAAAAGGTACTGTTTGGCACACAAACTTTTGAGGTTACATCATAAAATGTGATGAATTTTTAATGAGCTTTATTTTTGTAGGGTTTTCCAGTTTATTAGCATTTCAAAATATTCATGCAAAATGGCGATGTTTAGAAAAAGAGAAAAAAAAACAACTTACAAGGACACGTGGCAACTTTATTTAAGCATAGGTATGATGTGAGCTGTTAGCCATGACTTACCTAAAATGAAACAAAAAAGAGAGAGAGAGAGAAAGATATTACTATATTGTTTAATATAAAAATAAATATGTAAATAACTTAATAAATTTCTTAAAATATGTTTTAAAAAGGAAAAAAATTTGTTGCATATATTTATGCAACATATTTTCCACATCGTAGTCAATAAAAATGCAAATAATTTTTTTGCTTTTCCCAAGTCAAACATGCAAAATTATGCAGCACAAAAATAAATACACAGCAAAATATTTGCTACAAATAAGAAATGTTCTTTGCTGTTTTGTTTTACTTGTTATACGTTAAAAACAAGTTTTGCAAATATTTGGCAGCGCCTAAATATATGCAATGTTTTTGCTGCATAAATATTTAACAGCTATTTGTTGTGCTCAACGTGGCGCACAATATTTTTTTTTGAAATTTTTTGTTTTCTAACATTTTTATTAAGAAATAAAATTGTATAAATTTTTCGGTAGAATTTTGCATATTTTTTTTTCGAATTAAATTTAACCTTCTCCACTCCAAATGAAGTTTTTTTTTAAATATATTAATATATCATCAACTGAGTGTATTTTTGTCAAATATGCAGTATTGGGAAATTTTTTTCATCAACACAGAATGGCTTGAACTACATTTTATAAAAGTCCCAAATCTCGAAAACTGCTTGTTCTTAATTGAGAACACCAAAAAAGAATATGGGCCTCCTAAAATTGAATATAGAATGATATCTGTAAGCAAATCGATTAAATTTTAGGAGTCTGCCTTAATCGATTTGAAAAATTATGTGCCAAAAGTGATTGGTTTTGGGATATACTTAGTTTACACTAATAGTTTAGAGGAAAGTTCAGACAAAATCATTCAGCAAAAGCCAGAGAAAATTACACTTATCTGCGAAATATGGTATGTAGTCTGAAAAGAATCGGAAACCGGCAAACGCGACACTGCGTAGCTCAGAAATGGTAAGAGTTGGATAAAAAAGACAAAATTTTTTTGAAATCTCAAGCCCATGGAAACAATATTGACTCGAAATTATGCCCTCTAGGCAAAATAACTCTCAGATGACAGATATATTTTTATTTTTATATTACATAAAATAGTTTTCGTTGTCAGAAAATTGGCGCATAATCAAAAATAAAATAATAAAATAAAAAGAAACAAAAATTCCATTGCATACTTTTAGTTTTTATTGAAAGGTAGAATTAAATTGTCAAATTAAATGCAACCGTGAAAGTGGTTCAAGTCAAGAATAAACAAAACAAATCTGTACAAGAAAACAAAAATTCCATTGCATACTTTTACTTGTTAAATAAAATACATGAAAGTGGTTCAAGTCAAGAATAAACAAAACATATATGTTTGGGGACGTTCATAAATTACGTGAGTCAAAATAAGGAGGAGAGGGGGTCCGAAAAAATCTCACCAAGGGGGAGGGGATCAATAAAAATCACATGTCAACTTTTAAATGCAGAGGATATACATTCCTATAGCAGATTACATTTAAAAATTATAAGGAAAGTCTCACCGAAGTATGGGAGGGTACCGTCAGAAATCACCAAGGGGAAGGGGGGATCCGAATTTAAAAAAAAAAACACCTAACATAATTAATGGACGGGCCCTATAGTAAAACTTAAATTCTAAAAAACGCGCTTTCAATTCATTTAAATACACAATTTTGACACACCATAAATATATATAATGCTCTGGGAGGGACCAGAGCCTAGGAGCGAAGCTGATTAACAACAAAAGTCGCTAAAATATTAATTTTTGGGCAATATTTCCTTATGAAAAGAATGCTCAGAATTTCATATTCCTTTCGAAGAATTGAAAAGGGATAGCGGATGCTTTGAGAAAATAGTTACCAACGAAAAGCTATACCCTTTGTGTTGTATGTTTCACAAATGAAATTATAACTGTGATATTTTGTTTATTTGCTTGCTGGCTGCCTGCTTTGTATATGGAGTTGTAGGCAGTTTGCTTGCTGGCTGCCAGCTTGGTATATGGAGCTGTAGGCAGTCTGCAGGCTTTGTATATAGAGATGTAAGGGGTCTTGCCTTTTGGCTGCATGGTTTGTATGTGAAGATGTAGGAAACTCGCTAAACCATACAGGCGCTTAATAAGCAATGTTTTAAGGCAATCTGACTTTCGTTTGTTACACATTGTATATAGGGATGTAGGCAAGCTGCCTACAAAGCTCCCATCCCTTAGTAAAAAGAATTTACAGTTGTGGCTGAAATTGCGAGCATTACTGCCTACAATAAGTATAACTATTCATAGATGTTGTACATAACATATTTGCAGCTGGGTTGTATTTAAATCTTCAGAAATTTAAACAGCTGGCTGAGCTGAGGCAAACACTTTTTATTTCTCATTTATTTAATAACGCAAATTGATTCACTTTATCAATTCAGTGACTTAATATTTTTATGCTTCAAAAGGCTGACTTAATTCGAATTTTTATATATTTTTTAATTCAGTTATGAGTTTAATTTTTGCTATACATTCAATACATTTCAATGTGTACATCTTTTTTTCAAGAATTTTGTATAAAATTACAAACATATCGACGTGTAACGTGTGCAAACAGACAAAGTTAACATGGCGGAAAATTGCAAACAAAAAATTTTCAATTGCAACGCATTGACCGCAAGCGATATTTGTAAATAAATTATTGCATCAAAGTTTATCATGCGTGCGTTTGTGATGACCGTTGATGGACTGTTGATGCATTCGTTTGTGTGACCAACCGACCGACCCCATGATGAGTATTTGACTTTTGCCAAACCCCACCAAATATAATTTTAAAATATTTACACACAGAAATAGGGTGGCGCTTTTTAAAAAATATGAAATTCTTAGGGTCAACAATTTTGAGCAAAAAATTGTATTGCATAATTTCAGTTGTTAAAGAAAGGCAATACTTAAATTGACAAATTAAATGCAACCGTGAAAGTGGTTCAAGTCAAGAATAAGCACAACAAATATGTACAAGAAAACAAAAATTCCATTGCATACTTTTACTTGTCAAATAATCATATGATCATATTTTTTGACATGGAAATTGATATGATCAATGCAACATTTCCTATTGAATATTGAATGGCACACCTAAATTGTATTCGATTTCTTTTCAAGACACCCTAATAAATTAAACGGCGTCAGCTCTTTTACGAAAATTACAAAAATCAATTACATACAAATAAGTTAACAATTCAAAATAAATTTAAAATTTGAATTGATTTTTACGCAAGGATTTACATATAATGGACGAGATCAAAGGATATGCGCATAAATTCCAAAAATAAATTCACAAAAAATTCGCCAATGTTGATTTTGTCACATTTAATGTTACGAAAGAGTATTTTTTGGTTTGGTTTTCTAATACTGAAATTTCGCTGTAAAACCCGCTAAAGCAACAACAATGACAACAACAACAACAAAAGCGATAACAACACTAATAATGACCATTTTAGTGTACATTGTCGCTGTTGTGCCAGTGAAATCCCACTGCGATTAGAGGGCGTGTATTACATTGTATCTCATGAACATATTCATTTGGAGTTGCAACAACAACTTGCTACAGCATATTATTCAAGTTGTAGCATCTATGCGAGCGCTGCATGTGTGAATTAGGGTGGAGCATATTTTATAACTCTTGATTTGTAAATAGTCCTTAAATTGTTTTGTTAATTGGCAGCGACAATGAGGAAGACATGGCAAAATTTTCTTTATTAAAATTATATTACAGATGGAGTAGAGTTGCACTGCTTGAAGGCGGGTACTGCGATCCAAGAAGATCTAGTGCCGAAGAGTCACTAAATAAAAAACTGAACTTTTTTCTCATTGATTAAACACTTACGTATTGACAAGGTATAAAACTACAAAGAATTTCTCCCAGTAGTACACAAATTTTGTCAGAAATCTGAGCTTAAAATCGCTGTTGGGGTGTAAAACCATTTGTTACATCATGGCTTCACAATATTGCTGATTGAAGGAACCAAGTCTATCCCAGAAAGATATAAAGGAGTTCAAGTTCGAATTTAAGAACACAATTAAACAGCAATTATCTATCAGTATCAATAAAACTTCCAAAGAATTAATTAACTCCAGGATTCAGAAATATCACATTGATGTTAACTTCGTTCGAAACGGTTCGAGTAAATTTATTTTTTTTTTTAATTTTATAAGGCCCTAAAAATTCTACACACTCAAAAAGCACACAAAGTTTACCGTATATTTATGGAAAATCTTTTGCGAGAATACTTCGCTTGCAAATGTGCGGCGAATTTGCCGTACATTTCGTTAGCAAATTTTCAAACTACTCGCAAGCGCATCGTAGGCGACGTTTTTGCGCACAATCTGTAACCCAGGTTAACATTCTGCAAATGTCTGCTTTATTCTTTTGTCATAGCATAAATCAGTGGTGGGCACGTAGTGTCCTTATCCGCCCTCATTGCCCGCACCGTTATTCGACGCACAAGCAAGCGAAAAAAAATTCGCAGTATTTCAAAGCTATCGAGGCACAGCGTTGACTTGAATTCAAATGAATATAAAAACAAAACACAAAGGCATAAGCGACGGCCCCGCATTGTGTCTTGACGAATGTAGCAATTATTTTTGTTTGTAGTGCAATTTGGGTTTTTTTTGTGCTGTTGGCGAATTTGGAAATGACAGCAAAAAAACTTTGAAATTTTGTTTGTTGTTGCTTGATGTTGTTGTTTAGCCCTTTTGTTAGATTTCCATGCCCACCACTGGCATAAATGTACATGAGTTCGTTTATTTCCAGAGCGCGACTTGATCAATTTTTTATGAAATTAAGTTCAATAGTGCAGCTTATTTTGTTCAAAACTCCAACACAAGCGATTAAGAAAAGGTGTTAGTGAAAGTACACTTCTTTCCAAAACGCACCCGCTTATCCGTTTTCTGACAAATTACCCTGATTACCCTGAGCGTCCTGAACTTATACATCAAGCTCGGAAAGTAAAGCTATTTATATATAAAAACTTTTATAATGCGACCTTATTAAAAATCGCCGTCTATATCGCAGCTCCTGTTGTATTATGTAATATGAGATCTAAGTTGAAAATGGAAGAAAGTCTGTTTCCCAAAAAAACCAATGAGAAAACTAAAATTTAGATTATTTTATTTATATTTTTTTTTACTATGATCTAGGAATACTTTTCTTTCTTAAACTTTTTCAAAATTGAACCCAACACTCGAAACGCAGGCATTCAAGGAAACTTCGTCCAATTTGAGATATGTCTTCGAAACTGATGATGTGTGTAACTCCACTTAAATATTAGATAAGATATATTGCTAGCTCCCACAAGTCGATTAAAGTAATGGGGATCCAAAATATTTGTCGCCAGGCGTGACAATACAAGGACAGATATTTCTCAGCCATTGTATATTTTTTCCCCATTACGTCAGGACACTTGTCTATCCTTGCTGAAAAGTGCAAGAAAGGCTTATTTGCACTTCTACTTCAAATTTATCACTTTGATATTTTGAATTGAATACTTTCTTTAAGAGATGATATAGCCACATTAAGGTTATTCATGGTTTACACCAGGAAATTCTATGAAAGAAATCTCTTTTGTGATTTTTGTTTTGCGTTCGTAACAAACGACAAATTCTGCACCTCGTCCCATTCGTTTTTCTCCTCTTGCCAACGAACGAGAAAATTTTCGGAAAAAATTTCCTAGTGTAAGCCAGCACTTAGTTAAGAGTGGCAATCAGTTTAAGAATTTAAATCCTTTGTGCGAAGTTAAGAAGTGTTTACTTCAATGATGATGTCTGCAACAAAGAACAGTCAATCGGAAAGGTCAAAGGGCCTGATATCATAGACAGAAGTTTGGATTAATTTGTAAATATTTAAGGACAATAAAGTTCTCAGTAGTGTACCGAAAATAAAAATCGAATGACCGAACTACAAAGGCTAACCCTCATTGTTTTGAGGTACCTTTCTATAATGCGGTAAGGAAACCAAAAATCAATCGTTTGGTCAGCAATGTCAATCAAAGAAAATCAGCAATTTAATACAATTTAAGCGAAATTTTTTTCAGGAAAATATCTTTCGATAAGGTCCATCCAGTATATGCATTGCTAAATTTCCAAAAAAAAAAGACAAAATTGTATACTGGACGAGTGGTACAATGAGTACAATTTGTAAAATAGCATCAACAACGATGAGTGGCGGCAACACTGCTGACAACGGTCTGACAACAAACAACACAAATACAACAGCAATGACATTTACCACATACCCATCAGCAACAGCAGCAGCAAAAACAATATGCAGCTGCTGCTGCTTAACACTCTCTCTAGAGAAATATGCCACTGATTGCGATTGCCACATGAAAACTGCAACGGCGGCAACAGCAGCAGCATGAAACTGAAGCTCGAAAAGTTCGAGTGACAAAGTGTAGACATTTGACAAATTAACCGAGTTTTTGAATCAAAATTTATTGCATACGGGAAACACAAAATTGTTGCGCAGAATTTGGCAAAAAAAATTAAAGGATTTTTGCAAATGTTAAGGAAAAGAAAAATTTCAACCAACAGGATATTAATTTAATTTTTCTATGAACTTTATATTGCTATTATTTAAGGCAAGAATTTAAGTTGTATATTAAGTAAAATAATAACTTTGAATTGCAAGATAATTACTTGAGCGGCAATATAATTACTTGAGCAGCATTATATAATTACTTGAGCAGCAATATATAATTACTTGAGCAGCAATATATAATTACTTGAGCAGCAATATATAATTACTTGAGCAGCAAGATAATTAATTGAGCAGCAATTTATAATTACTTGAGCAGCAAAATAAACACTTGAGTAGCTAAAAAAACATTTGGGTGGTATAATAAATACTTGAGCAGCAAAATAATTTATTGAGCAGCACAAAAATCTACTTGGGCCACTGATTTGTAGCAATAAGACATTTCATTGTTCAGCAAACAAGCCGTGACTTAGTGACCCCTCTTGATTCATGAATTAAAGGTCAAGTTTGCGCAAGAACTTTTTAGCGCTGTTATCATGAGTATTGCCTTAAACATTGATATTTAATGATAATATTGTCGATTGGCACTATTAAAATCAATTCTTCACAAAAACCAAAACATTAGAAGCCAACAAAAATCTAGCTGAACACGTTTTTCCGATTAAATGCTGACATGCTACAAAAGTCGCACTGAAACCTTAAGCTTCAAAATCAAATCTGTGTCCCAAAATTGCAGCGTTTCAAATGACGCAAGAATAATGCAAATGCAAATGATGCAAATACATGCGTGTATTTTGACATTAGATTTGCATTATGTTGGTCAACTCATTTGCATTATCGCATATAAAGTAGCATTGATGCAGCATCAACCAACGCTATCAACATTAGCAAAAGTATTGTCATTGTATAGGGAGCCAATGGTTGTCGCTTTAAGCCAACGAGAGGAAGGGTTGACTCTGATGAGCACAAATCGCATAAAATATTGCACGGAATTTGCAGTGAGATTGAAAAAAAAGAAAATCAACAAAAAAAAAATGGTTTGTGGCATACGTTAGAAAAGGTACCAAATAAACCGATTCTGTTGTTAGGATAATGAAAAAAAAAACTGACTGCTAACTGTTGCCGGCAACTTTATGCCTGAAGTTCGTTTCCTAACCCAATAAGCACTACAAATTTGCTGAATCAAAGTTTTGCGAAAATTTTTCGCTTGCAAATGTGCGGCAAATTTACCGTCGAACTAACTGATGTAAATGTGTAAGTTTGGAAAAATTTTACAAACGTTTCAGATCATATGTTGTACGATCACACTGTCCACAAAATTTCACGCAATAGCAAATGTATCCCCATTATTCGGCAATTTTATGCGCTGCAAAGGTGTGGCAAATGCGGAAAGAATTTGCGGTACAATGCTTATTGTAACTTGATACCCAAAATTAATTTTCGATCTGCATCTCTTTTACTATTCATCAATTCTGTGCCCTTCATCTCCTGGAAAAGCATAGAGCAGCAAAATATTTCTCTATATCTCTACAACCTTGTTTATTTAACTCTCAAGCGGCAAATCGATCAAGTACTCTGAATTTTCATATATGAAAAGCTATACCCCTTGTGTTGTATGTTTTACAAATGAAATTGTTACTGTGATATTTTTTTTATTTCTTTGCTGGCTGCCTGCTTTATATACGGAGCTGTAGTCAGTCCGCTTGCTGGCTGCCTCCTTTGTATATAGAGTTGTAGGCAGTATGTTTGTTGGCTGCCTGCATTGTATATGGGGGTGTAGGCAGTCTGTCTGTTTGCCGTCTGATTTGTATATGAAGATGTAAGGGGTCTTGCCTGTTGGCTGCATACTTTGTATGTGGAGATGTAGGCAACTCGGCAAACTATACAGGCACTTGGTAAGCGATGTTTTAAAGCAATCTGCCTTTCCCTTTCTACACATTGTATATAGAGATGTAGGCAAGCTGCCTACAAAGCGGCCATCCCTTCTCTTTATTCTCTCTTACGCTTTCTGCATCAAGCCGTACATTGGTACTTTCTATTGGAAAAATTTCTTCTGTAATACTTCATTTTAAAATTCGCCCACTTATTGTCCGAACGCCAATAGCATTACAAGGTATCTCTATACTAAGTATCAAAACAATTGCTTCCTGAGAGAGCTAAAGAGTTTTGGAAGGTTCAAAAAAGGGCTCGTTTAAATCAAAGCTGATTTCATGTATCCCTGATTATAGGACTGGGCCTAGTCATTAAGTTAGGAAAGAGGGCTTTCTATAAGGAGAAAGTAAATTTTTTCAAATTTGATGAAGACTTTCGTCTATCGTGGTTGGTAACTCTTTGCAATTAAAGTTTTAATAAGGCAACTTATGTGAACCCTATTATCCGTGTTTAATACTTTTAGCCCAACTTAGTTCAAATTTTATTAGTTTATATGCAAATTTGTCACAAATAATACGAGTAACTTTTCAAATTGTATAATTTAAAGTCAATAAAAAAAAAACACAAAATTTCTTACCATAATGGTTTTATTATTACCTATGTTGTTTTTTCTGTTTGCCAAATCATTTTCCAATTTCTTTCGTTGGCAATTTGTAATGCGCGTAACAGCACCTTTATTGCATTTGCAAAATCCTAGGAAACAAGCTTTCTATGCAAATTTTAGAACATGTTCACAAGACAAGGTTTGTTACACAAACCAAATAGAAATATAAAAAAAAAGCGAAGAGATGAAAAAAAGAGGTGGCAATTTAGAAGAAAGGAATAGTCGGGAGAAAATAAGAACCTTCACAGTTCAATGCTTGCAATACGAACTCTCCTCTTAAGGACAAACAAGTAAACAAGCAAAAGTAGCGGGTAGCTAGCTGGCTGGCTTGCAAAATAAAAAGGACCAAGTAAGAAAATATACATCATCATAAAGTAACAGGCAAATGGTATATAAAAAAAAGGACCTAGACTAAAATGACGAGCACGACAAACGACAGGCGCTGCTATGCATATTTAGCAGACGCTGTCATTTTTCTTGCTTTTCTCTCTCTTTAATGCTTCATAATATTTTACGCATAATTTCACTTGTTTTGAAATAGAAAGAAAATGACGTACATAAAGCATAAAGCGAAAGACGTAGGACGACTGTGTTGCATAGGAAAGAACAGCAAGCCGTATATCCTTTGTAACCAAATGCGCAAGATGGCAGAGTAAGTGATGGAAAAAAGAAAAACAGTGGGTCGCAAGTAGAAAATATCGATATTAAAGTGATCTCGTTATATGAGGGATAAATATGTTTGAGTATTAAACCATTTTTTTCCTTTTAATAAATAAGTAGTTTATGGGCAATATTTTAGTTGAAAACATTTAAAATGGATTGAGTAAAAAACAGCAAAAAATTAGTAAAAAAACACAAGGGACCATAGAGAAAGAAATTTTTACGCGAAATGTATTGGGAATTTGAATAAAGAATATGCAAATAAATCAATTGAAAAAACTGATTGAACAGTAAAATAATTAATTGAGCAGCAAATTAATTACTTGAGTAGCAAAATAATTAATTGAGTAGCAAAACAATTCATTTAGCAGCAAAATAATCAATTGAGCAGCAAAATAATTAATTTAGCAGCAAAATAATTAATTGAGCAGCAAAATAATTAATTGAGCAGCAAAATAATTAATTGATCAGCAAAATAATTAAACGAGTAGCAATGTAATTAATTGAGCAGCAAAATAATTAATTGAGCAGCAAAATAATAAATTGAGCAGCAAAATAATTAATTGAGTAGAAAAAAATTTCAGCTATACAGCAAAACAATATTTGAACAAAAAAAAGTCAGAGCAGTAAAAAAAATAATTAGCTGTGCAGCAAATAAATAACACCGGTCAGCAAACAAACTCTAGTGAACATAAGAATCTGTTTTCGGGAGCTTAAGAGCCGTTGATTCGAAATTGATTGACATTTTGCTCAATCAGCAGCTCACGCTTTAGAGATATTTCAGATTAAACATGTTAAAATTTCTATTTTGGGCACATTAATTCTTTTTTCTACTCAGACTAAATATTTTAGATGCAAAACTTACTAAACTACTTTAAATCGTCTCGGAATGATTATTTTTACCAGATTTTTTCCAAGCTTAAACTAAAGGGTCCTTTGACACGTAACGAATTGAATTCGAAATGAAAAACAGTAAAATGGGAATAAGGTCGAACTTTATGGCGACATGCTTTTTTTTATATTGAGGTACACATTAAGGAAGTTTAACCACGAACCACGTTTAACTAAAATTGATTATGACTCGAGATGGGAAAAAAAGTAGTAGGCTTTCTTATCATTAAAACAAACTATTTTTAAACTCACTATTAGGACATACGACCAAATAAACAACATCCTTAACAGCGAATGCTGGCATCAAATCCAAACAGTGGAGTAAAAAACGATCAAGCAAAAAGACAGCAACACTTTGAACAAGCAAACAAGTTGAATTTAAAAAGACACTGACAGCAAGAAAAATAATAATTACAAAAAATAAATATATCACATAAAAATAGCAACAACAGTGCTCACCCAGTAAGCAACATCAAGCAGCAGCAAGTTTACTCTTGCCTGCTGAGCAACATCGTCATCAGCAGCATCAAAACAACTCTTAATACACAGCCAGGCAACTGCAACATTAAGAATGATGATGAAGCGCTCCTCCAAAACGCCCTTAAGTATGCAATGTATTTTTTTTTCCTTTTCTTCGCATTTACATTGTTTATTTAATTTGCATACTTGTGTATCTGTGTGAGTGCATAAATATGAGCGAGTGAAATGTTGCAACATATTATCATATACGGTTAGACAGCCAGCGAAGGATAAAGCAAAAGAAAGAATTTGAAAAAAAAGAACAAATTATTATAATGAAAAGAAAACAAGAGCGAAAAATAGTTGGCGGTAATAACGGGGCAGAAGACTTTGTGGGTGTAATTCAAAGGAACAGTGGATTTTTTTCTTATACACAAATTTAAATATGCAAGTCACAACGTCGTTGTCCTCAAAGTCCTTTTTGCACAACATAAGAACAAGTTGACGCTTAGCAGCAGGATAAATGCTATACTCGCATGTGTTATATTGTAAAACTTTGACTTTTTTTTTCATACATTTTTTAATTGTTATTTTTATAAGACTGTGCTGCAGCTGCATATTGCAACAACTTCTGTTTGTTGCGCACAAACAAGCCTTGAGTATATTTTTCTTTTATAAATATTTAACACTTCATGAGTGTTTTCAAAAAAAAAAAAATGATAGACTTTTACAATATTTGAAATCAAGGCAAGATAATTTAAAAATATTTAATTTCTCATACAAAAAAAAAAAAAAAAAAAAGTTATGTGCACCAATAAAGGCCACTTTTGCCTTAACATTCTGAATCATGCAATGAATTTTCTTCTTTAAACTTTTCCGTTGGCTACGACATAGATGAAGAAAGGGTGCCGCCCAAATTATTAATAAATTTGATACAAAGACTTTGACTGCATACTGTAAAAAAAAGGGCGATATTGTGCAAGTGGGCGTGGTAAAATTTTATACGAAAAATTTCATACGAAAAATTTCATGTTTTTCTGTATCAAAAATGGTGCAGACAGTTTTAATAAACCTACTGAGAAAGTGGTTTGGGATAACAAAATTAAGATGGGTCAATATCTTTCAATAATTTTAGTAAGAGGGCGTGGTGACCCCCAAAGGAAGGGTTAGTCATATGTATATCAGAAACTACAAAACGATTTAAATTAAATTTAGTATAGTAAGCTACCTTACGTTATATGAAAAATAGGCAAGTTGATGCGAGTGGGCGTGGCACTATTTAATAAGCAGCAAATTTTAAAGCAAAAATACTATGGCTGGCGAAGACTATACTGGATCTACTATATAGGATAAAAAAATCACATTGATTCGAAGGACAGTTGAATCCAAAATAAAATAAAAAAAAATTTTAAAAACTTTTCAACTTCAAAATTAAGTTTTTCACAATTGAAGTAAAGTTAAAAAATGTTAATAAAAGTCTTCAAATTCAAAATGAATTTTAAGTTGTTTGTGTTAAAAATGAAGGGAAAAAATCTTATTTTTACTATTTTGAACTTGAAAATTTGTGCCTTTAAATCAAAAGTAAAATTTTTATATTTGCAATGACGTCTTTTCCTGGTTACAAGGAAGACGTACTACAGGACATATTTACATCCTGTGATAAGGTCGAAGATTTTTGCGCATAAGTGCTGTGGCAAGTAAAACAAGATAATATAAATCTAGCAATTTCATTGCATGTTTCTTCTAGGCATACAAGAGCTAGTTTTAGTTGGATATAAACTTGTTGAATACGCTGTTCTGATAACTTAAAAAGTCCTTACTCCATAGTTTACTGAATGCTTTTTAATAGCGTTTTCGAATCAGTCTAAAAAATGCATCTTCTAATGACATAAGAAAGTCAGTGATGAGCTACATTGAAATTTATATTGATATAGAGCATCAATATCATATCATATCATATATCAGCGAAATTGGACCATTTCTAATTTGATCGATTATACAACTAAAATCATAATTCTTTGCTTCTTTAATTTAAAAGCAAAATTGTTTCTTTTTTTCTAAAATTCTAAAACAAAAAATTTAAAAATGGAAACCCCAATTGTAATTTTTTAATGCTTGACCCTTTTAATAAATTACAATTGCATGCACACCAGCACCACTCACTCACACTCGTAAACACTTTATGTAATTTTAAGTGCATAGCTGTGTATGTGTTTGATAATTATGTGCTTGTCAAAATGTCAAACTGTTAGAAATGTGGGTAAAAAAATACATACGAATTGTGACAACGTGAATAATATTGCGTTTGCAATATGCGAATGTGGTTTGTATACCCAAGGAGATAATATATCAATATACTGCACAAACTAAGAATTTTATATAACATTTACATAATCAAATTTTTACATTAATTAGAATAACAATGGCAATTTTGATATCCTAGCTGAAAAGTGATTATATTACTTTGAAATTATTACGTTTAAATAAATAAAGTATTGAGTTCAAATGTTTATTCAACGTTAGAGTAAAATGTATTAGTACTTTTCAAATAATTTATATTAGGCCTTTTCACAGTTTCATAGTAAAATTGCCATATGGTATATTTGGATGCACAAAAAAACTGCAAAGCCTACCTTCATTATTTTCGACATTCTAAAACTTCACTACTGATTCAGTTCTCTCACGAAAATCTCACAATTGCCAAAGGTTTGTTAAGTTTTCCTTGTTTATACTATGGACAACGCATATAATACTGTGAACAGCCCTAGTATATTTCAAAGTTAAAATATCTACATAGCTTCAAAATTGAAGGGCCTAAATTATTAAGAGAAAAAAAATTGTTAAAAAGTTAAATGGTTTACATTAGGGGACGTCCATAAATTATGTGAGTCAAAATGGGGGTGAATGGGTCCGGAAAAATCTTACTAACTCTCACTAAGCGGGAGGGGGAGTCAATAAAAATCTTACGTCAACTTTTTTAATGCAGAGATTATACATTATTATAGCAGATTACATTTAAAAATTATAAGGCAAGTCTCACGGAAAGGGGGGGGGGGAGAGTTCCGTCAGAGCTCACAAAATCTCACCAAAGGGAGGGGGATCCGAATTTCCAAATAAACACCTTTAATGGACGGTCCCTTACTTAAAAAATTAAACTCTCTCTGGATATGCCTCTCTCACACGTTTCGCGTTGGGCTTAGAATTTTTGGTTAATGCTGTCAACAACAGCAATAATATTATGCACTAGAAAAAATATTGGTGCATATGTATTTGTGACCATTGCTTTTTGTATGCGTACATATATGTGTAAGTGTATGTATTAGTAAGTTTATTCATGAGTCCTGCTGCTGTAATTGGATTTGAAGGCAATCGAAAATTACAAACGCATACACACACAAAAGCATACATATGTATGTGTATTGTATGTTTGTATGCTATGAATAAATTTTAGAAAATATAAAACTAATATGGTTTTATACTGTCATTGCATAGTATGTATGTATGTTCATATGTGGGTATTTCGGTTGTTATTTGCATTTTAATAAGTATAAACAAATAATCAAAAATAGAAAATTTCATTTGAATTTAATTATAATATATTACATGTCAAGTTATCCCACATGACATGAGTTTGCCCGCGAATCCATATAAAAATATCATCATCACATGTTTTTCTTAAAAATACCCACAGCGCAATTTTATTGTGTAATTTTAGTTTTATATTTTCAATCAATAGCAGTAATATGTAAGGACATTTTCATGCGAAAGTTAAGTTAAAGATTTGCGTCAGCGACATATCTTATAAAAATAGAATAATAACAGAAAAAGAGTATTTATACATTTACATATGAATGTAAAAAGAAAAAAAGTTAAAAATATATTTTTAATACCAGAAAATGGCACAGTCTACGCAAATTTAAACCACACAATATTTGCGTTAGAGACAAAACTAAAAACAGAGCGATAACAGAGAGAGAGAAAGAGTGGGAAGAGAAGGATCATATAGTATATCGACGTCAGAAGAAAATTAAAAGAAAGTGCTGATATGCAAAACTAAAAGCTGTAATAAACGTATATTGTAGTCAATCAATAAAATGAAAGAAGAATGTAGATATGTTATAGCACCACAGTTGCCAAATAGCCAGTTTGACCCGTCCAAGCCCGGAATTTCCTGTAAAAGCTGGGGCTTCGATAGGAATGGAAAAATTTCTAAAATAGCTGGGAATTGGAGGATTTTTGTTGCATGTACTTAAATTTTTAACGAGAAAAAACAATGTCTTCAAATTTTCCCTACACCAAAATTGAAGTTTTGATCATTAATTTAATTATATGTATATATAAAATAATATATTTTTGACGAAAAAAAAAAAAAAAAAAAATTATTTTATTTTGAGAAGGCCGGAATTGCTCTTTTAAACTTGGCAACCCTGTATAGCAATGAATATTCAATAACCATTGTGTCCATATAGTTTTAGCTTGGAGTCAAACAATAACTTTGTACCATAAGTTATACGACATATTTGTTATGACAATAGTTGTAGCCTCTGCTTAAACAAAAACTTTGAATTAAAATATCACAGAAATTTTGATTCAAAGATTTACAGAAATTATTGTAGCTGTTTTTCTTACGAACTTTTCATATGGAAAAATGGTTTCATACATATGTACATTTCCACCAAAAACACTTTTTAGCCGGCCATATTTTAATTTTTTTACCTTAAATGCAATTTTAACTATGTCTCCCATTCAATTTTAATAACTCCTTCTTAAATATCAACTGAAGATAGTCTCAGCTTCAAGAAAAACCAACCATGTTTGAAGGGTGTGCTCCCAAATAAAAAAAAAAAAAAAAAAAAAAAAAAAAAAATGGCCGGCTAAAATGACAATTTCTGCGAAAATGCACATACAGTGGTGTGCAAAATAATGGGTGTACAGCATATAGTTTTTTTTCTTTTTTTTTGAAGTGGTTTGCTGTTCGCAAAACAAGGTTACAAATGCCTTGAAATGGACCATACGCCAAGAAACACGAGGAAGACCAAAGAAGACAACTGAGACGACAAATCGTCAGGATGGCCAAAAAGAATCCATTTGTCACATCTACCCAAACAAAAAACGACCTAGATTTGGATTTTATCAGCTCAACAATAAGGAGAATGCGCCTGGAATGTGGTCTGCCGGCCAGAAAGCCGAGGAAGTGTCCATTATGGACTACTCGGCATAGGCAAAGACGAAAAAGTTTGCGCAGAAGCATCTTCTTTGGCCTAAAGAAAAGTAGAGTAATATTTTATGGTCTGACGAGTCCAATTAATTAATTTATTTGGAAAAGATAGAAGGATAACTCATGTAAGAAGACCAAAATGCAAAAAATTATCACCACAGTACATAGTCAAGGCCATCAAACATGGCGGCGGAAGTGTAATAGTTTAGGGATGATTTTTTAGCACGCAGCTATTATTTTGCACACCACTCACTGTATACCTATGCTACAATAGTGCACGAATCATAAAGAGTTGCTGTTAAGAAACCAAGAAATGTCAACTGTAATTTTATCAAAATGTTTTCATAACCTTTATAATGTATACATGTGGTACAAATAATTGTCAATTATCAAGAGCTCTAATACAAATATTTTTGAAAAAATTTAAATTATAACACTCCAGCAATTAACAATTGTCGCCGTTACCGATTTATTATGTTAAAATTATAACAGTCTGTCTCAGTACAAGCAACATGAAAAACTTTATCGCTTTTTAGTGAAAATTTCAAATCCCACTTCGTTACGCTTGTTTGCGTTGTTGATTGCTTCTTACTTCGAATGATTCCTCGAATTCCGATTAATACATATTCATCTTGGCTCATTTAAACAGCTCCAGTGGGCATGGTTGCTTTTATAACTTACTAAGAAACTGTACAGAAATATCAGCAAAAGTTTCATAGAAAGTGAACCTTATTTTGAATTTAATTTTTTTGGGACTTATAGCAAAAGTTGGTAGCATAGGATTTGACAAAAAAATATATAAAAAGATGAAAATCTTGAAAAATGATAAAGCGTCACGGTAACTTTTCTGTTAATTCACTCCAGTATATAGTATATTATCTAAAATTCGCCGGTAAAGATGTTCACAGATCAGAAAGTGGTATTTTGGGACACATCATATTTTGTACAGTTACTCGAAAGAAGGTCTCAAATCATAACATAAATTTTAGCACAAAGTTATGGGGGAGACAAAAAACATCAATTTTTGTCAAAAAAAAAAAAAAAAAAAAAAAAAAAAAATAAAATAAAAATAAAAAAAAATAAAAAAAAAAATAAAATAAAAATAAAAAAAAAAATATAAAAAAATAAAAAAAAAATTGATTTCCGTGAGATTAAATTTTGCCCAGTCAAAATTTTCGCTCTAATTCTTTTCCTAAAAATTTTCCCAAAACTTATGGAAGTGCACGCAAAAATAATTATTCAAACACACACGTCAAAATAAATATTATGAAAGCATTTATTTATGGTTTTAATTCCTAAAATATATACACGCAGACACAAACACACTATGGTTTGATATTATAATTTTCAATTATTTTTAATTCCGATATTTTTGTTTGCGTTGGAAACGAATTGTGCACAAAAACCCTTAATTAAAATTGACAGACCACAAAATTATGTTTTATGCGCTGAATTTCATTTTTTACATCATTGGCTATTGATAGAAAATCATGTGCAGATCTGCGTATGTATGGTGGTAATTAGAGGAAAAGTACAGTATACAGCTGCATGCATGATTTGTCATGAGTTTATCATCAAACAAATTGGCAAATTCTAATTGCAATACCTTGCTTACTTTAATTAATTGCATTATGATTTGCATAAAAGCATTCAAAAATCAAAAGCCTATTTCATGGCATATAATTTTTTGTGTGTGTGTAATAAATTTTCACAAAGAATTTCATCAATTAATTAGCTTAAAGTTGGATTAGTTTTTACATAAATAAAATATAACAAATAATTAAGCAAAATAAGTACTTGTTTATGGTATGTGTGACAAAAAAAGAAATATATTATTTCTTAAAAAATTTGTTCGTAATTAAGCTCTCAGGAAAAAAGTCCATTTGTATAACAATATGACCCTACTAAGGCCTAGCTTTGATTTGGTTTCGAAAGATTGTTAAGTGAACTTAAATGTCTCATAAGGTATTACAGTAACGTACGAAGGCATTATTAAACAAAAGCCTTATTAAAAAAGAACCTCAATGAAAAAGACCCATATTAAAAACGAAACCATATTAAAAAGGAGCACTATTAAACGAGAGCCTTATTAAACAGTGACCTTACTTTACAAGCGCCTTTAGTTTTTACTCATTTTAAAACATAAACATTCGATAAACTACGAAAACACAACTTAACAATAGCAAAAAATTAATGTAATGTAAATATAAAAAAAAAGAAAAAAGTGTTGCATATTTTCCAGAGTCTACGGTATGTAATCAAGTTAAAAATATTTTTCTTTGTTGTAAAAATAATAAAAAAAAAAATGTATGTAAAGCGCAACAAAAATATGAAGAATTGCAATAACAAAACTTTCCACAATGACGTAATAACTTAACATTTTTGCAGCTTCAGACACGCGCCGTAACGTCTATGACGCAAAACGAGTCATTCTTTCCGTCAGAAAAATGTTAACAATTCCTTTATCAACTTTTTTTTTAATTATTACTGTTTTGTTGTTACAATCGTGATTTAAAATAAAAAGAAAATAAAAAATATTCAACCACATATAAAATGTTGCAATAAAAATTGAAATTAAAACAGTAAAGTCCATTCTGTCAGCAAAAGAATATCATAAATGATAATGGTCGAAGAAAAAAAAAATACATATGATGCATAAGGAATACATAAAGAAAGAGAAAAAAGATATAGGCCACACCACGGGATATGCAAAGCTGCATCAAATGTTATGACAAAATATTGGAAAAAAAAAAATAATAAAATTTTAATTACTTTCAAAGATATTTATGATGGAGACAATTTTATGTTTTTAGTAAAATATCAAAAGAAAACATTTTAAAAAAGAGGGATAAAACATTTAGTAAACTTATAAAAAAATGTTCATAAAATTTTTCAATCATAAAGTATGTAAGTGGTTCAGTTTGAGTAGTGGACATTTCTGTTTGAAAATAGCTGTTTGATAGTTTTACCGAGTATACAACCCAGTTTATATGAAGATGGTTTGAGTATTCGCTAAAATATTAAACGATTAGCTAAGGTTTATATATTCGTTAAACTATGGCTTGTGTCTCCGCTAATGTACCACGATATGACGTCATGTGTCACTTTTCATTTGGTCTGTTTATACCTTATACATTTTTGTTAAAGTGGGAGCACTGAATAGCCCTGACGATTCAATCACGATCAGGGTTGACAAGTTGAAAAGAAGTAATGTCGGCCTTCTCAAAAAAAAAAAAAAAATATTTTTCATGAAAATTTTTTTTTTGGGAAAAATTTTATGACTTAATTTTTTTTTTTGCGTGTTAAACAAAATTTGAAACTGTAACAAAAATCGTCCAACTTCCGGCTATTTCAGTAATTTATTAATTTGTACTAGGCTCCGCGACTTCACATGAAATTCCGGGCTTGTCCAGGTCAAAACCGGTCACTTGGCAACCCTGATCACAATTTTTCACGATTTTGATCCAAAAACAAATAGATATAAATGAAATCGAGTGAGAGAATTTTGTTTGACGTTATATTGGTATGGAAGAAGACTGATTACATCTCGATTTGTGATCTTAATCGAGATAAATGAGAATCATGCTGACTTCAAGGCCAGTGTGAATGGCCTATAAGGTAAATTATAATCAAATACGTAATTTTCATCACCGATTTTAATGTTCATGTTATTCATTCCATATTTGTTAGAGCTATATAAAAGCTAAAATATTTCTGAACATTTTATTTATTCGTTAGAATTAGGTGATTTAATTGAAAGTTATAATTTAGGTCTGGCAACACCTTAAACCCCAGTCAAAAATAAACAGCTGATATTTCACAACTGCTATTATTAAGTACTGACATTTTTAATTATGGGGCTAAACTGACGTGGCCATGTGATCCGTGTTTCGCGGGACAAGTTCACGTTTTTGATTTTCCGTCCTTCGAGGTACGCGTTTTCTTTTCATGAAATATATCCCATTTTGCTATGGTTTTCGGAATGTGAAAGTGAGGACCTTTTTTAGTAAATATTTTGATTACAATTTTAATCGAATTTACAGTGATTTGCAGAAACCGATACTCATGTGAAATTTCAAAAATCGGTTTATGCTTTAAAAGAAAATATGACAAAGATAACAAATGAAACAATTTAATCTGGTAATTGGTGACATAAGTTTCTGCAAATGACTAAATTCGACTAAATAATTTTCAATTGATTAATAATATTCAGTCGACTAAGAACAAATCAAATTTTGATTACTGAAATAAATTTCATTGTTGAAATATATCTGAATCTGAAAGTGAGAACCCAAATAAAAAAGAGGTCATCTTAACGCAAATCTTTTTTTTTTTTGCTGTTCCGCGTTTCACCAAAAAATTACTTGTCACGTTAGGTTAAACTCATCTTCAAACTGAACTGACACAATTAATGCATTGTTAAATAACTCAACTTGCAACACTCAAAAAACTCAATAGAAACGGATTAGTATTGCATCTTTTCTGTAGGGTTATGTATAGCAAAAAGGTGTATGTCAATGAGCCCAAGACGACACCATAAAAGGTTAAAGAACGAGATTCAACATTACCGCCGAACTTGTGTTGAAAAGTTATGAAAAATTTCAACCAAAGTCTACAGCACAGCTGCTCGTGGCGGCTATCTGACTCATGCTTCATATTTAACATCAATGATTCAAAATCATATCGACATAAAAATATCAGCGGTTTATCACAATCTAAAACATTTTATATTTCACATTCAAATTGTAACCCACAATTGTATTACTATTTTGCAATGATTTGTGCGCTTTCCGCTGTTTTTGTCATATGACTAAAAAAACTTATCATCAAAAAAAGATCTACATACCGAGTACACAAAAACCTTTAATTATAAAAATGCAATGACCCCAATTGAGTGGCATAAACACAAAAAGCACCAATTTCTGTTTTCAACACTCGAAATCACAGTTTTTATTTATAATTAACACTCACACAAAGTAGTCAGACATATACATATGCAGAGCACTCACTAAAGTACCTACTACTTTGTTTATGTGTGCGTGTGTGTGAAAATTGTTTATGACAATGGACAATTTATTATTATTTTTTCAACAACTTAACTAGTATACTCCACTAAAGTAGCGTTCAAATAAATAAAAAATGGAAATATTTGTGCAAAAAAAAAAAAACAAAATTTAATAGAAAATAATTTTTATTTTCATATTTTTTCTTTTGTTAAATTGCTCACGCATTAAATTACAGCAATTTAAGCGCACAATCATTTTAGTGGTAACCTAACAGTTGAAACATTAAATTTTTTAATATTTTATTACACTGAAATTGTTGTCGTCTGCTGCCTATAATTTGTGAGGGCAATGAATGATAATATGTACAATCGCACTCATAATTTTTGGTCGCGCTTATCAGTCACGTTGATCGGTATTTAAACAGCGGAAGTGTGTGTAGGAATTTAAAATGAGGCTTATTTAAAAACCAAAAAAATTACCAAATTTAATGGGTTTAAATTTTTATAAAAATGATTGCTTTTAAAATGTCAAATTAGAGTTACAATTGTCAACGTAATCTTTAAAGCATAGATGGGTAAAGTAGGAAAAATGAGCCAATTTTAACTCTTTACAACAAATCGTTTTTGTTTAAGAAAAAACACCAAAACACGCGCAATGAACGGGATTTTTATTATTGACATTGTTGTATCATTCTATAAAAAAAAAAAAAAAAAAAAAACTGAAGCTAGCGAGAACAAGAAAACAACAATGCGCACATTGAGGACAGCTTCTTTCGTTTCGTTTCATCGTTTCAGTCATTTTTACACTCACGTTGTTCTTGCTTGATTCTTGGAATTAGATTTTTGTTTATTGCAGATTTTGTTGTGGGGTTTTTTCTGTTGTCGTAGTTCTTGGTTTTGTTACTTTTTTTGTAACATAAGTAGCTCCTGCTCCCAAAAATATTGCCCACCTATGTTTGAAAGTATAAATCGCATGTAATGGTGGGTTTTCAGTAAGAAACAATAGTTATTTTTATTTGAATATATACACTTACATAAAAGGTATCCCAATGGGGATGATAAGTTTTTAAATCGACAGCGTGGCCAACATCTTGTATCACTGTCAGCTATATTCAATAATGTTAACAATTTAATTATGGAAAGATTATTTTCGAGAAATTATCGAAATTTTTTTATCAAAATTATAGCTTTTTTTATTTCAACTAATCGTCGTGTATTTCATACAATTTATGGCCTTCGTAATCGGCCTAGTTTGCTCACCATTAGTCGAGCTATGAATAATTTTGAACATAATCTTTCGTTTCACAATTTTTTTTTGTGCCTGTAAGGCAAAGATACGGTCCAAAATATTGCTGTTGGTCATTGTATTATGAACCTAATGTATCGATTTCAAAGCATTCGTAACGGTTAGACGTCAACGGTATTAAGCGGTTGAACTTGGACATATGGTATATCCTTATAAAATTGTTTTCACGCAAGAACTGAAGCGTTGGAATCATAGGAAACGCCTTCAATTTTCAAATTTTTGGTCTGGACCTTATGTATCGATTTCGAAGTATTCGTAACGGTTAGACGTCAACGGTATTATGCGGTTGAACTTGGACTTATGGTATATCCTTATAAAATTATTATCACGCAAGAACTAAAGCGTTTGAATCATCGGAAACGCCGTCAATTTGGAAATCTCTGCTCTGAAAGAATTTGAAAAAGATGCTGATTTTGACAATAAAATCATCTTATTTGATGGAGCCTATTCCATCGCTGTAGATCGGAAACTAGGCAAAATTGTCATTACTGATCTCAAGTCAATCCACAAATTATTAACGAGGAACTTTTACATTCCGGAAGAGTAACCGTTTGGTGTAGTTAATGGTACAGTGGAATCTTCGGTTCTTATTACTTCAAACGTGTGGAAAGAGTAGCACTTACGAGTATTATCAATGGTGAGGTGAGCAGTGCAGCCTGATAATAACAAACTTTTTATGGCCCGAGATATTGATTTAAGAAGCATGTAGTTTCAACAAGACAGCGGTGCCACACCCGATTTGTGTAGAAAGTTCGGAAAATTAATAATTTCAAAAAAGGCAAATGTCGTATGTACTTTAATAATCTGTGATTTAAGACCTTTGAGCTTCTGCTAGTGGGGTTATTTAAAGCAATTGGTCTATGCTAATAAAATTAAGGACTGAACGCTAAGTTCTTGAAATAAAGCGTGATATATGGAATAAAGTGGTTTTGAAATTGGACTCATTTCAATGACATCCTTTTCAGAACATATGTAATTGCATCGACTGTATTTCAAAATGAAATTAAGATGAATTTTTGCTCTACAATTAAGATGAATTTTTGCTCTACATCATTTTGTTTTGTTTAATTTAAAAAAAAAAAAGCCAATCACTCTTATTATAAAAATCTTCAAATGACATTACCAAAAACTAAACGGCCTGTCACCAATGATTCTCAAAAATCCTTTCAAGTCATTATTCTAATATTAAGCATGTACAGTAAAAATGGATCTTATTAAGCATATTAATATGCTATTAAGCATATACAGTAAAAATGGATCTGTCTAAAATTAAATTTAAGCCATAAACTACAAAATGTTTCCTTTAAAAACTTTAACTGTAATAGAAACCATGATAATAATTTCTATTACTTGAATCTCGACATTTTAATCTTTAACGCGAATGTGTAAAATCCACTAGACTGAAAAAGAAAAAAGAACAAAATCGAAAAAAACCCACATTTCAACAAATTAGCCCAAATACTCAGTTTGCCATGAAAAATTATGAAGAAAAAATTAAATGCGCAAACGAGGTCAACGATTATATCGTTTGCATTACTTTTGTTCTGTTTTTCCACCAGTTTTCTTGTGGTTCTTTGTCACATATGTACATGAACTTACTCGTACTCGAACGAACACACAGAAAAGTCTTAAACACATACATATTTAATTATGACATGCGTGTGTATGTGTGCTTTTCATATGACATTTATTCGATTTTTTGTTTTTACAGCTAAATATGGACATTTGATAACAGTAACTTCAAGAAATCATCCATTGTATGATTTGCTTTTTTTTTGACAGAGATTTGTGTCAACCCAAACAGACGATGAGATTTTCGGTGAATATCATTTCGAAAAAAGTGGTTTTTATATTCAACAATTCTAAAATTCACTCTTCTTTTGGGTATTTAAATACCCAATAGTCTGGAATGCATTAACTGAAGAAACAGTCATTACGGGAACGCTTCCTTACAAGCTTACGCTCAAGATAATTTTCAGTACTATTTTGTAGAAAGTCTATAAAATCAATTTTCTATATCATTTCTAATAATTTACTCTTCTCCAATACAATAGGGTTGTTCACAGTTTACATAGCATATAACATGTTAATTTTACAAGGTGATAGTTTTGCAATAATTTGTCAACTTGAACGATTTTTTGTTATTGTAAAGAACAAAAATACTTTGGACCATGATTTTGAGTACTTGCGGTAAAATTATGTTCAATGTGCTTTGAAGCACAGAAAATAATGCAAATCTTGATTTTTCCAGGTATTTTTTAATATTGAATGAAAATAATGAACAAGTAAAACATACCAAAGTTTTAAAGTATTTTCGTGGAAGGACTTTGTCAGCAGCTAAATGTCAAAAAGAATGAGGGAGTGCTGACAATTGCAGTGTTTTATTCATCTAAATATATGTACTGCATAAATGGCAATTTTACTATGAAACTGTGAATAGGCCTCATAAATCAATGAGTTAAAAAATTCCTATTTTTTTCTATCACAAAAAAAAATGGCTGTATTTTTTATCATCATTTAATGAAAACAATACAAATGTGTTAGCCAAATGTTGTAGCCATTTTGAGACTTTTTGCCTATTTTTAAACATTTTATTGATGTAGTTATTTTAGTTTAGTACTTTAGTAGCTAAAGAACTGCTAAAATAATTTCGGGAACGCTTTTTAAAAGTGCAATAATGCACAAATTTAGAAAATGCTGCCTAAAAATTAAAGAGTTAAGTGAAATTCGAAAATTTTATTTTCGATTTAGGTCGCAAAATTTAAAATTGCAAATAGTAAATATAAAATTTTTTCCTTTTATTTTTAACACAAACAATTTTAAAATCATTTTGAATTTGAAAAGTATTAAAAATAACATTTTTTAACTTTACTTTAATCATAAAAAACTTTCATTTTATTTGAAATCATTTTTTTTTTTTTTTTATTTACATTAAATTTTTTGTCACTTTGAGAATCAAATATGAAATCACTTAAAATCAATAATTTAATTAGCACTTATTTTATATTTTCTTAAGAAACTTAATATTTTATAGAGAGAAAAAATTATAGCTTACGTGCTGTTGATGCAAAACATTTGAAAGGACATCGTCACTTACCTGCAATAAATCAAAAGAAAATAATGTTGGATTAGTAAGGAATCAATATTTATTAAATTACCAAAAATAATTGCGATACATGACCCACAAAAATGCCATGATTAAATGTAATCATTGCATTTATAAAACCATTACAAGAATATTAAATGCATATGTAGCCTTCCTTATTAAAAACATACAATTACAATAACATAAAGTATATAATTAAGCTACACCCTTCGAAGGTAAAGGCAAAAAAAAAGGAACCCTTCATATAAAAGAAGAGTGCATAAAAATTAACCACTCTAACAACTCTGTCTAGAATTCCAAGACGACACAGGCAGGCATAAGTAAAATTACTATATTAAATTTGACACGTGCCAAAAGTAGAAAAAGAAAGAAAGAAAACGAAAAGGGGGATGACAACAAAATGAAGAAAACGTATCGGAAAACAAACAAAAATATGGAGATTTTACGGGTAGTGGTGTCATAGTTACCACAAGAGCAATACAAAAAAGCAAACTGTTGACATAAACCATAGCACAGTATAAATTGATGACAATGAAACCAAGCAAAGGGTCGTCGTCGTCATCTGCTAATACACAAAGGTAAGGGATTATTTCAAAACATTCTTTAGATCGATCGGAAACTCTAAATGATGTGTAGTGGCATAAGCCTATTTATATGCTAAGCGCACTCATAACAATCATGCTCATCACATCGTCATCGTTGTTGGTATCAAGCATCGCCATCGCCATCGCCATCAGCCACAACCTCCGAAAAATCCTTAGAAACAGCAGCAGCAACATTGTGCGCATTCCATGTTACTACAAGTTGAAATTTGTTGCAAAAGTCCCTCTACCTTCTCTAAGGAAAAACACCACCATCACCACCCCTCAAGCAGGGAATGTCATTTTGAAATTCTATAGTTGGTACTCTATGTTTGTTGGTTGGTTGGTTGGTTGGTTGGCTGGGTGGTCTTACTACAAATTTGGTTCATTCAGTTTGGTTTGGTTCAGTTCGGTTCGTTTGTTATTGGCAATGATTGGTTTCTTATGCATCTTGTCAGAGACATGAATCGGAAGGACATTTCTATTATTTGCATTTCATTGCTGCTGCTGCTATTACTGTATTATAAAGAGGATACCACAACGCTGTATCGTTCCTTGGAGAGTTTATTTAAGTGCTTTAAGTCGTTTGGCTCTACATATATTGAAGTTGTTGGCGGTAGTGATGGTAGTTGTGACTGTTTTTTAAAAGAAATTGCATGTCCCTTTTCATTTTTCATATTTTTTTCGTAGTTATTTTTTTTTTTTCCTAAAGGAAGCAGCGGCGAGAAGAGTTTTTGTGGCATGTAATTTGTAGTGTAAATATTGGTTGTTTTCTTATTTTTTTTTTTTTGAAGCGTTGTAGTTCTAAGGACTTACGCCAGGATTATTATAAGTAGGGCATCTTTAAAAAAATGTCCAATGAAGGATATATTGCTCGTTTTTGAGCTGACAGTGCCCAGTGATAACAAAAATATTTCTATATTTTTTGTCTTATATGTCCTAATTGATACCCAATGCTTCTTACTACAAAAAGATTATTTACATTTGCATCTATAGTTTCGAAATTGTTGTCTATCACGCCTACTTTTACTATACCGCCTACTTTATGTTCATTGAGTAGCATCGTTGAATTTCCTTAAAAAAATTTCTTGGCCCAGCGTTTCAAAGTTTTTTTTTTTTTCTTTGTATGGAAAGTGTTAAGCGGCAACATTCGTAGTCATAAAATTTTAAGTTTTCTTTTTTACAAAATCAATTATTTTTTTCATCAAAATCAAAATAAATCAGTCCCGAAGAAATCAAATGAAACGCTATCATTATTCTTTTCAACATTTAATCAATCCACACGATAATATGCTCGCACAAATGTCTCAGATTGCTATTATTCTGTTTTTCTTACTAACTGTCTTCGTTGCAAGAGTTATTTGTTGTTTTTTCTTTTCTTTTATGGTCTGTTGCATTTTATTTAAAAAATAACAACATAAACAATAATAATATATCACTGACATTGCTGGCTTTATTTACGAATTTGTCTCTGTCTGTAATTGTGTGTGCGTGTATTTGTATTTAAGTGTTGCTCTGTGTATGGTAAAAAAAAATCTGATTTGCGATTGGGTGCATTCAGCAGAGTTGACTGTTGAGTAACCGTTGAGCAACTGTTTAGCAACTTTCTGCTGAACGATTCAATTTTTTTTTTTCACAAACGGAAATGCTTAAATTGAAAAAAAAAAACTTCGCTTTTAAACTTTAAAATGCAATTTAAAGTTTTTAACGATTGAAGTAAAGTTAAAAAAAATGTTATTTTCAATACTTTTCAAATTCAAAATGAATTTAAAGTCGATTGTGTTAAAAAATAAAGGCAAAAAACGTTATTTTTACTATTCTCAACTTTAAAATTTGCGGCTTTAATTAAAATTTTTAAATTTTAGTTAATTTCCACTGGAATATGTATTCGTATTGAATTCTCTGAAGAATCTGCTTAGTTTGATGGGTTTAACTACAAAAAAAAAGCTTCTATTCAGAAATTGTATGTTAAGTAAGGGGACGTTCATAAATTACGTGAGCTGTTTTTTTTTTTAAGTTCGGTCCCCCGTCCCCTTGGTGAGATTTGGTGAGTTCTGGAGGGACCCCCTCACCTCCCTTCCGTGAGTTTCCTAATAATTTTTAGATGATGAAAGCAGCGCTGATCGGTGAAATTATTACCTGATATAATGCGCTTACTCAACAGTTGCTCAACAAATTTTTCTGTGGAACGCAGCCCTTATAAAATTTACCCTTTTAAGTAATTTTTTTATTTTATTTCTTTTTATTTTTCATTTTGCAAAGTTTTACTTTCTTTATCTTTATAGCAATTTGGTTTACTTCATTGTTATATTTCGCAAATATTTGTTGTTTAATATGAAAATAAAAAACAAGAAATCCTTACTGTTCGCTCTATCAAAGTGCATGTTTGTTTGTATATTTTATATGTTTGTTTGTCTGTCTATTTGTGTATTTACTGTCATTAAGTTTGTTTGATTTTTGCGTTATTCTGAAGAGTCTATTAAACGTCATTATCGGAAATGTAAACAACTTCAGTTGGTTGAAAGCTTTTTGTTATACTCGTTGAATTGGATTAAAACATAGTTAGGGAGGGGCGAACGCAATTTAGATGAGAGAAGAAGGGCGCGAGTTGCCAAGTGAGTAGAAAATAAAAAGGTGCAGGTTCATAGGTCACTTGGCATAAATATTGACATTGACAAAAAAAAAATAAACAAAAAAAAAAAAAAAAAAAAATAAAAAAAAAATATAAAAAAAAAAAAATAAAAAAAAAAAATTAAAAAAAAAATGAAAAAATTAAAAATAAAAAAAATGAGATTTTGTCTTCAAATAAATTTGATTTAATGTCTTAAAACCCCGTTTACTGTACCAAAATAATAAACACCCCATCAATTTTCTCATCCAATTTTGTAATATTTGTAACTACTGAATAATTCTCTGCTTTATGAATCTGTTGAATCCTTTTAAGAAGTGTGATTTGATACCGGGACTATGTCATAGAAATCAGCCTAAAGTTTACAAATTTTTTTTAAAAAAGTTTTCTTTTTCGTTATATACGAGATAATAGTATTTTTTAGACAAAAAATTTATTTATAAAAAAATAATGAATTATAAACATACATTTTTTCATTTTGAACTATACAGCCATAGCAGATATTAATAACAATAACCAAGGTACATGTACAAATGTAGAGTATTTTATTTATGTTTTCATATAATCTCAGAAACAAATTCCTTTCTTGTTCTTATTCAAATGAATGTTTATTAGAGGTCTGCATAAGTATAATCGTTAACTTACGAAACTGTTACCGAAGTCAATTTTATTGATTTGAATGCGTATACATAGCGTTTGCTTGTGTTACTGTTACCATCATTATAAATTTCTCTTCTTACTCGTAACCAACTGTACGTAGATGAATACGTCATCTGTACGGATAATATGCAGGTATGCTGCGAGTACAACAAGTTGCGCGATTACTACGCATTTGATATTTTGTACTACGCAGTAATGCACTATAACATGCGTAAGAATGTTTAGTGAGGATCAGTGAAAATTTGATGTGTACAGGCGAGTGAGGTCTTTTTTTTCTAAATAAATTTATGTTATATTATAAAAACAGTTTTTGAAAACAAATATGAGCCATGTAAGATTATACATATGAACACAAAGTGAAATATTATATTAAAGTGAACATGTTTTATTTGCTTCTCCTTTATTATAACTTTTGATATTGTTGGCAAGGTTGCCACTTTGTTACTTTGTTAATTTATTTATTATTTTTTTCTAATTTGGTCTAGCATTGGTAAATATTTTTAAAATGTGATAAGTACAGTGGAATTAGACTTTAAAAGTGATTTATACATTTATTCATAAAGTGTTTCTTTGTGAAGCTTGAGCTTTTTTCATATACTTACATATGTATGTATATCAAAAATCTATATAAATCTTTGTTTAATATTTGTTAAGGGCGTTCGGGAGTTTTTCGAAAAATAAAAAGACATTTTTTTAAATTTTTTTTTGAAGCTGCGTTTCATCTTAGACCAAATTTTTTTTTACATTATTAAAGTATAACTATTCAAGACTTATCTCTGAAATTTTGGTCCAAAAAAAACTTTGGACTTTGTAAATGTAAATATAGGGCAGTAGTTATAGTCATTTTTCTAGCATCATTCTAAAGATAAAACTACCAAAAAGTATTTTAAACAGATCCACAATGATGGTAAAAAATTAATATAATCCCGGACATTCGTTTTATTTTAGTTTTCAGATAAATTAATAAAAAAGTTGCGCATTTAAATCTTCTGGCAACGCCTTGGTGCACAAATGAATTCTCTCTTCCTCACTTTCATCGAATAAATAAAACAATAAAGCACGTCATTCAGTTCGATTCATTACCTTTAGTTTTGTTGTGCGTACACATACACGAAGCTTATTCAACTTTTTTTACTTTACGCTATGGTACTCAAAGGAAATGTGTACTTGTAATTGGAGGAACAGAAAAGTGAACGAGTACTGAAACGAGTAAATTTTTGGTATCCGTGCAGACCTCTAATGTTTATTAAGAAATGCATAAAAATCCCAATTTTTTTTAGTTTTTTCATTTCATGCTTCAGCATACACTAATGGACAAAAAAAAAGAATTAAAAGAATTAATCAAGAATTACTTTTCCGACCGCATGAATCACACATATTACCAAATAGTAGTCCAATGTAAAATAGGTTCCTTCGGATCAAACATTTGAGGAAAATTTCGGTTCGGTTAATTAGTAAAAAAAAAAGCGGTTTTCCGATTCAGAATCGATTCGGTTTAAAACCGGTTTACGTCCCTGAAAGCAATTTCGTTGAAATTAAGTTTGATTGCGTTTATTTAAGTTACATTTTATGTTTAAAATAGGCGAAATTGGAAAGTGGATGTGGCATTTTAACCCGGATATGCCGAGCGTACTACATGTAGTACACCTATTATTTTCAGGTTTCTGCGTAACCTGTTCTTTAAATTTTCTAACAAACTTATTGTGGTGCTACAGAACAAAGCGATCAACAAACTGTGTGATGACAAGTTTTGTCTAGAGTAATTAGTTGGATGTTTTTTTTTTGGATCGGAGTTTTCAGTTTTTTTTTTTCTTATTTAAGTACATCAACACTGTTGAATAATAAACAATTTGAACTAAAAAAAAATACTGCCTTTACTACTTATATGTGCCGAACGTACTACATTTAGTACGGACTCAAAATCCAAGTTGAAATAATTTTTTTTAAATTTTTTTTTTTTTCAATTTTTTAAGTTATTCTATCAGAACAAAAGAAATTAGGTAAAATTACGAAGGTTTTTGCATTAACCCAGTCGGCATATCTGGGTTAAAGCAATCCCTTAATTACATCCTATAAAAGCAAAAATCAATGCGTGGCTTTGTGGCGCAGTGGTAGTGTACTGCGCTCATAACCCAGAGGTCACGGGTTCGATTCCCGTTTCTGGCATGGTTATACACTTTCTATATTTTCCAATTTTCCTTTCTTTCCAATTATTTCCTTCTCCTCTCCTTAATTTTCTGGAGGTTTTTTCGAGCTCTTACCAAATTAGAACCACATTGATCATTTTCACATACATATTGTTACGCAAAAAAAAAAAAAAAAAAAAAAAAAAAAAAACGGTCGCTCAATAGTTTAACCTCATTCTTACTCTTCGATCTCCCATTTTCGAAGCTAACACACCACTTGTCAAAGGGTTATACCCTAAAAGTGTAAACTTTTAAAAAAAAAAAAAAAAAAAAAAGAAGTTTAAATTTGAATATTGGGATGAAGCCTCATATACTGCTTATGTAGTTATGTAGACAGAAAAAAGCATTGGAGCTGATCATAAAAAGAATCGTGGTGTATTGAAGGTTTTTATAATTTGTCTAACAGTGTACCTTCATTCTCAGCAGTGAGGGTAATAGAAAAAGCACAGTAGCAAAATACCATCATTGAGACAGACGTAAAAACAAGAGAGAAACCACGAATATAACCACACTTTAAATTAGTTTATGGCAAAGAAATGTTCAAAAATGTTGTTCCCCAAGTCGGTAAATGCAAAAGACTGTAATGGAATGATTACAGAAAAAGTAGAAGAAAGAAAAAAATATTAAATAAAATTATGAAAATGATCAAAAGAAAACTGCTGTCTTATTATGATAAGCAGCAATGCATAAGTAAAACAAGTAAAATATATTTTGGAATGGCAATGAAATAAAATTTAGCAGCAAAGTTTTGTTTTAACAATTAAAGTGAAAAAAAGCAACTACATCGGTTGAGGTAATAGCTTGCAGGTGTGTTATACCTCAAAAGATACATAGTTGTAGAACATGGGGATTTCAAAAGCATAAGAGTTATAAAGAATAGAAGTTCTAAATCATTCCGAAAAAAAGTATGATCTTGCATCACTGGCCATTAACCAGGAGCACCGAGCTTGAGAAGGCCTCAACACAGCAAAATAGATGTAGAAATTTTTAAAAGCCTACTGGCGGTCTCGTTCGAGTTTATGACTTGAATAACTAATGACTTCTTTAGTTATAAGGGAAGTTTTAAGACCATGGACCCACAAAGCATTAAGCCAGCGCTGCGCACTTCCTGTCCCAAATTGGACTCTTATGCAGATTTTCGATAAAACTGTTAAATTATTAAGTGCCAGATGTTTAAATTTGTAATGCAAACATCAGCCAAAATAAATTAATTCCAACCAAAAAACTTACTTTTGAGTTGAAACCCAAATAAAAGGATTTCATTTTTTTTACAAAAATTCAATTAAATGCTATAAAAAAAAAATAAAAGAACCAAAAATTGGCAAAATGCTGTTGACGTTATCATCACTGTAATAATCATACAGCAGCATGATTATCAACAACTTCCACTACATGTCACGATGACAAAAAGACAAGCAAACAAACAAACCAACAAACAACCAAAACAGACAGACAGAAATGTAGACAAATAAACGGCAGCAAAAGTGGAAAATTAAATTCGCCAAACTTTAACTTGAGAGACGTACTTGAAGTTTAAAAAAAAAAACCCTCAGTAAGACACTAAAAACCGCTGTTACCAACACCACCCACCGCACCATCACCACCAGTCAGTACCAACTTTCTAGACTATCAAATACGACAAAATAAAAAGATGAGTAAAATAGAACAAGGAAAGTGGAAGAAGAAAAAAAAAAAAAAAAAACATAAAACAGAAAACCAACGGAAAAGCACAAAATTTTGGCCGGAAGCAGATTTTCCAGTTGTATGGGTGTAGTTGTCGTCTTCGTCGTTGTTGTCGTCATTGCTTACAAAGATGAAGAAGATGAGATGAGAATGTAATTGGCAAACGCGACATCAGAAGCCAAAAAGAAAAATAGGCAGCAGGGAGATAGAAGAAATATGGTTAGGTATCAAAAATGTGGGGGGGGGGGGGGTGTGTTGGAGAAACTAAGAATACGGAAATTGACAAAAATTGCAATATCGAATTAAAAGTATCGAGTACATTACCAGTATATAAGCGAAATTGCAAATTTTCAGAAATCATTGAAAAATTTGCTCCAAATTAAACTGAAGTTGAAATATATGGACAGAAGCAAAAATTAAAAAAATCGAAAAAAAAATAATTGAAAAAAAAAAAAATTCAAAAAAAAAACAAAAAAAAAAAAATTCAAAAAAAAAAAATTTATTCGAAAAAAAAAAACTGTTTGGGGATAGGGATATAAGGACCACCCAAAAGTTTTTCGCAACTTTTACATAAAATTTATATTGAGGACAGTATTTTTTTAAGTAAAATTTGAGGGTTTAGCTTCCTGCATTCTTCGCTTATCAACCCCCCGCCTCCGCACACTTAGCTCCGCTCGTGGACTCTGGCCCCCGGTTCGCAGGTTTTTATTTTGTCTGCCTATATTTGACAACTTAATTCTATCTTTCTTTTTTGTTAAAGAACAACTTAAAGTATGGAATGGAATTTTTAATAATCGTACAAAGATTTAGACCATTATTCATACAAGAAAGGCCCGCACTGTTTGCTCGAAAAAATGGAGAGTCAAAATGAAAAATATATCCTACAGCTTGACACACTGCACCTATCTGTTACCTAAGAAAATTAAATTTGTAAAAACAAATTGGAAAATATACGGGCAAATTTAGACAAATGGGCGTGACTCTCCCCATACAAGCAAAAAACACAAAAAAAAAAACTGAGTTTTGAGAATTCAAATAGAAATGTAATGAAACTTCGTGCAGAAATTCGTAGTAATAAAACAAACATTCAAAGAAAAAGTGAATGGAATAAGTGTAGGGGGCGTGGCACTTCTTATACAGAATATTAAAATATGATCTTGAAGTAGTAATGTAATGAAGCTAAGTACAGAGACAACAAAATAAGGCCTCGAACGTACGGAATTTGCAAAAGGGGCGTGAAACCTCCCATACAGAGTTATATCAAAGTAAGCTGCATCTCGTGAATAAAACTAGGTACAAAGACCTTAAACAATACAACAAAACTTTGAAAAAAAGTAGATGGAATACACTACACTCGGAATGAAGAAATGAAACTTCCCAGTATGCCAAACGGATCCGTTTCGAGTTCGAAACTGACTCGTTTCTTCGTATATTTTATCTGAAACAGATTCCGTTTTCAACTCGTTTTCGTATGAAATTCCTCTCGAAAGAAACTGAAGGATCGTCCGCTTTGTCGGATCCGTCTCGAACTCAGAACAAACTTTATATACGGATTCATTTTTAGTAAATAAAACCGTTCCGTTCTGGATTTCATTTCGAACTCGTTTTCGAATGAAATTCATTTCGAAAAAGCAGAAGGAACGTCCGTTTTATCGGTTCCGTCACGAACTAGGAACGGACTTCATATACGGATCCGTTCCGGATTCGTTTTTTGTAAATAAAACGGAACCGTTGCAGATTCGTTTTTTGTACGTAACACGGATCCGTTTCGGATTTGTTTTTTGTAAATAAAACGTAACGATTCTATATGAACTCGTTTCTTGTAAATAAAACGAGTTTATATCGTTTTTTTTTACAAAAAAAAAAGTGTCATTTCACCAAAAGCTTGAGGGGGTTGGGGGTTGAGAATTTTGAATTGAATCGATGTAATGTATAGTAATATCAGATCCTTGGTGGTGGGGGGTCTATGCCCCTTCCAGCCCTACTCAACTAACGACTCTGTCCGCAACGGATCCATATATGGGCCTCATACCGAATTCGCGACGGACCCGTCGAAGCATAAAAAAGCGAAATACGCACTGACGGATCCGTAACGGGTTCGAAACGGATCCGCATCCATTTTTGTGCACATTGTGTTGATACAAGGACTTAGAGTTATAAAACTTCGAACAAGAATAGGGCGGAAACTGTGAGGTGTGGTACAAACAATAAAAATAAAATAACTAAATAAGTTATATCCAAGAAAATCAAAATAAAAAGAACAAAATCTCGGTACAGAGTTTAAATGTGTAACGCCCACTTGATCAAACCCGCTCATATTTTGTCAAATGTGTTGCTAAGTTACTCTTCGCTAAGATTTCTTTCGATATACAGTTGCTTACATGCAAAACTGGTCATTAGAGTTCAGATGATATATGATACATTATATACATATACCGTTTTAAGCCAGCTTGCGTATCGCTTGTAAATCGCTTGAAAAATATTGTACTAGCATTTCAAAAGAAACCGCTTTTGAAGAGTTTTCAGCTAAGAAGCCAACCAAAATTACAGCCTACTTTTGCTGGCTTTTAATTTCACAAGATGTACTGTATGTAAGCAAAAAAAAAAAAAGGAAAGAGTAAATGTTACTTCAACAGAAATTGAAGAGTAAAACAAAGTAAAAGGAGGATAGATATCAAACTGCAACAAGGACATTTTGCTTGAAGCAGCAGCATCAACATCAACTAACTAAAGATAATTTTACTTCGACATCAGTAGAAGTAAGTGGTATGAGCAGCAGCCTATTATTTACAGCAATTGCTTGCCTGGGAATTTGTTGCTGCTGCTACTTTTACAATTGTGTGTCTATGTGTTTTTTTATGCTGCTTTTAAGGATCTACATAAATATTTCAAACGATTTAAAAGTTAAGTAAAGCAGCGCATATCGATGCAGAGATTTAATGTAGAAAGAAAAGAATTATTTGCCATAAAATAACATTAACGATTATTGGATGTGGAAGCTAAAAAATGTGAAATCCATTTAAAATCACAACAGCGAGAGCGTGTAAAAGAGTCATTTGAGTTAAATAAATTAAATGAACAGTAAAATTATTATAGCGCGGATATAGAAAAATGGTGTTTTATACTACATGACCTAAATATTTTTTAGTATTAAAAGGAAAATTTAAAAATATAAAATCGAAGCCATAAAAGCAAACATTTCAACGGTTTATGGTGGATGGTTTATAGAAAAAAAAAAATTTGTACGCATAACAAAATAATATATCGAACAAAAAGTAGGCGGGATTGATAAAGTGGGTATGGCACTTCCCATACAAGTTACAGTATAAATCTCGTGGGTTTGAAGTGAACATGTAAATGAATTGGACACAGGAACAAAGGAACAATAAAATAAAACGTCGAACATAAAGTGTTTGGCGTAAGTGAAGTGGGCGTGGCAAGTCCAATACAAGCTACATACTTTGTATCTTCAGAGCTAGATTTTAATGAGTTGTTTCATATCATGAATATCCAAGGGTCAAGAAACAACTGAAAATGTTTTAGTTTTAACATAAATTGTTATTTCCTAAGTAATATCAGCTGATGCTGGCTTATACAAAACCCACAAACATTCTTGTGTAGTCTTGAAATTAACCGACTTTTCCACTTGTCAATGTTGATCTTGTCGAGTATCTTGTACGCAAAAAAAAAACTACGCTTTTGTAGCTCTATATTTTGAAGGTAATAGTGCATAGATTCACTTTTCTACGAACCTCTGCGCAAGAGTAAACGTTTGGCAAAGGATTTTCAAACACTCAATGAGATCTGGTTAAAATTTTATAGAAATTTTTATATTGCAAATGTGCTGTAATATAGCCATGGAATTAATATTAAGTGTTATGCTCAATCAGCGTATTATGGGGAATAAACATGAAATTTTGTACAATGTTTTCTATTGGAACCAAGAGCTGTGAGGGTGACACAACAAAATTCCGAAAAAAATTGCTGTTTCTTACGAATTCTTTAATAGCGCTTAAGAACACAACGCAAAATGCACAGATTTTTGGCGCATTTTCCACATGATTTATTTAAATAAACGTCAAACATTTAAGACAACTTTTTCAATGTTTTTTCTATTATAAAGACCCCCCCAGGCAGAAGTTAACCCTATGCTGAAAAAGATGAAAAAAGCAACAACCAAATTTCCCTATTTTGTACACAAAAAAAAGTAAAGATTTTAACTTTTGCTTTAAGTCTTTGATATTCTTATTTTTGTTGCTGCTCTTAGATACACTAACAACAGGGACATCAGTAACAACAATAAGGCAAAAGTTATTAAGAATTTAATACCTGTGAATGACACATGAATAGCTTGTCATTTTTCTTGCAGCAGTAATTTTGCCACAGCATGACTTTTCTTCTTTTGAGTATATGGAGTGAGATTGCTGCTATTGCGCCTAAAAGAAGACTCCTCTAACTACGTATAACAAAAGCTTATGTTGCAAAATTTCTACACAACTCAACGTACTATATTATATTGTATATACGAGTAGTATCTTTGTGACAATTTATTGTACTCGGCAGTTGTTGTTGTATTTATTTATCTATGCTTTTGTTTGATTTTGCATGCAATTTATTATATACAAAAAAGCAAAAAAAAAAAATGTTAAATAAAAGTAGTCTTATGAGAGCAAAAAATATAGTATGATGAAAGCTTTTAGAAAAAAGAGAAGCTCAAGGGATAAAATTGCAGCATCTGGAATGGGAAGGTAGATGTGAAATGGGCAGCATACAAAAGAAACAAAGCAGCAACAGAAGAGATCAGCAAAATTTTGGGTCGTTCGTAATTTTCTTTTGCTTTTTTGGTTTGATTTCAGTTTTGATATATGATGACGACAACGAGTTATTAACGATGATGGATAAGGATACAGCTAGGATATGATATGAAAAAAGAAGAACACAAGTCTAAGGAATACGAACTGGTGATGCTTTTATTGGACGCAATAAATAATAAAAGAAAATCAATGTTATGAGATTTTTCTACTTTTTTTTTTTTTGGAAATAATCAGAACTATTTTGGTTAAGGCAGTGCTGTGAACATGACAGTGAAAATACATTGTTGACTTATAATTTAGTACATAGAAAAATTTTCTGTTCTGTACGCTTAAACAATTGGATATTTAATCTTTTGTATTTCGAAACCAAAAAATGGGTGGAGACATAAACATAAGGACACTGCTCGTTTTGGCAAAAAGAAACTGACGCAGTTTAATAAATGCGTCAAGTTCCATGCGTTGAAAGCTCACAGCAACAATTCTATAAATATTTAATAAATACAAAGTTTCAGAATAACAAAAACAAAAAAAAAATCTTAAAACAAAATATTCGTTTAAAAATTCATTTCATTTTTGTTATCCTTTTTATTTTTTTTTGTTGACTGCTCTCTGGGTTTATTTTTCCTTAGATTGTTTTATTATTTAACTGTGTATGCGTTAGTAAAGTTCATTTTCGTTCAACTGTATTTCATGTGCGATTATTTATTTATAAATTGTTTCGTGTTGTTTATGTAGGTGGTACCTATATGTCATTTTGTCTTTATGGACAGTGAAACTTATGGGGAAAAACTTTACGATTTATTTGATGTGCGGAAACGCCAAGATATATATTTAAAACTCACTTAAAAATATAAGAAAAATGTTACTAAAATGGTTATATTTTTAAATTTGCATACACTGCAAAAAATTAAGTAACATTTTAGAACGTAGACCAATTTAATCCAAAGTTTTATACAAAATCAGGCTGATTATACGAAGGTGTCTACATGTTCTCTGAAGTGCTTTATTTATTAAACTAAAGAATGTTTTTTACTATGACAGGGCGAACAGTGAGACAGTGTGAACGGTGCAAAAAGTGAGACAGTGCAAAAATTGTGACAGTGCAAACAATGAAATAATGCGAACAACAAGACAGTGTGAACAGTAAGAAAGGGCAAACAATGAGGCAGTGTAAACAATGATATAGTGGGAATAGTGTGACAGTGCGAACAGTGAGACAGTGCGAATAGTGAGACAGTACGAACAGTGAGACAGTGCGAACAATGAGGCAGTGTGAACAATGGGATAGTGTGACAGTGCGAACAGTGAGACAGTGCGAATAGCGAGACAGTGCGAACAGTGAGACAGTGCGAATAGCGAGACAGTGCGAATAGTGAGACAGTGCGAATAGTGAGACAGTGCGAACAGTGAGAAAGTGCGAACAATGAGTCAGTGTGAACAATGGGATAGTGTGACAATGCGAACAGTGAGACAGTGCGAATAGCGAGACAGTGCGAAAAGTGAGACAGTGCGAACAGTGAGACAGTGCGAACAGTGAGACAGTGCGAATAGCGAGACAGTGCGAACAGTGAGACAGTGCGAACAGTAAGAAAGTGCTAAAAGTTTTACACTATCGCACTGTTATAGTGTGAAACAGTGAAATTGGTGAACATAGCGCAAAGTGCGAACAGTGAGACAGTGCAATGCGAACAGTGAGACACTGCAAAAAATAAGATCTAGCGGATAGTGAGACAGTGCGAAAACTGAGACTGTGTGAAAAGTGTCAAAAGTACGAGAAGTGTAAACAGTAAAAGGAGTACTACCAGTGAGACAGTGCAAACAGTCAGATAGCTTAAATAATGAGACAGTGCAAACAGTGAGACATCTCAATTATTTATTCGAAATTGATGCTGTTAATATTTGTTTCTGTTGTACTCGAATTTCTGTTGCGCATCTGTTCTTGGGGAGTTCACTTGAAAAAAAAGGTTCTAAGGTTGTTCTTTTCCTTTCTAATAATAATTTTCGGCATTACAGTTTTGACGAGTTTTTATTTCTTTATCGTAACCTCAACTTAATAACATAAAAAAAACAAATTATTCATTTTATAACTTTATTTCATGACACACACAAAGTTGAAGTGGTATATTTTTCTAAATATAGCAGTGTTGTCTCACTATTCGCATCACTGGCGAACAGTGAGACAGTTGGACTTTTTCTATGATATGAATATATGAGCAAATGAATAAATAGGCAAAGTATGGCTTCAAATAGCTAAAGTTTAATTAGCTAAAATTTAATTATTCATATTATAACCTTGTTTCATGATACACACGAACTTGAAGTGGTATATTTTTCTAAATATAGCTGTATTGTCTCACTATTCGCATCGCTGGCGAACAGTGAGACAGTTGGACTTTTTCTATGATATAAATATATGAGCAAATGAATAAATAGGCAAAGTATGGCTTCAAACATTGCCAAAAGAAAAAAATATACATATATTGTGCAAGGGTTCAGATTTTAATGGAATATATTTTCTTTAAATTTTCGCAACTAAAACTTCATTAAACTAATAAGAGGATTTTACACTTCTATACATGTTCATTAATATTTTAAAATACGCACTTGCTAAGTTTTGGGTATTTGAAATAACTTTACTAACGATATAAAACCGCAAAAATTTCCGGACGAGCATAAAGCACGTTTCCCCAACAACATTTGCGATTACTTGACCAAAGGAGTAAACCCATCCTGTAAGCTACTAACAGCAGGTAACTATGAATTTACAAATTCTTCCAAATGAACTTGGCAGCACAAACCGCAAATCAAATTTCCGTTCTGCACTCGCGCTCCCATTATTTTCTATACCAACCAACTCCAACCACCCATTTGCCTTATACCACCCTATAAAAAGCAAAGATTATGATTTCAATTAATGACTTCAAAATACACATGTGATATGCTTTACATTTAGTACGAGTACCTTCTTAAATTGTTTTGTTTTTGTTATTGTTGCCAACCGAGCATCCAACGTTACCATAAATGCTCTGCCTTTAGGTTACCGATTTGAAAATTTTTGAAAATCTAAATAATCATTAGTTGCAATAATGTGAGCGAAGAAGAAAAGGGAAGAGAAGAACACCCTACACATATTACATTCATGTGCTTAGTTGCCAGTTTTTGCTGCATGTAACCGGAAATGCGGTTACATAATACCTACTACATCCAGTTTGTTTTGTCAGTGTTGTGTAATTTTGCAGTGGGCTCAATGCGTGCCCTTGAGAGCTTACCTTTTTTTAATACAGAGAATTTTTTTGGAGTGTCTGAAGTTCCGATAAGAAAAGCTGTCAAATGTACTGTCATTTCGCGCACTTCGAGGGTCGAAGTCTATAAATATCTAAAGCAATATTATTGAACAACATCACAATGATTCAAATGTGATTGACTCAAAACAAATTCAAGTGTAAATTGCAGAAAGGAGTCATTGACTTGATTCGATGACTTTTGCAAATTCAAAGAAACAAGCAGGAGCCTATTGAGTCTATTGAACTATGGCATTGACACATCTGAACTCATAATTGAACATTCTGAATAACGAACAAAAATCGCTGTTGACTTGATTCAGTATACAGAAATTTTATTCAGTAAAAATAGCCACAACAATTTTGCATTTACTGTATAATAAACAATTATGGCATAGACATATTTGATCTGACGTCTGAACTTTTCAAATTTCTAATACATTTTGAACTACAAATTAATATTTTAGATTTAAAAAACAAACTAGTAGGGTATTGAATTAACCGAAAATAACATTAGAGTTCAAATGCGATTCGATATTCATTAAATAAAAGAATCAGAAGTTACAACAATAAAGGGAACAAACTCTTCTTTTTTAAATGGAATAATATGTATGTTGCTTTGGGAAAAATATTTCTTATACAATCACACCTATCATTTTGAATTCGCAACAGCATCCTTGCATGGAAACATTTATAATAATGCAATTTCTCTGCAACAATTCATTTAGATCCTTCACTTTATTAAAAGACCACAACAACGTAGTTGAACTCTGTTTGTCTAACCTTGTGCAATACAAATACAGTGATAACATCATACACATATCCTGCCAACATTTGTAAGTTTTTAAACAAGTTTTCCTTTTACGGTACGATTGCACAGTGTGCTCAAGTACTGCTAAAAGTTGAAACACTCAGCAAGTTTTTCGGGTAGGTTTATACAATTTTATTTTATGAATATAATACTTTATTATTCTTCTATAATTGGAGAAATTTTTTATCGAATTATGTAGATAAAACTCAAAAACAAAATCCTTTAAGAGGTATGCCACAATACCCGCTCTTTATGTGAATATAACATTTTTAGTGTTTTAACAATGACACATTACTTGTCAATTATTTTAACAATACAATTTGAGGTTAGAAACTATTACTTATTATTTTTCATACAATTTAACCTGTCAAAATGGTATGCCACAATACCAGAACTTAAGATATTGTATGTACAGTATCCGCATAAAATTCTAAATGTGTTCCACATTACACGCTAATTTCTAAAATATGTGTTCCCGTCTGTCATGACATATAAGGCAAAATCAAAATTAGTCAGGTGGTCCACATTACCCGCCAATTTTTAGTATACATTTTTTTCCGAATTTTTTGCGTCAGAAAAGGATTTCTAAGTAATGGGCGAGATTTATTTCATGAGGTTAAAATATTTGATTTTTAAAATACAACAAAAATCAGCTAAAAATACTATGCCATAATACCCGACTTTTGTCTTAATGAATCTGAGTGCACGTAATACTATAAGTTTTGAAAGCGAATTTTTTACTATATCATGTAAAGTCTTTCAACATTCATTTCAAGGTATGAGATATGAGAAAATTTCTGGCTGCATTTCAACCACTTCATTATCGTCATCATCATCATAGGCAGCACAATCATTGCATATTCATGAAAAACGCTTCTTTTTGTGTCTCCTTCCCGTGAGTTTTCCTCCCACAGTTATGGTTGTTGGCTCTCTTGTGCTTCCTTTTTCGATAACCAGCCCACACACACATATGTACACACTCATGTCCTTTTTGTCCGTTAGTATCCTAGCGCTGCTGCTGCTCTTCCATGTGGCATAAACCAATCATCATGCCGGAAATTTTAAAATCGTTCGTTCTTTTTTTTTTTTTCATTATATTTTTTACAGGCAGGCAGCAACGATGGCGCCAGCAGCAACAATACTGGACATTGGACCAACCGCTTGAACATACAACAAAAATATACTTTTCACTTTAGCGGTTTGTCGTGCAGGAAGAGTCGGGGGGAAACAACTGTAAGTGGAAGTGAAAAGTACATTGTGCAGGAAAAGGTCACTTTTTGCGGTTTGAATTCTGCAGCTTTTCGTTGTTAAAATTTTTGCGCACAACAGTTGAAGGTCAGCGCCAGCCATCGTGAGGATGTTGCCAACATTGGTCATTTATTGTTTTCCATCCAATATACATACAAGTACATTGGTGATCCTACTACTCTCATTGACCAAGTTTTCAGTTGTTCAATTGCAGCAGCAGCAGCAGTAGCAATATAACCACACATTGTTGTTTTGGTTATTATGATCGTTCACAGTCTATCGAGAGTTGATGATTTCCGAAAGCATTCCATTATTCACAACTTCCGGAAACTTCATTGTGGTCATTTTATAAGCGGAAGTCAATGTCTGCAACAGTGCAGGCGGTGTAGGCATTGCTTTAATGTTTTTCGAAAGAGAGCGAGGGTGGGTGCATTGGGCTTAATTTGAAATTATTTTGCATTTTTTACAATACGTTCTGACGAAAACTTAAGAAGCTTGTTACTGATTGGGGCTAAATAATGTTAAAGCGCAATTAGCTTTTCTACAATCCGATATTCATTGCAATTAAACAAAGCCACCACTAAAACAAACTGTTAATTGTATAGCTTAAAATCGCTTCTAAAGATTTCCCTGGTTAGGTCATATGTTCGGTAAATGAGAAAGTTATCATTTAACTACGATGATTTTCTTGGAAAAATATAAAAAATTTACTCATTTCAATTTAAGTTTGTAAACATATTTGCTTTGGCTTGAGAATTACTTTGAGCAATAAATAAAGCTGTTATTTTTAACAAACTGAAAAGTGTGCTTCATTAATCATTTTTAAAAATAGCTTTTATTAAAAACCATAGAAACCAAAGGGTTAACGACAAATAGTTATGTTTTTACAGTATGAAGCATTTTTCCGACTTTTTATCTTTTCTGCTTGGTTGTAACAGTTGCTTGAGTAAATATTTGTAACATAAGTGTGGGAAATTGAGCAACCCTGATAATTCCCAGTAGAACACGATTGCGAGCAAAAACGTGAAAATTTAAAAGAAATCGAAATGCAAGGGTTTGGTTTGACTTGATCCTGATTAAATTTCGATTTTGGCTCTAAATCATTGTAAGGCCTTCTGCCTCCCTCGGGTAACTGCGGCAGAAATCAAGCAGAGACTGCGTGTATGTAAACACATCGCGTACGCTGCGAAATACGATTCGGCATGACTCGATTACATTCGGCGCACACTTTGACAAGAGCGTGAAGTTAAATTCGGAATTTAACTAGCAAAGACACAAACCATCTGACTTAACAGAGCTCTAACAGAGAAATGTTAACTTAACGACGAAGGAGATTCAGATAGGGTCAATTTAAAATTGTCCAATCTTGACAAATTATCCAGTGTGCACATATAACTATATGTGAACTCAATAGAAAATAAAACTATGTTTCCAACGATACATAATTTTGGTACAGTATTGTCTTTTAGCATACAATTTGATTATGTGAAACTTCTAATTATTATTGTGAAAACCTAATATGTTCATCGGGTCACTGACCATTATTTTTTGACTGTGCTCCAACCGCACTAAGTGGGTTCTAAAGAACACGGAACTACGTTTAAGACGACATATCACTTTAGTGCCGCTTCTGAATTTGGTCATCGGGCCACTAACCATTATTTTTCGACTGTGCGGTTGGAGCACGGGACAAAAACTTCCATTTTCGTGGAAATGCTCATATCTTTATGGTTATTCTTCTACAAACATAGAGAAAAATGTTGGCTTTTTCAGGGACACAAACTTAAATTGAGCAACAGTTTTTAATTACAAAAATTAAATTAAACTTGAAAGATGTAAAATACAGCGAATATGTGGCCGCAGCAGCCACTCATAATTCAGCTTTGGCATAAAGAACTCAAGCGGACAAACAGATATGTAAGTTTACCTGGAGCCATTAATACCAAAGGCAAAATTATTAGCATATAAAAAGAAACAGGGTGTATGTAAATATGAAAAAAAAAACAAGTAAATTATTGAAGGGTTGTAAGTTTCAAAACGAAGGGAATATGTTTACATTACAGTTTTCAAGTTAAAGCAGACTTGTTGCATTCGGCAATATTTTCTACATACGAGCAAAAGAGTATTTGAACATATTTGCATGTTTATCTATTGTGCATCCTTGTGCGCTTTTAAACACATCAGCGTCGTCGTATGTTGCATGTGAAAAAATGTTGCTTCAACTAATTTTTGCACAAAATTCGCATGTTTGGCATAAGTAAACATTCGATGCACTACATATATGGAATATACGAGTATGCGTGTAGTGAAAGATATTTATTTTCGCTTGCAATTTTCCCAATGCATGTCTGCGTTTGTGCGTATGCTAACATGCATGTGTTTGAGTGTATTTAAGCTGCTTCCGGCAATTTCCGGTTCAAGACTCACAAGTGTTGAAGTATAGATGCAATATAACAAAATAACGATGTCTGTCGGTATAACGGTGTGCATAAATATATAAAGTCGCTGTTGCGAAAACACGCAAGGTCAGTAGGAAAATTTATCGTAAGTGACAAAAATGTAAGAAGTTTCAAACAAAACTTTTATCGAAACTGAATTGATATTTATTACGCCCAACAAATGATTTGGTAATTATAAACATGTATAAATTTGAGACAAATAAATATTTGTTTCAACCAAAATATGATTTGGTAAATGTTAACACATATTTTAATGTTGGAAAAACAATATTTAAATATGCAACATTTTAGTTTCTGCCAAAAATTTATACAACTTTAACATTGTACCTTCGTTGGTAATGGCAATGTTACCTTTGTTGAATTATCCTGTTGGGCATATTGACACGCAAACAACTTCAGCATAGTACGATATTTCATCATCTAAATATTGCGCCGACAAAAGTTTACGCAGCAATGTTTTGCATGGGTTAAATATGAAAACTCTGTTTGTTCAGTAGACAGCTTTCAGCAAAAAGATATGAGGCGAAAATATGAAAACGTTAAGCGGCAAAGGGCAACATTTTTGCAATAAAAGCTTCACCAAGTATTTAAATGCTAGAGGCTAAAAGTTATGTTTTTGTCTTAGTGTGAGCGCGCATTATAAAGTTTGAAACAAAAGTTTTAAGAAATATTCTCCAAAAATGAAACATAATTTAAAATTGTTTTGTTTTTGTTCTTATCTACAAATGGATATTTTGAATTTTGGCGCGGAGAAATTTAAGGACTGTAGAAAATATGTTTTTTTATTTTATAAGCTTAAGCGGGACAAAATATTTAACATAACAGAGAAGGCAAAATGTTGAGTGAAGTGGTCAATTTAGTATTGCTAAAATATCAATATCGTTGGAAATTATTCCAAAAAATAATTCACAAAGATTTTTATCGAAAAAGAACTAAACGGCAATTGAAAATCGTATAATATTAAAAAGTCACATAAAACTAAAAAGTTGCATAAAACTTAAAAATTACACAAAACCTTAAAGTGCCATGATATTAAAAGTAGCACAGTGACTAAAAACGCATAGGAGTAAAAAGTTTCGCAAGGTTAAAAAGTTGCATAAGTAGAAAAATTCATTCAAGATTGTAGTCGGAGACTCAAGTTACTAAAAGTTGCAAGAAATTATGAAGTCAGATAAGATTTATACAAGTTTTTGGAAGATCGTAAAAGACTAAAAAATAGCATAGTGACTATGAAGTCGCAAAGTGATTAAAAAGACGCATAATGACTAAAAAGCCGTAGGACTGAAAGAACTTAATAATATAAATTGTCCCATGAGACTAAAAAGTTACATACCACTAAAAAGTATTATAAAACTAAAAAAATAAATGAGACTCTATTGCAAAAATTCTAAAAAATGCTACAAAAGAACAAAACAAAATTTTTATTAGGATTAAATCGCACAAAACCAACAAGTTACTTAAAAATAAAAGTCGCAAAAAGTTAAAAAGCCGCAAAAGGTTAAGAAGCCATATAACGCTTAAGAGTTCCTTAAGACTAAGTAACCAAAATCGACTTAAAAGTCGCAAGCAACTAAAAATTTGCATGGGACTAAAAAGTCATATAGTTATTAGAAAGTCGCATAAGACCAATAAGATCTAGTGCATGAATAAGACTAAGTAGTCAAAAACGACTTAAAAGTTGCAAGCAACTAAAAATTCGCATGGGACTAAAAAGTCATATAGTTATTAAAAAGTCGCATAAGACCAAGAAGATCTAGTGACTGAAGTCACATTATGACTAAAAAAAACATAATAAGTAGGCTAAAAGTCACATGAGACAAAAAAGTTGCATAAAACTAAAAAGTAACATATGTTTGTATAACTAAAATATTGCATAAGACTAAAAGTCCAATAAGACTTAAAAGTTGCAAGATGCTAAAACAAAACGCATAGCACCAAAAATTAAAGCATTCGTAAGTCGCATGCAACCAGATAATTGCATAAGAACAAAAATTCACATCAGCTTCAGAAGATGCTTAAGACTGAGGAATTGAAAGTAAAAAATTCAAATAAGGTCTAAAAGTTTTATAAATTTGCATATGATCAAAAAGTCGAATACGATTAAAAAGTAGCATATGATTCAAAAGTCACATGCGATAAAAAAGTCACATGCAATTAAAAAGTTGCACCCGATTTAAAAGTCACATGCTATCAAAAAATCGCATGCTATCAAAAAGTCACATGCGATCAAAAAGTCACATGCGATCAAAAAGTCACATGCGATCAAAAAGTCACATGCGATCAAAAAGTCGCATGCGATAAAAAAAGTCTCATGCGATAAAAAAATCGAAATGTGAAACAGTAGTTGCTAAAGAAAAGAAAAAAAAATTTTCTTTGAAAATTCTTAAATCAAAAACTGCTGTTTCTTTATCACTACCAAAGTGTGCCAAATTAGACAACCTTTTTTAAATTTGGTAATTTAATACTTGTCTACCTTTGTCATATCTTATCTGCTCTCCACTAATAATTGAGATATTCAGTTGTCCGAAAATTGAGAGAAGACAAAAGACAAGTGTACGATTTTATGCGACCAATCGCAAGTTTTGAGTTTTTAAGAAAACTCAAAAAAAATTACAGGAAGACATTTAAGTGTAAAAAAAAATTAAGAAAAAAAAAAATTACTAAAACTTCAAAGCTGCTGCTTTGACAAATGCGACTTTCAAACCTTTATACAACCCTTATGCAACAAACTAATTTGTTAGCATTTAATACCTACAAGTGCAACAACAAATACCAAAGGCATAAAAATGATTAATGATAAAAGTATAAGCGACAGCTTTAAAACTGTCAAAAAATTAGCAGCTAAAAAAACACATAATTGCCACGCCCCAAAAAGTAACACAAAAGATTCTTTTCGAAATTTTTTACAAATTTGTTGCTTTCCTTAAAAGATGGTAACTTAAGAACTTTCAAAGTAAGGAGGCGGAGGGAACACATCAACATCAACAAAAAACGAAAAAGACACGAAAATGAGATAAAAAGCATTCCAGCAGCATCAGACGAAGGATTAAATGAAAGAGACAATGAAAAATTATAAAATGTCATAACTTGAAGCAAGTAAATATTTAAATGTCAGATTTGGCATTTTCGTGCTGGTAGTGAAATGGTTGTTGCTGTTGTTGTTGCATAATTGTGTCAGAATTTTATCTAAGCAACAGCAACCGAAAGTTTTCAAAGCATATTTTCATCAAGGCTATAAGTAGCATGGAAATGAAATCCATGGTAAGAGCAGTTTAGTAGCTTTACGCTTAAGCTTGCATATTGCTTCTTTTTGAAATGCATTTTTTTTTTTTTAATAAAAATCAATTGTGCAACTAAATATGACAGTTTTAAAATTATAATTTTTTAGCGGCCATTAATTAAAATGGAAGCTTTTTTAAAGCAACTGAGGGAAAGCAAAATTACAATAATAAATGAATTGTAAATTTCATCGGAACCAAAATATCGCCAATTATGAATGATACCCAGTCCAACCAGCAGAGATTTTTGCTTTGCGAAAGGTGAAACAAACTCGATTTTTACACATGTTATTAGGATTTTTGGGCTAATGAAAGGTCTACATTTTTTCCATTTCGATTCGAAGGATTGGATTTCTCAATATAATTCCTTAACTGATGATTCCATGAAAAGTTTTTCATACTTGAAGATGACCATAATACTTAATCTTTTAAGTGTAGCGATAATGCCACTCAGCTAAAATTGAATAAAATTTGCATCAAACTAAACGGAATAAATATGTCGTTTGAAAGACGTGTCTGAAGTCTTTTTATAAAAAAAATGGAGAAAACATAAAAATTGTGCCATAAGCTCTTAAAAATATCATACGAAGTCTCTGTACAGAAAAATATATTTTTTAAAATATTTACAATAGCAACATTTAATGTACATATAATAGTATTTCCCATACATATGTATGAGCAAATATTATGTCAATCCGTCATGCTAAATGTTACGTTTGTTTCTTGCATTTCTCGCAAAAGCAACGTGGTGTGGTTCGTTTCTATCCAGCGACCGCCATTTGACATTTACAAATGACACAAAATTTCCACCTCCAAAACTGAGGGCGAACAAATGAACGTCTTTTCATGTCCGCTTTAAAGGATGATGCCTTATACTTTGTCGTGTACGCAAGAAGAGAAGGACAACGACAACGGAAATCCTTTTAAAACTTTACAGTAAAGTTAATTTATTTCAGGATATGCGCAAAGGAAATGAAATTTGTTAAACAACGTGCGAATGCTATGAAGAAATGTATTTGTTTTTTTCGTTTTATAAAATAATGCAACTAGACAAAACCAAACATTTGATAAGGATATTAAATAAGATTTCGTATAAAGAAAATGTTGTATAGAAAAAGTTAAATGTCCTGGATCGGGTAGGCGGCAAGGAGATGCGTGAATATTTTTTTTTCTCTGATGCTGTTAATTAAAATAAAGTTGCGTTGGTGGTTTGGAAAAAGGCAAATTGTTGTTTATTTACTTAAATGTACAGTGGGTTACGGTAGATCGTGACGGTGGCTCATGAACTCTCAATTCTTTATAACCAACAGCTTGACAGCTTGAAGCAGCAGTTTTCTACGCTACAGCAGCAGCAAATGGATTTCTGCAATTAAATCCTTGAATTTATTAGCTAAGCAGCGTCAAGAGCTGCGGGTTTTTAGGTTTGCAGGCTAAGAGCGCTAGGTTTATGCCAAAACGTTTGACTATTTGAGGGCAGTTAAAAGTGGGCTGTGGGTGGTGCTAATAAACTGCGCAAATTGTATTATGTTGGTGGCAGCTAGAGAGCAGCTTTTTCATTCAATTAACTAAATTGATTTTTAATAGATTTGTAATGCGTTTGGTAGAAATAAATCGACTAAAAGATAAGGGTTAGAATTTTTTGATTAAAAATAGGATACATTTTGGTGGTCACTGTTTTTGTCAACAGCGCTAATGGAACCATCAGCTCAATTTGACAGCACTATAATGATGTTTAAGGACAAGTTTTCAGAAGATTAAACTGAGTTTACTCAAACGTAATTTGACTTTAGAGAGTTTTGTTTGAGTAAATAACTGAAACGACGTTTAAAGTCTTCAATTGTCAACAAAAAAAAAAAAAAAAAAAATAAAAAAAAAAAAAAAAAAAAAACTGATCAGGCTAATTACTAGGGCGTTCAAGATGCTGCTGGCATCTTCCAGAGTCCCCCCTTTCGGTTTGATAAACAATATTCCAACGATTTTCTAACATTGCGATGCTCTTTGAATAGTAAGATTTCTCAAGTTCTTCGAAATACGCTTCAGTTTCTTATTCGACCTGTTCATTCGCCACAAATCTCCTTCCCGGGAGCTACATTTTTGAATTTGGGAACAGACAATAGTCGCTGGGGGCCAAACCTGGAGAATATGAGGGATGAGGAAGCAGTTCGAGGCGTAGTTCGTGAAATTTGGCCTTTCGATCTATATGTGAGCTGGAGCATTGTCTTGCAAGAGGAAGATTTTTTTTTCTTCGATAAATTGGGCCGTTTCTTTGCAATTTCGTTTTTTAATCGGTCTAATAATTTACAGTAATAGTCGCTGTTGATTATTTTTCTTTTTCTCAAATAGTCGATGAACAAAATGCCACTTAAATCGCAAAAGACAGACGTTTGTTGAGTCTTCGTACAGTTCCACTGGGACCTACCCACTATTTTGATGATTCTTTCGATTTTGGTGTATAGTGGTGGATTCATGTTTCATCCATGGTCACTATTTTACGCAAAAAATTAGTTGGATTTTGTTTAAACATGTCCAAACATTGTTGGGAAATGTTTTTGATTGATTGTTAACGAACGCGGCGGCACCCATCTTGCATTCAGCTTTCTCATACCCAAATGTTCATGTAAAATTGAAACCACTGACCCACTTGATATGCCCTACGGCTGTATTTCTTTCACGCACTTTCACTTTCGAATTGTGCAATACGAAATCGTGGATTATTCCAGTACATTCTGGAGTGGTCACAGTTTTTGGTGCTTCCCCGTCGTGTTCATCTTTTGTGCTGATTCGACCTCTTTTGAACTCTGCAATACAATATTTTACGGTTGAATACTACGGAGCAGATTTACCATAATATTTATCGAGCTTTTCTTTTGTTTCTTTTTGCTTCATGGCACGAAATTCTTCTTTATTCATTTTTAAAACAATACCAAAAGTTGTTTAATTTAGAACACTGTAACGTCACTATTCATTGACAGATCAATCTGACATTTGTGGTGTGTTCATGTTAAGATTGCCACCCGTCAAAAATGTCATGCATTTGAAGAGTGGTGGTGCCGTCACTTGGAGGCCGGCAGCATCTTGAAGACCCGAGTACATTCCTTTTTTTGAATGCCCAACCCAATTAGAGCAATTTAGCATATTTTTTTGGTTTACTTTGATGAAAGACTGAGGCAGACGGTACTGCTGAAGGCAATTCAATCCAATCTTTTGAATTCCACTGTTATGAAAGTGGGAATGGGGTTGAACTGCTTTACCACTACTGTGATAATATTTCATAAAACTTACGCTGAAATAACGAAGAAGGCATTAAATATTTTGGCATTTTTTAAGCGAGCTTGTTAGATCAAAGATTTGATAACATTAGTTAAAATATGTTGATGGAAATAAGTTTTTTTTTATCGTTTAAAAATCAAAATTTCAAAAGGTTTTTAACTAAAAAAAAAATAATTTGAAATTCCATCCATAAAACTTTTCCTTTGAAGTGCGTTCTTTTGTCTTGCAAAATTTAATAATAAGCAGTGGTTATCTTTTAACATATTTCTTATGAAATCCACTATCCAGCCTACCCTCATTTGCAAACCACTGAACTTCAAATGAGATTATCTGCTAATTGCTACGACTTTACCTTTTGTCTAACCTTGGAAGTTGTAAATTCTTGAATTTTTTTGGTGAAAACTTTCAGACAAAAATAGCCCGCATCAAAATGCGTGCGTTTTAATTTTGAACAGCTTTTCCTTTGTTACAGCTACATAATTTACTTCCTTATTACTTTATGTATTTTTTTGCTTTTAAGTTCAGGACACTCCCATCCGCAGCATAATGTTTTTTTCTTTCCTTTACATTATTAGATTTCGGATATGAAAGCTCTAAACTTTTAACAAAATAATGCGCTGTTCTGCTCTAAAACAAAATAGAAAGTTCTAGAAAATACCTATGCCTATACGTAATAAAAGGAAATGTTAAAATTTTCACATAATTTCCACTTCCGTTTAAGTGGTACTTTTAAAATGTTCCATCACTAACAACCCCCAACCTTACCCACATTAATTTCTAGTATTTTTCTGTCTGCCCGTTGACTATCATAGCGCGCTTGTGGCTTGCGACCGCACCTCTGTAATTCATTACAGTTTTTTAAATTAAATAGCAACAGAGATACACAGCCCCCCCCCCTACCCGCCCCAAACTCAGCGCCAAAAGAAAATAAGACCAAAGCTCATGGCGTTGTACTTTTAAATGCGCCACATGCTCTCGCACTACTCGCCATCGCTTGACGATGAGTAAAAGTTTTCTTTTATAATGAAATTAAATGAAAATGAAACCGTGCATTTAATAGACTTTGCGGCAGGCATGGACATGTAAAATGATTGTGGCGTAGTATGTAAATTCCTTAAGGATGTGGCCAGCGGTTATTTTTCCTGTTGTTGAACTGTTTTTTTTTTTTTTTTTCAAGTCTGTATTACAATGTTGTTGGATAGTTTTTTCCCCCAAAATAAATTTTTGTGTAAAAATTTCAGCCTTGAAAGTGATGATGGGAACACACAGCATTTCTGTGGTCATTGTTGTTTATAAGGATGATCCACCAATTAAGACATGCTTATTGATGCTAAAAGACTGCAGGATCATAAAAGTACATTTCATTATCTCACACTCAAAGGAGAGAAATAGATTCTTAATGTTTGACATGCTGCTGTGCACTTTTCAACACCTGAATGTATTCTAATTCTATCACGTGTTCCAGATTTTTCGATACCAAACGATCACTGGTCTATGTCCAGTATAGTTCACGTTCAATCTAGCGAAGTGGGAATGGTTTTAGGGCTGAAAGTCAGTAGTATTCGGATTATTACTTGAAAACCAGATTGCTCTGAACATCTCCCAAGGTTTTCTTGAATTTCCTTAAGAAGAAATGCTAACAATGCCTTTCTTAACTGAGTTTACCGAATTCACATATTCACGCTCGAAAACATCTTGATAGCTCAAAAGTCTATTCATTACCCTCGTTCATGTGCAGTGATGCCCACTACCACAAGCAAATGCGCTCTCACGATATGCATGGGTTGATGATTCTTTATGCGTGCACGCTTTTAAACGCTCTTTAAGCGTCTACTCCTTCTCATTTTTAAGCTATTCGAGTGACTGGTAGTTCTCTGGGCACCACTGTTCATGAGTCGTGGAATTCAAATGAGAGTTATGTCAAACTGACTCTTCCCTTCTCGATTCTTTTCTTCTCCTTTATTTTCTTCTTTTCTTTTCGTTTCTTTTGATTTATTCTCTTCCTTTCTCTTCCCTTACCTTCTTTTCTCTTCCCATATCTTCTTTTCTGTTCCCTTCTCTTCTTTTCTGTTCCCTTCTCTTCATTTTCTTCCATTCTCTTCTTTTCTCTTCCCTTATCTTCTTTTCTGTTCCATTTTCTTCTTTTCTGTTCCCTTTTCTTCTTTTCTCTTCTTTTCTCTTCCCTTCTCTTCCTTTCTTTACCCTTCCCTTCTCTTTTCTTCTTCTGTTTTCTTCTATTCTCTTCCCTTATCTTCTCTTATGTTCCCTTGTCTTCTGTTCCCTTCTCTTCTTTCCTCTTCCCTTCTCTTCTTCTTTTTTCTTCCATTCTCTTCCCTTATCTTCTCTTCTAATCCCTTCTCTTCTAATCCCTTCTCTTCCATTCTCTTCTTTTCTCTTCCTTTCCTTTCTCTTCTTTTCCCTTCCCTTCTATTCTCTTCTTTTTTTTCTTCCATTCTTTTCCCTTCTCTTCTTTTCTCTTCCCTTATCTTTTTTTCTATTCCCTTCTCTTCTTTTCTCTCCCTTTCTCTGAATTGATCTGCAGGGTTTGCGAATGGTAAAAACTCTTGATAGAAAAAAACTGGCTGAATCGAGTAACAGCAGAGTGGAATGCCATCAGGTCTTTCGAATAAGCCTCTATGCCAAAAATGCATGGAATCATTGAAATGAAATGTGGTTGCAAAAACTCACAGGAGTTTTCGTGTAACAGAGATTAAGAAAAGTTCAGATGACGGAATATTGCAGATAAGGATGTTTGTTCAAATTGATTCGTCAACCAACAGTTAGCATTTTCATTGCAGCCGCCCTTGGTCCCGCGACGTTGCCATAGGCAGATTCTTGGACTGTCGCCAACATTATGTGATTGCAACCTTTTCTCCCGCGAAATTTGTGAACTATAAATGTAAATTGTACGTATAAAATTAGCTGCGTACATGCAAAATTCTATCATGGTAGAAGTCCAAATATTTCACAGAAATATCTTTTCCAGACATAGAAGGCTACACACGCATTCTTTGTTGTTGTCTTTCAAGTTATACTTTGGATCTAATACAACTCGTAGTTATTTAGTCTTAAAGTAAATGGCAACCCATTTATTATATTGCTTAGCGGGTCTTGAAAGGGTTCTGATCATATCATCCACATAACCCTAACACACCTAATCGACTCGCCAGTACAAATCATAGCTATATAGTTAATACATATGTATTTTTAAAATCTTACTTATACATCATGGTTTGCATCTATTGTATAATGCAGGTATGCCCTTGGTAGCTGCTTAAAAGAGCTTGAATTTGATTTGCAACAGAAAAAACGCCTCAACCCATAGAGTCTGTCAAGTCTCTTGCGTCAAAGTATACAATGTTAACAACGCGTTCAAAGTCAAATGGAAATTTAACAAACAGCATTTTGAATATTAAATTTCATATGTATGGTTTTTATCTAAGCTGTCAGTTGTAGCCTTTGAGGCAACGAACCTGAATGTAAAAATCTGCGTATCAAAATTCTAAGAATTGAAAAAAGTCATTAAATAAAATGCAAGCAATGCAACTATAATGAAAATCACAATCTTTACATCAAATTTTGTTGAAATTGATCATGAAATTTTCGTGGGAGCCTGCTTGAAAAATATTTATACCAGCTGACTTTAATTCAACGATGTTAAAGCTAAATTGACTCCTAACAAAGAAAACGTAATGCTATTGTTGTTTTTCTAAGCCTAATCGCTACATTATATTTATTGTTATGCCATTGCCGGGGTTTTTTTGATTCGTTTGTGTATCACACTGCATAGCTTTTGAAACTTTGTGGTCTGTAAATCGACTTGAAGCGGATTCAAAATCGGAAGTCAATATCAACAAAATACATTGCTTACTAAACTGCTATTTTCATATTTCATGTTAAAATTCAACAAAAAAGTTTTGCGTTACATTTCATGAAAACACGCTTTGTTTTATTTTGAAATTTAGACGAATAGCTGACGTATTAGCAGAAATAATTTCCATTAAAAACTTTTAATTATTTTCGCATTTCTTAGTTGAGTAGTGGAGAAACATAATCTCTTAATTTAAAACAAGATAGAAACATTTAAGATTAATGAATATTTTAAAAATATACTTAATCCTGTTAGGCTCCTTTTCAAACAAACAATACAACTCACTTTAATCCTTGATATTTCAAAAAGTTTAATTTCAACTTACCTGGAAAGATAAAGAAAAAAGAAATGAGATTAAATACAAATTTAATTAAAAACAGTTAAAAAACACAAATTTCGATACCCTAATTAATTTACAAAAAAAAGGGCTTAAAGTGTTCTGTTTCTTACTTAATATACAAATGGCAAGGAAAGAGGCAGCAACGCAACATTAAAAATCCATTTAAAAATTTGCATTAATTTTACAAAAAAAAAAAAAAAATTACATGTTCATAAGTTAAAATGCTATAGGCGGGCGGGCGGCCGTTCTGTAACATAAAAGTAGAAAATAACAAAAGAAAATATTAAGGGAGAAACTGTTAAAAGCTGCTTTTAATTTGCATGAAATCAATTTTTTATTTTTATTGGCTTCCTTCATTGGGTGTTTTTTTTTTTGTTCTTTTTGACTGCATTATGTTTGAAAATTTCATTTTCAATAAAAATGTAAATTTTTTTTAAAGTAAAAAATAAAAATATCACATACATACTACATACATACATAGATAGACATGTATGCAAAATAAACATCATATAGAGTTGATATTAAGAGGAATAAAAACAGGCGTTTATGTGTTGTTTTAGCAAGGACTACGAACATACTGTTGCCTTTAAGCAGCTATTGGAAAAAGGCAAGAAAGCTTTGGCGAACAGACGGAAATGCAAAGCTGTCGAGAGAGTATTGACTGGCTGTCAACCCTGAAAACTCCCAAGGGAGGCCAAAAGAATGCCATAAGGGAGAGTGAGTGTGATCAAAGCGGTGCCTACACTTGGATTGAAAATAAAATAATTTTTAGTAGCTAAATTTTTTTTTTTTGGATTGCAACCCAGTTTGCAGTATCTTGTTAGATAACCAATAATTTAATCGGTTAATTAACCAGTTATTTAATTTGTTAACTTACCAGTTAATTAAACGGTTAATTAACCAGTTAATTAAACGGTTAATTAACCAGTTAATTAAACTGTTAATTAACCAGTTAATTAAACGGTTAATTAACCAGTTAATTAATCGGTTAGTTAATACCAATTCATTAATCGGTTAATTTACTAGTTACAATACAGCGTTAGAAGCTTAAGTGATATAGCATTTTCTGGCATTATTAATTTTAGCTGTTTATGTTCACTGTTATTGAAGTTATATTCTCCTCACGAATTTCGGTCGACTAAAGAAATATTCAGATTTAATGAGAGTTCCTATTTTAGCTAGGTAGTCAGCTCCTATGTATTTTTTATGTTCTGGGTCCCACAACAGCACTTAAAAGTTATGATTTTTTTAGTTCAACAAGAAGTTGTAGGCAATTGCTGGCTAGTCTCAAAATAATTGTGGTTGATTTGAGGACATCAGTTAATGTGTATGCCTCTCATTTTTCAAAAATGACGCTCTTTGCAACACAACTCAAAGACAAAGATTTCTGCATGAAAAATAATTGGAAGTTTACCTACGGAAATTGCTCTTTGGAATCTGAAATGTCTAGATTTCAACATGGCTAAAATCGAGATTGTGATAATTGGAGAAATCTCTTCCTAATCACGTCCTGTTTTATTTCCTGACAAGTCCTTGATATGTCTATAAAGTCTAGAGTTGAGGTTATGGTAGTTTCAGAAATCTTCTTTATCATGTTCCGATTTATTTCCTTATAAGAAGTATTGTCGAAAGCCCCTGATTTGTATATAAAGGTATATAGGGCTAGTTTTATTCCAGAGAGTTTTCGAATAATGTAACTCTCTGTAGATACAGGTAGACATATTCTTGCTGATTTAAAGGGAGAAAATTAAATGGGACCTGATAATAACGTTACATTTTTTTATTTATTTAGAGGAAACTAAGATGATCAGTCTCATGGGCAGACACCAAGTAATATTAAAATGTTTCGGCATAACTTCCACTTGGACAATTCATAGACCGAATGCTATTGGAATAGTTACGAACCAAAGTCATTTGTAGGCGCATAGCAAAGAGAAGAGTGTGAATCATGCTGGAGTGCTCAAACCCTGACTTTTTTATAAAGAGTTTTAGTCACCGGAAAAAGTTATGACTAATTGTGGTTTTTAAAATAGAAAATAATTTAAAATAAATTTAAATGAGCTTACTGTTCAGTACACTGTTTGATAACAACAAAAAAAAAGTTACAAAAAAATAAAAACAAAACAGTTTGAAATAGTCAGCATAAATCATAGTTTCATCCATTACTAAATGGAATCATCAGTGACCTTTGAGCCCAATCCTCTAAGAACCCAAGCACAATTTTTTTTACAGTTGCGTCAAGTTTTCTTTACAGTGTAACATAGTCACTTATCATTTCTCGATTTTCTACACTGTCCCTTGTACATAAATATCAAAATTAATCGATTTGAAGCGATATCGATATCAATGTTGTTTTTTGTGTTCAAGTTGAAAAGAAAAAACTTTTGACGCCACCAAAATAACGCACGATTTTAAGGTTGGCGGGGCATTATGAACGTGCAATCGTAACTACTCCTGCCGCTGCTACTGTAAAATACGTGAATAGCAAGCAAAAACAAGGATATGCGGTAGATTTTGAATTATTTTAAAATGGGGATTGTTTTTGGAGGGTGCAATGCTGTCAACTCGATTTTGCTTGCCTCTCCGAAGGTCGTCATCCTCGTCGTCGCCTCCAGCTGTGTGTGGTGATGAAAATGCGATTGTAATGTGAAATTTGTACAAATTAGTAGCGACGCGTATTGAAAGGATAATGAAAAATGTGACGAATGACGAAGGCAAAGAAAGGCAAGCAAGTAAGCGAGAAGTAGAACGGAATGACGGTATGGGATTCTTAAATTAAATTTTAAGAAATTGATATGTAAATAAAAGAGACAAACGAAAAAAAAAAAAAAAAACAACAAAATGAGAAGAACAAAAAGTGACGAAGGCAACAATTTTATTCAGTTTCCCTTTTCAAATATTGTCACGCATAATGTAATGTAATGAAACATTTTTTTGATGTATGCGTAATACACAAAATAAATGAAATTTACACTTTAAAGGATCCTAATTATTTTGACAAATTAAATTTTATACCAAAAAGAAGTAAGAAAAACAAACGCATTTCAAGTTAAGCCCAAAAAAAAAATTAATTGCTTTGGAAATTGCTCAGTTTTTATCTAATGGTTCTCCTTTTTTTGCACAAAAAAAAGGGAAAATATAGAGCCCGTCTTGCATAGTAAACTTTTGTTGTTATTTTGATTAAAACTAAATAAGTTTTATTGCTTTACAAATAAATTATTTCAAGGGTTTTTTCACAACGTCTACTTAACGAAATGCATGCCTATAAATGAAATGTCCTTAAGTGCTTATGCCGGAAAGAAAAAAACCACATCTGCTCTTTGAGTGGACAATAAAAGCTTTGATGATTGTCTATATGTCAAAGTTTAGCAAATATATGTCTTTGCATTAAGCAGAGCAGCATAGGCAGTTGAAATCATTGAAGGACATTTCAAAGCCTTTATATTTATTTATGTTAATCAATAGAAAATAATGTTAAGGAAAATATAATAAACAGAAACAAAATGTATTTTTTCTTGATATATTAAGATCAATCGACAACATTATCTTTGAAAAATTGAAACCGTTTCAAAGGTGTCCTTTGCGCATTTGAGCGTATGAACAAATTGTTTTACATTTAGTTGTTGTCCTTGGTAACAAGAAAAAAAAAAAAAGGAAATCTGTCACAAGTGTTGCTCGCAGCGTGAAGTAGCAAAAGATTTAGGTAAAAAATAAAGTGATTTAATTATATGTGTCGACAGTTAAGCAACCCATATTAAATATAATACATCAAAATACACAATTAGGTTCTTCACAGCTTGCCGTATAACACAAAGTTGTATTTTAGTGATAAAATATTGTGAACATCCCATTTATGCGATTATATTTTTTATATTTATTTACATTTAATATTGGTTCAGTACAGCGATTTTCAATTAGCAATCAAGAACAATTTTTATTTTATAATATTTAAACAAATAAACAATTAGACGTTATTACATATTTCAAGCTGTGAAGAACCTGCATATTATACAATACTCGTGCATACCAGAGGTCTGCACGAGTGCACTCGAAACGACCATCAAGCCACTCGCCATTTTACGAGTCCATCAAGCACTTGTGCACGAGAACCAAGTTTCGGTAAAAACGATACTATCTTCAGGGAAATTCTGAGTTGATAAAAATATATCTTGCGTCTTGGAACGCAAACCCCTTACATTTTAATAGTAAAGGGACAGACGTTTCAGTTTTTTGAATTGGAACAGACAGTATGTCGGAGAGTATTATTATTTTTTGACTCAAATTCAAAAATATTGTCTACCCATGCATTAGAGTTAAGGATGGCAGCAAGATGAGAAGAGGCCACTGTTATTTTAAAAGACGCATGAGTGGTTTTATTACCGATTTTCCTGCAAGAAATGAAGGCGTCGCCAGGAATATGATTTTGTTGCATATATTTTTTAACGTTGTCAATGGTAGTGTTGGCTTGAAGTCGAGAAATGAAGGATGATTTCAACCTTGGCAATGCTTGCAAGGAAACTGGAGCTAAAGAGCCACCAATCGCATTAACAACCTGAGGATTAGGAATAACAGAAATGAATAGAGGAGTAAGTAAATTCGAGGTAGGAGATGAAGGGTTGCTTACATAAATGTTAGCAGGAAAGTTAGAAATAGATGGAGAGGTGTTTTGAGAGGAACCCACAGAAGTTTTGGCGCGATTGACGGCAGTGCTAGCAGTCGCCCTTTGCACATTACCCAGATTCTTCTTTGATTTCCGTTTAGATTTTCTTTTCTTTTTCAAGGAAATCGCTTGCTTAGGTAATGCAGAATATCGAACGGGTAGAAGCAAAAACTATAGGAGCTTCGGTAATAGTTTGATTTTGAAGCAAAGTTATGTTCGGTGAAATAGCCTCATTAAGGCTTTTTTCAATTTGTGGGGGTTATATCAAGATAATTATTAATCATATCAATATAAGAAAAAATGCAATAATTCAGTTCTCCATGTATTTTTCGAGGGCTGATTGAGGAATTGCCCTCAGTTTTTTCAGCGACTTTGCTTTTTTGGCTTCAACCGACTCAATACGACTTCCTCGAAGTAGCAATTTTAGCTTCGGGGATAGGAAATATTCGACAGGACTATATCAGGTGAAAACGTTGATTGGTCGATGACATTCGTTGAATATTTGACTAAAAGTTCTTGTACAATGATAGCGCACTATCGTGGTTCATAAGTTGTCTTTCTTTCTGCCGTTTTTAACGGACATTCTAACGCCTATTAAATATTCCTCATCTACAGTTTGTCCTTCTGGAAGTAATAATCAAAGGATACTGTCAGCATAACCATGATTTTTCGAGCGACTTTGGCTCGGTTTTTTAGTTTTTGAAGCGCTATTTCAAAGACTGTTTGCCGATTTGCATATCGTACTTGGTAGTTTATGACTCGTCAGTATGTAGTTATTATTCGTTTCATGAATGTAGTGAAAACATGTCTTTGGTGACCTGCATTCGATGCTATTTTTCAACAAAATAAAACTCTTTTGGCGCAAGTCGTGCGGCGACATGTTTCGTGCCTAACTTAAGAATCAAAATGTTTGAAGCGGAATTAGTGAAAAGTTAATCTCTTGTCTCAAAAATCTAGCACCCATGCGACGATTTTGGAACACCAACTTTATGATTTGATTGATGCTTTCCTCGCTCGTAGTTCTTGAAGTTTTAAGCAGAACGAGGCAATTCATATACCAAATGTTGGCCATCTTTGAATGCTTTTTACCATTCATATGCCAGTGTTTTTTGGACAAACCCGATTCGCAACATTCTGAGTACTTCGGCACAAGTTTTTTCGTTTGGAACACAACTTAGGGCAAACTCTTTATTGAACTTGAGTTTAATCTGTGTTTGAGATCGAGCATTATGCCTTTGGAAAATCTAATTTAGAATCGAAGAAGGCTCGATGAACTAAATAAATTATTATACGAAACTTAACATCTCAAATGGAGCTACTTCTTCGTTGGATACTCGAAAGACTACGAGTTATCGCGAAGCGATGTTTATTAAAAAATACACAAATCAAAAATTAAATGAAAACACATTTAAAGTATCTAAATAGCTTAGGACATGGAAGGAAAATGTTAGAAAAAAACCCAAAACGAGACATGTAATTTACGATTGTGTGTGTCTGGTAAGCGAAAAAAAAGCAAAGTAGACGAAGAAAAAACTGAAATTAAAACGGAAACGAAGAAATGACAACAGCAGCAACAAAAAAGAGGTCGCTGGAATAACAACGAACTTTATTACCGTCGGCCAAAGTAATGACCAGGGGCAGGACAATAGAGGAAAATAGACAGATACACAGATAGTTAGTTGCCGTGTGTACAGGTAACAAAAAATTGTTGTTGTTGTTACTTTCATTTAATGTCACTCTGTACACGTGCAATTCCCAAAGTCGTTACTTTGCTCCAAAAGTGGCTCGGAAAAGCGGGTCGGTTCGGTGGGTTAATATGATTCTTTTTCGTTGAATTTTTTCGTCATTCATACATTTTGTTGTTGATTTTTTTTCCTTAAAGGTACATTAACTCACACATGCAGACGGACGGAAGTATAGCAGAATCATGCTGCTTGGCAACAGTGAAGTAAAAAATAAAATTTGGACTTGAAATAAAATAAAATATGAAATGTCAACACGGAAGTTATGTGTGCGCTATTTTCTTTTTTAATTGTTTTTCCATCTCTTACTTCCGTTGTGTATCCCTAGAGGGCTATATTTTCATGGTTGTTGCTGTTGCACAGAGCGCCTTAAAGGCGTAACGTGGCTTTATCAGATGCGTTTATTTTTATTTTGCATTTTTTTATTTTAATAATTTTCATAATTTTCTTCTTCTTCTTTTGTGGTTTTATTTATTTTTGTTTTTGTCTTTTGCCATCTCACATCAAAGGTGACGAAATATTGCATAATTTTTACAACAAAAACAATAATTTTTCAACTTTTCCGTTTACAAAATTCTGTTTGTGGCGTAGAAAAATGGTTTTATATTCTGCTCTTTCGCGTTTACGCTCCTTTTTTATTTACAAAGTTAATGAATGCAGGCAGTGACGCCATAAAGTATGCAACAAAGTAGAGCAACGACGTATTGCTTTCTTTTTTTTTTGCAGCAGAAGGTCACACATTTTTGTATTGCAGCAAGCATGAAATTTTTTCATTTTTATGGCACAACATTTAATTTAATCTTTATATTAAAGTTCCCTTAATTCTGGTTTGAGCTTAACAAATGTTTTTAGTTATAATTTTTAAGGGATTCAAGATTGAATTTTTGTTGGACATACTGAGATGGATATAGTGCAACAGCAATTGTGAAACAAAAATACAGAGATAGTGGAGAGGTGCAAACAGTGAGACAGTGCAATTAATTTTTTTTTTTTGTCAAAGTGCATTTAAAGATATCAAAATAATGCGATGCGGATGTAGTTTTTCTGCACTTAAATTTCTGTTGCTCAACTGTCTTTGGGAAGCCGTTATCGGAAAAATGCTTCTTTCAAAAATAAAGTTTTTTTTTTAAATAAAGATTTTGAATATCTCATGCTCTTGGCACTTTATGATTTTAGTAGAACTGTGTTAAATTAGAAATTAAGCTGTCGATATCTATCAGAATTTGGCATATTGAAAGTATTAGTGCCATAATCATAATACAACCCGAAAGCTATGTTGCACCAACATAAAATATTTTCTACTTACTATCGAAATTGGATTGATAAGGATTATTTTTAAAAATTAGTCCGACGAAAACGTTTTTGAAGAAAAAAGGGGCTGAGCATGTAATGAACGCCAAAAACGTTAAAAAATTCTGTTACAAAATATGTGAAATACAGCAACTAATATAACTTTATAAAAACAGACACAAAAATTTTGCTTTAATAAGGAACTAGAAAACTGAAAAGTTTGTCTCACTGTTCGCACCTTGCCCTCACACATATAAAATAAAGATTAAATGATTCAAAAATATGCATAACATTGATTCTTATAAGATCGTCAAGAAGGCTAATATATGGTATTATTTCAATGATATATAATATTAGACCAATAAAAGTTCTTAGGTCGACTAAATTCCATCAAAAATGAAACTTAAAAAAGTTGAATCTTTTTCGACGAAATGAAGCGGTCACAGGAAAAAACTGCCACCAGGTATAGACCTCAAATCTTTAGATTTTTTTAGTTCCTAGCAAAGAGTCAAAGCATTTTCGTTTTTAATTGTTCATAAAGGGGGCTACTGTCAGAACAATATTCTTCTACCAAAGTCTCGGAAATTTTCAAAAACATGAAATTCATAAATACCACATTTTTAATAATTTAAAACTTGACAAAGAGAGGTGCAATGAAATCAATGAACATTTTATGTTTTGTATCGACTTTTTTGTAGACTGTGATACTTTTTCAACTCTGAGGGTCAGAGTGAGAATTTGAAGTAAGACACACATGGATATTTGAAAATTCTCAGAATAATGACAGATTCATGGAGGCTATATTATTCCCTAAGGGGATTTCATTACTGACAGTGCTGTTCCCAGTGGAGAGTATTCCAAGGTTAACATATTCTTTGGTAACCATATTGCCAACTTCATCAATGGCTCAATTTTAAAAAAAATCCTCGAACAGTAACATTTTTTCTATACGTCAAACCATTGTAAAGATTAGGATAATAGTTAAAGTATAGTTTGTGATATTTAAAAACACAATAATTGACCCTTATTATTAAAATTTTTTAAAATATTTATAAATCATCATGTCAACACACACACGGACTAAATCTTTTCTATTGAAAAACACCTGCGCAATTTATGTTGCTAATTAAGCTGTTTTTGTGTGGTTGACAACAACGGCAACACCGTCAAACATTTTAATAAGACATCGGTACTAAATGAAATTGAAATGGTCAGTTGGGCAGAAGAATTTAAGGAAAAATTATATTAAAATATTTTTTTTTCTTCTTAATAATAAATACAATTGCAAAAATATGAAATTGCTGCTGCTGTCCAATTAAATAAAAATTGCCAAAAATAATAATCGCAACTGCAACCGCATGAGTAGCAACTGTTTTATGAATTATTGCGGCAGCAATATGCGATAAGACAACAACTGCAGCCCAAGGTAGAAAACCAACAATTTGCAAATAAAAATTGAAAAATCAAAAAATAAGATATTGAGTTGAATACTTGGAATTGTTTTCTGAAAATTAATAAGCTACGAAAAATGTCTAATGATTGCGTAAATTGGCGGCGCAATAACAACGTGAACAACTGCAATAAATATGAAAATTATTAATATACGGCATATTATGGCGCATGAGGTGAGATCAATTGTTAAGAAAATTAAGTGTAGAAAATATTAAATTAATTGAAAACTAGCACAACGAGGTAAGCAGCAAAAATTATTTATATATAAGACATTGATTAGATATCACAACATGTGGATTTTTTGATTCAGAAGACATCAGTGATAGGCATATTACAAAAAAAAAAGTTCGTATAAATTTTTACTGGAAAATAATGGGAAATTATTTCAGAAAATCTGTAACTTGTCGTGATCGTAAACTTTTCATTCTACAAGAAAAAAAAACTTTTAAAAAAAAATTTCAATTCAATTCAAAATATCAGGAGAGAACGATCTAAGCAGTGCGCTGCTGAGTATAAGAAATCACTGAACTTTATTCAACACCATCCCATTAGACTTTGCCGGGTTAAAATATTAAAAGAGTTTAGCTACTACAGCTATTAGCTGTCTTAGCTATTTAGCTTGAAGCTTTTAATCAAACAAAAATCTTATTAAAAAAAATTGTGGAAATTAAAAAATTATTTGTTATTTTCCTTAGCATTTTTGGATTCCCGGGAATAACAGGGCTCAAAAAAATTAACTTGCAGCTCTTAGTTCACAAACTACTTCCCCCGCTGGGATTTTTTAATACGCAAATTAATATGCGGACTAAGAAAATAGCAAATTATAGATGGAAACGCATCACAAATTGTGCTACTACATACGAGCATTATGACCTGCGCGTAACCTCACAAGAAAAAGTAGTCTCTTAGATTTCAGTAGAGAAGCTGTTGGCTTGCTGACGATGTTCCTTACGGGGACCCGGACACTGTAACATAAATGTAATGACTGAGACGTTATACAGATACCTCACACTGATTTTTGCAGAAGTTGCGAAAATTAAGGAGAGTCAGAATTAGTTACGTATTGTATATGTTACCGGCCAAACTAGTTTTAGGCCAAACTAGTTACCGTTAAGCCTAAAAATATGCAATCAAATCTTAATGAAAAAGCACTGTGGCTAGTGAAAACTAAGGCAGTAACGAAGTATGATAATAAAAGTTTTCAATTTTATTGAATAATTGGCAAGTGGCGGCCGCGGCTAAGGATTACATCCTCCAATACCGGCTTCGCGTTTCAGTGTAGACAATCATATAAATTATATCATATTACCGGCCAAACTAGTTTTTAGGATAAACTAGTTTTTCCTAGGCCAAACTAGTTTTTAGGATAAACTAGTTTTTCCTAGGCCAAACTAGTTAATTCGAATGCCTAAAAGTATGCAATTTAAATTTAATACAAAAGCCGGTGTTGCACATAGTTTATCCTAAAAACTAGTTTGGCCTAGGAAAAACTAGTTTAACCTAAAAACTAGTTTGGCCGGTAATATGATATAATTTATGATTGTCTAGCACTTCAAGAATTTTGACGTCGATGCCTTGGAGTAAAGTTTTTTGACAATCTGAGCTATACAGCGAATGTGCCCATCACTGATGTGCAACAATTTATGTTAAGATCAGGGTGGCTTTCCCACTCTTATGCAGTTTCTTTCATGTAATCAGTACCAATGAAGGTATCACTGTGGGTCAATCGCCTCTGAGTGTATTTATTTGCTGTTAACAGCAAACAGCCTTCTTAAACTAACCTGCTCCAAGCGTGTGAAAATAGTTGATGTTCTATTAAACTTCCACCGAATTTGTGCATTTGATTTTTCTTTTAATAGGTGGCAGAGCCCCCTTCTCCCTTCTCTCACAAACTCACCGCCCATTGCACTTTGGTCGTGAGCTCTGTAGTTCGTAAGTTTTTATTCTAATGCTTCTCAAACACTGAATTTTTAATATAGTAACTTTAAGTATGTATTGGCATTTTTTTTCTGTAACACCTAAAAGTATGCAGTGGAATTTTTGATTTCTTCTTACATATGTTTTTGTTCTTTAACATTTTTTCTGTGATTATACGCATGTTTTCTGATACTAGAAACTATTTTACTAGGGAGTGGGAGTGAAATGAAATCACATGAATTTCTCTCGAAAGTGAAATGCAGAACATGCCTGTATATAAAATAGTTTAGTATGAGAAAATATGCGTATAGTGACAGAAAAAAGAATAAAAAACAAAAACATATGTAAGCAGAAATCAAAAACTCCATTGCATACTTCTAGGTGTTTAAGAAAGAAAAAAATGCCAATGCTCGGGAGTGAAAGTGAAACGAAATCGCATGAATTTCACTAGGAAGTGAAATGTAGAACATGCCTTATAATAGAAAAATTTGTTGTGTTTTTGGCGTTTATTTCATTATTTTAGCGTTAGGTTCGAAATTTCCAAAAAGGATTTCAGAAAAAGAACAATAATTCAGTTAAAAGCGGCATGTTATTGACTCTTGAATTTGTCATTTGTTAACATTGCTTTTAGAAGAAATAACTTATTTTCTACTTTAGAAACAATAATAAATTTCGAGTAATGGAACTGATCTCCCGTCAACACTGTAACTTAAGTTATGTGGTTTTATGGATGGACAAATTATTGATATATTTTTTTTTTTAAACTTCATTTTCTTTTATTGTATCTTCTCTTAAGAGACTAATAATAAGTTTTAAAATCTTAAACTAGGTAACATTATTATACATTATTATTGTGAATAATGAATATAATAATGAACTTGTCTCCAGAAACAAAAGTTAGCAGGGACTTATACTTCTTGTGTAGTAGGTGCAGCTTGTGTATGGCTCAGCACAAGATCGAATAACTCATTGGAGCATAGGTGTGGATGCAGCTGACGATCGCTTCTCCCCATATTCTTTGCCACCCGAGACGACCGAGGTCCCGGTCTTGGCTTGGTAGCTGAGACGAACTAGGCCTCAGTCTACCCGAATGGAGGTTTTGAGTACCACAAAAACGATTGTCTTCGTGGTCGCCGAGACGAACTTGGTCCCGGTCGACCACTTTGGGAGTGATTAGTGCCTCCAGGGCGTTCTTGAGGTGGTAGCCGAGACGAACTAGGTCCCGGTTTAGCACCCAAAAAAAACCGAGAAGACACTGTTTCAACTCTCTTCCTGCTACTCTCTCCAATTCACCGGAAAGTGGCCGAGACGAACTAGGTCCCAGTCTTACACCCTCATCGGAAGGGGAGCTGGCGGCGAGAAGTTGCCAAGTGTGCCCAAGACGAGCTAGGTCCCGGTACAAAGTCCTCATATGATTCTAAATGATTACGTGTAGTGCCTCAGAGGAAGGGTAAAACGTTTGAGCTGTTAAGTTTTGTTCGGTGTAAGTGACTTGCATAGAAGGGCGATCCTTTCTTTTTAATCTGGAGCGACTCTCTATGTTTGTTAAATTACGAGCCAATGGGTTCGGATGATGCAGCAACCTTATGGCGTAGGTTTGTTTGATTCTGTTAATTTCATCTTTTACCATGGGGATGCATAGATCTCTGTGAATGTTTTCATTCCGTATATACCATGGGGCACCTATAAATATTCTTAAGATTTTGGACTGAGCCCGTTGTATTAGTTCAATGTTTGAGGAGCTGGCGTTACCCCATAATTGGATACCATATAACCAAATAGGCTTAATGATTGTTTTGTGCAAAAGGATTTTATATTCAAGCTTCAAATGGGAACGATGATTAATTAACCAGTGAAGACTGGCGGTTTTAAACTTTAACTGCGTTTTTTTGGCTTCAATATGCTTACGCCATGTTAATCGTCGATCTAATTGAATACCTAGATATGTAACAATTTCACCCTGTGGGACTGAAATATTATTTAGTACAATTGCAGGGCATTCACCACGCCTAAGAGTAAAAGTAACTTGCTTGCATTTTTGCTCATTTATTTTTATGCGCCATAGCGATAACCATTTTTCTATTGATTTCAAATGAAACTGGAGATTTACCAATAATCTGACAAATCCAAATTGACATAGAAAGTACAAGAAAATCTTAGGCATACTTAATTCAAGCACAATTAAAATTAAATAATACAATTTTTATAGTTTTCAAAAAATCATATGTTACTACTTTTACTATAAAAATTTTATGACATGATGACTTTAATACTTTTCTTACACTATAAAATGTATGCCATAAACCAATATTAGATTTATAGCATTTTTTTAAATTTTTTATGACCGAATTTAAAAATAATTTTAAACCCAGAGTGCCACAGATGGGACTGATGCAAAATAACACACAACACAGCAGCATTATATTGCAATCATGCAAAATTTTTCTTTAAATTAATTATAGCAAATAATGGCGCGGCGGTGTGCTCTGTCTGTATTTGTATTATTGTTGTGTTGTGTTGTGGTTTTATTTGTGTTTACTCACTAATTTAATAAATAATAATATGTAATTTAAATGCCAACGCGTACCAAATGAACAGCAACAAGCGCGCAGGCAGGACCAGTTGGGACACCCAATGGTACAAGTGTACGTACGTACGTACGTACGCTCATTACATGAAGTGAAATTCAATTGTAATTAATTGTTGAAATATTAAAAATTTATCTTCATTGAACAGCAGCAGCAAAATTACACGATTGTAACAAAAACGCAGTATACCCTATAGAAAACACAAAATTTCTGTGCAGGTAGATGGCATTACTGTAAGTATCGTTCATATGTCTAAGTCACCAGGGTGCTAAATTTAATTTTTAATGCCTTTACTTCTCATGTAAAATTAATAAAAAAATTTAATGCATTTTTTTTTAAGAATTAAATATATCATGCAAGATGGCATGTCAAAAATGTTCATATTATTTTTATTACTTTTTTATTTTCGACTTCAAATTTTACATGTGAGTAAAGAATTTCTTGTTTAACTGAGTCACATTTGATAATAAAAAAAAAAACAATTTATTTTAAGTTGTTTTAAGGGATCGGCGTAATATTCTGTGTATTAAATTCTGTAATTCAAAATTTTGCAATACAAAAATCTGAAAAAATAAATAGTTTTATTGCAAAAAATGTATGCAAAAGTATCAGAACTTGAAACAACATGATAAAAGGGTTTAGCTACTACAGCTATTAGCCTTCTTAGCTATTGAGCTTGAAGCATTAAGTCAGGTAAATCTGTTAATAACAGAGCTGAAAACATGGTCGAGGTGTTATACATGTTTGTGGTGATTTCCGTTGAGGTTGTTAAACAGACGATCACGGTCATCAATGGTCACAAATTGTTGCTACACAAATTTTACTGCCTACCATACCTAAATAGTTTTTATTTTTTCTAAAAATCGTTCACAACAGTATAATGCTTCAAAGAATAATGTCATCCCTTTCTCTTAATATTTAATAAATATTTGTCAATGCTCAACATTGAGCAAAAAGTGTAAACATTTAACTTTAACCCCTCGTATACAATACATTTTTTGGCACTCTATTGCAAAGGATACCTTTCGAATAACAAATACTAAACTTCACGAAAAACTTTATTCAATTTAATTACCTAATTAAAATTGCATTAGTGTTGCAAGAAGTATTTTAGATAGTGAAGCGACAGCAAACAAAACAAAAAAAAACAAGAGGCACAAAATTAGACGCAATTAAATTTTTAAAAAGTCGGCTGCACAAAACGTAAGTTCTTGTTCTTGTCCTTGCTACTTTTCAACTTTTTTAGGAGACCAAGCAAAACAAAAAAAAAAAAAGGTAGCAAAAACTTTTTTAATTGTTACAGTTTTCACTTCAAGTCGAAGTTGCGAAAAAAAAGAAAGTCCTCCTTCTTACTGCATTGCCCAGTGAGAGAAGGACTCCTTAAAATTTCGTTTTAGTTAAACGAAGAGCAAAAAAAAAAAAAAGTAGATAGTCATCGTTGTCCTTGCAGTCTCTGCGTTTTTTATGGTTTTAGTTAGACATTTTTTTAAATGCAAATGCCAAAGTTGCTGTTGCTATACAGAGCTGTTAAAGTATATATGCCTATATCATTTAACTGAAATTCACTATGTTGTAGACAAACTTAACAGAGTTAACTCCTTTACTTTTGACAAGTCATAATGCATAATCAGCTTAAAGAATTCAATCAATTCTAATGAGCGTAAATTTGAAGACTTCATATGAATCTAACAAATAAAATGAATGCAATCACTTGAATTAATCCAAATTTTAAAATGAATGCAAACACTGCAATCAATGTGGTCATTTAAATCAATGGAGTCACTTAAGTCAATGCTAAATTATAATTGAATTCAAGTAATTGAAATACTACGATTCATAAATGATTCAAATCGCTAGAGCTAATGTAATTATTTTATTGAATGCAATCACTTATATGAATGACATGGCTTCAATCAATGCAATCGTTTGAATGAATGCAGTCGTTTGAATGAATGCAATCGTTTGAATGAATGCAATCGCCTGAATGAATGCAATCGTCTGAATGAATGTTATCACTTGAATGAATTTAATTATTTGAATGATTGCAATCAAATGAATGAATCCAATTGTTTGAATCAATGCAAATCATATAAATGAATTCACTCATTCCATTTAATCACTTTAATTAGTGTAATGACTTGAATCAAAACAATCATTTAAATGAATGCAATCACTTGAATCAGAGTAATTAATTGAATGAATGCAATCAATTCAATGAATATCATTAATTCAATGAATACAATAAATTTAATGAATGCAATCAGTTGAGTCAATGCAATCACATAATTAAATGAAATAACTTGAATCAAAGCAATCCATGGAATGAATGCACTCAATTGAATGAATGCACTCAATTGAATGAATGCACTCAATTTAATAAATGCACTCAATTGAATAAATGCACTCAATTGAATGAATGCCATCACTTGCATCAGAATAATTACATAGATAAATGACATCATTTTAATAAATACAATCATTTGAATGAATGGCATCATTTGATTTAGAGCAATTAATTGAGTGAATACAGTCAACTCAATGAATACAATCAATTCAATGAATACAATCACTTCAATGAATACAATCAATGGAATGAATACAATCAATTCAAGGAATGCAATCATATCATTGAATTCATTTACTCGATTTAATGCAATCATTTAAATAAATGACTTGAATCAAAGCAACCAATCAATGAATGCAATCAGTTGAACGAACGCAATCGTAAAACCGACAACTGCCAACACATTAAAGAATGTAATCACTCGTAATAAATCTAATAAAATATATTTAATGATAAAATGTTTATGATTGCATTATTTTACAGCGCCGCAGCTGCATAACAAAGTTAAGCAACAAAACAATTTCCGCTTCAATGGCAAAGTTTTTCCGTTTTTTGTAAGATGGGAAATTTTTTTTTTTCGTCGCCATAGCCATTTTTGCGTCACATGCAACACTGAATGACTTGCAATGAAGTGCAAATTATGTTCACGCTGCTACTGCCTCATTTGTCACAATTTAGCGCTACATACATAAATGGGTATGGGCTTGGCCGTTGTAGGTATGGACATTAGACTGTCCGTTATTTCGTAACATTTTTTTCAGTTTCGCGCAGTATGTTTTTGATAAAGTAACAAGATATACATACATATACTAGATATTGACTTTAATTAGAAAAAGTTTATGTTCCTCAAAATTTTATTTAAAAAATAAAAAATCACAATCTTCTCTATGAAAGCATCTTTGAAAATTAACCTACAGTCTAATGAACATGAACATGGGGGTCTGAAGTTAAGCATGATGGTGTATTGCAAGTGCGGCCACCACTTCCTTTTTTTTCTTTTCATTTGTGTCGCTGACATTTTGCTCCTTTTTCATTATTTATTAAGTGTCCTTTTTAAGTTTTTTCACTTATAGACATTTTTGTTTAATTGCTTTGCTTTACTGCTAGCCGTTCTTGTTGTTGCTGCTGCACTGGTGTGCACCATAAAGTATGCAAAGAAAATGATACTGACATTAAATTGCATTTTCATTTTTGTTGAAAGTGTTTAGCAGAGAAAAAAAAAAGGAGATGAAAACAAATTGTAACAAACATTTTTTGCTGCATTTTTTTTTTGTAAAAGATTTTTCACTATAGGATGCAATCAACTGTTGGCTTATAGTGTCCGTACTACTATTTAGTACTACCTGCCACTATAATTTACACTTGTCCATTGCTCTTAATACTATTAATTTGAGTAATTTGTTTTGCTATTCGGTGGAAATAAAGCTTATGCACAATTTCAATGATTTTGAAACAGCCTGATGATAAAGTGGGTACAATTATATGATGTGTTTGAATGCGAAATTTTTGTCTAACAAGGCCTTGATTAGGAGGAAATGTGGTGACACACAAAACAATCGATTAACTAAAGCAGCAGTTCGACGAAAAACAAAACTGGAGCTATGAATTGGCCTTCAATCTAGCAAAATTTGATGCCTTTCATTATATCCTTGCAGCCAACATTAATTCACTTGTTCATGCAGCTTTGAAAGCCAACACAACTCGAGGTATTGCGCACGTAAGGCCGCAATTGCTTGACAAAAGTGTGCTAAAATCAGATCAATAAAATGCGCTTCGTACAAATTCATTTTTATGCACTTAACTTCATTTAACTTTTTCAAACAAATTAAATTTTATTCAACTAGTGTAAATATTTTCCTCGGTATGGGTTAAAATTTATTTAAATTTAACGATTTCTTTTTTTTTGTTTCTTTAATCAAACACAACCTCAATATTTAATTTATAAAGCAAACACAAAACTAACCAAAAACAACAACAATGAATTAGACTACAACTACACATTTACCGCAATACCAACAGCACATGTTACACACAACTATAAAACAGAATAACGCTAAACCGACAAATACATATGCGAGTAAAGTGTGTGAAGTTAGCATACCTAAATATATGCAACGGTTTTTTTGTATTTGATTAAAAATATTACTATCGAAAAAAAGTGAAAATGTGAAAAAAAAACATCGTGTGATAGCGCCAGAAAACTGTCCACGCCAATATTTTTTTAAATATAACTTAAAATATTTAACAAAACATGCCAATTTGAGAGAGAGTGAGGGAAAGAGAGAGTGAGAGAGATAGTGAGAGAGAGAGAGGGAGAGTAGTATGCATTACAAGTTTATCGGTAGGAACATCTGAAATATTAGTAACACATTTTTACAGATAATGTAAGATTTTTTTATACCAAAATACTAAGGGCGTTCACATATGCTCGTATAGCCTTCATAAAGTTCACGTATACCGCGTATATTAGATAAATTTTCTGCTCCTATTATGCAAAAATCATTTATGGCTGTTTTCGATCAGAGAAAACAGAGCTAAAACGACACATTCTACTAAGGAAAGAATATATAAACTACAGATCATGGTAGATTCTTACTTATCGCTCAAGATTTTTATATACACAGTAATCCCCCCAATAACACGGTAGATTTGTTCCGCGTTATAGGAAAACGCGTTAAACGAGAATGCTCCTGTTACTGACCCTCGATCGACGCGTCCAAAGCAGCGTGCTACATTTGATTACGCGTGTTCGATTAAGCTCAAAAGCAACAATGCTGTAGTCACTGTCGCTTGCAATATCGACTTACATGGAAAGAATTGGTACTGGCCATTATTGATGGACGCACTTCACACAGCAATGGTCAATGTTTGGAAGAATCATTCCGCATTGGACAAATATGGAGACGCTGCGAAGTCGATACGCCAGCTCATAGGAAATCGCTCTGAACGATCACGCCTGATGAATTAGTTTGCCTGATCAAAAGAATACTTGAACCAAATAGTCAAAGTACCCAATTTGACCAAATTCATTGCCTTGAACGATATACGCATTGATAAAATAGAAATTAAAGATCGCAAAGACTACATCCTTGCAAGGTTTTCCAAAGGCAAGCACCATGGTAATGCACCAAATGCGATGTACAGTTGCGTTGTCGGAGCTGTCCACAAATGAAAAGAATCAAATCTCATCAATATTCATTCAATAAAGTAATTTTTTGCCATACAAAAATCTTTTTCGTTCATATCAGAAAATATTGCATTTTTTGATGGCGCTTGAAAATTGACTACCCACCTGGACACAAACCTGAGCAGATAAAAAAAATTAAAAATCAAAGCTCAGACCTACAATCCATATGTAGCCTCTGGATGAAATTTCATCGTTTTTGGTCCAGTAGTTTAGGCTTGGGATTTAATGGGTTAAAAAAAAAAAGAAAAAATTGTATAGCTTTCTTTCTCAAAAACTATGGCCACCCACAAAAAAAAAAGTTTCTACAAAAGTTATAGCGCATCTCATTATCTATACTATTTATATAAAATTGCTTATATGGAAATGGTTTGTAACGCTTTGGCGCAAAATATACTGAACTGATTTTAATAATTTCTTTTTTAAAATAACATATTTTTGCTAAATAAGGTTATTGCATACTTATTTTTTCTATTTTTTTAAAATTAAATATCTTTTTTTAGGATTAAATTTTTGCAAAACATCATATAAAAATTTTCTTTGCTTATGCTGCTTCTTGAATATTGTGTTACTATTTTTGTTTTTTTGGTCTCATTTGTACCGTTTGTATTTGGCTTTGAAGTTCAAAGAACAAACTATCTTTCAATTGATTTTTTTTTTTGTGTAACTTTTGAAGAGAGAGTAAATTCATTATAAGAAAAAAAAAACAACGTGACGTGCGCGTGCGAAGCCGCGAGAACCACTAGTAAACAAATAAGATTCCGAATAGTTCTGACGTTGAAGTTACATTAAGGATATACAGTGAAATTCCCCATAACCGGACACCCACCGTCTCAGTATTTTTGTCCGATTATTGGAGCGTCCGGCTATCGGAATGTATTTTGTATGGAAAAGTTATTGAGTGTCGCTGAAATATGTCCGGTTATGGGAGCTGGCCGGTTATGGGGCTGTCCGTAACGGGAAATTTCATTGTACTTATATCCATTATAGATATACCACTTCATATTTCAGCTCAATTGTCATATTCAAATTGATTCCGAAGATAATAAGATAAACTACCAAGATTTTTGTCTTACGAAAGTCAATTTTTAGAAAATGGGTAGAGGGTATGATAAAAGTACCAACTTTAGTCGGATAATCACTTAGGTGAGTGACAACACTGCAAGTTTCTAATTTCAAAATTAAGAATTATTTTTAAAGCGTGAAAATGAAATTTGAAATAAGAATAAAAACAGCTGATCGATATACAGTACATACACAAATCATTTGCATGGTGCGTTCACATAATACACCTCGTAAACGTGTAAAAATACAAGACGCATAAACTTACATCCTATATTTCATAAAGTGACTGTTTGCATTGTTTGGGTGAAACAATCAATGTTTAAGCATATTTAATTTCTTACAGCAAGCTCTTTAAGTATTAGTGTCAAATACAAATTAGACGCTAACAAAAATGTGTAGTAAATATTCCCGAAAAAATAGGTTTTCTTATAAACTTTAAGTACTCACTGTTACGAGTAAAATTATATAGCTAACCATAAACACTTTGCAAACATTAAATTTTAACATTTATTTTACGTTGAATATGTATTAGTGCTAAATACTTTCAACACCTACAAACACATATACGCAAAACGTAAACAATGCGTGCGTATTTCACATTAAAAAACTTTGTTTATTAGAATTATTTTTTTTTTTATGCTGAAATAATGCCACAATTAAAATGAAATTCTTTTTAAATTGTAAAATTGAAATTCATAAAAAAAAACATTAGACATGGTTTGGTTTTGATTTTAATTATTTAGTAAAGGGTTGCGTTTTGTGTTGTTTATACGAATTTCTTTGGATTGTGTGTAGCCCAATATTTATGAGTAAATAAATAAATTGGTTGCTTTTGTATGGTTGCGCACTGTTTATTCGTTCGTCTATTCCACTTAAATAAATAGTATTATTTTAAATATATTCGGTAGAATTTGAATTTTATTTTGAAAAATAGAATTAAATTTCAGTGAGTTTTCTATTTATTTTAATTAAACGTTTTGTGTTTTGTTTAAATTTTGAAAAATTATGCAAATGGCTGCGTGCTTTTATTCAAATTAAATTTAATCAGATACTAATTGTTTTTATGGGCAACAATTAATTTGTTAGATGTTTTTGTATTTATAATTCTAGAGAATTTATAGCGGCGTACGTCTTTTTTGCAGGCGTGGGCTAATTGAAATTCAAAAATATTCGAAAGTTTCTGAACTGAATATATAAACAATGAGTTTTTTGAAATATATGGGAGCCAATGCTTTGCATTTTTTTAGGAAAATGACGTGGACAGAAATAAAATTGATTTTCAAAAATAGAAAACTTGACTTTATGGCAAAAAATATGTTGTTGAAAAAAAAAAAATAAGCGAAAAATTTTATAGGCAAATCGCCCTAAACAGAAATATCTTATACAAATGAAATATTAAAAAATGTTAAAACTTGATATGGAGAAGCCAAGTGACAATAAACAGACACTCAAATAAAAGTGATTGGAATCGTGCAAGTGGACGGTATTGTGAAAATGGGCGTGACAAAAAAATATTTTAATCAAAGCTGGGAAAATTAGTATGAAATGCTATCAAACTTGATTTAGTGGAGTTGAATGGTCAATAAAAACGTTACAAGAAATATGTGTAACAAGTGGGCGTGGTACCTCCCTTTCAAGATTAAAGCAAAATGCGTAATTTCACTAACAATAAATTAAAAATTCAGCGAAATATAATATAAAGGTGCCAGTTTTTCGCTCTTTGCTTGCACTAAAGGTGCCACGCCTACTTGACTAAGGTGGTCCCTTTTTCTACAAATGTTTCATTTTCTATTCTGCGTGCCTCCGTTACATACTTCTATAACTTTAAATTTGTGTGTGCGTGGGAGGTGCCACGCCAACTTGAATTATCCTACAACACAACACTACTAAATTTCATTACATTTAAGTTTCTAAATAAGATATCGTTAGCTTAGAGCGAAAATGTGCCAAGTCCTTTTTTTAAATTTTACAGAATCGATAAAAAACCAATTGATGTTCCTAATTGTAATTATTTTTAAAAATTTTAAATGTAGTTTTTTAGTAAGTGGTAATGCAATTATTCAATACGATTGCACTCCACTGCTAAAATAACTACTTGATTTAATGGAACTTGGCACTTTTTCCAAAAAGTTTTTGACGGTTAAGGGCTTAGCACAATTGCATTTCAGTGTTTACCGACACGGAAAAATGAAACAGGTATACGATTTTTTCACATACGATGTATTCTTACTTCCCCCTTCTAACTCCATCAAAATCTCAATTTTCGAAAAAAGTGGACTTGGCACATTTTCACTCTCTAAGCCAACGATATGAAATATTTTTTGCCACTCCTGCTCATTTAATTTAAGTGTTTTTTCGTGGCACCTGACATCTGTATTCAAATTTTATGGTTTTTCTAAAAATAATTTTTTTTATATAGCAAATAACTAATAAAAAATTTTGTTTTTCGGTCATTCTTTCTAGTTGCTCACTGTAATTTTGTGAAGAAATTGGTCATTTTGTGATTCAGCCGAAAAACATTAAAAACTGTTTTGATTTAAGTTCCAAGATAAATCCACTTTTGAAACATCCTTTCAAGGTTCTTAATTTTTATGAAAAGCAGCCCAAAAATTTATGGTGATTATTCAAGTTTTTATTTTATTAGATTTACTTGGGGTTAACTTAAAAAGTATTCAATTAAGAAATATAATAAGTCTAAGATTCTAGATGAAAAATAAACATTTTCGGTCGAAGAGATCTTATTCCAATGAAATTTGACTGAGTCAAGCTGCTTTGTAGATGAAGCGCTTTGATAACTTCAAAATTCATAAAGTTGTAAGAGCATCAAATCGGTTAAACCTCATCTTAAATACAGGTTATTCTTTTTACCTTACATAAATTTTGATTCCCATTTATATAGTTTTGTATCGTTTACAAATGAACTTAAATTGGCAACACTTGAAAAAGTCCTTTTTGTTTCACCTTAAATAAGAGGCAATTCTGCAAAGGCAAACACCATTGCAAACAAAACTACAAGCGGCAACAAAAAAAATTAAGGTAAACAAAATAAAAAAAAAAGTAAACAAAAAACAAATGACGCAAAAAAAAAAGGGTTTTTTTTTTTAAATACGCGGTTGGCAGCACCGTTGTTGGTTGGTACACACTGTTCACTGGAGATAAGCGAACAAAGGACGTAAAATTGAGAGAGTAAAGAATAAAACTGTTTTGTCTACAATCCAAAAAAATAAAAACGTGTAGAAGAAAATATTGGTTTTTATTCCAACAAAAAAAATTTGCACAAGGTATCAAATTTGGATTAAGAATAAAATCTACCTTAAAGTCCAGTGCAATATTGCAAACGTACGGTTGCATGACAGATTAGAGTGACAGATTTCTTGCATAATTTAAAAAAAAAAATATTATTTTAATAAAAAGAATGAAAAACTCAATACAACAAGAAGAAAGTGAGCAACAAAATGGCGTTGTTAACTTGACAGTGTTAAGGATAATTAGTGCAATAAATTCTTGAAACGCAAAAAAATTGCTTGGGCAGCAAAAAAAAATGTTTGGGCAGCAAAAAAGTTTCTTGGGCAGCAAAAAATTATTTTGGGCAGCAAAAAACTTTTTTGGGGAGCAAAAAAAAATGCTCGGGCAGCAAAAAAGTTTCTTGGGCAGCAAAAGCATTAAGAACAGAATTTAGATAGTTGATGCTTAAATATTTAGGTAGCGCAAAAATAATACTAACAAGACAAAAATAAATTCTTTGGGTGGTAAGAACTGTATTTGGACTGCAAAAAGTCAATTGGGTCGCAAATAATTGATATGGTCAGCAAAAAATTACTTGGGGAGCAAGAATTCCTTGCACGACAAAAATATAAACAAAAAATTTAGATTGTATTCTCTGCTCTGAAGATGAAATAACCAATGGGCTCACTCTATAGCTTCATACTTTTTTACCACAGATGGAAAGTTCAATGTGGTGATAATTTGAATACAGTTTGAAAAAATCCCAAGAAATTAAGCAGCGAAGAAAAAATTTGATAAAAAAGAATAAACCGAACGCAGGAATCTTTGGGTTGGACAAAATAATAAAAGTGACGGAAATAAACCATAAATAATGTACCAGTACATTGAGCACTATTAAACCTAAGCTACTAAACTTTAATTTTAAAAAATAAATCAATTTATTCACGTGATAATATTTAAAAGCCTTCAATATCAAAGTTGATTTTTTTCGGACAAAAAACCTAAGCAATTAAAACTAATATAGAAAAATAAAGAGTAAAAGTAACAAAATCATAAAAATGAGCTCTAAAAACAGCCAATTTTTGTGCTAAAAACCACATCAAAAGCATGCGGTTACACTGCACCTTTGTACTTTTTTGCCTTGTTGTCAATGCTGCAAAGTACTTGAAAGTGACATTCATTCAGGGTATGAAAGAATAACTACGGAAATGAAGCAACTCAGACATTTCAAAACAATTTGAAGAGGATGCTAACACCGTTGATTTTCTTGGTTAAATGTCATTATTATTACTTCAGTATTTCTGATTTCTACACTAAAAAAAAAACATAGCTAAATTTACGGAAATAACATGCATCATGTTGATTTCTATATCGAATGTTATTAATTTAAGCTTTAATGTCATTATTGCAAATTTTCAAAATTTTATTTTTGATTCAAAGTCGCAATTTTTAAGTTGAAAATAGTAAAAATAGCATTTTTTCCCTTTATTTTTACCATAAACAACTTTAAATTAATTTTGAATTTGAAAAGTATTGAAAATAACATTTTTTAACTTTAATTCAATCGTAAAACTTTGCGTTTTGAAGTAGCAAAGTATATGAATGTCTCTTCCTTATTTAAAATTATACATTTTGGATTTAACATGAAATCACTTCAAATCAATGTGGTTTCTTTTTGAATCCAAATCAAAAATGTTTCTCTTCAATTTAAATATTTTCGGCGCTAAATCATAAGCGTTTATGATTGAGTCTAACATAAAATCATTGATTTTTTCCCTGAGTGAGGAGGGGTAGGGAAAAGAATATTATTTTAGGGTTGCCACTTATACATAATAGGATTTTCACATAAAAATTAAGGGGTGAGTGTTTTAAAACGTGGTCTCCGTCCCCGGATGAAGATTCAACACACTTAGTCGTGAAATTTCTCAAGATTTTTAAGTTCCTCCTATTAAATATTAGTAAGTGATCGTGTTGAGAAAGAATTTTTTCTTAAACCGCGGTAAGTATTTTTATCCGCTATATATTTTTTTCAAACACTGAAAATCACAAGTTAGTAAGAAGTACTTACTCGGTTTTCAAATATTCAGATAAAAGTTAGTGGGAAACCAAGGTCTAGTTTTTGTTGAGTACTGGCCTTAAAGCGGCACTTAAAAAAAAATTGCTATATTTTCTACGCCCACTTTTTCATTAAATATTTCATATTGCTGCCTTTAACCAATCTTATGCCAGGTACTAAAAGAACTCAGAAAACTTGGTGCTGCTATGATATTGGCATTGCCATGGGTCACGTTCGACCGTCGAATATTTTTAAAGTAAAAAAAAAAGTCAAAAACAAACGGATTTTTATTTTGACAATAGTTTTAGCTTATAGCTACTAATTAGCTTTATAATTGGTGCTAAGGTTGAATTTGGACAATTTTCCGTTTTCAAGATAATTGCAAAAAACCAAGGTGTCGCACGGGACAAAAACTTCAGTTTTCGTGGAAATGCCTACATATAAGAACCACGCCCAGTTTGTGCTTTTTCAGTCGGATAATGCTAACGTACCACATTCACAATACATTCTAAATACCACAATAGCCAGAAAATATATGACAGGAAAGATTCAATTTCGCAAGTAAAAATAGCCTGCTAAGAAATTATGCTAACGGCCTTACGTCTATATCAATCTATTCCAAGATTAAAAACATGTGAGGTAATAAAAAATCAAAGTCATCAAGAAAAATGGTGTTCACAAGGAAAAAAAAAAGGCAAAGACAAATAAGGCAATAATGTTTGAATATGACATAGGACCGAGTTTCTTATTTCCATTGAGCTGACACAAAATGTGAGAAAAAAAAACCAGCAACACAACAGAGAACATTTAAAGTGTATTGAACCCACCGTTCAACAGTTGAAATGTCCAAAATAAAAATGACAATTCGACACCAACAAGTGCCAACATATTCAGGATCCCAAATGCACGGTGGCAGACATGGGAACAGCATGTACAAAATACAGAGCAACGAACGAAAAAAGAAAACAATTTATGACGAGATTTGTAAGGACATTTATTTTTTCGATTCTTTTTCTTTCTGACAACACCTTTTTTTTTTTGTTGTATTCTTCTGTTGTACAAATTTGTTTTTAATTTTCGATCTGGTGGCAACAACACTTAAAATTTACTTATACAACATGCACGCAGTTGCGGCAGAACTATTTTTGTATAGATGCTGATGATATTACTAAGTACTACAAGGCCGCCACTGTGATGCAAAGTAATACATCAATATATGGGAAATTTTTCAGAGAATTATTATATTTTGCACAACGATACACTAGCAAGGATGCAGTATTTGAAAAATAGTAAAAAATTTACAAATATGCTACACGTTTATTTGTACTCGTAATAAGGACAAAAGTATCGATTCCTTTTAATATCAACATATTTTTACTGAGCAAAGCAGATATTTTCTTCAGAAAAATTTTAATATATTAATAATCTTATTAAAAGACAATAACGCAAAGAATATATGTATGTGGTCTCCACACGTGGTATTTTTCCAGATTTTTTTTTTTTTTTTTTTTTTTTTGAAAATTCCTCAGAAGACAACATTCGGCAATCATATTCATAAAGAAAATTCCAGATTTAAAAACTTTTTTCTAACTGATTTGAGCATCCTGAATGAATTTCAAATACACATAATACCTGTCCAGTATCGTTAACGACCAGTATCGTTAACGGTCTGATATCATGCAAAACCCACAAGACAGAATATTGAAACCTCTAACTTTGGTTGATAAATGGAAATTCAATTTGAAAGTTTGATTTTTATTGAAAGAATATTTGACGGTGGAACTGAATGTCTGTGTGTCTGATTATCTGCTATGGTGGTATGCATCTTAGTAGCGCTCGTGTGTGTGTCACTGGTTTTTCCACATGTTTGCTATCAGTTTGACATTTCCTGAGTTTTCTTCCGTATTTTTATGTCTGTCCTTTTTTTTCCACCCTTTTATTGAATGAGACAAAAAAAAACCTCAACAGTGCAACTTTTATACCTACAGCCTGAGTCAATAAAAGGAAAATTCAATTTTCTCATTTTTTCCCCCTTTGGGTTTGTTTGCATAGTTTATTAGAATTGGTTAGTAAAACCTAGAAAAAAAAATTTCACGAAAAACCAGCAGTATTGAACGGTTTCTATCAGATATTCAAGTTCGATTTGAATCTTTACATAAATAAAACATATTGTAGATTCAAGTTAATGCAGACTTTTGTTTTAAGTTTTTGATTTCAAAAATTTTAAAGAAGATAACACCAAAAATGACATGTTATTTAAAAAAAAAAAACAAGGGTTAAAGCCGTTGAAGCCGATTATATTGAAGAGGTTTTATATTATTATAGGATTATATTTTCGTCAAAGTCTTGATTAAAAAAAAAAAAAACATTAAACAAAAAAAAAACTATCAAAATGCCTTGGTTAATAATTTTATTGAATCCATCATATATTTAGTAATTATTACCAAATAGTATTTTGTTTGAAACAAATATTTGTTTGTCGGAAACACTCACATGTTAATAATTACTTAATCCTATATTGAGTGAAAGAAATTTTTCTTTGAAAACAGCAATTTATTAATATCGATTTGAGAAGAAATTGTTAGACATAAAAGTATATTTGGAAAAATCGACACCATAAATCGATGTTTTCGGATGTCATACAGTCTTTGTATGTAAAATGTCGTTGGCATTTACACTTTCAGAAATATTTAAATTAATTACTAAGGAAGTGAGATTTATAGAGAACTTTATTATCAAGTGAATAAAAATCAAAATATTACTACTAAATAAATATTTGACTTAATACGTTCCCTAGAGTTTTTTTCATGGTCCATACAATCAAGAACACTTTAGCTTTCAATTTAGGGTATAGTATTTTAGAATTTGGAGCACAATTATATTTATTTGAAAGAAATATACACTTTTTCCCAGTGTATGAAATCCAGCATGAGTCTACATAGTGAAATTAATAATATTGTGGGTACTTGTAAGATTTTTTTCTAAAACAAAGTCTTCTTTATTTAAGAAACTTAACATCAAAAATTTTGCATGACTTCAAAATAACATTTCTTCATAATCTTGAAAAACTTTTTTTTTTCCTTTCAGTAGCAATCAGAGCGGACATTAAAACGAAAACAATAACTTTTATCAGTTATTAAGTTCGTGTAAATAAATTCTTATGTTAAAGTTTATTTTTGGAACTTGTTGTTTTCAGCTTGAAAGATAAAAACGTTAATGATGTTTTTCAAAAAAGAAAAAAAAAAAACATCATAAGCAACTTTAACTAAGTAATTGCGATACTAGAGCACTCACTCAATGTTAAATGAAAATAAATTTTAGAAAAAAAACCTGAATTCATATCGGTCGCCAGAAAAATCCATATTTAGATCATATTCTAAAAACTTACCTGGAAATAAAAAAAGAATACATATGAAATGAGTTTATATTTTTATTTTCTATTCTGTAAAATAAAATGTGTTAATTTGTAGACAGGACTCATTTCGAGAGAATATCATATTTTGATTTTAATAAGATTAAACTTTTTAGTGTTGATTTTCTTTTGATATAAATTACGTTCGTAGAATGCGTATTTTTAGGGTCCGTATTTTAAGATGCTTACTCTTAAGGTGCGCATTATTATGGTGCACACTTTTAGGATTTTAACTCTTAAGGTGCGTACTCTTAGGATTGTTACTCTTAGGGTGCGTGCTCTTAGGGTGCGTGCTCTTAGGGTGCGTACTCTTAGGGTGCGTACTCTTAGACTGCGTACTCTTAGGGTGCGTAATCTTAGGATGCGTAATCTTAGGATGCGTACTCTAAGAATACTCTTAGGATGTGTACTTTAAGAATGCGCACTCTTAGGTTGCGTACCCTTAAGATACTTGATCTTAAGGTGCGTATTATTAGGGTGCATACTCTAAGGGTTTGTAATCTTAGCGTGCGTACTATTAAGGTGCGTACTTTTAGAATACGTACCCTCACAGAGTGAATTCTAGGGTAAGTAATCTATGGATAGCGTTCTTTTAGAATGCGTATTTATATTGTCAAAATAAAATTAAAAAAAACACAGCCAAATACTTTGTGTGCAATGCAATTTTGTTTATATTCTGACATTTTCGATTTAGTAGTAGTCTCTCAATTTGACAAAAAGGTAATAAGTAGATAAATATTTTCTGCAAAATACCAAGAGCAAAACAAAAAAAAACTTTCAAAGAAATGCAAATTGCAGCACGATGGCATTTTGAATACCGGTGTCGTAAAAACCAAGCAAACGTAAAAGGACACAGAGGTTAAATAAAAAAATTGTGTAGGTAGCTGTTGCGCAAACAATTCGGCATATAAAGTAGAAAAAAAAAGTAACAAAAGATTCAGTCAGTCGGTCTATTAAGTCATAAAATTAGATTAAGCAGTGGGACGTGGCATGAATATTTTTTGGCAAAATTATCTTGTTTCCGCAAGTTGATTTAAACAGCGTTCTTCTTCGGCACTATTTGATGACTTAAGAAATTGTTTGTAGCTAAATCTAGTTTAAAAGATATACAATATATTTTGCAAAATATTGACTTGAAAATGCACTTTTAATTTAAAAGTTACTATATATCATAGACTGAATTTAAATTAAAAAAAAAAAAATGAGATAAAAAATTGTGATTCCCTAAGAAATTAGTTATTTCAAATGATTTGGTTTTTATCATTTCAGTCGATTTTCAAATTTGCAATGCCAATTTCACTGAGTGTGGTTATATTAGAAAACATACGTTATTAATAAAGGGTGTTTTTAGTCGTAACCCAAATTGCTTGAAAATTTTACCACAACTGGAGCCTGCAGAAAGCGTTTCATGCGAAGTAGTCACAGCGGTCATATAACCGAAATCATTTTTAATTACAAACCCCCATTGAATGAACTTCCAAATTATATCAAATAAATGATCACTCGGTTTACTTGAATACAAGGTTCAATAATGAATAAAAAATTACATCTGACAAGAAAAAATTTAAATAGCTTTAACAACTGAAAGCCTTAGCGAATTCTAAAATATCTGTGCATAGAAAATCGATCAACAGCGACAAACAATTAGTGGTGACACTTTTGATACACATCACTAATATTGTGTTGAATAGCAAGGCTGATTCTAGCTGACGGGCCATGCTGTCCCATGCTGGCAATAGCCCAATCAACAACATTGCCGCAAACCCGTCAAATTTGTCCAAAAGCAACATAGTTCGGCTCATTTAATTTAACAAATCGATTTCTATTTGGATCAACAATTTTTTGTTGCACAGCGGAAAAAAAACAAAATAAATTAATAAAATTTTACAAGAGAGAAAGAAGATTTGAATTTCCCTAGAAAATTAAAAATTACATGCAAGTGCGTCAGACGAAAGAAACTGTCACAAGAAGATGTCAGCAGCACACAAGAATTACGCCTGATTGAGCACAAAATGTTGTGCAATTTTTTTGACAGATTCGAGATATTGAAGTCGACAAATTTGCAGTTTTTTTTTTTATTTTTTTCTAAATAAAAAATATGCTTTCTTCGAAAAGTCAAAAGACACAAGTTCTGATGATGACTTCAAGATAAGTTTAATGTAATTGTTGTTCATTTTGTCGTTGTTGTAGTTGTTGTTTTTTTTTTTGCTGGTTTTAATAATGATAATATCAAGCTAAACTTGTGACAATTTTTGCATACTAATTTTCAAGTTATTTGCATTTTATTGACATAACAGCCAGCAACCCACCCACTGGATATTGAGAAGTTTAAGGTGTTAAGTAAAAAAAGAAAAAATAAAAAGTTTATTACTCAGCGGCACATGACAAGACGTGCTGCCAAGTTTTGTCTTTTTTGCATATAAATTAAGACGCGTGAGACTGATTTATTCTTAGATCTCCATTAAATATCGGTTGTTGCATTAAAGAATTTTTTGATTTTATATGACATTTAAATTTTGAGTCATGTGGTGGTAAATGTTATATAAATTTGCGCAAGTAATAAATAATTTTTCAAACAAAAGTATATAACAATAAAAAAGAAACTGAAGAGCTCCTCTTGAAGGTTAACTGAGAAAGTTTCAATTTGTTAAACTTGCACCCCAAAGTTTAACCAAAATTTCGATAAGCAGAATTACAGCAACAATAACAATCAGTTCAATAAATACATTACATATTTTTAAAGCTGATAAGTGTACATATTTGCTAAAATCAAGTTTCTTTTTAAATTGGGGGCTCCAACCCCCTACTTGCTTCGCTCACCAACCCTCCGCACACACTTGGTTTTGTTCGTGGGCTCTGGCACGCGCTTTTCAAAATTTTTGTTTTCTTCTTATATTTCAGGATATATTTGTGAAATTTTGCCTTTGTTTAACAACTTAAAGTATGCAATGAAATTTTTTTCCCCTCTTATTTTTGATTGGTGTTTTATCTTTCTTCCTTCATTATACGCAACATTACGCAACACCGAAAACTATTTTATATAATATGTTAGAAAGAAAATCGATTTTTTGGCAAAATACAATATTGACCGATACAATAAGTTTTTACCAGCGTAAACAAAACAGTTGAAAAAACGAAATAATAACAAATGTTTTTAATAAAAAGCATTCGACAAACCAAATTTTTTTATTATAAATAGTAAACCTAACATACAGAATGTATAACCGACATAGATAATGAGCCAGTTAGGATATCAACAGAAAATCTTTTGCTCAGTGCGTCGAAAAAGTTGCTACCTATACAGGCTAAATTGGAAAAAGACCAATGGATCATTTGGTTGTGACTGGTCCGACATTTAAATTCACTTTCATTCTTTTAAGAAAATATTGTAAACTAAACAACTGTAGGATGATCTTTTAGAATGTCCAAGCCCAATTGCCTCAAAAATAGTATTGAAAAAGTATCGAAAAAGTTGTGAAATACCAAAGTCTAAATATGCCGAAGAGTATACAATAGTATAGACGGACATTGAAACCTTCGGAAAGTATAAAAAAAAAAACATCGAAATAGCATAGTATCGAAAAACATCAAGTAGCATCAAAAACATCGAAAAACTCAGGTAGTATCGATAAGCTTTGAAAAAATTGAAATGTATCAAAAAACATCGAAGTGTCAATAAAAATGTTTGGAATAGTAAAGAGAAATTCAAAGTTGGCAAGGTATCGAAAAATATCGATAAAAATAAAAAATCGATTAGTATCGGAAATATCGATTAGTATCGAAAATTTTGGTTAAAGTTAAAAGAAATAGCTTAGTATCGAAAATTCAAAAACTATGAAATTATGAAAACTATGAAATGGCATCAAATAAGTCGATACAAGCTTTAAAGTATCGAATAGTGTCGAAATATATCAAAAAAGCATTAAAAAGTTAAAGCGCTATGGTCGTATACAATTTCCGAAAAAACTATTCAGTGAATTAAAGAGAGTTATTGGCAAAACAAACATTTTGAAAATTTTAAAGCTTCCGATATTCAGTTGGTAATTTTTTTTCATAATTTGAGCGATTTTTTATGAAGTAGGTAAGTACTTTTGTATATACCAGAGCTGTGAAAGAGTACATCATTTGCAATTGAAATCCATTGAAGTCACTGCCAAAATACAGCATTCAGAGTGCAGCTATTTTTAAAATGAAGTCACCTGCAGACTTCAATGCCATAATCTTGCAGCCGTTTCTATCACAAAAGAATGCAATTATTTTGGTGACGTCACGAATTTGATTGAAATCATGATTGGAAGAATTTTGATTGCATTGAAGTCAACTCAAATCATATTTAATTCTTTGCAATCACTTGAAGTCACTGCAATCACTTGAAGTCGCTGCAATCGTTTGAATTCACTGAAGACACTTGAAGACATCTGCTCTGAATTAGCTCGAAAATCTACACAAATATCTTCTAAGCATACATATAAAAGTGAATGTGTGTACATATGTATATATATATGTATGTATATACATATGTATATGTGTAGATTTTCGAGTTAATTCAAAGCAAATGACTTCAAGTGTCTTCACTGACTTCAAATGATTGCAGAAGAATTAAGAATTAAAAATGATTTGAGATGACTTCAATGCAATCAAAATTCTTCCAATCATGATTCCAATCAAAAACGTGACGTCACCAAAATAATAGCATTCTTTTGTGATAGAAAAGGCTGCAAGATTATGGCATTGAAGTCTACAGATGACTTCATTTTTAAATAGCTGCACTCTGAATGCGGAATTTCTCATGAGTTAAAATTGAAAATGAATGCATTCATTCACAGCTCTGGTATATACATTTATCCATGTGTTTCTGAAAATTTGATGGAATTATATTAAGGCCGCGGGGTGATAGGACGCCAATTAAAATTTCACTTAATCTATCTGATATGGTGCAAGGAAACGAGGTTTGATCTTTCCAGCAAATAAAGTTTATTGCATAATCAAAATCAACGTAAAGAAAATAAGCTTTTGTTTTAAAAAGTTTTATTCTAGAAATGTTTAAATAAGTTCAAGCACTCAAAATACGGAAGATCAATAAAATGTAATTTTTTTTTTAGAACAATAATACTAAATTTGGTTATTTTCTAAGGTTTTATTAAAATTTTTTTTTTGTCCGGATTTTCATTCTGCAATAAAAATTAAGACTACAATATTGAAAAATGTAGTTTCTGTCGATATAAACGAATTGTATCACATCCATGTTAAAAGTAATAGCAACATTACATGGCTGCCTCACAGTTACAAAAACCTTTTAATAACGGTACTTTTTTCGTACGTCGTCTCATTTTAAAATTATTTAGAAAAGAAAACTTCTTTGCACAATTGGCTGAGAAAAGCTAGTTTGGAAAAATATTTTAAGTATATTCAAAAGAAATAAGTTAATGAAAAACTATATTGACTCAAGTTTTGAAAAAAACTTTAAACCCTAGTGATTATATAAATAATACAAAAAAAAAAAAAAAAAAATATTTTCTTCATTTATGTTGAACGATTACAAATTTTTGTTCTATAGCCATTTTGAGTTAAAAATAATGAATGTACATCATTATAAATTAAGAAGAAAAAATTAAAAATACTCATTATAGGCATTCGCTTCGCATTACGAAAGGCATGAATGAAATTAAAATAAATTGTGTTTTGCGATTGTAATAATTTTGTTATGTACCTACATATTTTTTAAAAATTAATGGCAACATTGTAGAAATTAATTTGCGCAATAATTAGAATAATAAATATTTTAAAGAAATACACAAAAAGATTACATGCGTAATAGAAAAATCTACAAAAGCTGAGAAGTGATAAAATAAAAATTAATCTCATTAGGATTTAAAGACGTGCGCATGATGATGAACCACATGATCTTTAGGGTATTATTGTTAATGTGCATCATTTAAGTAATGAAATGTATTTTATGAGCAACAATTTGTAAGTGGAATGGAAGATTTATTTTTGATCATTATTTGAGCAATAGCAACTATTTACTAAAAAAAAAGAATTAAATTTTTCTATATTGGATACATGGGAGCAGAGTGCTCCTTAAGTGCTCCCTAACAAATTTATGACACTTGCAAAGAAACGCCCTTAAAAATATACGCAATGTCAGGTTGTGTCTTGAAGTAATTAGTACCTTTCAACATTCCTTATGATTTAAGTAAAGAATCAAGTGAGCTCATTTATATATAACGTATAAAGGAATAAAATATAACGCCTACCCAGCATGACGTTTTCACTATAAACAGAACACAGGGACACTTCGACATTCTTAACATGTATGCGTGTGTTTAGGCCAAAATTAAGACTGTATTTGTCAGTTCCTAACAAGAAATTATGAACTGTTTGATTTTGCTTTCTAATGATGATGATGGCGTTGTTAGTGAATAGTGTTGGGGTTGCGTTGTTTTTTTTTTTTTTTTTGTACAATATATTTGTTGTTTTACATATATATAATTGAGTTTATTAATGATTTCCCTTATTATTATAATTTGGTAAAACAGCAAACTACTCACTACGTTTGTTTTGCTCTTAATACGTGAGGCTTTTAATGTCTATCAAAGTGGAGTTATTTATATTTGGGGGAAATGGTAAATTGATGTAACTTGAAGTATTTTTACTTAATTATAGTAATTTATTTTATTCACACATCATTTTCAACGTTCATTAATTAATACCATTATTATTATGATGTGGTACTTTTGTGCTTCACTAAAGTGGGAGAACTACAGAAGAGAGATCGAATTGAAACGAAAATTTAGCAATGTACGTTAAGTTGACTACACTGAAAAAATGTTTTATAGCAAAAGTGGCAAAACTGGTGGTTAGTTATTCTTTCAAAGAGACAAAGAATTTGGTTCGGGATCGCATGAAAAACAATATTATAACTATAATCTATAAGCAAAATAGCCAAATTAGGTCATTTCAGATTTTTAATGATAAGATTAAGAGTATATTCTTTATATTACTTCACTATTAACGCTGAGTGTATTTTTGTCCACATTTTATTAATTAGATTGCGAAATGCTTTATCATTTGTGAATGCTACTTTATTTATAGCATAGTTTTAGGCAATTCATGTTTTAATTGGATTTTATGCGTAATAATTTCAAAGGAATTGGTTCTTTGAGTTATGAAAAGTAAAATGAGTACAATGAGTGCCTAAGAATGTATCAGTTTCCAAATGAAACATAGCTTAAAATGCTGCCAATAAGATGCGAGCGGTGAAATAAAAATTTACACAAGAATTATAACATTTGTTCACTCTTAAACAATTTCAGTGGAAGTTAGAAAAGTGAAGTTTGATAGTCTCATGCGCTATTTATTGTACGCATATTTGCGTATATCGAATTTCTATTATATTCAGGTATGTTCTAGAAATAGTTTTCGATCGAAATCGAAATTGAAATCGACTTTGGGTGTTCCACATTTCGATCGGTCGATTTTTCAATTCCGATTGTATGTTCGAATCGAAATGAACGTGTTCTGTAATTCGATAATATCGATTTGCTATCTGTTAGATTTCGATCAGCTGTGACAAAGTGAAATCAATCCAATTTGAAATTCATATAAAAATGTAAGTACAAAGTTCGTGCAATTTTTGTATTTAATATTTATTTAATTGTCAAATTTAAGGGAAAACATAAGAATACGGGGAGTCGTGGAGGAACACCCAGATCTTGCTCGAGAGTTCATCAAAGGTGTCCGCGTTCTGATAGAGCAGCAATGGAAGGACTTGGCTACGCTTTCAAATAGCCAAGGTCCACCGGTGAAAGATGACTGTAGTTGGGAAAAGGTAGCTGAGACGTGCTTTTTTTTAAAATATTTAATTTATCTGAAGTCTGCACTGAATGGAAATGTGAAGTCCACAAAAAGTTGGACCATAATAAAAGAGAGAAAATGGATACCGGTGGTGGCCCTTTCAACCATTATACCTTTACTGCAAGTGAGGATGCCGTGGCACGAATTTGTGGCATTTATGCCGTAGTTCAAGGATTGCAGAACTCAACATCGTTTGGTACAAGCGAAGCTACTGAAATTGAGGCTGCACACACTTTCTTAAAATAAAATTCAATTGTTTATTATTGAAAAAATGTGTACGTTATGGAAAAAAAGAAAAACTGGCAAACTTTCAAAATATTTACAAAAAAAAACAACAATTTTCGATACTAAACACATCCCTTTCCATGTTGATCGCAGCTTATTAAAACTAAACAGCTTTTCGAACACTTTCACCAAATCAATTCAATTTCTACTCGAAATTGCCAAATCGATCGATTTCCAGAACACGATAAACCATTTCGATCGATTTGCAGAACATGGCTGATTAAATAGTTTTCCGTATCAGAAAATTTTTGCTTAATGAAAGAACAAAAATGAAATAAATATAAGAGAGCAACAATTTTATTGCATACTTTTTGTTCTTAAAGAAAGGTAAAATTCCATTGGATACTTTTAGTTGTTAAAGAAAAGTAGAATTTAGCTGTCAAATTAAATGCAACCGTGAAAGTGGTTCAAGTCAAGAATAAGCAAAACATATACAGTAGACTCGCGGTTGAGGGAACTAATTTGTGCAGTGCCATTCCTTTCTACCCAGATTTTCCCCTCAATTGAAATTGAAAATTAACTCTTAGAATTTAGTTAAAAACAGGGATTTATTTCACATTGTATTGCTTAGTTGCATATTTGCATATAATAAATGCAGGAATCATTAAAAACACAAACAATATAAAACTTACCTACACTGCCTAATACAAGAACAAATTATTTAAAAAAAAAAAAATCCCTATAGAGTAGTCAATGGAAAAATTTTTGCGGTACCCTCGATCGAGTAGTTCTCTTAACCAAGGGTTCCCTTAACTGCGTGTCTACTGTAGTATGTACAGGAAAGCAAATATTTCGTTGCATAATTTTAGTTGTTTAAGAAAGGTAAAATTCCATTGCATACTTTTAGTTGTTAAAGAAAGGTAGAATTAAGTTGTCAAATATAAGAAAACCAAACTTGTAAGAAGTATGGGCCAGAGCCTACGATATTTGCATTATTCTGAATCTACTTTAAAAAAAGTCGCGTTTAAAACATTTTTTGAGCAACAGAATGTTTTTCCTGCAAAATCATGTGATTCCTGATAACACATTTGTGCCGAAATTCAAACAGTAGGATATTGAAACCAACAGAAAAAATCCAGTTACATTTTTTACACAAATTTGAGACGCAAGTCGAATGACAAAAACAGTTGTTTCAATAATCTAATGCAAGCTTTTCTTTAATTTCAGAGACTTTGCAACAAAATTCCACAGTTATTTCATCATAATATCAATTGCTAGCTGTAGGGGGCTTAAGCCCCTATATTTATACTCTAGTACTGCCATTGCTGAAAACAACTAAAACAATTACAAAAGACAACAGAAAACACGCAAAAAATAACAATTAATATTGTGTTAATATTGTAGAGCAACCAATTGAGCTGTGACTTAAAACATTAATGAAACAGAACTGCACAAAAATTTCAAAAATGTTCAAAAAAAAAAATAATTAATAATGCATTTTATATGCATTAAATTCGCATGCTCGCTCAACGTATGATCGACAATTTTGATGAAAAGTTAATTATTTCAACTAAAAGATTTATTTATTTATTTATAATAAGACATCATTAGTGTTGTGGTAAAAATCTTGATTATATTTTCAAAAAAAGTTGCCAGCCAATGATTTGAGATTGATTGTGAGTGGAAAAAGTAACTTAAGCATAAATTTTTATTTGATTTTGTCCTTAGAGCAAAAATCTTTTGATCACTTTTTTTTGGTTCGACATAAAAAAAAAATCACTTAAATTAAAATTCGTATGCAGGCATAGAGAAACATCATAATTTATCTAGATTAATATTGAGCAATGATAAATTTGTTTACATTTAATTAATTAAAAATGTGGTCATCATCATAAGCAGCATAAACTGATACAAGGTGTATATTTGTAGCTATAGGGAGACATGGTATGTACGGATTTTTGAGGATGCCCATCAGCGCTGTTGAGAGTAAAGTATTTAAATTTATTTTTAATTATTATTTTATAATAATATAAACTACTGTAAGACACTCGAAACTGAGAAAAATATTTAAAAAATGCTATCAAGCTGTTCTGAAATCGAATGAGGTCAAAATTACTCCATGTCAAAGCCCTGGCGATAGGAGTACATAAAATATGTTTTCACATAGCCATCATGTACCTCATTTGAAAGGAAATTTTTACACCGTTCTTGACTCAAAGTCTAAGGCAGCTTAATGTGTACCAGAAATCAAAATATGACGCTATTTTAGATGGTAAATGGTCTCATTTACAAACCGACACTTTATTCTTGATTTCAATGAATTGTATCTCATTTGAAAGGAATTTCTTAGTACTTTAGTTTTTACTACGTATTTAATTTTTTACAGGGAAAAATATCCAACGTCACCTCTTTCACAAATAAAGACAAATGTCAAATATATTTTTGACTTCAATAATCTTTCACCTTCCACACGATGAATTTATAGCTTCAAAAAAGTTAAATTGACATTTAAAGATATTTTTTAAAATTTCATATATATTTCAATGTATTTTTACAGCTCTGATTCTAATGCATAACCACAAAAATAACTCAAATTGTCATAAATTGCTGACAGCTGCTGTTGCTGCAATAGAAATAATTTTAACCGCTGCAGCAATTGCGGTTCTAAAACAGCACATGTTTAGGTTTTTGGGATGCAATTTGCCAGACCAATATATCTCGGCAGCATCAATATTTTTTTTTGCAATTTTGCAATATTATGATATCTAATTTTCAAAAATACAAATAATTTTAATGTTTCATAATTAATCGTAATTTGATAAGGTACGCACGAGTGCTAAATATTTAATGTTGCATAGTTTAAGGTGTAACAGCAGAAAACGACGAGACTGAAAACAAAAGTTTAGCAGCAAAACAAATCAAATATTTTGCGCATGCATGACTAATCACAAAAACATAACAAAAAATATTATACAATAAAATCTAAAGCATTCAAAATAAAAACATCTTTTGCTGAATTTTCTTCATTCGTTCGCTGTTGATTTACTTAAATTAATTGGCAACACGTGATGCTGTTGCTACTACAAAAAAAAAAAAAAAAAACCAGAACAATCTTGTACAATACAACTTCTCTTTTATGTTCTCCTGTGTCTGCTGTATCGTTGCTGCCGACGTCCACTTCAAATGGACCGTTGCCGGTATCAGTACTGGGCATCTTTACCGCGCACTACTGTTGCACGCACGCACCCAAAATGTCTATGGCAATTAATCATCGTGAATTTGCAGCGTTAAATTAATTAAAATAATTGTTGTACATTCGTGTTGAACAATTGTTTAGTAATTTGTCGGTAGACAGAGGGCGCAAAAGAGGCGTGGCAAATGAGACATTAAAAGCAAAGTGTTAAGTACTCATAGTTTTGCCAAAAATGTTCAAGCACAATATTTTAACGGATGATTAATTTTGTGTAGATAATTTTTATAGTAAAATAATTCAGGCATTGGTAGGTATTATTTTGGTAGCTGTGAAAATTTTAAGTTGGATGTACAAATTAAGGTTCAATTCAAGTTAAGAGATTAATTCTTTCAATGTAGTTTTTTGTTTTCCAAAATTTTAAAAGTATTTCAGTTCAACAATATTCGAGAGAGTCTACTAAATCGAAAAATACGGCCAATAAATTATTGTTTTGAGACTTGGAAAATCTTGCAAGGCGAGAAAGAAATAAATCAAAAATACTATCAGTATCAGTATCAAAAAGAACATCAGTGTAGTTCGAGTATAATTATATGTTTATAATTAACAAAAAAAAAAAAAATTAAACAAACAATTAAACAAACAATTTACCAACAAAAAAATAAAAAAACAATTTACCAAAAAACAATAAAAAAAAACAATTTACAAAAAAATAATGTAAACAATTTACAAAAAAAAAAAAAAAAAATAAAAAAAAAAAAAAAAAAATTAAAAAAAAAAATAAAAAAAAAACAATTTACAAATAAATAAAAAAACAATTTACTAAAAATAAATAAAAAAAACAACTAACCAAAAAAATAAAAAAACAATTAACCAAAATAAACATAACAAAAAAAAAAAATAATAATTTACCAAAAAAAAAAAAATAATAATTTACCAAAAAAAAATTTGAAAAAAAAAAAATTACCAAAAAAAAATAAATAAAAACAATAACCCAACAAAAAAATAAATAAATAAAAAAAAATTAATAAAAAAAAAAATAAAAAAAAAAACCAATTTACAAAAAAAATAAAAATAAAAAAAAAAACAATTTAAAATAATTTACAAATAAATAAAAAAAACAAATAACAAAAAAATAATAATTTACCAAAAAAAAAAAATAATAATTTACCAAAAAAAAAAAAAAAATAATAATTTACCAAAAAAAAAAAAATAATAATTTACCAAAAAAAAATTTGAAAAAAAAAATAAATAAAAACAATAACCCAACAAAAAAAATAAATAAATAAAAAAAATAAAAAAAAAAATTAAAAAAAAATTTAAAAAATTCAAAAAAAATAAAAAAAAAAATAAAAAAAAAAATTAAAAATAAAAAAAAAATTTTAAAAAAAACAATAATTATTTAGGATTTTCACCTTCAAGTAGATTTTCGTTTCATGTTTCATGTACACTCAGCGGAAAATGGCATTGCAAATTTAAAAAATTTATTTTTGATTTAAAGTCGCGATTCTTTTGAAATTGAAAATAGTTAAAATTACATTTTTTCTATTTTTTTTTTTTAACACAAACAACTTTAAATTCATTTGAATGTGAAAAATATTGAAAATAACATTTTTCAACTTTACTTCAATCCTAAAAAACTTTAAATTGAATGAATATTTGAAAATTTTTCTCTAAGGCTTTGGCGCAAATCAACAGCGTTTTTGGTTGAAACAAACATAAAATAATTGATTTTTTCCCCTCTTTTTTTATAACATTTACTGTTTAAACAATAACGATGTGATATTTTAGCATTTCCATAAAAATGTTTATTCAAGCAAACGTCAATTAAAATATTTTTATTTTCTCAATAAAAACTTTATGCTCGCGTGAGACACTTAATACTTTTTTTGAAATAAAAAAAAAAATATACAAAATCTTTTAACACATTTTTTATGTTAAAAATACCACATACAAATATTTCTGACAAGTCTTGAAACATTTTTACTCATTAGTTAAGCACTACAGTGATGTATGTTGATTTTATTTTGAACAAACAGACTTTTGTATATTTAATTGTTGCGATTTTTTTAGGGCATCCGACGAGGTGCAGTTTCTACAAAATAAAAAAAAATGTATTTTGTTCAATTAACAAATGTAAATAAAAGCGTTCAAGGCAAACTGTCAGCTTTCATATATGTAAGTAGACCAAATGACGCATTGTAAAAAATCAAAAAAGTAGTTGACTCAGAAAAAAAAAAACACAATACATGACATTGTGTTATCAAAAGCTGCATATGACAGCGGGACAGACGGATATATCATCTGAGCAAATATAACAATCACCTCAGCAATTCATTAGTAAATTTCTTTTGGAAACGTGTCGCAAATATTTACTACATAAGAAAATATTTTTTATTATTTTCTTTTAACATAATAACCAAATCAACAATGGCAGCGAGGGAACCCGGAAAAAAATCAGTAAGTAGTTAAAATTCTTATCATGCTCACTTCTTTTTTTTTTTTTGCCGCAACGCCATTAGCACAAAAGTTGTTTTAGATGTCAAATTTTAGCGCAAGTAAATAAACTCTGAGTCGAAATTTTTTTCTATTTTGCAATGCTATAAAAAAAATCACAAGTTCGGATGCTAACATGCCGGTTGATGAAATTGTTATCAAAGTTGTTTGAAATAAAAAAAACATTGCCACAAGGTTATATTTTCCTTAGTGTATGAAATCTAACAAGACATAGTTCTTTTATTATTAGATAAAACTATCTACAATCATAAATTTTTTTGACAAATTACTTAAAAAGTGTGCAAATTAGTTTTTGCTCATTTGTAGTATATACTTACGATTAAAATTATATATATTTATCAGAGCTGTGAAAGAGTACATTCATTTTCAATTGAAGTCCATTGAAGTCACTACCAATAATGAAGCATTCCGAGTGCAGCTATTTAAAAATGAAGTCGCCAGTAGACTTCAATGCCATAAGTTTGCAGCCGTTTCTATCACAAATGAATGCAAGAAGATATGTATATGTCTATATTTTTGAGTTAATTCAAAGCAGCTGACTTCCAATGTCTTCAGTGGCTTCAAGTGACTTCAAATGACTTCAGTGACTTCAAGTAACTTCAGTGACTTCAAGTGACTTCAGTGACTTCAAGTGACTTCAAGTGACTTCAGTGACTTCAAGTGACTTCAAGTGACTTCAGTGACTTCAAGTGACTTCAGTGACTTCAAGTGACTTCAGTGACTTCAAGTGACTTCAAGTGATTCAGTTCTGATTCCGATTTAGTTCAGAAGTGGAATTGAAGTCCGAATAGTACGTCGGAATTCGCTATGAAATTTAATTTTTTGAACTTCGCATTTCTATACTGTTTCCGAAGCAAATCCGAAACGGTATCGGAATAAAATTTAAAAATGAATTAATTTTAATAAATTTTTTCTTGGTACAATTTTTGTCTCAGTGAATAAGAATTTGTAACCTTCCTCAGCACACATTTCACTTACAAAGAAGAAACGGTGGCAAAAATTTTTATATAATTTTATCGTGGGGCAGATGTTGAAAATCATGAAGTTCAAATTAATATAAACAGCACGAACAATCTCTGCCATTGCGTTATCTCTGAGTTATTAAGTGAGAGTCCGTTTAAAAACAAAGTATGATAAACAATTTTATCGCATCTGCCTTTGTCGAAACACACAAGAGATTTTTTAAAGTATCAAACATGTATACTTAGATACAAACTTAAGTAATTTTATCGTCATGCAGATTGTGATAATTATAAAGATTATGTCATAAGAAACGTGAGAAACCACCTCTGCCACTTAGTCAATGCTGCATTTAAAAATTGCAACATTACAAACATGTCAATAAAAAACTAAGTACTAAATCATTTTATCGCGTCTGCCTCTTGGCTGACTCGATATTTTACTTATAAAAATAGAGAAGGCAGACGACTGCAGCGCTGACTTTTTTAAAGGCAGAGTTTTTGAGCACAAAATGTGCATACAATTAAGAATAATTATACATTGAAATTTTTCACACAGGTCTTCTATAAAATTTTCAGTATGGCAGGATAACTCGAAAATTAAAATTTTGGATATCTCAGACAAAAAAAATATCGATATAATTCAAAGTAAGTTTTGAAAGGAAAAAGTTCAGCTTTTCAACTATATAATTAAATATATTCGTTAAAATCTGGTATCACTGAAATAAATATACAAAGTTGACATAAAAAGCAGAGACTCACACGTCTGCCTTTTGTATTTTCAGCTTCTAGGGGCAATACTGAAAACAACGAAATTTTAGAAGAAACTGATAAAATTATTTAATAGAGTTTTTTTACATATCAAAAATTTCTGTATCAAAGCAGAAATGCAGCAATGTGGACGTCTGCCTGTTTTATTTTCGTTATCTATACTATACCCTCAACAGAATATATCAGAGGCAGACGCGATTAAATAATTTAATAGATTATTTTAAGTTTTCAAGAATGATTTTTTAAAAGCAGCAACGCTATCTTCACTGTAATCTTAATTTTTCTCATTCGTATAAATATTAACTACATAACATATCAATACCAACGTCGACAAAATCATATAATCGTAGCTAAAATTTTCACTGTCTCCATAACTATGAGGAGAAGTTCGACTCCATTGCAGTGTAGGTCATTTTCTGATCAACCAGAGTACAAAAATTTTTCACCAGAGCTGAACCGTCCCAGACTTTTCTAATATTTCTCTATTATTCATTTGCCACATGTAGCTTTTACTGTTCATGGATTATTTTTCATTGCATACTTTTTGGATTTTCTTTCCGCAGTTCTTCTTTCCGCAAGATTTAAAAACAATTTGTGTGTAAGTGAAAGGATTTCATGCTACAGCAAAGCCTCATGCCGTGATAAAATTAAAATAAAGAAATCTGGCAAAAACTATCTGTGCATGATATCACCTATCAATATTTCATTGGATAGTAAGAATGTAAGATGCAGCATTATTCTTCTGCATATTCACAGTCGTTCAGCTGTATCATCTTTATGAAATTTTCATAAGTACAGTTGAAACCTTGCTATTTCATTTTATAAAACTTTCACATCTTGTCACTCGCAATTTTATATTTTAAATCAAAAATCTTTCTCACTGCTGCAAAAGCAGCTACCAAGAATTCACTGCCTCAACCTTTTTGAATAAATAATTCAATTTCCTGCTCTAGTCAGCCCAAAAATCACAACATAACTTCATATCAGATTTCAGTGCTTTGCACACACCAGTGACATTACAAATTTCACTTCACGAGGCAATACTATAGCACACACACTCACACATGTTTGCACGTGCAATAAAATTTGACATATGAGAACATTAGACATACATATATCTTTTATTTTCGTTTTTTGTTGCCTTTTTGCAATATATTAAAAATGTACATTCTATGTTTGTGAAACAAGAAAGAAATCCAAAATCACGACTCCCAGTAGACGGACGAGCCAACAGCAGCAAAATATATCAAAAAGCCACAGAAAGTATATACGAAAAAAACAAAAAAAAAACTCCATACGCCACCATGCTGCATGTGGAAAAATATTTCACATAAGGGGGGGGGAGATGGGGGGAAAAGAAATTCGCAGCCGAAAAAAAAAAAAAAAACTTAAAAAAAGGAAGAAAAAAAGCGCACAGCATCAGTGAAGCAAACGAGACAGCATGCGCGTGAAAATATATTTTTTGTTCATTCGTCCTCCGGGGAAATCAAAACAGATCAAAATGTCATCTTTAAGAGCTTAAATTTGTATAAAATTGCAGGTCGTAAACCTAGGCAAGCGCGACAAAGTAACATTTAAGTGTTGCTGCTGCTGCTGCTACACAACACAGACATGCACAGTGTATACAGCACTTTTTTAAGGACATTTACTGTCTTAATAACAGTAAAAATGAAAGAGAGGCATGTGTATGTGTAAGATTTGTGTTGGTTTTTCGTGTGTGAGTGTGAACTTAGAATGTTACAAAAAAAGTTTACTGTGAGGGTTAAACATGCAATAAAAAATAAAATATGTTCAATAAAAATAAACATAAAATGATTTTTGTTGTTGTTGTTGTTTACTGCTAATGTCAAATTTGAATTTTACAACATTTCGAAAATCAATATGGTTTAACATTGATGTCTTATCTGCCATATTTTATGCTAAAAGATTTACTGGACATTTTGAAATACGATTTAGTGTACATTGGAAAATGGCTCATCAAAGGCTTACTCGGATATAACATCATTTGCTATACAGCAGTGGTGGGCACGTAGTGACCCTATCCGCCCTCATTGCCCGTACCGTTATTCGACGCACAAGCAAGCGAAAAAAAATTCCCAGAATTTCAAAGCTATCGAGGCACAGCGTTGACTTGAATTCAAATGAAAACAAAACACAAAGGGATAGGCGACGAATGTAGCAATTGTTTTTGTTTGTAGAGCAATTTGAGTTTCTTTTTTGGGCTGTTGGGGAATTTGGTAAATTCCAAAACTTTAAAATTTTGTTTGTTGTTGCTTGATGTTGTTGTTTAGCCCTTTTGTTAGATTTCCATGCCCACCACTGCTATACAGCATAAGCCGCCTGCTTAGACTTTGTCGACATCATGTATCATAGTAATTATTTTTGTTCAGGAAATATATCATGCTTACTTGAATAAACCGACAATTTGGTTGTGTGAGCCTTGAAGTGCCATAATTTTTGTTATTCCCACAAACTACAAATAATGAATTGTTGCATGACATACTATTAATTTCCAACACAAGCAAGACATGCTTATGGTTATGAGTGACTTTGACGCTAAAATTGGAAGCGGCAATAATAAGCACAAACTTATTATGAAATGATATGAAAATGGCAAATAGCTAACTCAGTTCTGGTAGGGCACAAACCTTATGATTGGAGCATAGATGGGCAAAATTTCGGAAGCAGGAGCTAATTACAGTAAAAAGCAAAAAAACTAACAATAAAAATCACCAGCATAAATTCAGTGTCGATAGCAAAACAAAAAACTCTGCAATAAACCAAAAAACAGTTCCAAGAATCAAGAAAAAGCTACCATGAGTGTAGAAATAAAAGTGCACTGATCAAACTAAACGAGAAATGCTGTCCTCAATGTGCGCATTGTTGTTTACTTCCAACAATAACAATCATACAAATTCCGTACATAGCACGTAAAAAAAATAACGATAAAAATGTACGTAGCAGTGGTGAGGGCATGTGTTTGTTATTTTGGTTATTTTTCTTAAGAAAAACGACGTGTTTTTTGTAAAGAGCTAAAATTGGCTCATTTTTCCAATTTTGCCCATTGCCGGATTCGAGGAGCATTGCTTCAGTACAAACTGAAATACAAAAATACACCATATCATCGGACAGAAAACAAAACGCTTTAACGCTTGGCAGAAGCATTTCTCGTATTTGTGTGAAATTTGGTTTCATTACTTGAAATAATTCTCTCAGTGCAAAGTTTTAACGTGTTTGTTTCTATGGAGGATGTCACGCCCACAAACTTTACCAAGTCCATGTCCAAAGTTTTTCCGAATCATTTGTACTATTTGTGTGAAACATGTTTCCATTAACTTAAATTCACTCAGTATAGCATTTTGAAGCTTGCGGTTGCATGGGAAGTGCCACGCCTTTTAGTTGAAATTCGCTAACTTTAGAGCTTGTGTAAGTTTTTCTCAATATTTTTGAGAAATTTGGTTACACTGCATCATATCACTCTCTCAATATAGCGTTTTAAACGAATAGGCGGTAGGCGTGATCGTGAACCTAAGAACTCTCAGGATAACAGAAAATGTGACGTTAATAAATCATCATGAAAATATATATTATGGTAATGCTACGCAATAATTCCCGCTTATTATTATCATGGAAATGATTGTCAAGAACTACGTGAATCGGGGAAATTTTGGAAAAAATGAAAGCACTCACGATTTGAGAGAGTATAGTGCACTGAATCTCTATCTATAATAAGTATGTGAGGACACTATAAGCCACAGCTTCATTTGTATATAATTTCTTCCCTTGTACATTTTTACGAATTCATTTTTCGAATTCAATTTTGCAGCTTGCTTGCTCATGGCAATATTCACATGGATACAATATTTGAAAAAATGCTTAACGTCATGATTAATATCGTCGTTAAGTTTTTACTGCTTTCTTTATTAAAATGTTGCAATTGAAATCATTTATATAACTTGGACGACTGAATTATCTATTTTGCAATGTGCGCTGTTTAGCTGTGTTCTATACACAAATATCCCGTTGATCTGAGTCTGTCTCGTTTTCATTATTCCACTGTTTGACTGTCTCTTTCAGTGTATTATTCAAAATCTGTTTACTAAAGACGCAGGGCGACAAAAACTAATAAAAGTTAATTAAACTCAATCAAATCCCATTAAAAGCGACAAATGTTCAACTGTCTCCAGTCTTATTTAAGTATGTGTCTGTTTGTTTGTTATGCAAAATTCTCGATGGGAAAAATTAAGTGGTGCAGGGATGCACTATACTTAAAATGGTGCTACATTTATATAAAAAAAAAAAATTAAGTTTAGAAAGGAATAAGTATCGAAACAAAATAGACAAACGTACAGTTGTTATAGTGCTCTCTTTTACTCATATTTCAGAGGAATAAAATTTTATGAGAAATTTGAAAAATTTTCGAGCAGGACCTTCTCCAGATTTGTTTCGAGTTTTTGAATGGTAACACTTTAAAATAATGACAAGAAATAAGTATTTTATTTTTGACATGAAGATCTTATTTTTTAACAGTAATAATAGAGTTTAGCTACTACAGCTATTTGCATTCTTAGCTATTAAGCGTGAAGCTTTGAATCAAGTAAAAAGCTTTGAATCAAGTTAAAAGATTTTTCAAACTTTCTTTATTGTCATACAAACATTTTTGTTTTTAACAAACAAGACGAGACAAGAGAAGAATCCTAATATAATGCAAGGAATGGCCGGGGTTCAAATCTCACTTAGGACAAATCAGCAAATCTAATTAAGATAATATATATGATTATATAATATATACATATGTGGCTATATCCGAAACATAAGAAGCGAAGTCGGCAAATAGTTTTTTCGTATCTATGTTCCTAATAAAGTTGCTATTGTTTGGAGTCTAATAGACTTTTTAATGTTCACAAAAAATAATTTATTGTAAAATAAAGAGCCTAAAAAAGGTTAATAACTGAAGTTACCAATGATGATAAGGGATTTAACTAAAATGATAGGAAAGTGCTAAGTTTTGAAAGGACGCTATCTTCATTATTTAACTTATTGCAAACTATACTTAAAAAGCATGACAAAAAGGTATAAGGCTCTTAGCTATCATTAAAATGGCTCAACAATTTTCTACTGGGTGTTGTTTGGAAAGACATTTGCATGTGTTTGTGTATTGCAGAATTCAAACACGTAATTGAATTGAAGTATGAAAATTGAGCGCTCATACATACAAAAGGCAACTAACTATAGTAAAAGTTTTTTTTTTATTTATTTTGGGGAAGGAAGAGGTCGCGTGAAATGATGTCATTGGGGGGTCCGATTACTGTGGGTGACTATAGTGGGTAGATATATATGTGAGGGTTAATAGCTAAGTAGAAATTGGCAAATAATATGAGGGCGAGCATGCTGGAATTGATTTAACATCAAAATGCGTCTTAATTGAATTAATGTCGCCTTATTATTCTTCTTCAAGTGTTTGAAGGCTTTAATTATGAAAATTGTAATTTCATTGTTTTGAGCAAATTATCTTGTAAATTTATAAAATGCAAAATTGAAAGAAAAAATTTTTTCACTATATATAAATTTTATGAGCATTTTAAATTGAAATTTAAACAGGGAGAAAATATATTTATTTGTGCTTTAAAAACTTTTGAGAGTCTTTGTTTTTATCGTACATAGAAAAATAACATTTTTCTAAACATTAATAATTTTTTCTTAAATAATATAAAGGAATTTTTCCCTGCACTGTAGAGACTCATAACATGGCTTTGTAAAACTCTTTCAATTTTCATTTCAAGGCCAGCAAAATAATTATTTGGGCAGCAAAAAAATTATTTGGGCAGCAAAATAATTATTTTGACAGTAAAATAATTATTTGGGCAGTAAAATAATTATTTGGGCAGCAAAATAATTATTTGGGCAGCAAAATAATTATTGACAGCAAAATAAATATTTGAGCAGCAAAATAATTAATTGAACAGCAAAATAATTAATTGGGCAGCTCAAAATATTCTTGCATACACAATTAAAAACTGTAGCTTAGTTAAATTTTAAATAGCTCGCGATATTTTCCCCGCTAAAATCTAATTCTCGTCCCCTAGTGTGCAAACTATTCATATATTTGCGCTTCACAGTTAGTCCATTTAAATCACTGCCTGCCTGTCAATTCAATTCAATTAAAAACTGACAATTGTAAAACATAATTTAGCAATCTCAATTTTTCCTCTTTTTTTAAAAAAACAACTTCCTTTGGATGTTTCTGTTGTTGATGCTGTTGTAGCTGTCATGTATTCATAAATGCTTAATTTAATTAAAAATTTGAAAAAAAAAAAATCAAATTGAAGCGAAGTGGGAGTGAAAGAAAAATTGACATTTATGTAGTTAGTACAGGGAGCTGCTGCAGACCAATAAAGTGGAGAATGAAGAAGAAAAAAAGGTCAATTTATAAAAGTGAAGCTACAGACAAAAGAAAAAGAAATCACTTTAAATGAATTACTGTCTATGATTTATATTTTTTTTTTTAACGATCATTTGCCGTTTTGTAAATAAAATGTTTAAGTGTTGATTGCGGCACTTGAACGCAAAACAAAAAAAAAAAAAAAACAAAGTGGGAAAGTTTAAATAACGCAAAAAAAAAGATATCGAACAAATTACGAAGAGTTTTGTTGGGGGGACAAAACAAAGGGATCATATAGATTGTGGGATGGTTTTGTATAAAAATTTATGTGGGGGTTCTGCAAATGCGAAAAATTAGTGCTTCGATAAGAAGGTCAGAAAGGCATTTCTGCATAAAAATTATAGACTAAAAATTTTTTATTTTAAAAAAAAAAAAAAATCACTTTATCGCAAGAACTTATGCGGAATAAATTGGGAAAGGAATTTTGTGACTCACATTCAACAGCGAGCGCAATAAAAACAATAATTTTTCTGAAAACACAATCATAAATTTGCCACAATTTTGTTTACATTTGTTTAGATAACGCTAAGCAGCAGCAGAAGCGGCAATCCACAGATCATGAGATATGTGAGAGCAACATGAGGTCTCAACACTTTTCGAAAAGAGTTGTCTAATTAAAAACGTCGGTTGCGAGCGATGCCAAAAATTTTTCCAAATAAATGGAAAATTTAGAATTTTTTTTTTCTTTAAATAACAAAACAATATTATTTTGTGAGCAGCCGATTTTGGGTCCGTGAAGGGGCTCTGCTGTATGGGGGGCTTTTGACCCTTTTACCAATGTTATGTAGTGCGAATTTTTCATTAACATTTTTGGAAGAAGAACGAACATAATCGGAGTGAATTTCGTTAAATTATCTCTCAATTCTGGGAATCGGTGGTGTAGGTGCTTTCGATTAATTGGGTACTTAACCCATTAAGGTCTATTGGGTAAGTTTTTACCCAGAAGAGTGCAGTTTCAAAAATCCTACAAAGCGACAGGTAAGAGGTGTTGTGGTTTCGAAATTTTTTTTGGGTAGAGGAAGGATTGGTCTGAAATAAATATCTTTTATTTACTGAACCTTGAGTAGTTTATAATTTCCAAAATTTTGGAGAAAAATCGATCCAGGAAAATTTAGTTTTTAAAAAAAAGCGCGAAACAAATTTAAAGATCTTATGTGGCATGCTATAGTAAATAGATTCGAAAGAAAGGTTGGCCGATAAATTTTTTTTTGTGTTTCTTTTTGTCTCATTTTCCAAGCCATATCATTGGTGTGCCGATGTGGAAAAAAAATGTTTTTTTCATCAGCAACTTTTATTGATGCCCTGCCCTCCTACACCAAGTTTTATCAAAATTGTATGGACCCTTCTGGTACAAGTCTTTAATGGGTTAAAAAGAAAATTGCACACGATGGTCGATGTTTCCTATTATAGGTCCTCAGCGTCGCCCATATGTTACTCATACGACCAAAGGCCTGAATTTTATTTCGGTGCCACTGGTTGCGCGTAGCGATGGGAATGAGTATTCAAAAGTTTTGCTCCACCTACCTATTTAGACGCTACTGGTGCCTCACATACAGCCAGGTAGGTATAGTAATTTTTTTTTTTTTTTAGATAAGGTGAGCAAAGAAGAAGTGTGTTGCGATTTTATTTATATTCATCCACAAAAAATTATTACTCATTCGTATTAAAATTAGCGGTATGGCAAGCAGTAGACGGGAATGAGTATGTGAAAATTTCCATGTGGAAAATATTAAAATAGATATTTAAAATAGTCAGATTTTTCACAACAGAAACGTAAAATTGAATAATTAAAACCAAAGAAGAGGCAATAGAAGTCAGCAGTGGAATTGGATATAAAAATAGCTAGCTGCGTATTAAAAAAAAAGAAAAGCACTTTAGGTGTTGATTTTGCCGAAAATTTTGAATAATAAAAATTTTTATCAGAATATTTATTTAAAAAAAAAATTAATTATTATGCCAATAAAAATGCGTATTGAAATGTCAAGATAAATAAAAAAATGTTTGGAATTAATTGGATTTCTTTAAAAAAAAAAGCAATCAATGTTTCACTTGAGTTTGTTATGAGTCACTTACCAAAGTTAACATTGAGACAAAATTTTTGCAACTGTACCAAAATTCTTAATCAACTGAGTTTTCAAATGAAAATTCGCTGCTTATAAAATTTTTTAAAATGTAATGGGAATTTATTTTAGGTTTACAATAGGGCTGTTCACAATATCTACTCTGTTCATTTTACAAGGTAGTAATTTTGTACTAATTCTTCGTATTAATAATAAAAGGACTTTCGTGCGAGGATTCAGCCAGAATGACAAAAAATAATTAAGAGGTACTCATATTTGCAGAGTTGTATCCGTATAAATATACTACACGTAGCATTTACTATGAAACTGAGAATAGGTCTAATAAGAGTTCTGGATCTAGCTATTCTATCAATAATGAAATATCAGAAGGATTTTTAACACATTTTCAAGTTTGCAAGTGATTTGACTTTAATAAAAAATTTGAAAAATAATTTAAGCTTTTCCAGACACAAAGGGTTAATTGGACTAAGAATATGCCTATATTATTATATATCTCGGTGAAGTAGTATGTAGTATTTGACAAAGCTTAAGGTATTAATTGTATTTATTTAAATAAACATAAATAGGGTTAAGTGTTTATATTTACTATGAAATCCTTACGAAATTCTTGAAAATAATGCCCTTTCGAGTAGCAACTTACCTGAAAATAAAAGAAAATAAACATTTATTAGAAAGAAGTACGAATAATTGATGTTTAAAAATATATATAAATGCACAAAACATTATGTCATATCTTAATAAATATTTTGTAGACCTTTACCTTTAGATTAAGATATTTCCACAATAAAAGATTAAAATAGAATTTTACTACAAGACTTTTAAGTCGAAAACAAAAACAGATTTTCAAATGGTATTGAAATCAAAAAAAACTTTTCACTGTTTATTCAATTATTTTAATTCAAGCTTAGAAATTATTTAAAGCATTGGTAAAATTGCTTCACTATAAATAGTGCACGTCTTTCAAAGCACAGACTTCAACTTCAACTTACTTACTGTGTGAACAGTCTAGCTCTTATATCGCCGATACTGGTTTACACAAAACTCTCGAAAATTTTCGTTAAGTCTTTAAATTCACCGATTTTTCCATTTGGCAATGCTGATCTTTTTGAATATCTTATTCACTAGTTTTCTGCTCTTTGAAATACCTTAGAGAAAACAAATGAAAACAAGTAGGCTCGAGTATATTCGAGGTATTTTTAAGTTGTTTGCTAATAATGAAAATTTTAGACCAGCTTAAGGGGCTATACCAGTGTAACCCATGAAAAATTAGGCGGTTTTCGCGAATTTTTTTAAAAGAAAGTATTCGATAGAATGTTTTGAAGTTTTTGTGGACATAATAAGGTATATTTTCAGCTATATTTTAAGATTTTTTTTTTACAAAAATATTGTAAACTAACGGAGTTATGTGCCGTCTTCGGAGATGCCAAAAAAAAAAAGTTCCCCAACAGGGAAAAAAATTTTCGTTTTTTTTAATGCCAAATTGACAATAATCGTAGGTCATTGTATAGTAAATATATTCAAGAATACTCAGTTTCAATTTGAAGTCAAGCAGTCAATTTCTCTTTGGGTTATGTCAGCAATTTTGAAAAATGTCGTTTCGAGAAAAACGCGTTTTAAGTTTCAACTATTGAGGTTTATACCTGCGAACGGTCGCTCTTTAGAACGCTGCCATTCAAAAATTATTGAAGATAAGAAATTGCCGCTTTCACAGGATATTTTTGAAAATATAAACTATCGAATAAGCCAACAAAAAAAAATCGATTTCTTGAAAGTGTCACACTGGTATAGCCCCTTAATCATTCTTAATAACAGCTATGAATATTGGTCAATAAATTTTGAATATTTACTTAAACTGACGAAAAAATGTAAGAGCGCATACTCTCAGCCATTTCTAGAGTAGGGTTTAAAGTTTGTAACAGCATTTAAAGATATGCTTAAGCTGTTGCCAACTTTAGTCAATAGTCTAAATATGAGATTTAATATGCGCCAATGTGTGGAGACTAAATTAAACTCAGGTTTTTTGCCGCTTATAACATTTTTAAAACAAAAACTTCCACGTGCAGAAAAGACTTGTATCACTTACATACATCGGCAATGGCATGATAAAATAGCTTACAAAACAAACAACATAAGAAACATATGTCAGCGCAGATGTAAATAAAATCTTCTGATGCGCATTTGATTTTTCGAAATTTTTAATTTTCTTATTTATATGCTTTGCTATCCATTTGAGCAAATATTTTGTCTCAAATTGTAATTGAATTTTTAACAAGTTCATCGTATACAAGCAAATATTAAAAAAAAACTAAAGCCCACAAGTATGCAGGAAATATTTTTCTATACAACATCCTCGGGCGCGCCCAGCAAACATTTTTACTCGCGCAAGAGCCATATTTCAAACGTCGAGACGACGGTTTCTCTAACTTTTTGAAGTGACCATTGTACTTTAAATTGAAAAACTCTTTACAGGTTTAAAGTTACTTCCAAGATCATTATTGTATTCTCTACAGCGATCATGGATTTCAACAAGACATTAAATAGGCGATATTGAATTATATTACATGGGAATATATGATGTATGAAAAATTTTTTAAATGTCAATTTGAGAGTTTTAAATTCATCGCCTGAAAATATCGCAAATATATCAATCGATCTTAAAAATGTCAACTGGGCGTTTTTCAATCAACAATTGTATAAGTGTGCGTAGGTTGGTTATTTCGCTTGAGTGTGTTTTCATATATTTTCTATATTATCGAAGCTTTCAACGTATGCATGCATATATTGATAAGAAAAACTCAGGAGGAAATTCTACGTCAACAAACAAATGGCCAAGTAAACAAACGAGTTTTTGTATTTATTAATTATTAATCAACTTTTGTTGAGTTTTCATTATTAAATGACACGCACACTGAAACTCATTGGTACATTAAAATAATACAGAAAAATACTGAGACACTTAAAAAAACAAATCTTGATAGTAGAAATGTGAATATTAAATGACGTTTCAATGAAAATTGTGTTGTCATTAGCATTAAGATTTTAATAGCGAAATAATGAAAACTTCATTGGCATTCAAATTTTCAGTGTCAATTAAATAAATCAAACTTTTGCATTGAATTTCTTTTCAAATCTAGTATTTATTGACATGAAAATATGGAATTTTTTTTTGAGTGCAATCCAATCAAAAGCCTTCAAACATCAAAATAAGAAGAAAACAGCTGTTGTTGTTTGGCCTCAACAATCTTGTAACCCCATCAGACACATAACATATTCTTTTTTATTTACCGGGAAATTTCATTAATAACAAATGAAATGATGGTACCTTTTTGTGTAACCTACAGACTACAGACCCTCAAAAAAAATATCAACAACTTCAGAGTTTTTCGCAGTATTTCGTTGAAGGCAAAATAAATTTTGTAATCAAAATTCTCTTAAATAATTAATATGCAAATTGTTGTGCGCAAATATTTCAGCCGCAACAAAAATGATAGCACGCACAAACACGAAAGCAGCAGCGTAAATATTTATTATGACGATGAATCCTTTGTGGCATTCTTTGGTATCATCGCAAATAACAACAAAAACACCAACAGCAGCAGCAGCTAGCAACATCGATGGCAACGACGACAATAATGACGAACGTGTTAATGTCAAAGTGATGCTACATTTATCGGTCGGTTGTTAAATTTGCCGCTATTGATATTTAAGGCCACATGCCATTCTTGAGCAAAGCATTGCAAAAGGAAATATGTTCCGTTGTTAACTGCGATAGTGAAAAGTGGTTTGTTCACAAAATATTTAACTAACATACTTTAAGACTAAAAACCACTGACGTTCCATGATTTATTTTCATCACAAGTTCTTTTAAATCGCTATTTTTTAATTAAAATTAAAAAATTGTACAACGAAACATTTCAGTTTCGACCTGAATTTCGTTGCAAAATAATTCTGAATCGTAAAATTTACTATTAGATTCTACGTGATTGAAACTGATGATTTGTTATGAAATATATTTTCAATCAGAGTTTCTTTATGATTAATCATTTTTCAATTAACTTTGATTTTTTGAATTTTTTTTTTTGAAAATGAAATGAAAATCATATATTTTATTTATTTTAATCATTTTTTTTTTAAATTTTGTTTAATATTAATTTTTTTATATTTGTTAATTTTTCATATTTTTTTTTTTTAATTTGTTTTTTTTTTTTTATTTTGTTTTATTTATTTTTTATTTTTTTTTTAATTTGTTTTATTTATTTTTTATATATTTTTTTTTAATTTGTTTTATTTATTTTTTATTTTTTAATTTATTTTTTAATTTGTTTTATTTATTTTTTAATTTGTTTTATTTATTTTTTTAATTGTTTTATTTATTTTTATTTTTTTTTTTAATTTGTTTTATTTATTCTTATTTTTTTTTAATTTGTTTTATTTATTTTTATTTTTTTTTTTAATTTGTTTTATTTTTTTTTTAATTTGTTTTATTTATTTTTTTTTTAATTTGTTTTATTTATTTTTTTTTTTAATTTGTTTTATTTATTTTTATATATTTTTTATTTTAATTTGTTTTATTTATTTTTATTTTTAATTTGTTTTATTTATTTTTTATTTTAATTTGTTTTACTTATTTTTATTTTTAATTTGTTTTATTTACTTTTTATTTTTTTTTTAACTTGTTTTATTTATTTTTTTTTTTAATTTTTTTTATTTATTTTTATTTTTTTTAATTTGTTTTATTTATTTTTTTCTTCTTTGATTTTAATTTTTTTTTCTTTGGTTTTAATTTTTTTCTTTTATTTTCTTTTTTAAATTTTTCATATTTTTTTAATATTTATTCTATACTATTTTTTTTTTTTTGATGTTTTTATTTTTCATCGTTTTTTTTTTTTGTATAATATTTATTTTTAATTTTTTGTTTAATACTTATTTTTTTGTTTTATGTTTATTTTTTGTTAAGTATTTATTTTTTACTGTTTTTAATTTTCATCATCTTTTTATTATTTCATTATTTTATTTGTTGTGGTTTTCGTCATTTTTTTGTTTTTTTATTTTTCATGGTTTTTTATTGTTTTTGTTTCTTTTTTTATTAATTTTATGTTTTTACTTTTTTATTATTTTTAAGTTTATAGTTTTTTGTTTTTTTATTTTTCTGTGGTTGTTACATTATTTTTTTGAAATTTTTGTAATACGTTTCATATTTATTTTATTTTTTTTTTAAGTTTTGGTTTAAATATTTTTTCTTTTTTATTTTATGCATTGTAATCTTTAATTTATTGTTTTATTTTTCTTTCAGTTAATTTTTGTTTTTCTTTTATTTATTTCTTATTAATGTGGTTATTTATTTAAAAGTTTCTTTTTTATTGTTTTTTTTTTTTTTTTTTTCATTTCAGATAGTTGTTTTTTTATTTTTTTATTCAAATTGTTGTTTTGATAGAATTTATTGTTTTTTTTTTCTCAATATTTTGTTTTATTTTTTTTTTTTCTAGTTCTTCATCACTTTAATTTAGTTTAATTTTTATTGATTTTTATTTGTTACCTTTCAGATTTATTTATTATTTTTAGTTTCAATTTCTTCGTTTTATTTACCTTTAATAAATTTTTTTTATTAAAGTTACCTTTTTTTTTGTTTTTCTTTGTGGGCTGAACGGTTAGAAAAGCGCTACCAAATATCTAACATTTCAGTACATAACTTTAAAACAGCAATACATACAACAATATAACACATTTAGGTATCCCAACAATGTTCATTATCCTCTGCGATGACATTGATCATTTATATGTTTTTGGAAATTTTATTTACATTTTGAATGCATGTCTTACAAAAGTTGAAAATTTCAACTATTAATGCATTATACTAGCACGCTTTAAGTCTTAATTTAAAAGATTTTTCAAGCGCAAGTTTTACACAAATGAGCCTCAGTGACTGCCTAAATATCATTATTTTCCTTCAAACTTTCTTCAATTTAAAGTAGATAAAAAATTATTGTTGAGAGAACAAGTTAATTTCATAGTTTTCCTCATTTTTTTACAGCCATTAAGATTGTATTCATAATTTTATTAAATGTAAAAATATTTTAAAAGTAATTTCCGAAAAAGCTCTACATTTTATATAAAAAAGGTTTAAATAGAAGATTTCACGTCAACACACCAAACATTTGCTAAGCTAATTAAAAAAAAAAGCACAAAAAATTCAAAATTTATGACAGCATCAAAGCGAGGCGTCAAAAATGTTGTCATCTTTTTCAATTAAAGAAAAATAAAAAAACGTGAGAGAAAATTTCAATAAAAAAATACTCTACGTGGTAGGAGTAATTTTAAAAATGGTGTGAAAAACACAATATAGACCAGACAGAGACTTCATTTTTATTTATTTATTTTTTTTACCATAAAGCGTGAAACTTTTCCAACTGCTGTTAAGTGGCAGCGTCGTTCCTTTAGGTGGGAAAAATTCAACCAATTAAGAAGAGACCAAAAGCACGACAGACAATCAATGAAATGAAAAATACCAAATAGAAATATAAAAAATTATAGCGACAATAAAATCAATAAAATTTGTGGGTGCCAAAATATTTTGCAACCAAAAATTGTCATCACGAGAATTGCAGTGGGTACTTAGTTGGTGCTGTTGTTGGTAATGGTAGAAGTTGGCGAATAATGTGTTGAGTTATATGATGGAGGTATATAATCAAATTGAGTGCGTTTTAATTAAAACTTTGCTGTTTCATTGCTATTTTTGGGCATGATCAGATGCCGATGATGATCAAATAACTTTTTGATGTGTTCGTTGACAGGCGTAAAATCATTCTAAGCGGAAAATCATTAATTTATGGTTTCAATGAAAATTCTTTAAAACAATAAACCCATCAGCGCCAACACTTCTTTTCACAGTTCAATTAGTAGTGAACGATTTGAAGAAAAGTTTAAAAATGTTATTTGCAATACTATTCGAATTCAAAGTTGTTTGTGTTAAAAATAAAGGGAAACCAAACTGAAACTGTAGGGATGTTGAAGAAGGGTAGAAAACTATCAAACATTATCTTACCCCCATTAATTATCTATCCTAGCTTAACAGTAGATTGCACAGTGTGTTGAATACATTTGTAACTTTATGTATGGCTAAAAATGCATTACTTGCCGAAAACACATGTGCATACCCCCTACCATATTTCAGAATTTATTATAGACTGGGCACACATACGGCACAAACTTGTATCGAATTTGAGCAATAATTGACTTGAGTGTCAGTTTAAAATTTTAATCTTCTACTCAATTTATTAGAGCCAAAATTTCTATCCTACGATGTAAAGCATTTGCTCATTTATCAAATCTCTTTAACTTAAGCTCATTTTGGGATGAGCACATTTACATTTTATATATTTGATAGAAACATATACAAATTAAGTTTATAGTCGGAATAACTGACAGTGCGACGAGAACTAGGAAATTATTTCGCAAACATTTGTCATAATAAATTTCAAAATTATCAAGTTTGAATGACCAAAATTTGTTTGCCTATCTTATTGGCAATTTATTAAAATTGCTCAACTTAATTTTTCCATTCGTTTTCGTTAGTTGGCAAGTTCACTTGTACAGTGGTATATTAAGGAACAAAAATTCAATGTCATACTAAATGAAAAAAAAAAGTTTATAAAAAAAAAATATTGAAAAAAAAATATTAAACAAAAAAATATAAAATAAAAATATTTAAAAAAAATATATTAAAGAAAATAATTAAAATAAAAATATAAAATAAAATATAAAAATTATATAAAAAAAAATTACAAGAAATATAAATAAGAAAAGTATAAAAATGTAAAAAAAAAAATATAAAAAAAATATAAAAAAAATTTTTAAAAAAAAAAAATTATAAAAAATTTTTTAAAAAAAAAACTTAAAATATATAAGGCTAAAAATATGTAAAAAAAATATGTATATAAAAAAAATTTATAAAAAAAAAATATATAAAAAAAATATATAAAAAAATATATAAAAAAATATATATAAAAAAAATTAAAAATATACATAAAAAAATAGAACATTAAAAAAATAAAACAATATAAAAACAAACTTAAAATAAAAATAAAAATAAAAAAAAATTTAAAAAAAAAAATTAAAAAAAATAAAAAAAAAATATTAAAAAAAATATTAAAAATAATAAAAAAAAATATTAAAAATAATATAAAAAATATGAAAATAATACCCGTATAAGAATATATAAAAAAAATAAAAAAAATGTAAAAAAAAATATAAAACAAATATAAAAAAATATAGAAAAAATAAAAAATATATAAAAAAATATAAAAGACTTTCCAAAAATCCCAAAGAAAAAACCCAACAACGTTAAATTGCATGATCTGGGCGCCCAATTTTGATGTTCAAGAAACCGGAAATTAAACGAAAAGCCTCATACAGTCATTGAACTAATGCTCGGGCTGTATGGCATGTGACATCGGCTTGTTGAGACCACATATTGTCTATATCCATTCGTTGCAATTTAGGCACAAAGAACTGAATTATCATGTCGGGATAGCGCCTGATCAACCACATTTTCGAAGAAAATGGTCCGATGATACCTCCAGCTCAAAATCTGCAAAACAGGGACACGGCTGAATGCATTCTCAGCAATTACTCGTAGATTTTTGGAACCCTGAAAGCGACAATTTTGACGACTAACAAAACTATTAAGCATCATATTCAGCATCCACTTATTGTTCCAAAATCCATTCAACGGGACTGTCTTCGAGATTCATAGGCTTCAGTTCTTGAGTCAATTGAACCTTGTAAGCGCGAAAACGGAAATCTTCCGTGGAAATACTTTGTAGAGGGTTTCTCGATAAGTATAAGTTTTTACCACGATGCCAAATTGATGTTCCTGAACTCTCAGCAACTCGTTTACGAACTGCTTCGATGAAATTGCTCACGTTGTTCTATCGCTCCATTTTTAATAATCCTGAATTGTCAGTTGTCACGTTGTCTTTGCCTTTGTTTTTTCAATGATTATTCAAATCTTGCGTGAATTCCGGTACACTCTTTAGTTATCCATCAGAGTATCAAAACAACCATCAGTTAGCGCTATGGCAATGAAAATCTCAGTCAGTTGCTGCAAATAAAATGCAATCCACTGTGCAACGTCAAAGCCGCCCTAAAATTATTGTAATTGCAAATTGCATGCCCAGTTAAATTTAATGTCATAACAACCACGACAGAGCAAGACCAATAACAACAACAACAACAGTAATATTAAGTAACCAACCAACCCTAATCCATCTACTTTTGGCTACCTTACTTAATACTCCCTTGTCAAATCCTTTTAGAGAATGTACGTGTAGTTGTTTAATTTACAGAGGATAAACCCTATGATTTTGCGTCTGTAATTCAAAATTTCACAATTATATGCTGATGCTAAGGGTAACGGGAGTTAATGGTTAAGGTGGGACAACACCTATAAAGACAGCAAGCATTACATCCTACTAATTGCTTCCTTTCGCTATCCGCTTGCTGTAATTATTAATAAATTGAATTGGGTTTGCTGCTTCTTAATGCAACCCAGGAGTAGCAATAGCAGTTAAGTAAGCCACCGTTGGCCGTAACCCTATACGTCAGCAACAAGCCACAAAAATTCAACAGTTTGCAGGGGGGGGGGGCTGGTATGCAGTAGTCTCTGGCATAATATTATGAACTTTCAAGTGGGCGTCAAACCCAATGGGCTGTATGTTTGGGGTCACACAATTGTTAGCTAAGCTACCAGAGTTTAAGTTTTGTTTTTTTTTTTGTTTTGTTCGTTTGTTGTTTGTAATTTCACCTCTTTGGTCAGTTTGATGTTACCACAGCTGTGGTTGGCAAATATTTAATTTCTTTTTAAGCTACATTTCTACGGAGAAATTTTAATCCAAAATGGATTTATTGCGCATTCAGGTAAGAAGGTTTTCAATTAAGTACACAGCAAAACATTTTCAAAAAAAGGTGTTTTATTCTGATTAGGGGGCTCCGTCCCCCTGAGTAACATTTATTACATTTTCGAGCGCATTTTGATCGCAATTAGTTTACACTTTTCCAAACACTTTACAGATGATATTAAGTAAATCAGTTCAGCATTCTTACTAACTTAGATAACTAGTGTGCTATTTCTGTGTCCACAAAGGATAAGTCGAATTTGATCACAAGACAAGGCAACATAAGTTCTGTTTGTAACTTATACTATTTCGCCTTGTCGTCACAGATCGACTTTAGCTGTTATTTCTTGTTGCCAGAGATTTATCACCCAACGAGTGGCATAATTTCTCAAAAACTTACAACTTTCTTAAATATTTTTTTAAAAAAACCAAACACCCAACTTTTGTACAGTGCAATAATAAAAAATTACGCTTAATTGCATTACAGTAAAGTGACTACGAGACAACGTTTCCTCAAAAATGTTCATTATCCTAAACACCTTGTTTCATAGTATGTAGGTACATAATCAAGTACAGCAATGGAAAGAAAAAAACACAAGGCAAAGGGTACAAAATATAACAAAATAATTGTCTTCTGCTCGTGATATGTGAAAATTTCAAACGATTTTTACAAAATTAATTTCACCCTTCCCCTTTAGGTAACAGCTGTATAATGCATATGACGATGAACAACCATGGAAAATTTGCTGATGCTCAACCATGTCTGCAAAAAATTACGCTTCAATGAACATGCAACATCAGAATACAACAAAACGGTGAAATGGCGATATTTAAGTAGCCTCATGTACAATGCAAAAATCTGTGCACATTACAGGTAAAACAAAACAAAAAAAAAAAAAAATAATGATGCATCAAAGGAAAATGAAAAACTTTGCCAATTATACCCAAAGCAAAAATATTTGTAATGAAATGTTAACTTACATAAATAAAAATGTTTTATTTGTTCAAGTGTAACACACTGGTAACAGTTGTTACATTTTCTGAAATAAATTCGAAATGTTAAATTATTTTATATTTTCAGCACGCTATAATTTCAGAACAATTGGACACCACTATGTTTTGTTTGATATAGTAAAAGATACTTATAATTATGACTGTTACAAAATGTAACAGCTTTGCTAGGACAAGAGAAGTTGGTTGAGACAATTTTTTCTTTAGTAAATTGTAAGAAAAAAAATTGAGTTTTTGCAACACATAAAGCATCGCTTTAAATATAAACTAAGTTATAAAATTGTAACGTGTAATAAAAGACAATGAGTAAAAAAAGCCACCCACTGTAAATAACAACAGCTGGACGCAGTCCAGCGTAATTTTTCTATATACAAAGCAGACATTCAAACTCTCCCCCCATCCACAAAATTATATGAAATTTATAAAAAGAAAGACATCGCTTTGAGTTAGGAAAGAAAAAGTATTGTAAAACATACCTTAATATACTGTACATAGAAACATATGAACACACACTATACAGACAGTAATTTCGGTTTATTTAAGTGGAAATTTAATTTTGTGTTTTCCTAATTGAGCGCATGAACCGCCGCAAAGTGCAATTATTATGCATATTCATCATCTTAAACAAAGTTCAGTAAAGAAATAATCATACAAGTAATAATAGAAGAGTTCAGCTACTACAGCTATTAGTTTGTTTAGCTACTTAAGTAACATATATGGTTGTTATGGGAAAAAAAGGAAGACATTGCTTCGTTCAGAAAAAAATATAATTTTTTCACGTTTATGTTAAAAAAACGTACTTTAATCATGTCAATTTGATTTTTTGCGTCAATTGTCTATTGGATTAGGCAGCTTTTTGAATGCAAACGCGACATCTTTTTTTTTTTTTGGGACAAAGCAATTGTGTCTTTTTTAGTTTGTAATTAGAAATGTAAAACTTTTATTATAACAAGATTTGGGGTTTCGATTTTCTCCAACATGTTGCAATAAAATTTAGCTTATACCAAAATGACTACAAAAGTTTTGGTTGCTCTGAGTAAGCTCAAAAATTTATTTTTTCTGGGAGTATGTACTCACTTAATGCTTCCCTATTAATACCAATAATTTAGACTGCTTTCATATGGATTGAAATAAAATTTTTGGTCGATCTTTTCGAGTAATTTTTTTTCTTGTGAAAATTTTTTATACGAAAATTTTTAACAAATTTAGTGTACGGAAACTTTGGCGACATTCCAGTCGATAACTTCTTTTGACTGAAACTTTATTTTGATATCCGTGAATTTTAAACAAACTGTAACATTTTATAAGCCAAAGTACATATGGTAGAGTATCGAAACACTCGCTTTTTACTTGTAAGAACTTTGAGTCTTGAATTGAGTATATTCCAATTTTAAGATAGTTAGAAGTTCGTAAACAGATAAAGAAAAATTAATAATCTATAATCTACAAAAATGTTCGGAAATCTTTTCTCAATCATCTACGCGACATTTGAAAACAAAAAATTAAGTTGATTTTGAACCCAATTCACTATATAGAGACTTTTAAAAAAAAATGGTTAGGCGTAGAAATCAATCAAAAAAGAAAGATTGTAAATGACAAATAAACTAAATACCATTTAAAACTAAGCTGGAAAGTGAAATTACCGATTAAAAGAAGAAAAAAAAAAGTTGCATATCTATAGGCGCATAAATACAGAAAATCAGCTTAAAATATGAAATCTCCTCTGTTCATTAAATCAAATGAAGTGGCAAAAATATAAAGAGAAAAAGATCAATAAAAATTAAGTAACCGTACTCAATTAATAAAATTTATGTCATGCAATTTAACACTTGCATGACATGACGGAAAATTGCAGGCAAAAACAAAAATTTCAAATAGATTTTGACGCGATGACGATGAGGCCTAAAGAAAATAAAGCGAATTAACGTCACAAGCGAAAGAAAAACATGCGTATAAAAATTAAATATAAAAAAAAAAAGAAAATTGTAAGAATAATGATGATTTTTCAATCAACAAAACACATTCGGCTACAAATTTCTAAGCGCGCGAGTGTTGAAAACTTTATGTTTTATAGCAGAGAGAAAGAAAGAAAAAAAAACGCAAAATCATTGCGCCGCTGCGCGCAAAATTATCCACCACCTCATCATTGCAACAACAACGCACGCCCGCCCATTTTATACACCAATGTACACAGTAACAGAGGAGAAAAAAATATTGAGTGTTATGTTAAGATGCAACAAAATTAATCGTCATCAATCAATGTCATCTAACGTCACTTGTTCTCGTTCGTCGCTGCTGCTGCTACCGCTTTACAAAAGTTGTCATCATCAGCGCCACTTTTTTTTTCAATCCCACCTTTACTTACGGCACGATGCACACACAAAGCAACGAATTATGGCCAAAATGTGTCAGCAAGTTAGTAGCAGTAGTGGCAGAAATGAAAAGAAAGTAACATAACACAAAAAAGTGATGCTATCAAAAGTGGCATTGATTTTACTTTGTCAAAGTCTACTTGAAGAGTAGTTGTGCGCGCCGCTCTGCACTGCTCTCTGCTCTGTTATCAAAAAGGATGAAACAGCAGTCTTTTTTTTTTTTATTTATGAATGTCAAGAAGCTGTCAAATGTTTAATGCAAATAAAATATGTTGTTTTTCAGCAAGCAGAATGAGAGAACAAAAGCGGGAAAGTTGGGTCAATTGCTATGGATTTATAGCATGCAAAGTTTGTTTGCTTTGTAAGGAATTAACACCTGTGCGCGCCTTTTTGAAAAATTATTTTTTTTATATATTTTTGAATTGAAACTTTTTGAGGGGCAAAAAAATTTAAATTCTTCAGACATACCATACACAATATATAAAGACTAAGCTACGGAAACGATTTTTAAAAAATGGAGCGTAGTTCTTTTTGGCTTATTACGACTTTTGCTTTGGTGATATGAAAGTTTTAAAATTCTATTGATTCGCTACGTTACAGCTCCTAAACAATTGGACCGTATTAGGCCGGAGATGGATATTAATTTTTTTTATTTACCTACTCCGAAGATCAATACTGCGATATCGAAGTTTTCAAAACTTAATCATAGGAGGCGCTGTTGGAAACACAATTATTATGTTGCTGCCAATATCATTGGAATCAATTGTTGAATTTGTATGGCATTTTTGGGGAGCACTGTGTTTGAAATACACATAGCTTACAATGAGACTAATATTGGGCGCTGTTTTCCATTCAAATAGTTTGCTTTATCTCAATAATGATGGTTTATCCGATCCTCAACATTTATTGAGCAACTTATCGAAGCTAAAGAAAGATCCTTTTCGATAATATTCAAATATGTACTTATTGACATTTATCAGCTTTTTCGATAACTATTGATAATTTTCCATACTATTCGATTATTTTCAATTTCAAAGTCTTTCGAATGTTCCGATACTATTGATACTTTTCGTTACATCTCGACTTTAGTCAACACTTTCTATATTTTTTCGGTACTAATCGATATTTCTTTATCGTTACTTTTTAAAATTTCGTTCGATACTATTTGATATTTTTCTTTTCTATTCTACACATTTATTGACTTTACATTACTTTTCAATATTACTGATAAATGTATTTTCTTATCATTAGGTACTTTAAGACCATCATGGATTTTTTCGATGTTTTTCAATACTTTCAACTTTAAGGTATTTGTCGATACTATTCGATTTTTTAAACTTCTGATATTATTTTGCGCTATTATTCGATATTTGTGTTACTTTTCGATATTTTAGACTTTTATCGATATTTTAGGATGTTCGGAACTTTTTTCTCATCTTTTGTTGACCTTTTCAATATTATTCTACAATTTCAATTCTTTTTCGATATTTGCCGATGCCTTCATTTGCGATCCATATTTTTTCGGTACTAATCGACTTTTTCTATGATTTTCTGTCTATCAAAGTATTTGAAAACATTTATCTTTTATTGAATTTTTCGATACTATTTCGATAAAATTTGATATTTTTCTTTTCTATTTTATACATTTATCGACTTTACATTATTTTTCGATTTTACTGATACATGTGCTTTCATACCATTCGGTACTTTAAGAATTTCATGGAATTTTTCGGTGTTATTCAACTTCAAAGCATTTGTCGATACTTTTCGATTTTTTAAACTTCTTGATATTATTATGCGCTTTTATACGATATTCTTGCTACTATTCGATATTTTAGACTTTTATCAATATTGTAGTATGTTCGGAATTTTTTTCTCAACTTTTGTTGACCTTTTCAATATTATTCTACAATTTCAATTCTTTTTCGATATTTGCCGATCCCTTCATTTGCGATCCATATTTTTTCGGTACTCCAATTCGATTTTTTCTATGATTTTCTGTTTTTCAAAGTATTTGAAAACATTAACCTTTTATCGAATTTTTCGATACTATTCGATACTGCTTTTCGATCTTACTAATATTTTTGGTATCACTCGATACTTTCTGAGTTTAGCGGATTTTTTTTTGAAATTTTCGATTCTTCCGACTTCTACGTATTTTTTATAATATTTCACTTTTTTGAACTTCTTGATAATATTTTTCGTTAGTGTTCGATTTTTGTTTGCTTTTACGCTACTATTCGATATTTTCGACTTCTATCGATTTTTTTTAGTATCTTCTGAACTTTTCTTTTAACCCTCTAACCGGCAGAGATACCTAAAGGCAAGGTTAAGGTAAATTGATAAAAAACCTATGCAATAAAAATTTTTTACAAAACTATTTTTTCCGCATTTTGTTGAATGTTTGTTCTATATATCGATGTCATTTTGGCAGCTGTAAGTGGTAGCAGTAAGAAGCTACACCCATTCCAATCGAATCTTCAGCTAAAATAAGAACTAAGTATTCTTCAGTGCTCCAAATGTTGAGAAAAAATTATCGATACATAGATTTAGCATCGAAGAATTAAAATTAGACATTATGAATATTTTCAACGCAAATAAAAACTGGCCGGTTAGTGGGTTAAACGTATGTTGACCTTTTCAATATTATTAGATAAATTCGAAGCTACTATACGATATTTTCGACTTTCACGATTTTTTCAAGTAACTTCTGAACTGTTCTTTTCAATTTTTGTTGAACTTTTTAATATTATTCGATACTTTCGAACTTTTTCTATATTTTTCGATGCACACCTACTACCATTAATATTTTTCATTACGAATAAACTTTTTCGATATTTTTATATATTTTTTATGAACATAAAAATTTCGAGAAAGTATTAATATTCAATACTATTTGATACTTTCGGCTGTTATCGAATATCAAAATATTGGGAGATTGCCGATATTTTTCGAATCTTTTTGCCTCATATCGAATTTTTTGACCTTTTCTATAAAATCGAAATATTTTTTGGCTTTAAAATACTTTTATGATATTGAGTTTCTTTTTTGTTAATTTAAAATCAGGTCTCATTTCTGGTGTTTTAATGACATATTTAATTTGTTTTTTATTTAAAATTTGTTCTTGAGACCGCGTGAAAGCATTGAAACTCGGCACTTTTTTGTCTTTTATATCATTTTTATGTAAAATGTTTATTTTGAGATTACTTTGTAAAATTCAGGAAAAATTTCCTTTTTGCAATATTTTGTTAAAATTACCATTTACATTACTTATTTGTATTGGTATGAGACAAACAATTTTGGGTCAATTAATGGATAAATTCTGGTGTCCCCATAAAAGAGGCTAAGATTACTTGGAACAAATTGCAACGTTTAAGTAGAGAAAACCGCAAGTGATCATCATCATGAAAAATATTTGAAAATTGAATGGGGTCATATCAAATCATATGTTTTTATGAGGAATTTTGTAGTGCTCGACGGTAACTCCACAAACATTGTGTTAAAAAATATTTATATTGAATAAACGCTTAACTTAAGTTGCGTTAGGTTTGGGTGGCGTTCGTATAGCCTCACATAGACCAAAGGGGTCCATAGTGTTGCCACAAACTCTCTGTTTTAGTATCATTAGAAAATTTCGGTACATTCATTGTGGTGCTCGTCCAATATGGTATCTGTTGTTGAAGGAAATTTTATACCACAATATCTTGAAAATGTGTATATGATTCTTGAAGTTTTTTCTTAAATAGCAACCAAATTCACTTGTAAAATACACAATTTTTTAAAGTATCAGTATAGTTTCTTTTACTTTAAATTTGTCTCTAATTTCTCCAATTTACACTTAGATCTTCACAACAGTAAAAAAAAAAATAACCACAGTTCATTGAACCTAAAAAAAAAAAGAAGAAAAAAAGTAACCAAAAAGCTGTTCCCTTATGCGGTCAACGGATTTAAAATTCTTTTAGCATAAAATTACTTTATGGGTTGCTGTTGTCGTTGTCGTTGTGTTTAGCGCAACATTTTTTACACCTTTCTTCGTTTTGTCTTTAAGCCATTACCTTTCCGCTATCTTGTCTGTCTTTTGCTTTTGCGGGTGCTTCAAATTTATGAAAAAACGCAGTTACATCATAGCATTAACAATTTAATTAGAACCTTTTTTTTTCTGTTTTGAGTAACAGTACCGCTAACATTCTCTGCGGTTATACCTGTCGTACTTTTTGTTGCTATTCTATCTGTTTATTAAGTTGCACCCATTTTCACGCCGCGTTCTCAATAATAATAAAGTATAATGAGTAAAAATTAACACAAAATTTATTTTTAACTTGAGGTTCTTTTGTGGACTCGGCTTTGTTATACTGAAATATTCAGTTACTTAAATGATGCTGCCGTAATCAGTGAATAAATTTACCGTTAATTTTACGTGAAAAAGTTTAATAAACTTTACTACTATCTACTATGGAGTTCAAAGACAAGAGATCATAAAAAACACGAGTCCCGGAATTAAGCTTTTATTGATATGCCCAGTTATGATACCCATGCAAGTCAATGTAAATGTGGCCGTAATAAATTTAAAGCCATGACAGATTAAAAGACAGATTTTGCTGAAAGAAATTTATGAAGTATTTACTTTTTCACCACGTGAGTATTGCTTCGATGGTGGATAAAAACTGGAGTTTCAGCGAAAATTTCTAACAAGTGTTTGCTAAACGGTTCTTGACAGTACACTCAGAGAACTGTGCATTGTAAATTTGAAAACTTTATTTAATTGCGCAAATTTTAAAGTTGAAAATTGTAAAAATAACATTTTTTCCCTTTATTTTTAACACAAACAATTTTAAATTTATTTTGAATTTGAGGAGTATTAAAAATAACATTTTTTAGCTTTACTTCAATCGTAAAAAACTTCAAATTGCATTTTGAAGTTTGCAAAATATTTGAGTGTACTTTTGTTATATTTTTTATTACAAATTTTGAATCATATATGAATTCATTTTAAATCAATGTGGATACTTTTTGAGTCCAAATCAAACATTAAACCATAGATTGAAGTTTATAATTTTTATTGAAGCTCCACTAAAATTTTCAATTGTAAAACTCGACTAAATTATAAATGAGGAATCAAAGAAGAAAAAATCAATGCTATTAAGACCAATAGTTCATTGACATTGCTGCCCAACTAAAAGCTGAGGTGAATGTAGCTAAAACCGTTACCAATATTATGAACAAACATTCTATTCAATTATCATTAATTTTCGTTTTATTTAGAATTATCTAAGATTTATTTATTTTTCAAGTAAGAGAGATAATAACAGAATATAATTAAGTAACAGCGCGGCTCGTTCGTGAATAAGAAGAATATTCGCTAGCAAAGTTGAATGACATGCTGAGATAGAGTATTTTTTATTTTATTTTATTTTATTTTTTTCCAAAGGTGTTGACTTAGCATTTCGCATGAGCTTAGTAATTCTAAGCACAATAGCGAAGAATCTCAAGTGTCAATTGTATTAGCTGGCAATAGATTTATGTTAATTTTAATTTACAACATATAAAAAGCTTTGTCTCTTCAATTTATGGCATATCTACGAAACAAATGATTTTTAAAGGCTTAGATTCCTGAAAGTTTCATGCAAAAGTTCTTAAGTTTTATTCAGAAAATATTTTAAAAACATATGAAACGGTTAAGATATCAATATTACTAAAAAAATGGTAAAGGCAACGATTAGTGCAATGTTAATGAAAATGCTAATTGTCAGAAGAATTATAAAATTAATTGTAATAGGAATAATAAGGTAATGGTATACGCCAGTGGTGGGCACGTAGAGTCCCTATCCGACGCACAAGCAAGCGAAAAAAAAATTCGCAGAATTTCAACGCTATCGAGGCACAGCGTTGACTTGAATTCAAATGAAAACAAAAACAAAACACAAAGGCATAAGCGACGGCACCGCATTGTGTCTTGACGAATGTAGCAATTGTTTTTGTTTGTAGTGCAATTTGGGTTGTTTTTTGTGCTGTTGTCGAATTTGGAAATGACAGCAAAAAGACTTTAAAATTTTGTTTGTTGTTGTTGTTTAGCCCTTTTGTCAGATTTCCATGCCCACCACTGGCATACGTAATGGAAGTTGGCTTTAGTACTGATCTGATTATGGCATAGTTATCCAGTAAGCAATTGAGCAAGGGCGGTCTCGGAGAAGGCCTGCTCTGTCTTGGAGAAAACCTGCAAGCACATCAGCGTCACTATATTTTTCAGCATTGTTGCATTTGTAAGCGCTTACACAAGGCCTTCTTCAAAATCAGATTTTCATGGAAATATGCCTTTCAATATTTGATATTTTTATACCTACTAATAAAAGGCCTTAACTGGAAGCCATAAAATGTGCTCTAAATTTTTGTTTTCATGATTCGTTTCTTTTTTACAGTTCGAAATTGGTTTATTGGAATTTTGTGATATCTTAAGTTTCGTTGACACTTAAAAATCAATGGGTATTTACGATATCCTTTATACAAAATAGGATGTACTGTGTTGAAAAACGTAGCCATCAATATCAATTTATAAATGTGTCGACAAATTGATTTTCATATCGTATAAAAAAAGTGGGTTTGAAAGGAGTTGAAAAGGCCTGCTGATATGAAGTGGTGTGAGAAGGCCTGCTGATATGAAGTGGTGTGAGAAGGCCTGCTGATATGAAGTGGTGTGAGAAAGTCTGCTGATAGAATGCAGCTTAGAGGGGCTTCTTGTGGAAGTGCTGCATGAATGCCTTCTTATAATATATTGGGTGATCCAATTAGAGCTTCCTACTTTGTTTTCTAAATTAAATACATAAAAATCAATGTATTGATGCAAATATTTATTTGGAATGATACAGTTCAGTTCCTACAACTCAATGTTTAAAAATTATTTCGTTCAAATGTTGCCTACGACTGGTTCTTAAATGGTTTATTTTGTGGTTCCAATTTTCGACAAATCTTTCGAGTTTTGAGAGCCGGTATTCCTTGAATAATACGAGTTTATTCATGATTGAGTCGTATTGAACACTGAACACAAACGTCATATGGACCAGCCACTTGACACATGACAGCTGTCAAAACAACCCAGTTGGAAAAGAGACCTCGTATTGAATCACCCTTTATGTATAATAAATACGGTCCAATTTACGACAACTCTTTCGAGCATATCGGCTGGTATTCCTTGAATAACACGAGCCTATTCACGATTGAGTCGTATTGAATACTGAACACAAACGTCATATGGAAAAGCCATTTGAAATATGAAAGCTGTCAGAACAACCTAGTTTGAAAAAGGACCTCGTATTGGATCACCCTTTAGTTTTGTGAGCCCTCTTACAGCAAGCGGTCTTAGAAGGCCTCTTACTGCAAGCGAAATACGAAAGCTTGCTTGAAGAGAATTTCTATCTTAGGATGACCTATTTTAGCGACTCATTTTATGTTAAGTAAGAATGTACATTTGGAAGTACTAGAGAAGGCCTGTTCCTTCCTAAGGCAAAACTTCTAAAAGCGCTTTTTGCTCCTGCTCATACTTACTGGGTATTGATGTTGGGATTACTATTGATATTGCTAAAAGCATTGAAATTATTTTTAGTACTTGCCAGCTCAAAATGCAATTTAAGTTTTTTTACGATTGAAATAAAGTTAAAAAATTTTATTTTCAATACTTTTCAAATTCAAAATTAATTTGAAGTGGTTTTTATTAAAAATAAGCGGAAAAACTGTTATTTTTACAATTTTTTCAACTTCAAAATTTTTGGCTTTAACCCAGATATGCCGACGGTTGCGCTAATGCAAAAACCTTCATAATTTTTCATAATTTCTTTTGTTCTGACAGAATAACTTACAAAACTGAAGAAAAACTAAAAAAAAAAAAATATTTTTACTTGGATTTTGAGTCCGTACTAAATGTAGTACGCTCGGCACATATGAGTATTAAAGACTGTTTTTTTAATAAATTCAAATTGTTTATTATTCAGCTATGTTCATGTACTTAAGTAAAAAAAAAAAAAATTATGAGTAAAATTATTTGGTGTTGTGATAAACCTCATTAAATGAAGTGACACGTCACATTCATCTTCACACTTTTGCTAATTTCACAAAACTGAAAACCTCGATCCAAAAAAAAACATCCAAGTAATTACTCTAGACAAAACTTATCACCGTACGGTTTGTTGACCGCTATGTTCTGTAGCACCACAATAAGTTGGTTAGATAATTTAAAGAACAGGTTACGCAGAAACCTGAAAATAATAGGTGTACTACATGTAGTACGCTCGGCATATCCGGGTTAAATCAAAATAAAAAAATTAAATTTACGATGTCATTTTTCCATAAGTATGCTTATCAAAAAGGGCCAAAGCGACATATTTGAACTTTTGAAAAACAAGGTTTCAAGTTTCGAGTCTGAGATACTATCTTAAATAACTCTTTTTAATAATTGATCTAATATTTGTAATATTTAACTTACAAGTCACAACTAATTTTTACAAAAATATTAACCCAGATCCCTTTCTGATATTAACCAGTTAAACGTTTATTCTGCATTTAAGCTTATAAAATCTGTAAATTGAAGAATCTTTTGCGGAAAAGTTGCATATGGAAGGAAGTACTGATTTTTATGAGATTTTTACAGGAAAAACCGAAACTACGAAAAGTTTTGTATTTAAAAAAAGACATAACTCTAGAGGTCGATGTGCTACTTCCAAGCATGTTAATTTATTTTAAATAAAAGTTTTTATTTGTATTTCGAATGTAGTGCCAGATTTCACTTTAAGAATAACAATAAACAATTACGATTCACTGACAAAATGAAAGAAAAAGTTAAATAAAATATCAACAAAAAGTTTGTGCTGAAAGAAAACTAAACAAATCATTTGTTTGTATTTTTTTTTTTTTTTTGAATTTTTACAAGTAACAAACAAAGTATACTGCTATTTTTTACAATTATTACTATTGTGTTTGTGAATATTACTGCGGCTGCTTTTACCACTTACAATGGGAAGAAACGCCACTTTTCTATCGTAAGGAACAAATAAAAGAAACAACATTTTATAATGAAAAAGTGTATGAATTGTTTTCTTTATGCACGTCTGTATGTACCTGTAGATTAGGGTGCTTCCTAATAGTAGGTGAATATTTTAAATTTGATTTAAGTGGGCGGTGCCACAGTTTTATAATTTGATTATAGCTATAGTTTTAACAAAACTTTTTCTAAAGACTCGAAAATAAACCAAAATTTAGGTTGTGGCCAAAATTAAAAAAAAAAAAGTTTAAATATTATTTTTTTAAATATGTATGTATATGATTTTTATTTGAAAAAAAAAAAATCTAAAGAAACAATTAAGCCAAACTACACCTAAGTAGGTACCAAAAAATTGAAGAAATCTTGCTGTAGTCACCTATGAGGTGCTACTACTATTTATTAATGCTGTAGTAAATTTTTCACACTTAATCTTCTTCTTCTTCTTCTTAAAAAAAAAAAAAAAAAAAAAGGAGGAGGTCAGAATTTTTTTTTTTTTTTTTTTTTTTGAACAACCCTAACATACATTTAAGTACACACTTTTGAATGACTTTGGCGCATTAAAAAAAATCACAAAAACAAACAAGAATAAAAAACAAAAAATATGTCACGTTGAAAAAAAAAAAAAACTCTTTTATTTGTAATTCTAAAGTGCGCCAACACAAGAAAGTTATCTCTCCATCTCACTTGCACAAAGTTTGTCTTATTCTTTCACCTATACGCTGCTGCACATCATACTCATTCGTCAGTCAGTCATTTTTAGCAATCATCAACTTTTTCTTGAATTGTTGCCAATTTTTGTCTGGCGGTATTTTAATTTTTTTTGTTTGTTTTTTTTTTTTTTTTTTTTTTCATTTTTCAATTATTTTACTGTCACAAATTTTTTTTTTTTTTTTTCTTTGCTGCAAAATTTTCACCACCAGGTATTATGATTAATATTTTAGCGTGACTGAGACGACTGTGGGCGTAAAGAAACTTCTCAAAATCATCATAATAAAAGTCAAAACGATCAACAGCTTGTTTGAGTGTGACTGTGAAAATTGTGCACTTGTATGCGCTGTACCTAAAAGTACACTATGAAAATTGCGTCTGATTTTACACTCAAAAGAGTAATTAGTAAACTACTAATGATTTTTTTTGAAAAAAAAAAAAAAAAATTCAACATTTTGCTCATAGAATTATGTTACTTACATTTTAGGAAATTTTTTCTCTATATAGAGTTTAAAATTTAACATATTATTCTGAACAGTCTGACTTTGGATTCAAAAGAACAGAATTTTGCATAAAACTTAATTAGCATTCTAGGAATCTACAAGGCTCTGGCTCCTACACCTCGAGGGACTCCAACGAGGGAACAGGGCAGCTTTTTCTCCCCCTCACAAATCAATCAGGAAAAGTTCCTTCATATGAGGAAAAATTACTGATATTAAATGTAATGTGTGTGTGTGTGATTAACGCAGATATAAATGTTATTTACAATATTTTATTCCACATAATTAACATAAACTTGACATAAATGTTTACGCAACAAAAAATATTTAACTTAATTATACATAATAAATTTAAAATAAAAAAGGAAAAATGTAATTTTTTAGTCACTTTATTTATTTCTATATTTGTGTATTAGTCAAAGAACAAAAATACAAAAAAGAAATATAAAATTTCTATTTTTCATAAATCGGCATAACAAAAAACGGTCATATATTAGCAGAATTCACACTGAGCGATTAGCAAAACAGTCAAAATTTGAGTCATCAATTTTGATGTTTCGAGAAAAAAAAATAAAATTCAAAAAAAAAAAAAAACAAATACAAATGAGAATATTTTTTTTAAGTAATTGATATAAATTGCGATGTATGACGTGGCGCCAAAAGACTTAAAATATTTATTTAGAAAAATTTTAAATATTCGAATGTGGTGATAATATTAAAAAATGAAAAGTCCCACTATAAGACAAATATATTGTAGTTATTTGTGTTCAGAAAATACTTAAAATATTTTAAAAATTTTATAGAGCAAGCAATAGTGCATCTACATAAAGGAGCACTTTTTTCGAGCAAAAGTCCTTTCTCTCTTGCTTATTGTGCAGTTCTCGTTAAAGGTTTTTGATTTTTTACATTTTTAAATGTAAATTGACTTAATTTTGACATGGAAATATCTCTATAATACAGTTTTAGTCACAATAATTACACATACTATACGTTGTGTAGAGGATTAAAAAAATTTTTCAAAAATTTCGAAAATATTAAGTCAATAAGGCAGCGTGTTTTTGTGAGTCAGTTCCCAACTGACTGCCACCTAAGGCAGAGTGTGAAAAATATTTTTAATCTTCGAATAGTTGATTCACAAATGCCATCAAACATGGAGTGGAGTGTTGATTTATACTCGCCTTGTTATGAGGGTTGTTCACGATAATAGACAAATCCTACCATGTCTTAGACCAGGATGAATAACAATTTTTTTTTTAGGAAAAATCGCGCATAAGAAAATAAAAATACGAATGTCTGGAGTGAAAACATATTCTTTTTACCGAAGTTAAAAGCAAAAAGAATGCTGATTTGACCGACTTTTCTAGCGAAATGCGGCGTTGTGGTACTAGCTGTTCCAGAAGGATAACAATTACAATCCGGTACTTTGTGCTTAAGAAAAAGTTACTGCTCTATTACTATGCCACTTATTCAGATTATGAGATAATCAGGGAAATTATGAAAGTAAAATCCCTGGTAGAATCACTAAACGAGTCTTATACAGAAATTCAGACTGTTGTACAGCATATTAATGGGTAATTTGAAGAGGGATTTATTCAACGATACCACCAATCGATGATAACGCAGTGGAAGTACCATCACCTAGCCATGAAGAGGTTCGAGCTGCTATCCAGCGACTCAAAAACAACAAAGCAGCGGGTGCTGACGGCCTGCCAGCTGAGTTGTTTAAAGCTGGTGGCGATGAATTGATAAGGTGCATGCATCAACTCATCAGCAAAATATGGCTAGCGGAAAGCATGCCCGACGATTGGAATCTCAGCGCGCTTTGTCCTGTAATAAAGAAAGGAGACCCGACAATCTGCGCCAACTACAGGGGTATCAGTCTTATTTCCATCGCATATAAGATCCTCTCGAGCGTATTGTGTGAAAGATTGAAGCCGTATACAGAAACGCTGTTCGGATCCTATCAGTGTGGCTTTAGACCTGGTAAGTCCACTATAGACCAGATTTTTACACTACGCCAATCCTGGAGAAAACCCATGAATAGTGTAGCTCCGTCAAGGTAGGGAATGATTTCTCCGGAACTTATAATACCGAGCGAGGTTTCAGACAAGGCGACCCGCTCTCGTGCGATCTCTTCAATTTCATTATGGAGGGGATCGTACGAAAAGCCGGTGTACATCATAATGGCACCATTTTCTTCAAAGGTGTTCAGCTCCTTGCGTACGCTGATGATATTGATATTATCGGTCGGAGTAAGAAAGATATTACTGCTGCTTTCACTGCTATTGAAAAGGAATCAGCCAAAGTGGGTTTGACGGTAAGCGAGGGCAAGACGAAATACGTGATGTTTACTAACAACAACAAGAGAGAACGGGATCTAGACTCTCATGTTACAGCGGGCAACTGTAAATTAGAAGTTATCAAGGAATTCATTTACCTTGGCACTGCCGTAACCAGCAACAATGATGTCAGTCTGGAGATTAAGCAGAGAATAACAATTGCTAATAGGTGCTACTACGGTCTCAGTAAGCAATTACGTTGCAGAGCTCTCTCTCGATCGACAAAGCGAACACTCTACAAGACGCTCATTCTACCTGTGCTTCTTTATGGCGCTGAGGCATGGGTGGTTTCGACAACAGACGCAGCTGCTCTTGGGGTGTTCGAGAGGAAAGTTCTCCGCAAAATCTTTGGTCCTGTTCGAGTTGGCGACGACTATCGCATTCGAATGAACCACGAGCTGTATGAGCTCTACGCCGACATTGACATAGTTAAGCGTATAACAATACAGCGACTACGCTGGCTGGGTCATGTCCATCGTATGGATAAAGAAGCTCCAGCGAAAAAGGTATTCGAAGGGAAGGTCCCCGGTCAACGACGAAGAGGGAGACCATGCCTCCGGTGGATAGACCAAGCTGAGGAAGCCTGAACCGCGCTTGGCATTAACGATTGGAGAAGGCGCGCGCAAAACAGAGGCGCCTGGCGAGAGCTAATGAGGTCGGCCGTAACCTGACAACGAGTTGTTATGGCCATCTAAGTAAGTAAGTAAGTTAGTCAAAGATAGGACCACAGCCCCGGGCCTCAAAAGGTCTTTACTTGACACTACCGGTGCCCTAAGTTTTTTTGGGGACCCGTGAATTATTAGTGAATTTCTTCCTCATAACATCGTTTCTGTTATCGAAAAAAAAATGCCAAAGATAGGACCAAACGTGTTTAACTTTTCAAAGCCAATTTATAGAACTTCTGTATATTCAGTGACGCATCTAGAGGGGGAGGAGGAAAGGATCATAGCTCCGGGCGAAATGTTTGAGGGGCGGTAAAATGGTTCTCAGTATTTATTGAGTCTTACAAGATTAATAGATCATATTTTTCAATGAAAATTTCTGGGTACATAGCCAAAAGTACATTCACCATTCAAACAAAAAATATATTCCATCTTTTAAGCCAGTACACTCCCATAAGCGCCAGATTTCATCCATGCCTAACAGTGTCTTGACATCATGTGTATAATAAAACAAAATTTCATAGCAAAAATGTATTTGCGATAAGTAGTAAGAGGAAAAAATGTTCCGAGTAAGTTCATCTTTTGGGATAAATAAGACCTACACAAATTGTAATTTAAATAATACTTTCAATGAAACCTATAATAAACGAGTTGTACCAAGAAGGAACTAAAATGCAACTCGTGAACATGGGAATAATACAGAATGACTGGTACCGAAATCAGAGCACATATTATGTTACTGTCTTTGGCGTGGCAAGAACTAGACTGCGTAATCACCTCGGAGGAAGTTTCTTAAAACTATTCACAGAGTATATCTTCTTTCATATTGAGGCAAAATCAAGGGAAACTTTTTGCTATGCATTTAACTTGCGCAATATAGGCCAGTAATCAATCAATTAAAGTTTTTTTTCTTTCAGTGCAGACTAAAATTTGAGTTCAAACGTTTACTAATTTCAGCAATTTCAATGATCTTTGACTTTCACATTTTTTCCTCTGTTTTACACGATTTTCAATAAGAAAAAAACTAAAAGAATGCAAAGTTTCTTTTTGTTTAATTGCAAATTTTGCAAATCATTGAATTGTAATCAAAGTTGTAAAGTATGGTGGACATATTTATCAACTTCCAACTACATCAACTACGAACCAGTTACCTAATCGTACAGACGGTGGCGCCCATTACATGGCGACTTGAGAAACAAAACCCTTCCTCAACGGCTCCCACAGCAACTGCCAACTGCTCGACTCAACGCAACTCAATGGAGTTGCGCAACTTTTGTTGTGTTGAACTCCAACTATTGAAGCGCACATTGTTGAACTGAACCATGAAATGATGCGGACCTTTTGGGGGCACTGTGGCGACGAAGCATTGGCAGAAATGCAAGAAGTTTTGGTGCCACAGTTTACTGTTGTTTTTTTTTTGTAATTGTATTTGATTTTTTTATATTTTTTTGTTACGTTGCTTTTGCTGTTGCTGTTTTATATTTGCACTACCTTTACCTGGCAAGTGAAAGTAATTAAAACTTGTGAAAATTGTTGGAAAATTTTGTTTAATTGATGTGTTTTTCTCTGAGTGCAGTAGCAAGAGCAGCAATGGAAAAAGCAGCAGTAGCAGCAGCGATTTTCGCTCAAAGTGTATAATAATTCAATTAATTAAATTAACAAAAACAAAATTGGTTTTTCGAAATTTTCTGCTAAATTAATATAGAAAGTATTGATTTTAATTTATTTATTTCTTATGCTTTTTAAATTGCTGATTTCTTATTATTAATCTTGTGCAATTTTTATAAAAAATCGTCAGTTTCATGTCACGGCAGTACAATTAGTCTCAGAAATGTTAACCCCGTAGAGCAATTTCTGTGGTATACCAATTATAATAATTATTACTCTGAAACTTCGAAATGCAATTTAAAGTATTTAACGATTGAAGAAGTTAGAAAATATTATTGTCAATTCTTTTCAAATTCAAAATGAATTTGTTTGTGTAAAGTTGTTTGTGTTAAAAATAAAAGCGAAAAATGTTATTTTTACTATTTTCAATTTAAAAATTTTCGGCTTTGATTCAAAAATTATATCTTGAAATTTACAATGCCATTTGCCGCTGAGTATAGAGAAAAGTAATCATATTGAGAACTTACTGATGGCCTACAAAAGCGCCGCAAAATGAAACATATTCAGTTAAAAAAAAATTAATACCCCTCTTGGTGTCCATCATGTTAAGAAAAATCTCGAACAAAACATCAAAAATATAAAAAATTGTAAAAGTACTATATATTATTAAAAATCTGACATAAAATATAGTGCTGAATAGAGCTTTAATTCATATTATATTTTCTTGTGAAAGGACTGATGATTGAAATGTGGCATTCGTTTCATTGAGCTTGCCGAAATGACAAATTAGAACCGTTCTTTCGCTCATTAGCCTCGGGTCCCAATAAATCTTTATCCGTTGCTAACGTTGCCATGAGTTTCTTTGGAGACCCGTGAATTATAAGTGAATTGATTTGAATTTTTTCCTCAGAAGACCGAAAAAAGAATTGTTTTGTTAGCCAAAGAGCCGTGCGAGAAAACTACCGCGAAAAGAGAAAGGAAGAGAGGCGCATTTTCAGACGTAAAAAAAGGGAGCAGGAAAAGCGTGAGCGTGAGGAACTTGAGGTGTACCAGGGCAAGAAGGATGCACGAAAATTCTATCAACAAGTTAAGCGTCTAACTCAAGGTTTCAAGCCCGGAGAATCCACTTGTAGAGACGAAAATGGAAATCTGGTTACAGTATACAGAGTGTACTGAGGTTATGGAGGCAGCATTTCTCCAACTTGCTTACGGGCGATGATTCCATCAATTCCGCCCAGAGAGAATGCAGTACGATACCACCAATCGATGATAACGCAGTGGAAGTACCATCACCTAGCCATGAAGAGGTTCGAGTTGCTATCCAGCGACTCAAAAACAACAAAGCAGCGGGTGCTGACGGCCTGCCAGCTGAGTTGTTTAAAGCTGGTGGCGATGAATTGATAAGGTGCATGCATCAACTCATCAGCAAAATATGGCTAGCGGAAAGCATGCCCGACGATTGGAATCTCAGCGTGCTTTGTCCTGTAATAAAGAAAGGAGACCCGACAATCTAAGCCAACTACAGGGGTATCAGTCTTATTTCCATCGCATATAAGATCCTCTCGAGCGTATTGTGTGAAAGATTGAAGCCGCATACAGAAACACTGATCGGATCCTATCAGTGTGACTTTAGACCTGGTAAGTCCACCATAGACCAGATTTTTACACTACGCCACATTCTGGAGAAAACCCATGAATATCAAATCGACACTCACCATCTCTTCGTCGATTATAAAGCTGCGTTCGATAGCCCAGTGCGGGATTGCCTATACGCAACAATGTCTGAGTTTGGTATACCTGCAAAGTTGATAGAGCTCTGCAGGATGACGTTGAGCAATACGTGTAGCTCCGTCAAGGTAGGGAATGACCTCTCCGGAACTATTAATACCGAGCGAAGTTTCAGACAAGGCGACCCGCTCTCGTGCGATCTCTTCAATTTCATTAAATTCATAAATTAGAAGTTGTCAAGGAATTCATTTACCTTGGCACTGCCGTAACCAGCAACAATGATGTCAGTCTGGAGATTAAGCGGAGAATAACAATTGCTAATAGGTGCTACTACGGTCTCAGTAAGCAATTACGTTGCAGAGCTCTCACTCGATCGACAAAGCTAACACTCTACAAGACGCTCATTCTACCTGTGCTTCTTTATGGCGCTGAGTCATGGGTGGTTTCGACAACAGACGCAGCCGCTCTTGGGGTGTTCGAGAGGAAAGTTCTCCGCAAAATCTTTGGTCCTGTTCGAGTTGGCGACGACTATCGTATTCGAATGAACCACGAGCTGTATGAGCTCTACGCCGACATCGACATAGTTAAGCGTATAACAATACAGCGACTACGCTGGCTGGGTCATGTCCATCGTATGGATAAAGAAGCTCCAGCGAAAAAGGTATTCGAAGGGAAGGTCCCCGGTCAACGACGAAGAGGGAGACCATGCCTCCGGTGGATAGACCAAGCTGAGGAAGCCCTAACCACGCTTGGCATTAATGATTGGAGAAGGCGCGCGTAAAACAGAGGCGCCTGGCGAGAGCTAATGAGGTCGGCCGTAACCTGACAACGGGTTTTTATGGCCATCTAAGTAAGTAAGTAAGTAATTTATTCAACTTTACATTCGTTTCGAGGATAAACTCATTCCCTAAAGAAGGAGCACTGCGGAAAATCTAGTAAGGAAAAATCTGACATGAACGAACATTTCACAATCAGAAGCATTTTATAATTATTTTGCAGAGCTTAATATTAAGTATTATTTTTATTATTATTATATATTTATTATAAATGAATTTATAAAAAACAATGGTAAGCACTAGCTGCAAAGGCTATCGGCTTTAATATTAAGTACAGTGTGTCTCAACACCAAAAAAAAAACCAAAAACAGATAAATTCAGCAAAACAAAAAAAGGGTTCATACTTTTCCTATTCCGAGACAGCACAAAGAAAGTACCTTTCGATGAGATCACCGATTTATTATACGATTTGCGCTTGCTACTACGTTTTGACTCGCCAAAAAAGCTTGCAAGAAAAGTGTAATATCAAATGAGTTTAAAAATAAAAACGATCACAGAAAAAAGAATGCATTGTTTAACATTTAGCTTCAGTTCTCAACAGATCTATGCAAAAAGGAAAACATATCTGACTTAGAAATTCACACTCATGGTTTTAAAGGTCACATCACATAAAATAACATAACAAGCCGGAACAGAACAAAACATAACATAGCCATAGCCGTAGCCGTATACATAATTAAACACATTAAAAATAAGAAACAATAGAATTTAACTGTAATATTAATAATATCAATCAAAGTGAATTTAACTATTAAATACTAAACATAATAAGCAAACTTGTTTGATTTTGCCATTATTAACGCCGCCAGTTTGTCGCCTTACACTTAGCAATGGACGAAACTAACTAACTAACTCTGTAACAGCAATATCGATTTCAAAAATGATGACGTCATATTGTAGGTAATCAAATGGGCTTTAATTATGGGATAGAACATTTTTGCGTACTGTTGTCTTTTCCGAGACATTTCGAAAATGACAGTTTATAGAAAATTGTAAAAATTCATTAATGTAAATGTGTATTGTGCGATTTCCCGCCATTAATGTTTGCGTCATGACCTCCCCTAACTGACCCGGCCGGAATTTTAGGTATCGATTCCATAGTTATGGATTAATTTTTATTTAATTACAATTACAGACAAAGCATTGATTGATTTGAACTTAAGCGAAAGCTTAGGCGATTCAATGGTTTTTATCCAATCAATATTACAGATGACGAAAAAACTTTCCAAGCCTTTTGAGCTGAAATTAAATTTAAGTAGAATCAAAACAGTGCTCGGATGGTGTAAGATATTAAAAGTTTTGGAATTTTGTAGTGCACATTTTAAGCCTAAATACATTGGCTTAAATATGATGACAAAATTTCAATAAAATAATCTCTTTCAAGTAAAACAGCGTCTGCGCAAATGATTAAAAAAAACAGAATCCTGGTGAATTCGTTTTTTTTTTTTCCTGTCTAAAGTCTCCTTCCATTATTTGCATTTCTTCTGTAACTGACAACAACGAACGAACAAAAAATTAGGTCAACATGGAAAAAACCGCAAAAAAAGGTGCAAATTAAACAAAACAAAAACAAAGTCAATGTGCGAAAGAGATAAATAACACACAGAGGACATAATGAGCAAGAGGAACAAAAAATTAAGAACCTACAGCAGAAATGTTGTTGTCGCCAACCGCCGCTGCCACATCAAGAAATGTCAGAAAGCGCTGATTTTTGCACAAAAGCAAAACAGAACCAACCAGAAGAGTAAGAAATGAAATAAAAAACGCCAAAACAAAAAAAACTGAAAACTGCAGTAGGAAGCAAAATGTTGAACGGTTTACGGCCAACATTAAAATGCAAAAAAGCAGAAGTAAAAAAAAAACAACAATTTACAACAACAACAAGAAAGTGGATTAAAACGTAGGTAAACTGTGGATAGTGGAGGCGGGGATCAGCAGCAGCAGAATAACGCAACGCATGCCACCACAATTCTGCTGTACCGTTATGTTGACCGATTATATAACGGTATCATGAAGCAGCAGTTCAACAACAACAACAACACAACTGGTTGAAATGCGAATACACCAACAACAACAATAAGTGGAAAAAAACGTGGACAGTATTTAAGATTATGGCCAAAAAGGAACAAAACCGCTGAGGGGGGAAAAATATATTTACAAGTGTTGCCAGATATTTAAATGCGAGAAAATGTTAATTTTTTTTTTATTCTCTTTCATTTTAATTGTTGTTGTATTTTGCTTGTTCTTGCCCATTAGCTGTAGTTGTTGACCATTGTTTTTGTTGTTGTTGTTGCATTGCAATGAACTAATTCTTGACCCTTTTCTGTAGCGCAGTACAGTACTGTCAAGCTTTTTTGGCTTGCGAGTGCAGTCTGCTTAGCGTGGGGCCATTTCATAAATGACTTACATTATGATGAAAAAAAAAGAAATGATTTAAGTCTCGATAGAGTGACGAAAAATTTTATCACTCCTAAAAATATTGAAGAGGCTGTGGGATAGATGGTACACAAAATCAATTAGAGGTCAATTTTTAGTTTTTCGGTGAGTTTGAGTGAAAAAATTAAAATTCAAAAATGTCGGATCTAAAAATATAAAAGTTAATAGTCAATTACTTTTAATCGAAAAAAATAAAAATCTAAAATAACGATTATTTTTGATCGAAAAAAATAAAAATTCAATATAACGATTTTTTTTTGATCGAAAAAAATAAAAATCCAAAATAACGATTATTTTTGATCGAAAAAAAATAGAAATCCAAAATAACGATTATTTTTGATCGCAAAAAACAGAAATCTAACAATTATTTTTGATCGAACAGGATAGAATACCGAAATAACGGTTATTTTGGATCCAAAAGAATAGAAATACAAAATATCGATTATTTTTGATCGAAAATAATAGAAATCCAAAATAACGATTATTTTTGATCGAAAAAAATATAAATCTAAGATCTAACGATTTCTTTTGATCGAAAAGAATAGAAATCTAAAACATCGATTATTTTTGATCGAATAGAATAGAATACCAAAATAACGATTATTTTCGATTCAAAAGAATAGAAATCTAAAATAACGATTATTTTTGATCCAAAAGATTAAAAATCTAAAGTAACGATAATTTTTAGAAATCCAAAATAACGATTTTTTTTGATCGCAAAAAACAGAAATCTAACGATTATTTTTGATCGAACAGGATAGAATACCGAAATAACGGTTATTTTGGATCCAAAAGAATAGAAATACAAAATATCGATTATTTTTGATCGAAAATAATAGAAATCCAAAATAACGATTATTTTTGATCGAAAAAAATATAAATCTAAGATCTAACGATTATTTTTGATCGCAAAGAATAGAAATCAAAAATAACAATTATGTTTGATCGAACAGAATAGAATAAAAAAATAACGATTATTTTTGATCGAAAAAATAGAAATCCAAAATAACGATTACTTTTGATGGAAAAGTATAGAAATCTAAAATAACGATTATTTCGGATAGAAAAAAATGTAAATCCATTTATAACGATTACGCAGTGATTTCTATCATAAAATTCATAATCGTTACGGTCCGTGGTTTAAAAAGCCGATCCGGTTAAGTTATCAATGTAATGTCTATCAATAAACACTTATACCTATAACGAACTATGAAACCATATTTCATTAAAATCAATCAATTTATTATTTATATAAACACAATTTGGCAGATCAATCTTAAACTTAGTTTCGACTATGTTACTTAAATGTGACTTAACTTCAATCTAAGTTTAAGTATTAACTTGCGTAAAAATTCCCATGTTTTTTTTTGTAATTTTTTTCTACGACCAACAACATTGGCTACATGAAAAGGTCGTTGAAATAAATCGTATTTAACTGTTGTCATAGCAGAGAAAAAGAGGGGCACCAAGTAGTACGAGTAGGTAGTAGTAGACTCAATTGCTTGAAATGTTTCTGTTTTTTTTTCGTAGTGTCTTCTTCATAGCTTGGAATTTAATTTGCATTTTTTGTCATTGTTGTTTTTTGTAGTTTTCGTATTAATTTGCTTAGTAGTTTAAGTTTTTGTGGTTACATTTTTTGCTCCAAATTCAATTCGTTTCCGTTTTTTTAAATGTATTGTCATCTCTAAGGTTTATTATAGTTGATCTGCTATAAACTAGTTTTTATCTATTTTGTTTTGTCCAAAAACAAAGAGATTTTGTTGACATTTTGAACTGTTAAACTTAAATCAATTAGCGGAAATTATTTAAAATTTATTAAAAATTTTGGTTTTGCTTTTATTGTTAATAACGTTTATTTTCGTTCAGTTTAATTTATATATATTTAATGATTTCTAAGCTCACGCACGACGCCTACAGTTCATAGCCTTGACCAATTGAAATAATATTTAAAATACTTTTAATGTATTATATACTAAAAAAAAAATAGACGGTTCTTTGAGATTTTATTCCTCTTGCGAAACATTACTTGAAAATATGGCAAGATTATTCAAATACAGTTTATCAAACATCAAGTTTTATTAAATAGAGAAAAACTCATGTTTTGGAGCAGTCCCCACTATACTATTTTCTGTGGGGCTACGTAAAGTCTCTCGTGTACAGGGACAAGCCACCCACAATTGCAGCCCTGGAAGATGACATTACAGCTGCTATTGGTGAGATACCGGACGAAATGCTGGAAAAACTATGGCAAAATTGGAGCTTACGGGTGGACAACCTCAGGCTTAGCCGCGGGTAACATTTACATGAAATAATCTTTAAAAAGTAAATGGCAGGAGTTGATGTATCGCTCCAAATAAATATTTCATTCATCGTTACAAATTTTTTGTTCTTTTTTCAATTTTCAAAAACCAAACGCTTAAAAAATCACCATCATAAAACATGTAACGCATAATGACTAATTAAATAAACGAGATCGTTGTGAAAACTACAAAAAAAAATGTAATGGTTCGGCGATAAAATTGATTGGTCAGCAAAAAAAAAAAAAAACGGCGGGTTGCACTCCGGGAGTGCCGACAGAAGTGAAAACAAATCGTTTAATGACAAGTTAGTGTGTTAGTTGGTATGTGTGCGTTTTCTTTTTATATGGCACTGCAATGGAAGACAAAAACGGAATATGTATTCAAATTTTACTCTCGCTCTCATTCTCAATTTGTCAACGCAACAACGCGGAATTTGAAAGAAACAAACATGTACATAAGCATAACAATCGTTGAATGAGAATGGAATGTGTCACGTTAGTGTGTCTGCTTTGCTTTTTGTTTTCCACTTGGAATATTTATTTAAAAGAAACAGAGTCCTTTGTTTTTTATGTGATCACCTGCCTTGACGGCTTAATATCACAGTGTGATTTTCACACAAATGAGTTAATTTATATTCGTGCTTAACCTAGGTACGAGTGCATTTAATACAGTTACCAAGTAAAGCTATGTTTATGGACATAACTTCACCCTTGGTTTGAGCCGAGACCTATCTAGGATCTCCGGCAGTTCTAAGAACGGCCACTTGGTTGAGAATGCAACTCCACATCGGGCAATTTACGTTAGCATATTACTCTTCCTACGAGTTAGGTTTCAACCACAGCCACCACGAATCCTTCCCATGCGATCTGCCCAATAGGGCTTGACGCACTGTTGGGCTAGGACCGAAGCACTAGGGGCTCCCAACAACCCGTGGTACCTTCACCTCTGGTCAAGCTTAGTAGTTTGAAAAAGGACTATACAAGGAAAGCCAGTCTCAAGCCCAAGCCAAAGTACATAAAAGTCAAGGCTTGAACCCTACGCACTAGCGTAACCAAGTACAGTATAATTTCCTGTCTACTACCAGTTTAGGCTTACCATAACGCCCAAGGGCACTGGTAAGCCCCAAAACAATAGAACATTCAAATTTTACTATCGCATTCATGACGGGGAATCCCGATGACGGTCGGTGTCGCGAGTTTATACTTTTTTCCTCAGCCGCACAACGTGCCATAAAAAGTTTTCACTTCAAAAATTTTTTGAGCTGCAAAGAAAATGTTTGAATAATGAAAAAAATAACTAAGATATGAGGAAAAATATTAAAAAACCGTGGAGAATATTGGCAAAGAAATTAAGTTCGCAATAGAATAATTGAAAAATTAATTAACAATAAGTAACAAATTTTCGCTTGTCAAAGTTCACATATTTCCACACACACACAGATAGCGCTGTATAAAAAAGTAACACACTGATATTAATCTCCATTTCAATAAAACCCAAATGTCATTATGACAACTATAATTATGATAAAATAAATTCAGTTTTTGTATGTCAAAGTTAAGTAATTTTTAATATTTTTAAGCATTCAATATTTATGATATATGACCATAAACAAAAAACCTGTACTAAATTTTCTGATCTAAATCTGTCCTGGCTGCTGCTGCTGCTCTTGGCCACCCCGCTCCCTAGCATATGCCACAACAATGTTGTCGTTGTATGTAAATGTCATGTTCTTATATTTCATAGATTTTAAAAATTAATTTTTTTTGTTGTTTTTTTTTATCGCAAGCCATTTGGACAAAGCAGAAAACCTAAAAAAAAAAATTAAATAAAAAAAAAATCAAAAGTTGTCTGGGCCTTCATTAGCAATATTTGTGTTGACGTTAAGCTGAGTAAAATCATCTTTTCGCGTGTGTTTTGAATACCTGTGCTTCAAGTTTATATTTTATATATTTATTTTTTAACGGAAAATAGAAACATAAAAGTATTTTATTTATTTAGTTTTTTTGTTTGGCTGACACTTTGATTTTTTGCTGAATGGAAATTTCGGTTCATTTTGGATTTTTCGTTTTTTTTTTTGTTTTTTTTTGCTTCAAAACTAATTTAGTCACATTTTTTATACAAGTTTTGTTTTTCAATTCATTATCTACCTCATCAGCTGGTTTTAGATTACTATTTGTGCTGCAGTTTTCAAAAATGTCGCCGGCTTCTACGTTGCCAACTTATTTAATTTTGTTTATCTTGTCAAAATTACTGTGCAAATAAAAATGAAATTAAATTTTTCTTAAAATTTTTTAGTTTTGAATAATTTTTTTTTTTGCTGAAAATTACGCATTTTTCTTGTCTAGCATAGTTTTATGTGCTTTTGTTACGCCTCAAATCACCTGTAAATCATTAAGTTTTCAACACTCTACTTTATAATGCAAAAAAATATGAATACTGCGAATATTTACAAGTTATTTTTAAATTAAATAATTTTTTTTATGATTTTGACAGCGTCTTTTTGTTATCTTAAAAATTTAACCTTTGTTATATTGATTTTGTACATCTAACAAATCAGAGCTAAAACCTACACAAAAAATGTCTTCTTTAGTTTAAGAAACATTGAAAATAAATTTACGCAGTTTAAAAAATTTCCTAAATTTAAGGAAAAAGTGTCACACTTTTCTATTCTATTGAAATAAAAACTTAGTATAAGCGAATGCCACTCAAGGTACAATAACTGAAAGCATAAATGAACTTAGTTTTTAAAGAAAGCATTTTTTGTTTGCAAAAGAAGGAACTTAGGCGGTTAACAATGAGCATCGTTTTAAGGCACAAATTTACTAGAACCTAAGGAAGTTTTTTTTTTTAGCATCAAGAAATTTTCAAGACATTTTTTTTCCCCGGCATAAGTATAATGGATTTTTAGTTTTAAAAAACGGCAAATGTCTTTGTTGGAGGAACATTTTCTTTAGGGAACATACTTCTGTTCAAGAAATCGTTGCTTATTTTAAGAAAAACTTTCTTTAAACACAACGTTCTTTTAGTTAAAGCTAAAAATTACTTGATTTAAGAAAAATATTTCCTCATATAACTTTTAAGTCATGAGAATGTAATTTTTACAACTGTCAACTAAATATACAGCTATGGACAAAGAAATAGCACACTTTCAAAATAATTTGTTTTACATAACTTTATCGCATTATTTAAAAACGCAAAAAAATTTTTTAACGCTATACTTTGCACTGCAGTCGATGAAGAAATTAACGGCAAAAAATACGATTGTTCGTTGTTGTTGATGGCATAACTGCGCATATCATTTTACGTGAACAGAGAAATAGCACACTTCAGTTGGACTGATCAGTACTTTCGCGTCAGTCGTGTTGTGAAAGAAAGTGGTACAGTTTAACAGTGGTTTAGTATAATACACTTGTCCAAAAAAGAAAATAGGACGTGGCTTTCATTGTACTCCAGAAAAAAGGAAAATTATATTCGGACTATTCGAAAAATGCGAAAATCTCACTCAAATTGCATAAATACTAAATTTTTTCAGGAAAATGGTGTACAATGCTATCAATTCGGTAAAGGCGGACGCAGATTTAATTAGCAAAAAAAAAATTCGCAAACTGCCTCCTCCGAGAATAATGATGAATTCGACATCAATGTTTCTAGCAGACTTGTAAGAAGACGACTGATGATTCTGGACTATGACGCATCCAGTCAGTAGGAAAAAGTCACATCTATCGCGCAATTTTGCGAAGTTTCATATAAATAAGGACGTACAGTTAATATCATGATATGGGGCGCATTTTCATGGCGTGGGGTGGGACCACTGGTAAATTAGATAAATTTAGATATTTAAGCAAAGTCCTGATCTTAACCCGATAGAGAATCTTTGGAGTGATGTTAAAGATAAGATTGGCCAAAAAAAAAAAATATAAAAATTAGATAAACTTTGGGCAGGAATTCAAGATGCTTGGTATTCCATTCCGTGGAATAGATGCCAAAAACTGGTGGAGAGCTTGCCTCGTAGATGTCAAGCAACTATTAAAAATCGTGGTCACACTACAAAATATTAATATTGTAAGTAAATACAAGTTGTTTCAAGTCACTTTTATAATGCGTTGTTTTCCTTTTTTATTACTGCGTCCAGCTTTTTCTGCATATTCAAATGCATATATAACTAAAATTAAATTAAATGAAGAAAAACAATTGCAGTTTCTTGTTTTTTTAAACCTATGAATTCAAAATTAATTTCTTACTTAAATAAACCAAACATTTTTATCGAAAATATTAAATAAATTTGACTTCTTTAAAACTAACACCAAGTGTGCTATTTCTTTGTCCATAGCTGTATTTTTGAGGAAAACATAGCGTTTCGTCAAGCAAAAGCATTTAAAATTAAAGCTTAACGAATCAGATTAAATTAATTGTATGTCACTACATGATTTTGGAACATTTGAACAAAAAAAAAAGAAACAGCAATCTTTTAAATGTTTGGTACAAAAACCACTGCTGATTTTATTTAACACAACTCTGATAACAAAAGTTGGTGACCTTCGCATTAGAAATGAAACGGGAAAAAAAGAAAATCTCCCTTTCTGTCAGCAAACAGGATACATTATTGATGATGATGATAAACACCAAAAAGTAACAACAATGACGCTATTGTTGTTATTAATGATAGTAGCGTGTTGTGCTCGTATAGTAGAAACGCTGAAAGCAGTGATGAATATTCAGCATATGTACGTGTGTACAACAGTGTGAACATCCTCCACCTAGTAAAGTGTCCACCACCGTGGTACAATTTATATCATTTGTATTTATTTCTTTTTTTTTTTCATACTTTTTTTTTAATCTTTGAAGATAAATAAAAAAAAATTGATGCATTTTTTTTTACAGATAAGAGCAAGTTAGTTGTAGAAAGAAGCTGCTGAAAAAAAAAACAGCATACAGTTATTATTAATGATATGTCAATTGCGCCTTTTGTCTGCGTTTTTAGTGTTGTTACGCTGTCAGCAGGACAATAAAATCTTGACAAAAAACCCATGCAAACAAATGAACGATGAACAGATGTTTAGGTGGAGTATAAGGACCAAAATGGAACCAATCATTTTTTTGTGGCAATTTTTCTTTGGGGATTAATATAAATAAAAAAATGCTTTAGGGGGGGTGCGTCCACTATAAGTTCCATAAGTAGTAAAAAAAATATTTAAAGATACTATTGATTCGTTCAATTTTTGCAGCAAAAGTTAGTAAATTGGATTTATGTAGCATAAAAAAAGAAGATATTATCGTACCACTTCCATTTTGAAAACGTGTAGAACCTTTTTTCAACGAATGAATCAAGCTACATAGATGAAAATAAGAAAAAAATCGTCATTTAAAATTGAGTTTAATTTATTTATATCAACTCTTGATGAGTTTTATTATCGAAAAATCCAGTTTTCATTTTATTAAAATTACACCCAAAAAAAAATATTTTTACGAATAAAAACTGTTTGCTTAGCTACAAACGACATAAATTCTTAAATTTCACGAACAGTTTGTATTACATCGTTTGTTAAAACTTGGTAGGTCAAAGGAGTAAAACTTATTAAAAATCTAAAAAAAAAAAATTTATTTTCTACTGTCACCATAAGGATTCAAACCTATTGTGTTTTATGATTAGCAAATCCTTTTTTTACACCCCAAACTCAGGATATATTCAATTTGTCGTTTGTAACGTATAGAACAGGGCGTGGCAGGTATGGATTTCTTGATCAGTAAGAGTCGATATAAGTGATTCATTGAATAAAAAAGATGACGTAAAACGTCCTATACAATCAGTGGCGTATCGTGCACATTGGGCGCCCGGGGAAAAGAGGTACTTTGCCGCCCGCCACCAACTGAAAATATTCTTTATTTTTGTAATTATAAAAAATAAAAGCCCTCAGTTTTGGTGCTCGAAAACCCAAGCAAAATGAGATATATTTTTTGTGTATATTACGTACACGTTCTCTCAAATTATTTTCTATTCACAAAAAAAAAAAAATAAAAAAACAAAAACAACAAAGAAATAAAAAGAAATAAAAAGAAATAAAAATAAATCAAAAAAAAATTTAAAAAAAAATTAAAAAAAAAAATTCAAAAAAATGACAAATTAATAAAAAATAATTAAGAAAAAAAAGTAAGAAAAAAAAAATAAGAAAAAAAATATAAGAAAAAAAAAATAAGAAAATATTAAAAAAAATAAGAAAAAAAAATTTAAAAAAAAAAATTAAAAAAAAATAACAAAAAAAATAACAAAAAAAATTTAAAAAAAAGTAAAAAAAAAATATAACAAAAAATATAATTTTAATTTCGAGGACCATTTTGTTGCGCCATGGGCGACCGGCCCCTCTAGGGGAACGCTACTACATTCAAATAATTGCCAAATTCATTGTGGATACGTTAAATCAAACCAGTCAATAGTTACGTAGAGTGGTGGGTGAAATACTTTTTTAATAAAAATTTAGGGCTTACGGCCATTTTTTTTTTTAAAGTGAAAACTTTTTATGGCACGTTGTGCGGCTGAGGAAAAAAGTATAAACTCGCGACACCAACCGTCATCGGGATTCCCCGTCATGAATGAAACCGATATTAAAATATATCTTAAATAAATATTCCAAGTGGAAGACAAAAAGCAAAGCAGACACACTAACTGACACATTCCATTCTCATTCAACGATTGTTATGCTTACATGTTTGTTTCTTTCAAATTCCGCGTTGTTGCGTTGACAAATTGAGAATGAGAGCGAGAGTAAAATTTAAATACATATTCCGTTTTCGTCTTCTCTTGCATTGCCATATAAAAAGAAAACGCACACATACCAACTAACACACTAACTTGCCATTAAACGATTTGTTATGCTTGCATAGTCCTTTCTACGTGTGAAATTAATTTTTTGTTTGAAGTTTTCACTTCTGTCGGCACTCCCGGAGTGCAACCCGCTAAAGCGCTGTGGAATATTTATTTTTGGCCTTATTACTTTTCTTTTTTAATTGACTAAAATTATGATGGTTTTTTTTTAAAATGAATTTTCAGCGCAATATTTACAAAAGGGCCAGAACGAGTTTGTATTGAGCACTTATTCGTAAATATTGCATAATTTTATTTTCAGTGTATTGTGTCAAAAATTTGTTTATAGCAGCAGCGTGGCAAAGGCAATAGCTAACAACTAATCAATTCATTTCATTTAAATGCAAAATTAAGATTATAATTTTTAGATTGAATTTTTTTTCCTATTATTTAAAATTTGAAAACACAAGTTTTATCCGCACAAGTGTTGGTTAGTAAAAAAAAAATTATAGGCCCGAATGAAACCTGAAATCTTCATTGAACTAATGGTAATTAACTTTGTAAATAAAATTCTGCATTTTTAATTTTAATTTATTTATGTATTTTTTTTCTTTGATGCTGACATTTTTGTATGATTCAGTAAAGATAAGAGAATATGGTCAATGAAAAAAAAAAAAAAAACAAAGAAATCAAAACGTTGTATGAGTAAATGAGCAAAAAATACCACAATATTTAAGACTTTATTTTAACAGTTAAATAACAAGGTCAATAAAGTCTTATCGATAGTTGCAATGTTGTAGAAAACATTTAAAATAAAATAAATTGTTGTTTCTTTGACGTTATTATGTACATCTTAGGCAAAGATGGGCTCATCCCATAATATGGAGTGAAATTTGGCTCCATTTTCATTTATTTCTTTGTTGATATCTTGAAAACTAGAAAGTCAGAGTTATTTATTAGTCGTACTTTGAGAAAATCTTTAGCTTTCCGAAAAAATACATCAATATTTTTTTAAATGAAAAAAAAAAAAATTAAAAAATTATGCAGTGTAATTTTTCAAGCTTTTCAATAAAAAGTCAAGCTTTTTTAAGCAAAAAAAATAATATATTTAAGCTAAATGAATTAACTGGGTGTTTTCTATAGGGTTCATATGCTCATTCTGCTTTTCAGATAATAATGAATGGGAAACTTTAATTTTGTTTTTGTTAGATATAAACAGATTTTTATCTTTTGTAGTCCATTTTAAAGGAGAAAGCTTTACGAATCTTTTAAATTATTACATTTTTAATTTTTTTTTCTATAAAAATTAAACATTTTTCGAGCAAAATTAAGATATAAGGGTACTACATTTTTAAAATCTTTATGCACTTTCAATTAAGTCATTTATTTTTAACGACTTTCTCATTTCAATTAAAATTTTAATCCAAAATTAATGTATATATATATTTGATGACAGGTATTCCAGTTATCATTTTTAATGATATTTTGCAGCCATATTTTACAAACTAAAACTTTGTTAGTTAGCTCAAAGACAAGATTTTTGGTTAAACTACAATATAAAATTTATGCAAAAAAAAAATTAGAAGGAACAATAAATTTCTGATAAAGTTGTGCAATAAAAATCTGGAAAAAAAATTAACAAAATTCAAAACTGGAATATTATTTTTCATTTTAGCATATGCTAAATAGGACAAACAGTAAAAGTTAATTCTAAAATACATAAAAATCAAGTAAATATTTTTGTAGAAGAAAGCTACAAATGTTGCGGCAAGAGAAGTCAAAGAAAAAAACTAAACTTGCTGTTAATTTTGAATAGTTTATTTGAATGTTAATGAGCTTCGATAGATGAGGCAATTAAAAGTAGAAATTAACACAACTCGATACTTGCGCGCACGAGGCAATAAAAAAAAAAATTTTAAGACAAAACCAAGAACAAAATTTTTGGGCAATTGTACATTGCAAGAGGGGTACCTCTCAAAAGAAAGAAAAATAAAACATAGAAAAAAAAAAGAAAGAAAAATTATAAAAAACGCGCACAACCACTTGAAGTGAAAATTCACGCATTTAAAGTTTTCAAAAACCACATGCAATAAAATACAAAAAATATTTTTTTATTTTTTTTTTTTTTTTTTGAGTAGTAATTTTGTTTATAAATTACACAATTTTTTTTGTGAGAATTAATCAAGTTTGTTTATAATTTACAAAAAAAAACTACGCTAACGCAATAACTATTGCCGCCACAGGTAGATAAAACAGCAGAAACCATATCACTGCCAAGTTTTTTCAACAAAACTCTTCCCATGTTAATTTTTCTAAAAAATTCAATCAATCTCCACTCATAGTGCAAAAGAAAATTTATGTGAATTTTAGTTATAAATTACTGGAAAATATTTTTTGCCATTTATAAAATAAATGTTTTACTTTGAAATAAACACAAAATGAAATTTAGAAATAAATTTTTTCTTATGATCGCGCTGTGTGAAAATAACACACTAGTGGGTTATTGATGATGATCTTAGTGGGCTAAATTTAGCTGGAACGTTTCTTAAATTTGTGCTTAAAATATTTGTTATACATCACCAATGAATGCTGATGACTATAGAGCAGCAGTAAAATGCCGTAAGATACTTAAAATAATTCTATTTTGAATCATCAATTAATTAATGTATGTTGTCACCTACCTGAAAAGAGAAAAAAAAAACAAAAATAAATATATTTAGTATTTATGCAGTTAATAATTTATTTAAAAATTAAATTGTTATATATAATAAATGTAAAAATTCCAAATTTTATTTTATAGATCTCGTGAAAAACATTACCAAAGCACAAGGTGATATTTAAAAGAATTTAATTGAGAACACTTTCTGTTTTATTGGTTTTGATTGCAAGCCACTCAAAGAAGTTTCATAAAAAATTCCTAATATTTCGTTAAAAATCGAAGATATTAAATTTTTATATTTTATTGATCTCTTCTGTTTTTGTCGAAAACGCAACGTGTTTTGGTTGCAAACAGTGTTAGTTAAAACTTTTACTAATGAAAAAACACAAAACATATTTTTTTTTTAAATTATTTTACTGAATAGTAAGTTCAGGTCTCTCAACTCAGGTCTATGCACAAAAAAGCAAACAAAGGCTTAAAAATTCGCACTTAGCGGCTCAAAGGTCACTGATGAATCCATCTGGCAATGGATGAAAGTAGTACGAATATCTCTTGAGGCACTTTTTGTTGTTAAGCTTAAAAATTCTCACTTAACGGCTCAAAGGTCACTGATGATTCCATCTGGCAATGGATGAAAGTAGTACGAACATCTTTTGAGGCGATTTTTGTTGTTAGGCTTAAACATTCTCACTTAACGGCTTAAAGGTCACTGATGATTCCATCTGGCAATGGATGAAAGTAGTACGAATATCTCTTGAGGCACTTTTTGTTGTTAAGCTTAAAAATTCTCATTTAACGGCTCAAAGGTCACTGATGATTCCATTTGGCAATGGATGAAAGTAGTACGAATATCTCTTGAGGCACTTTTTGTTGTTAGGCTTAAACATTCTCACTTAACGGCTCAAAGGTCACTGATGATTCCATCTGGTAATGGATGAAAGTAGTACGAATATCTCTTGAGGCGTTTTTTGTTGTTTTATTTTTAGTTTTGATATTTTTTTTTTTAAGCTTAGTAAAATAATTATAAATTATTTTCTGTTCCGATACAAAACAAATAATTTTTTTGAAGTGGCTTTAGCGGGGGTGTGATTTAAAATTACTTTGGGTGTGTATAATGAAGCATAAAACGGGATCTAAAATAGATATAGCAATAAATGGCATTTCAAATTAAAGCACTTATCGACCAGAGTGTCTGAAAATTATCAGTTTCGAAATCGGTTAAACAAAAACTGAGAGATAAGCGTCGAAAGATTTTCTATTTGTTCAAGCATTGCACTCTCTCTCATTGTAATTTGATTTTCCTTTTTATATTTTAATAATAAGGCTTATTTGGGAAATAATAAAAACTACAATGAGAGAGAACAGTAGATTTTTTTCTCCTCGCTATGTCAAGGAAGCAATTAAAGAAAAATAGAAAATCTTTACACGCATATATCTCAGCTTTTGGTTAACCGATCTCTAAGCTGATAGTTTTCGGGCACTCTGCTCGATGAGTACTTCAATCTAAATCAATTCAATATTCTAGAACATTGAAGCCAGAGATGGCCAAAACTTAGGAAGAAAGTGCCACTTACAACAAAAAAAAACAGCTTTTATCATTGGATTTTTCTTTTCTTTACCTATTCTGTAACCTGTACACTATCTGGTTTAGGGTTGGCTTGTGGCACATTGTGTCTTTTTCTAAGAGATGCCACTCTCACATGTTAAAACTTGACTTTCTTTGTTTAATAAGAACATTTAAGTTTCATAGCTTGACTCAACTTGGTTTATTTTATTGGTATCGATTATCTGTTAGTCCGGATACTTGTGTCATTTAGTGCCTTAGAAACGATGTATTGAATGTTTGGTTTTATAAGGGAAGTGCCACGACATTTTATACATTCGAATTCTGCTGACAAAATTTACTCCTAATTTTGGATTAATTATGTTACTTTGGACATTTTATATTCAAACGACGAATTGAAATGTGTGGTTTTATATGGGAGGTGGGAGGGCTTTTCATACATTCCTAGCTTTTTCATGAAATTTCATTGAGTTTTTTGACAAAATTCCCTCTAAATTTTGTTTTTATCTTACTTCGGTTAAAACGATTAATTGAAATTTTTGCATTTATGTAGGAGGTGTCACGCCTTTTTCATCACGTTTCATTGCATTCCCTTGTAATTTCGGTTAGTGAGAATTATTGCAAAATTAAAACTGTCAGTTTCTTTCGTTGCATTAATGAGTTCTTCAAGAAACTTTCTATTAAAGTACAGAGGATATGAGCCTCAACAAATATTCGTGTCTTACAAAACTCCGCAAATATTGATGCAATTTAAACTGTCAATATAAATATGTTTTTCGCTCATTAAAATTTCAAAGTTTGCAAAAACATAAATCCGTGTTCAATATTCCCACATTCTCTATAGCTACGTCAAAAGCGAAAATCATGAAAACGATATAAACACTTGAAACCAAATTAAGTGGTGGTGGCGTGGCGTTAAAACAAAGCCGACGCAAATACTTCGTTAAACAAATTAAAAGTATTTTTAATGCCAAATAAATCAACCACAAAATATTTTAAACAAATCGGGGAGAGAAAAAAATAAACAAACTTTTTCAAAAAAAAAGGAAAAATTACATCAAATAAATTATTAAAACCGAAACAAAATATACAATATAAAAGGTATACAAAAATAATGGGAATGAAAATCTACAAAATCCCAACAGCGTAAAATCAGAGAGCAACAAAACTTGCAAATTATTTCCGTTGTGGATTTTAGCAGCGCTTTTGTTGTTGTCCGTTCGTTCGTTCGTTTGTTTGTTTTTGCTTTATTTTCCCCATTTTATGGCAGAGATTTAAGTTCTCCGCAGTTTAATTTTTTTTTTTTTTTTTTTTTGCGAGTTTTCGTCCTTTTTATCCTGCTGCTGAGCTGAATATGCAACAACGTGAATAATTCACGTGACGTTGCTCACACAGTTGTTGTTAACGGTCAAGTGAAATGTGAAACAGAATGGAAATAAAACACACACATTCATATCACTAGCACACATACACACACACATACGCTGAATATAAATAATGCGATGATGATATGGCAACGCCAAAGTGTTGAAAATGCAAAAATTCAACGAAAAAAAAAATAAAAAATTAAAGGAATGCAAGAGAAACCAAAAATGAAACGAAAACGGAAACATAGTGGATGTTGTGTCAGAGGTGAAAAGCTGAAGAGGCGCGCGCAGAAAGAAGAAATGAAATTTCACAAATTGAATTAAATTTCTGCTTGACCATTACAGAGTTGATCCCAACAGAGCGAAAAAAAAAAAAAAAATATTAAGAAATGTGAGCATACATTTTGGCGCTGGTAAAAATGAAATTTCAGAGGACAACAACGAAATAGTGAAGAAGAAATATAAAATAACCACTTCGAGAGCGTAATCCACACGCCTCATGTGTCGGCAAGTGGCATGGATTGTCGATCAGAGTGGATGTAGGATGAAGGGATGTGGTATCATGGTCTGGGAATTTAAGAAAAACAAATACGCGCGTGCAGTATAAAATATCACAAACGTCGACAGTTAAGGTTGAATGGGATTGGATTGCGAGGAGGGGGAGGGGAGGCGCAAAATAAAACAAAACTACTATACACAACAATAGAGTAGAGTTTTTGGTGTATAAAAATAAAACCCTTTTGTTCTGTCTAAAGCACGCACGCATCAATTCAACCAAGCACTACAATGAACTTTATTGGATGTATGTTGTTTACACAAATGATGTTGGCGACGGCTACTGAACTATCTTTAAGCCTTCAGCAACAACATTATTGTCAGGTTGAACATCCACATTATGTTACTATTCTGCATTTAATATATTTTCCCTTTATCCATACCGTTTCAGTAATTAAAAAAAAAAAAAAAAAAAAAAAAACCATTTTAGCTACTACAACTATTAGCATTCTTAGCTACTCAGCGTGAAGGTTTTTATTACTTATTTTGGTCATTTAGTTTCATAGCAAATAAAAACTGTCGCTATTTAAAAAACAAAAAAAAATAACAGTTTAGCTACTACAACTATTAGTCTTCTTAGCTATTTAGCTTAAAACTTTTCTTTACAAAATGTAAAGAAATCGCTTTGGATGCCTATACCAAAGCGATAGCAAACGCATTCTTCAGTAATAGTAAATATTAATGTGCATTCCTTTTCCGTGACGCATACAACACTTTTTTTTCTGTTTCACTTCACCAAAGCTTTGTGCTTTTATTTACTGCTAGTAATTTGAAAGCACCTTTTTTCTTTGGTGTTGTTAAAGCTCGAGGTCGAATTTAATTTTCCCACAATAACAGCAAACATTTTGTGTGATTATGCAAGTAATTCGCATGTTATCTTCCTTTTAACATTTAATTTTTTTTTTTTTTATATAAACCAACAAGCAATGCGATAAAAATCGCTCGACAGTCAGTTTGTGGTCAGCACTCATATAATGTTTTTTGTATGTTGTTGTTGTTGTCGTTGGTAACCCCAGAACATTTCTGAGCAATGGGTCAGAAAATAAAAAAAAAAGAATTAACAACAACCGAAACATACGAGTGATTATATACGCAAAAGTCCACACCACAGCAGGATGCAACAACATGAGGGACAGAAACCCTAAACAAAATGTAAAAAAAGGATGCAAAAATCACAGAGATAACAGCAACAACAAAAACAAAATAGCAAATGCGGCAAAACCCAGCATTTCATGAGGTCAACATACAGCGGTAGTAACAGCAGCAACAACCAGCAACATATAAAGTTGGTCACATCAAAGAACAGTAGAGATAACTATAGTAAACAAAACCGAAAATGTCAACCTTCTCTGTGTACGTTGATATGATTTATTAATCCTTTTTTTTCCAATTTTTTTTTTTTATGAAGTTTATTACATTCACATATCTGCAGAATGCTTTTGGGGTAAAAAAAAAAAATAAAAAACACCAAATCAGCAAGCTATCAAAAAATTGCTTCCTCCAGTTGTTTGCACTTGTTCGTGTTGACAAGATGAAAAATTAAAATTAAAAGGGTAAAAACCAAATTTGCTTTGAAAATAGTAGCAGCATACTTTTAGGCGCACACAATGCTGTAAACTAAATGAATTAGATTTTTTTTTTTTTTTTTTTTCAATATTTGCAACACTCGCTTTAGTTAGCAACAACGCTGCTCTGACAGGCAACAACAATTACATGAGAACAAGAAAAAAAAGCCTACAAATGAAGTCATGTCCTAATTTCATGCATTTCACTCTAGTTCGTGCTGTTAGCCCTAAAAATATGCAAATTAAATTTTTCTTTCAATGCACGTTACAGCATTTCTTTTGATTCGTTTCATTTAAAATTTTTTTAATTCTTTTTTATAACAATTCAAGTATTCTTGGAGTGAAAACAGTGATCAGAAACTACTGCCAACTTTTTATTGTAAATCAAAAGCTGAGGTGTTAAATGGAATGTACAACTTCTGTTTGAAGAGGGCTAAGAATTTATATTATGTTTGTGCAACTATTAGTAATAATATACAATTTAAAGAAATTAAAAAAAAAAAAAAAATTTACAGGGAAAATTGAAAAAAAAAATAGTTTTTATTTTTCTTGCGGTCATACTAGTTTCATCCATTGCTGAATGGAATCATCAGCGACCCTTTGATATTTCTCCTTTTGAATAGATTGGTTGAGGACCGAAGGAAAAATTGAAACAAAGCACAGTTAAAGCCTGCAAGAAAATTGTAAAACAAATGAGAAAACGAAGACATACAATGGAAAAAAGAGCTTTGCTTTGGTTCAACGGTCACTGATGATTCCATTTAACAATGGATGAAACTAGTATGACTAAATTTAGCCGTTTTTTGTTGTTTCTCCCTTCTTTTTGTAAATTTTTAAGGGTTGTCACACGCTATACTGAACATTAAGCTGAGTAAAATAAATGTTAGCTATTTTCTGTTTCAATACACCGCAAAAAAAATAAAAACTATTTTTTTTTTTTCAATTTTCGCTGTGGTTTTTTTTTTTTCTTTTTTTTTTTTAAATTTAGCTGTAACCATTTCTTGTTGTTTGTTAATTGTTTTTTTGTAATTTATTTGGTGTTGTCACACACTGTACTAAACTTAAAGCTCAGTAAAATAATTAGCACTAATTTTGCCGTTGTAAATGTGCGGCAAACTTGCCGCCAAGATGTAGTATTTTATTTCCGGATATGCAGCACTGAGAAATTTTCGATAAATTTTATGCAGCATTTATTACATTACTGATAAAAAAAAACTCAATCAATTGCTCAAGCTTTTTGGGAAATCTTTAATCTAATTAACTCGTTATCATATATCAACGCTGCTAAGGCTCAAATACAGCCAAGAGGCAGTTACAGATTTATTCTCCTTCGATGAAGATGATTTTTTTCTAATTATTATACAAAAAATACAGTTTTTTCTTTTTTCATTTATGCGCTTGAAGTTTGTTAAATTTAGCATTAAAGCAACTCTACTTGCATTTCAACCATTATGGTTTAGTGCCTTCACAAATACCAACCAACAACTTTTTGCTTCATTAAATACTCGTACATGAAATCATATTATTAGGAACTTTAATCTACATCTTCCAAAACTTTAATTATGCAAAGGAAAAACTGCAAAATTTACCGCATAAAGAAATTTGGTATTCATAATCGGATAATTTGTGCAAATTACTTCTACGCCAAAACAGTCTTAACCGCCTCCCCCAAAGTAGAATGGGTAGAATTTTTTGGCATACCTTGTCTTAGATTAAATAGTTCACAGCTCATTTCGCCGTTTATTGCTGCTGCTGCGATAATGAAGTTCATTGTGAATTGATATTGAAAATTACTAGAGAAGCAAATTTTGCATGCGCCAAGCTCAAGAAGTGGGCCATAAAATGATGTAGTCAAAGGAGGAATAGTGCCGTTGCGAAATGTTTTCCTTTGAAAAAGAAACAGATATTAATTGTTCACAAAAAATTTTAATTCTAACAGAATTTCAAACAATGAAAAGTTATTTTTAAGTTTTAGACAGCAGAGTGGGGTATTTGTTACTAAAAGCAAATGGTCGAATTCACAGGCAAAGTGTGAATGCAGTTGGCCGGAAAGTGAAAGCTGCTTTTATCTATCAAGAAAAGAAAATGAAAACTTTGGTAATTTTGCTGAATGCATTTCAAAAAAGAATGAAAGAAAAGGAGGAGGAAGCACACTTTAATGCTGATAAGCGGCAACTTTTTTTCTTTTTGGAACTATAAAGATGCGGTGCGGAATAACTTTATTTATCTGTGGGCAAAATTCAATGTGGTATTAATTAAATTTCAAAGTTTTGATTGCATTGTTCTACTACTTATTGTATTTTTGCAACATTTTTACTAAAAAGAACAAGTTTCAATGCTTTTTGTTTAATTTGAAATTTAAGATATTTAAGGTACGATTACAACCCAATTTAATATGCCCTTAATAGTAATTTAGATAGGTGCAGCTATAAGCTCTATTTAATTGCAAATATTTATACAAAGAAAACGATTTGTTTGTATATATCAAGATTTGGTAATAATTAACAAATTATATTTGTTATATCCGAAAATTTTATAATGGGTGATTTTTTTGCTATTTAGTTTTTCAGTTTAAATTTTTTGACACCTCACGCGTGATTCGTAACATGTGTCAACGCCAAAAATGCTCAGTAAGGTTTGCCATTTCACCATAAATAGACTAACAAACGAACAGCGCTTGCAAATCATTGAATTTTATCATCGAAATTCGTGGTGGGAAAAATATCGAAATATTTTCGTCAGCGACGAAGCTCATTTTTGGCTCAATGGGTACGTCAACAAACAGAATTGCCGAATTCGGTCTGAAGAGCAGCCAGAGGCAGTTCAAGAGCTGCTGCCAATGCACCCTAAAAAATATAGGATTCTTCATTTTTTTGTTCAAAATGGAAGAATTGGAGCAGTTTTGGAGCAGTACATTGACCGCCAAAATCATGCGATTTGACCCCACAAGACTATTTTTTGTGGCGCTACGTGAAATGCCTCGTGTACAGTGACTAGCCAGCCACAATTGCAGCCCTGAAAGACAACATTACAGTTGCCATTGGTGAGTTACCGGCCGAAATGCTGGAAAAAGTATGCCAAAATTGAAGCTTACGGATGGACCACCCCAGACGTAGCCGCAGACAACATTTACATGAAATAATCTTTAAAAAGTAAATGGCAGGAATTGATGTATCGCTCCAAATAAATATTTCATTCACTATTGTAAATTTTCTGTTCTTTTTTCAATTTTCGAAAACCAAACGCTTAAAAAATCAACTTTTATAAGTTGACCTGTCATAAATTCCGCCGATTTGAATAATACCAATCGATTTATCATATATTTGGTAATAACAACTAAATTATAATTGCATAATTATACAAAGCAATCATATATTTGGTAATAATAATACAAGTAATATATAATATATGGGTTGGAACAAATTTTTCTTGGTCTTAAACATTTACTTTACCCGACACCCAAATTTGTTTTCTCTTTTGTCCAAGTTGTAAGCCAACAGTCAGGGGGAAAAGTGGATTGCAGATTAAAGAAGGTGGATGGAATATTGTCGCTAAAAACGGACTCCAATCTATCAATATCCCAGTTGCCGGAAAAAACACACGCAAAAAGATTGCTACACAATTTAAGAGTGCGGTCAAAGAACGAGTTGTTCGATGTTCTATTCTCCACTGAAGCAAAAGAAAAGTGATAGGTAAAATGGAACGCTTGAATGCTGTAAGATGGAACCAATCCTATATTTGTCTCAATTAAATAGAACAGGGTTTTACACATCTCAGATTACGGCGGGTCTCAAGAGTGTCATCGCACAGCAAGATTTCGACGAAAAAAAAAAATATTTAAAAAAAAAAAAAAATTTTAATTAATAAGTTTTAGGTTTTCATTCATTCAAAAAATCAAAAGATCTGGATAAGAAACAGAGTAAGAGCACATCATCAAAAACAACTCGGATTTTCGAGTACGGAAACTTTTTGTATGGACATATGAGTCTTATAAAATAAACTTTAAAGTTCAACTATTTAGTTAAAGCCTTTGTTTACTCCTCAGCACAGTAGTTGTGTGATACCATCAACAACATTAACAGCAGTAGGAAAAAAAATCAACTTTATCATTATTGACAAAAAATTCCTCTGACCAAATCTATCATATCTTTTGCTACTGCAGTCAAGCGAATATGAATAGAAATTATTTGACACTTGATAAAAAATCACTTTGTCTCGTTTGTGTTTTTTTTTTTTTTTTTTTGGGTAAGGTATCTTTTTAAAGTTGTCATATTGTTGTTGTTGCTGTAAACAATTTTTCATGCACTGTCAATGCTTTGTAGCGTAAAATTCCCTTGACAGCTATAAAATTGCATTTTCCAGGCGAAAAAAAAAAACAGCACTGAAAACTTTCCTGCAGTATTTATTTATGTACATATAATAAATAAATAGATATACAGCGCAAAAGACGAAAATTCCCAAGTGGCCAAAAACGTAAAGTGAAGGCCAGCCAACAGAAAAGGGGGAAAAAAAAAAAAAGTTCCCCGACTTCATTATATAAATAGCTGTAGCTGTTGCTCGCGATAGAACGATGTATCAAACATTAAACTAAAACGTATGAAACGATGAATCGCATCGAAATGTATAGAACTGAAAAATAAACTGACACATATGTTATATGGTTTGCGACGACAGCAGAGAATATTTGCCACGGATATATATCAAACATCCGCAGGAATCGTTAACGCGCAAAAATGGAAAAATAACAGCAACAACAACCTAATGCTTGTATGTGCACAAACCACACATAAAAAGGTTCGTCGTCGAGATAAGAAACACAACCACAAAATCACTTTATTTTTGTTGCGCTCGTTTTCTTATTGCTGATAGTGGGTTGTTGTTACAAAAGGGCGTGCAATTGCTCATTCGCTTATGATAAAAAAAAAACATAAAGGGCTAAGCAGAAAAATAGAAAAAGGTTACGCCCGCATTTAATAAACACAACATTTCTGTTGAAGTTTCTGCTAAGCCTAGAGACTTGAAAGAAGATAATTTTTCAAAAAAATATGTTAGAAATCTTGGATACCACGTGATAAAAAACAGCTGGAATTTTTTGCGTAAAATTTACTAGAATATCAATGTGATAATTCTCAAAGATTTCATAAAGATCTTTTCAAATCAGCATTGAGAAAACTCAAGAAATAGCTGGAATAGAGCACGTTGTGATAAGGTCTTTGGTTATGGGAAGTGACCAAACCAATATAGGTTTGGAGAGGTATTGCTTTTGATATCAACTTGCAGGCTTGATGATTTATTTAAGAGCTATGATGCTCACTTGATATGCAATAATAATAATTTCAGTGAAATGTTAATGCTCAACTTAAATTTGGATTGACTCCAAAACATACATGTGCATTTCCACAGGAATTATCATTTTAACTGGTCTCGTTTTTTTTTTTTGGAGACATTCTTCAGCCATAGTTTTTCTTGAAGCTAAGGCTGTTATGAATCAATATTCAAGGTGGAAAAATGTGCTCCAAAAAAAAAAAAAAAAAAAAAAAAAAAATCGAAAGATGACAATTTCGAAAAAACGAGGCCAGCTAAAATGACAATTCCTGTGGAAATGTACATATGCCAACTCGAAGAAAAATCATACCATAAGTGAATTTTTGAGAGAACGAACCAATGATTCATGCACTAAGAAGTTTTAAACAAAATGCAGCAAAATACGATTAAGACCTGAAAAATGTTTGCCAATCGGCAGTAGAAAATAAAAAAAAAAAAATATTTCTTAATGTCATCCGAGGCAAAAGTGTAGAGATTCCATTTATCACAACAGTGGAAAATAAAAAAATTATCTGAATATATATCAACCAGAAAAAATCTAAGAGTCACCATGATCCCTATGCCTTACAAGTCGTCCTACGGTTATATTCAAACAATTCGACAAACTTCTGTCAAGTAAAACCGAACATAGAAGATTGAAACCCCATCCCAGATCATCACTTTGGAATGTGGAATCATCACTCTACGATCGATCAGATTTCGAGAAACTTCCGTCAACTAAAACCTATCAACGAAGATTGAAATCCCATCTCAGTTCATCACTTTGTAATGCGGAATCAACACTCTACGATCGATCAGATCTAATAGATTTCAAATACGATTGAACAACCTTTGGAAGAGAAGAATATTTGTTCGGCAATATTCTTGGAAGTTCAGTTATTCGATTAGGTATGGGATGGAGGGCTCAATTACAAGCTCAATGTCTTCCTGTCCAATAATCAAATATATGTACTTAAATCGGTCCTGGAGTAGGCGCAGGAATCTACTCAAAAGACCCAGCATTTTCGCTATTTTCATTTACCTGATTCAGCTAGCGTTTTCCATTCTAAAGTTTTTGCCATTCTAGAAGCCTGCAGGTTAGAGGGCAGCATTAATTCAGAGGATAAGATAGCAATTCTCTCCGATAGTCACGCCGCTCTCGAAAGTGTTGAGCTCGGCACATATAAAATCGAAAGGCTGGAAATAACCTGTCAGACTAGGACGACAATTTGGCATTACTCTCATATGGGTTTCAGACCACAGGAACATCGAGGGAAATGAAAGGGCTGATGAACTAGCTAGGCGTGGTTCCTCTCTTAATGAAACCGCTCCGTTACGTGTTTACACTCCTCTAGGAAGAGAATTTTCTCGGAAACCACTGTAAGCCTTTAAAAGCATGTAAGACAGCCAGATTAATCAGGCCCTCTTATAATAAACTGAGAGCCACCTACTGTCTAGGAGCCAGTTTGACATCGCAAGATTCACCGCCACATGCACTGGACATTGAGCAATCGGCAAGCATGCTGAAAGATTATGCATCCCATTTAATTCTTCCTGCCGCAGCTGCTTGAATGCAAGTGAGAATAAATCACTCGAGCAATTTCTTTGCAGCTGTTCAGCCTTAGTCAGAATCCGACTAAGATGTCTTGGAAAACCTTTCTTCAATGAACTCAGCGAATTTGCCGAGGTTGAAATCGGATCTATGCTCAAGGCTTCACTAATAGTTGTCCTAACATTCACCAATTCGGCGGATTTCAGAAGCACTAATATAAACATGATTCAAGGATCAAATCAAGTACCTTATAAAATTTTCAATAGAAACAGAAAAGCGTTGAACTAGACGAACGCCAGTTTAGATTCTTCCCCCATTACTGTGAATTCAATGCATAAATGGAGCACAGTTGACTTTTCTTCAAAGCAACAAAAGTGCGCACAATGAAATTGAACGCTCTATCCTCCCAAAGGATGTAAGGTACACAATGAAAAATTCAAAGCACCATATATTTTGAAATTCTACAAACAACTTTATACGAGTATTCCCTCCAAGGCAAGACAGTTCAAACCGTAAAGCAGTAGTACTAGTATGTGAAAAGGGAAGAAAATAAAATATTTCGGAAGAAAAGTCTTGAAGAGATGAAAACAACATACTATGCCGCATTTAAGACACGCATCAGATGGTTTTTTCATTTATTGGGAAAAAATGATGAATAGTCGCTGTCGTTGCTTTCGACAACATCGAAGTAGAAAATTTTTATGATGGAAAAACATTTTCCAGCGCATAAGCAACACAAGAAAAAAAAAAAAATAAAAATTCGCATGATACAAAGTTTTGTGGAAAAAAAGGGTTACTACACAGCACGCAGAAAATGTAGCGTGGATAAGCTTTCCAACAACAACAACCGCAGCAGCAACACAAGTGGCATCAGCAACAGCAAGGTTGCGGGAGGGGAGAGTTCAAAAAATGTTGTTATGAATTTTAAGATGTGAATTTTATTAAGTGCTGTCAACAGGAAGCGCAAAGTAAAGGGTGTTCAAAAAAGGTACGACGAGTTCGTCGTCGCCGTCGTCGTTGTCTTCGTCATAATCAACATCAGCATGATGGGGTGCTTTTTAATGAAGGAGGGAGAGAGGGAGGGTTTTTTGGTTTTTATCGTTTGGACACGTGTGTTAAAGTGTGCACACGCCTTTTTGTGGGATTATTAAGCAGCAGGCAGTACGTGGAAGAAAAAAAAAAGAAAGGGGTTGGTTAGGAGCTGAGTTTAACCGAAGGTTAAGAACGCGCGCATTAAATGATTTTACAATGTAGAAAATTCGTTGAGAGTAAGACGAGGGGTATATGTATGAAGCACAGAATATGGGTCGAGTGTAAAAATGTCAAGTGGCGACATAACAGTGACGACGACAACGACGACGGATCGTAGAGTCGACGACAACGAAACGCATGACAAATTTTTGTATTTTAATTGAATATCGATTAGTTTTGCACAGTAGGGGTGAAAGAATTTCCCAAGGAATGTGTGGTGTTGTAGTCATTAAAAGAAATGGTATTTTTACGAAAAAAGAAAACTATGCGCATTACAAAGTAGATAAGGAATTTATATACGTAATTAGTAAGAATGAACATCATTCACTCCATAGAATTTACCAACATTAATAAAATGAAAAGATAAAAATACTTCTTATGCAAAATGTATTTATAGCATATAATGAAATATTCCGATCAAGAGCAAAGTTCGTACAGAGTTAAAAACACCAACAACAAACAGTTTTTTGTTAAATCTTTTCTCTTTTTTGTTAAGGAGCTAAAATGAATCAATTGAATAATCGCATGGACATTCATGGTACCGTATTTCACTGAAGCAAAGGCAAACATTTTCTAAATTTTTAATAACAAATAAGTAGTTGCTATTGAGGAGCCAAGCGGAGTCAGTCAAAATATGGGTTGCACATTCCAGTTCAAGTTTTTCGGACACTTCACTTCGCCGATACAAGCAAAATTAATTGAAAAAAGAACTTATTTTGATTTTGTCAAAAAATTTAATTTTCTGCATAGGAGCCAAAATAAGTCAATTGAATTACCGCTTGGACACTCAAGATTTACTTTGTCAGTTTAAAACGAAAGAAAATGATTGCACAGAAAAATTATGTACTTTTTGCACAGAGAGCGATCATAATAAACCAAAATGTTTCAATTTAAACATTTACTGACCATTTCATTTTCAGTACGTTGCCTAAAGAGTATTTTTCTTTGAACTATTTTATCGGTACAAGCGAAAGAAACATTAAAAATTGTTCCTATAAAAACATATAGTATTAAGTGTTTGTTATATAGGAGCCAAAAAAAGCCAATTGAATTACGACTTGGGTATTCATGGTTTAAACTGCATTATAGACAAGAGCAAAACAGACAAAAGATTTTATTTTGAAAATTTTTTTGTAAAGAAAAAAAAAAAACACTTCAACTCCAGGTTTATTGAAAAGGACCTAAAAAGAGGCAACTAAATTATGACAAGGACATTTGGGTTTCGACCAGTGGTCGGCAGAGCGCAAATATCAAATATTTTCTCACTCTCAAAAGAGAGAGAAATGACAAAAGCACCAATCACTGTAAAAAATGCATTTACGTTTTGCTGTTTACGCTACATATGATTTCTCATTTTAGGGGTTGAATTTTACTTATTTTACCTTTTTATATGAAATTTAATTGCCATCCCTAAAACTCGCTTGTAGATTAAACGTTGTGTATTGCCAATAAAAATTTTTGTGGAAAAACTATTTATGTTGTCATTTGATTTCAAACATTTTTGCAGTGCATTAACGAAATGAGCAGCTCATTTTGCAGTTTGCTTACTCTCGCTTATTCTCTTCGTTTGCTCGCGAGCGTATGGGGCGCCGACCACTGGTTTAGACAGAAACGAAAAAAACATTGTAAATTTAATATTCTTCTGAAGACAGGACGCAAAAAAATTAAATGTTTGTTGTGTAGGAGCCAAAAGTCAATTGAATTACTAGCTTGGAGATGTATGGCATAGCGCTGCTCTTTATCGACACATAAACAATAAACATTTTTTTTTTTCGAGAACATTTCTTTACGTGTTTGCTGTGTGGAAGGTAGCCAACAAATCGAAGGACGACATGGGCATTCATGAATTATCTTTGTTTGCATGGGAGCTCAAAAGAGTCAAATGAATTGTAACTTGGACGTTCGTAGTTTAGTATATCGTATAAATTTCTATATCGAAAAAAGTCAAAAGGAACAATATATGTAAAATTTCAACAGCTTTCTAATATGAACACAAACAATATATACTCGTTGTATGTGAGCCAAAAAGTCAATTGAGTTATGGCTTGGACATTTATGAGTTTAGTTGGTTGCATAATGCTACTTTGACAAAAACAGACGAATAAAACAATAAATGTGAATTAAAAATGTTTCCACTACAAAAAATCGAATATGGGAGCCAAAAAGAGTCAGTTGAGTTACGACTTGGGCATTCATGGTTTAGTTTTTCGGATGGTATGCTTTATTGACCACAGCGTAGAAACATAATATTTGTCAATATTTTTTTTTTTTTGAAACATTTTTTTTTTTTTCTTTTTTCAAAATAAAAACAAAGAAATTATGTGTTTGTTGTCTATGAACCAAAGAGAGTAAATTAAATTATGGCTTTGATAAACAACTATTCAAACTTTATATATCCTAAAAGATATCCTATCTGCGTAGTATTGAATGCTTTACCTTTAGAGAATTTTATATAAATCTTTTTTCGCACAACTTTCTATGTATAAGCAACAAATGCAAATTTGTCCTTTCTTGGTATGTAGGTCTCTGCAGAAAAAAAATATGCAAAAATGTCAGTAAGAATTATTATGCTACATAATGGCAAGCAAGTTTGTAACTTGTTAGAAAAATGTATTATACAACGTACAATACACAGTGATACTACTCGTAAAGGATACGTTATAGACGGTTTAAAAGCTAGCAAAGGATATTAATATTCACTCGTTCTCTTTTACATTTCTTTTATGCTGAAACGCATCATTTTTTATGCATGCAATAAAAGTGTGAACAATTTTTCCATATGTGCCCTGGAACATAAGTATATGAGAGTTTCTTCATTTTAAAAAGATATGGAGTGTTTTCTTTATAAAATAAAACATAAAATAAAGAAATGAAAAATATGTACTCGTACTGTCTGCATATATTGCATTCGACAATGCAATTTGTTAGCCACAAGCAGCGGTAGTAACTAATAGTTCATGGATAAAACATACTAATGTAGTTGGTCGCTTTATGTGGCATAAAGAAACATTTTACACAAGAAAAGAATGTGTTATGTGAATAAGAAAAAAAAAATTTAGATTTATACAAAAATTATTAAATTTTACAGAGATAAAGACCCAAGATTAATATTTTATTACTTTACTAAACATTTGACAAAAACAGAATTTTATTTCACTTTATTAAAATTAGAAGACAAGGCCTAAAATTCATAAAATGTATGCTTGAATTTTATTGGAAGTTGGTGTTTAATTTTCTTCTTTATGAAACTAGGGGGCTCCGTCCCCCTGCTCGCTCTGCTAACCAACCCACTGAGCACTTCTCAGATCTTTTGTTTTTTTCTCATTTATGGCAACTTATTTCTATCTTTCTTTAACAAATAAAAGTATGCAACTAAAAATTTTTTTTTCTTTTTTTTTTCTTTTTCTTTATTTTTCTTTTTTTTTTCTTTTTTTTTTCTTTTTTTTTTCTTTTTTTTTTCTTTTTTTTTTCTTTTTTTTTCTTTTTTTTTCTTTTTCTTTTTTTTTCCTTTTTTTTTCTTTTTTTTTTCTTTTTTTTTTTTTTTTTTTCTTTTTTTTTTCCTTTTTTTTTTTCTTTTTTTTTTTCTTTTTTTTTTCTTTTTTTTTTCTTTTTTTTTTTCTTTTTTTTTTCTTTTTTTTTTTTTTTTTTTTCTTAAATCTTTCATATTTTAGTAAACGCAAGTTTTCTGACACCGACAACTATTTTATAAATTAGAAACAAAGATAAAATCAGAGTATACTTAATTAGAAGCAAGAAAAACAAGAGTTTCGGCTTTGTTGGGTCTCATATCCTTGAAAGGATAAAATAAGTTATTATGTATGCAACTCTTCAAAAATACATTAGAAATGATTCCTTGTTTATACAATAATTATGCTTTGTTAAAGAAAATTTGTTAGAGAAACTATTTCAAAACTGCATATTTCCACTATCAACATAGTATGGCAGCGATATCGTATTTGCTATTAAATTTTCTAAAATAAATTGAATTCGTTAAATGTTTTTTTTTCCTAGTTCTACTTACGAATAACTTTTGTTTATAATATCCCCCATGTTACATGCAGTATTTCATCAAATTTCATTACGAAACTCATATCCTATGTATAGATTTTCTCTCAAGAGTTTTCAACTTAATGCAAGTAATGTTGTAAAGGAAGAGGATAAACAACAATCCCTAGCCCAAAACTACATGCGAGCGTATAACTTTTTATTAAATAAGAAAAAATTGAGATAAAAAAAAAGAATTAAAAGAAATCAATGTACAAGGAGTGGTGTCCTTTTTCTATTTTTCTTGTTTTCTCACATTTCTCGCTGATATTTGAAGTTAAGAGTGAAAAGAAAACTCTAAAGGCAAACAGTTGGAACAGTAAAAGAAAATGTGTGTACAAGGAGTGTCCTTTTCACTTCAATTGCTATTTTGCTCATGTTCTCATCTTTTGGTGAGTTTTTTTGCTTTTCTTGTCTTTGCTCCATTTGATGCGTTTTTTATTAGTTTTGTTTTTTTTCTCATATTTTTTTATTTTATTTGTCTTGCATTCGTCAAGGATCTTTTTTGTTGAGTTTTGTGTTAAACTTTTTCACTTTTGCGAGTATTATTGCTAATGTTTAGAGTGCTTATCCAAGCTTTTTATTGCTGCTTACAACAAGTCGTTCAAAAGTGAAGAAAAGAGTGTTGATTTCTTTCAAGATAGAAATAGTGGGCGAGGGAGCGCTTATAGGTTAAGACTATTATCAACAACATAAGACTTGCACATCATTGCTAAATAGCTAAATGAAAAAACTTTTACCAAGGGTTTTCAGTTTTATAAAAAAATACATTTTGCACTTAAGAACAGCTTAAGTTTTTTTTCGCACAAGTGATATTTTATTATTTCTTTTGAGAGCGACGTTAATATGAATTTATTGTTTCACATGACTTTATATGAAATTTTTCATAAAAAAAAAATACTTTTTAAAGTATTAATTTTTTCAAAACCCCGGGGTGTTCCGAAGGGGGGGGGATCAAGACGGCTGTCGTTCCGGCCGAAAAAGCCCTCAATATTTATTGTGATTTGAAAATAATATTTAAAATTAGTATTGATCACAGGATTACTATATTGCTTCTGGTTTTTGAGTTATTCAGCGCATATAGTGGCAGTTGCAATAACGGAAGAAAATATTAGGCTAGTGAATAAGTTTTAGGTTTGACACATAGAGGGCACCGCTAGCCATTCTTGTTATTGTTAAATTAGTAAATCTGTCAGAGTATCATATCTTAACCTTTAAAAACCAGAATTTTTTATTTTGATCTGAACAAAGATATGTTGCAGATTCTGCGATTCTGGCCAACTTTTGTTCCATCATTTTTTTTTTTTTTTTTCTTTAAATGACACGAAGTACCACGAGGAGTTTAAGGGTTAAGTTTTTTAATGAGCTATCAAATTGTTTTTTTTTACAGCTATTTAAAGTAAAAGTACGTACTTTGGGTTTTCAAAAAAAAAAAAAAAAAAAAATTAAAAAAAAAAAAAAATATAGAAAAATTTAGAGATCATGCAATGATTAAATAATTGTATAAAAGAGTTTATCCGGGAAGGAAGTTCATGAAGACATGGGGAATGTGTATTGCGGAAGAATGCTCCTTTATGCACATGAGTAAAAAGATGGGTGCTGATTTCAAACGTGCTCGTATCAGCAATGCAAATGAAGAACATGAAGTTCGGCCAAAAAGCGTAACTACTCAAAAAATGGTTAACCATGGACAGGATATCATAATGGAAGACCGCCGATTAACAGAGAATAAATGAGCTGAGGCCATGTGAATTTCACACGGTTCAGTACATGAGATCTTGACTAAATTTTTGAGTATGAGAAAGCTAATGGTAAGATGATGCATTCGAGGGAAACTTTCTGAAGAACATTTGAAACGGAACAAAATTGGTTTTAATAATCGAGTTGATAGTATGGATGAGACTTGAGATTACCAATATGATTCTTAACTGTGACAACAGATATCTGAGAGGACTGAGCCCGGTTGTTCCGTTCCGAAACAGACAAATGCGTTAAAATCTTCTAAAAAGGTTATGGCATCAGTTTTTTAGGATAAGAACAAAATTTTGTTGAATGATAAGAGCAGATGGATGTAAAAATTCATGATTATGACAATCCAATTGAACTTGAACTGCTCTAAACTGAACGAATTGAAATACGATTTGCTGGAATATCACCAGATTTGGCTCTCTCTGACTTCACTCTATTTCCAAACCTTTAGAGTTTTTTGTGTAGATGCGTTTTTCAACGAATTAAGAAGCAATTGGGGTCGTAGAGCGGTATTTTGAAGAACTTTTGGGAAAATCACTTCAGAGATGGGATACGTAAGTTACAGAATCGATGGAAAAAGTGTATTTAAGATGTGAGAGATTATATTGAAGAATTATATCTTCAGTTTTTATATTCCTTTATACCACAAATTCAGTTAGCAAAACATTTAATTGCGAAAGTTTCCAAAAGCAAAATCATTACGAACAATATGTTCTCAATGCATTTTGCTAGTGACAAAATATGTAATCAAAACAAATGCAACAAACTTAAAATAAATTTTATTTATTTTGAAACTATGTTTTCAGCATAATATAATTGAATAGTAATGCTACATTTCAGTTTTTTTTGTTTTTACCACTTTACAAGCAAAACAACTTGAGTCAACTTTGTAGCAAAAAAACATATCCTTTAAACGAAAAAATTCGCAAAGGAATAACCATTACCATTTCAATGGTAGCGTTATACCATAAAAAAATCAGCATGAACAATCTGTTGCCAAAACATTTCATATCTAACAATTGGCAAACATTATTCTTAATGTCTCTTTCTTTTTTCGGATAATAACAGAAAGGGAAATCTAAAATAGACAAGAAAGAACTAGAGAGAGAAAGAGGTGGCAAGAAAAAAAGTGTCATTAACGCAACAGCAGCAAGGACGACAAAGATTACAAACGTAAAAAAAAAAAAACAGAAAACGTCGTAAAAAAAACCAATTTTGTCGGAATGAGTTCACATGTGACGGCATTACACACACATGTTGAGAGTAAGACAACAAATGAAATGACAATTTGGTTTTTGGTTTTAGAAAAAAAAACAAAAAGGAAATGTTTACTCCATTGTTTGGACAGATAGAAGGATATGGAGCAAATCATGTTATGAAGCTATTCAAAAGAAGAAAAAAAATTTTAATATATTTCTTCGAATCAAAAATAGTTGTCAGTTGCATTACATGCCAATGGAAATTAATTGGCTCTCTCATTAAATTTAAAAATCTTTTGAAACAATTTTTTTTTTGTATAAACAAAAACCACTTTCATTAAAAGTGCAGGAATTTTCTATACAAGATTTTAAATTCAAAACAATTGGGGCCGTACAAAGCAGCTTCACAACCACTTTGATGTTTTTTTTTTTTTTTGTATAACATATTGTTTTTTTAGTGTTTCGAATTTGTTTACATTTCATCAATGTATTTCGAAAAATTCAATAAATGACAGCGCATTTAGAGGGTGCGGTAAATTCCTGCGCATTTGTCAAAAGAATCAAAAGTGGGAGCAGAGCGAGCGCAAAGTAAAATGTAGGGGAAAAATATTTTGTTGCAGATTTCAATTGTTGTCAGTCATTTAATTTGAAAAAAAAAAAAAAAAAAAAAAAACCCGATGCAAGCAGACCAGAGTGTAGCAAAAAATCTCAACAAATTACACACTGAGTGATATATTGTGTTGACAACAAATTTGTGACGTGTGATAAAGCACAAAACGCAGTGGAAACAAAGACAGAAAAGACATTTGTTACAAGTAGAAATCATGACAATTTTGAGAAGACAGGTTATTGAACTGATCTCATCACATCACCCACATTCTGTAATAAATAAAAACAACTTAAGATAGCGACAACAACATTCCATCTACTGGCTGGCGCGCTCTTATGTAAAAAGGCAGCAAATTATTAAGTGCAGCAAAGTGACAGAGTAATCACGCTGTGACTTGAAGTGCATTGTAGGAGGCAAGAGGCGGCAGCAGCAGCCAACCAGTCAGTCAGCCAAGTAACATCAATGCATTCAATAATTTTATGCTTAAATGTGCGGAAAAATGTGCGTTTAACTCGCATGACATTTATTACAAAGCATAAAATTTAAAAGGAAATTTACTATTTTGTTAAAGGAATATAATATGCGGAGGAGTATTATTGCAGTGATAATGAAATGCTAGGCATTATGAAGGTTCTCGTTAAAGCGAAAACTTTAATATTTGAATATATGCAGGTATTGTATTATTATATGTCTTTTAACAAAGAAATGTTTTTTTTCGAGTTTTTTTTTTCAAGCTTAAGTGATAAAAAAAGTTTAAGTTTTTAACAGGAACCATAAATTATCGCTATTTTCAATAATTGAGGTCAAAAAAATCACAATGAAGGAAAGTCAAAATGTGAGTTTCAGTACCTGTGAGTTTGTTTTGACGAGAATATGACCTGATTTTTATTTTTGTGATTTTAATTTTAAAACTCAAAAATAATCGTTATTTTGGATTTTTATTTTTTAGCTCAAAATTAATCGTTATTTTGGATTTTAATTTCTTTCGATCAAAATAACCGTTATTTTGAATTTTTAATTTTTTTAAATCCAAAATAATCGCTATGAATTTTGTTTTTCATCAAAATTAAGTGTAAATTTTTATATCTTTCTCCTTTAGATCGAAAAAATCTAACTTTTTTGGACTTCCATTTTTTCTATCACAACCGTTGTTTATTTATTACTTTTAACTTTTAGGAAGCATCTGACTAAGAAAGACCGGCTTCCTGACCCACAATAGACGGAAGTGCGGGCTGTATAGGGTTCTAACCGAACTGAATTTCGAACTATTATTTTTAAAGGTACCATATCTACTACCGTAGAAGATAGATACTGTTCTCTCCCCAACAATAAAAAAATTATAGAAACTACGCATCCGAAAATCTATGAAAAAGGAAACACGAATAGCACACTGAAATGCTCAAAAGCGTTCGTCTTCATCAGACCGTCGCCGAATTTCAGAGCTTGAAGCTTAATGAATTCCATTGAACGGAGACAGGGCAACTCAGTAACCCCACAGACGAAAAACTTATATACCGGGTCCCCCACTTTTACTTCCTCAGACCAATATCTCGAGAGCTAAGTGAGATTTTTAAGGCAAAATTTATAAGGTTTCTAAGAAAATAACAGAGACCTTTACCTTACTCTTGAAACCAATTTTTAAGGTCAATTCGAGTCCTAGAGAAAAACTTCACAGAAAACTGATCTCTTTTTTCCCATAGAACACAAATCTGTAATAAAAAATATAGATGTCAGTTTAAAATTTCACAGTTGACCTTTAATTGACCTTGAAAATTAGTTTAATAAAAAATTAGGTCATAGGTAAGATTATTGTACCCGCGATGAACTTAAAAGTTTTTACCTAAGCCATTTATCACTATCTTACTTAGTTCTCGAGGCAATGGTTTTGCCATATCAAGAGTTTTCTATTCTTTAAACATAATAAACTGGGAAAATAACGGGTTTTTCAACAAAATTTTAAAACTTCTCGCTAAAGCGACAAACAAATATTTCTACGAAAATATATTTGATAAAAGTATTTTTTATGCCAAGATGTAATTACAAATTGTTGAAACTCAGTTACATCTCTTGCATTTAGTTTTCGCTAAAGAAACTAAAACCTTCTTATTTATCTTTTCGCTTAAGCGACAACAGTTCAAGAATAATTTGTTCCAATGACTGTTGACTAAAAAAAAATTAAAAGCATATTTTCAATAAAACACATTGATAAGAAAATTAACAAAAATTTTATTTTTTTTTTTCGCTCAAGCGATAAAATCATTACAATCAAACAACGTCCTTTGTCGCTTAAGCGATATATTTTCGAATAAAGATTGATGTGCCACAGTTAATTAACTTTCAGTAGAAAAACGTAAGTTTAGCTCGCCAAATAATTGATATTTGAACTTAAAATATAAGACTTAACAAATTTCGCTTGAGCGATAAAAACGTTAAAAACAAAAAATACTACGAAATTAACAAAGGCATTCTTAACGCAAAATACCTACACCGACATTTGCTTTATAAACTGCACAAATATTCATGTTAATTTCATGTTTATAATTAAATTAAGTTTTTTTGTGTTTTTCGCTTGAGCGAAATTTCATCTGCTAACAACAACATAATGACCAAGATATTATGCATACGAAAAAAAAAAATACACAAAAATTTCTCTTGTTATTACATGCCAAGTAGAAAAGTTCATTGCATTTAATTTGACTGACTGACAGACTGGCTGACGAACGGACTAATTAACAATGTGAGAGATGCTGACTGAGTGCACCGGAAGATACATATATAAGAGATATATTTTTTTGTGCCACAAAACAGCAGGCAGGCAGTTGGAACAGTGAGTTTTGTCATTTCGCTGCATTTAACCCAGATTTTACAAAGTTTCATACAACGACGACGACTGTGCTCACTGCTAATAGTAATCATCAGTAGCAAAACAATAAGCACAACAACGTCATCATCAAGCAGAGTAGCAACATCGTTTATTCTACTTTTTTTTTTCAATTTCTAACTATCGCATAATACTCGTAGTACTCAACGACAAAGCCTCATTTCCTCATTAAAGATACGAGTAATAACAGTAGCATAGAGTAGCTGACACAATATATGGTATGCACGAAGAGGATGAGGAGGTATATGAATGTTTGTAATACTGGATAGATAACAACGGGTGGTCGTCGTCGGTCCAAAGAATCAATGAATGGACGTACTGGCAGATTTAGATTTGGTGGCGGCAGTGGTGCACGAGTAGTTTGCTAGAAAGTAAATAAATCTGCACTTGGAACGCTCTGCATGTGCTAGTGCTTTTTTTATTTACTATTGACATTTACAAAACACCAGAATTCGAAGCGCAGGATGCTGCTGACAATGAAACTACTAATGATTATGATAGTGCCAATGATGAGGGTGGCTACTCGTTATATGTCGTAACGTTTTAAATTGCTAATAATCAACTATAGAGTTGTGATAGTACCTACTCGCAGAGTGCTAATTGAAACGGAATAAGAAGAAGGAAGTCTTAAATTATGTAAATTGAAAGTTGGAATGACCAAAATGCAAACGTTTCAATTTGAGGTAATTGAAAAAAAAAAATCTTCCTTGGGTACTTCGATAAGAATTTAAATTGTTTTCCCCTGTAATCTTGCAGCATTAGTTTCAATTTCTTTGTTTCTTAAAACTTTGTTTAGAAAACTGACCTTGTGGAATAAACACAACATTCCAAGTTTTAAGCTTCCAAACATTAATGGCCATTGAAAAACTGAGCCAACTTTTTGACAGAATTGATTTTTCAACACAGTCTTCTCTTAAGTCGACGGATGTGAAGCCATCCGAATAATAGAATTGGTCGAACTCTGCAAAACAGACCTCTATTTTTGCGATGATCTCCTCATTTGATCTGAATCTCTTTCTTTCCAGCCTTTTTGTCATGTTTGGAAAGAGAAAGAAATTGCAGTGGGTTAAATTTGAAGAATGCGGTAGGTGTGGCAGCACTACCTAGCGCAATTCAATTAATTTTGGTATGGCAATGCCGGACGAATAAGCAGTTGCATTGTCGTGAAGGAACAGCACTTTTTTGTGTGGCAAACGAAGATGTTCCTTCCTTAAAACTACATCCTAATAAACGGAGGCCATGAGCTTTCCGGCCGATGGAACCGTCTTCGGCTTCTTTGGTGTAGGTTCGGTGGTAGTAGTCCTTTGTTTTGACTGTTCTTTGGACTCTAAAGTGTAGTGATGGATCCATGCTTTGCCAACAATTACGAAACGACGAAGAAACTTCCCCGGATTGTAGTTCAACTTTTCCAAACTCTACTGTGAAGTGGCCACTCGATTCCGTTTTTGATAAACAGTGAGCAATAGCGGCACTCATCAAGAAAATAGTTTTATAATTCCAAAATAATCACGCAAAATAGTACGCACTAGAAGTCTGCATGAGTGCACTTCAAAACCACAAATCAAATAGTGGCAAATAAAATGTTCTACGAGTTCAAGCACTCGTATTTAATTGCCTTCGGCTCCAGTTGGCTTGTTGTCTCTTAGAGCGCTTGCTCAGACAATAGATTTGCTATGCCGTGTTGCTTTGCGTGGTGAATTTGAACAATAACAACAATTTTAATGAGGCTTGCCGCTAAGAGAGGAACGCAAAACAATTCACAGCATATAATCCATTTTTAAAAACTCTACCGTCAACCTTTTGGAGATGGAGTGATATTACAGTTGACTCGTAGCATTCATTGCTTTTCTCATGTTCGGAGTTGTAAATGTTTTGTTCGGTTCGTACAACGTTGACGGCGGAATATGAGTCAGAGTACAAACGAAGTCAAGTCATGTCGTGTGATTGTTCTGTTTAGTGCGAGTCTTTTGATGACTCGCAGAATATCAATAAACCTATTATAGTCGACAGCGAGCACAATAATCTGTTAAATCATCAAGTTCACTCGTGTAGATCTCTATTGCGCACACTTTCATCTAATACAGTGGTGGGCACATAGTGTCCCTATCCGCCCTCATTGGCCGAACCGTTATTTGATACACAAGCAAGCGAAAAAAAATTCGCAGAATTTCAACGCAATCGATGCACAATGTAGGCAATTGGCTAAACTATACAGGACTTAGTAAGAAATGTTTTAAGGCAATCTGCCATTCGCTTGCTACACATTGTATATAGAGATGTAGGCAAGCTGCCTACAAAGCGGTCATCCCTTTGTAAAAAGAATTTACAGTTGTGGCTGAAGTTGTGAGCATTATCGATGTTGTTTAACACATATTTTCCGCTGGGTTGAGCATTGTTATTTTAATGAAGGAATAATTATTCACACATTTTAATGGCATAGTATTGAAATACAAATTTGTTACTGACTTAAATTAACTCATCAGGTCATACCGGGAACAACAAACACATTGACATTGACTGATGTCGGGGAGTCGCCTTATGCATCCTTGAAATAAAACATAGCAATAACTTCGCATACTTAAAATTTTTAATCCACAAAAGTTTCCCATCAACAGAAAGGAAAAAAACTTTGCATATAGTGAGAAGATCTGCTGATTCCCAAGAAAAATCTTGACTTACTGACTCTTAGCTATAGGCTATGGTATAATGACCTAAAAAAAAACTAAATAACATCATTCAGGTCACGGCTTAAATTAAATGGGGGAAAAAAAATGGTGTTATGATATCATTTATACTCGTCATGGTATCCATCGAAAATTTTATAAATTAAATGGGTAAGCAGGAAAAAGAAAATAAAAAAAAAAAAAAGTTATGGCAACAGCAAAAATAAAAAATACAAAAAATGTTTAAAGCAAACACTTGAAGAATCTTCTTTCAGAAAGTAACTATGGAAAGTTGGGTAATGAAGAAAAAGAAAAAAAAGCTCACTAAGTTCACTGACACACGGGTGCTGTAGATGGATGGTAGCCAAAATATAAAATTATATTTTTTTTATTTTTTTAAAGCATAAAAGAAGGTTCATGAATAATAATAATAATAGCAACAACGGCGGCAACAACACAAAAATAATAAGACACATCAATAATTCCGTGTGTTTTTTTGTCATTATGCCCCTAAACGTATTATGTGTATGGCCCATGCCTGTTGAAAAGTCAGTCAAGTCAGCGGAATGAATTCAAGTGCTCGTTCGCCGTTCATTATTTGTTTATCGGATTAGTGCGTGAAGATGGTAGATGGCATAGAATTATAAAAATAAATTTTGCTCTTTTGTCAAAACGTATTTCATACACAATACCTAATAATATTCATGTTATTATTAATGTAGTAGCATAAATTAAAAGTATTAGGGAATTATGTATAGAACGTGAGCGCTGCTATTGACAGAAAGGTAGTGTAATCAGACTTTTTTCTACTGTGAATGAACACGAGTTTGCATTAAGATATTATATCTGTACACTCTCTGCTGTTTTGCGTCGTTGAAAAATATATCCGTTTTGGATTATTGTTGAAAGCTGTAGTTGCATATGTTGAGGGAATAAGTTAATGAACAAAAGCCTTGATAAAGTTCAGCTTGGACATCTTCAAAATTTCATCGTCGGATATGGAAAAACTGTTAGGTTATCTAAATTTTTTGGATTAAAAACTATAGCAATCGAAAAATATGGATTCCGTAAAATCTGAAATGAGCTAATCTACTACAACATATCATCGTTTAAATTGAGCGCAATACAAAATCAATCAATTATAAATAAATAAAAACAAAAGAGCTAAGATAAAAATTTAATTAAGCAAAAGAGACAGACTAATCTTTAGATCAAAAGATCAAGTGCAAAATGTTTAACCTGATTAAAGAAAATCAACAAAAAAAAAACGCGTCTCTCGACGGTCTCTTAAATTGAAATGCTTTATTGTGCGCGCGCTCTCCCCATCATCATCGACATCAACAATATCGTCGCAAAGCCCAACTAACTCATCAATCAATTATGACTACGATATGAAAAGAAAAAGTCAGACGGACAGACAACAATGAAACAAAAACATTGAAAATTCTCACACAAAATGTTGCCGACACCAATACTGTTGTTGATGATGACGCTAAAGCAACCACCAGCAACATTTTGACTTACAATGTAAAACAGCGCTATGACATGACATAGGGGGGGAAAAAAATGTTGCACGACATAAAAATTAGGTGTGAGCCGTGAATGAAATGCAAACGAGTTTTGTGTTGTGCTAGAAAACTGTGTGCTACTTACAAAACAACAACAAAAAAAAATACAAAAAACATAACAACAAACAAGTTCAAAACTAACTGTAAAGTCAATTAAAATGAGGGAAAAAATAAATAAACAAAGTTGCAACTTACAAGCGTACAGTTAAAGTTTGACAGTAGCAGGAAAACTGCATTAAAACTAAATAAATTTTGCTGTAGTAAGTGGGTTGACGGCATGCATGTAATTCGGTTTAAGGATTGCTTGGAGATTTGTTTAATGTGTAGCAACATTAATCTTAATAGATGTACAAATTTCACTGATGAAATCATCAATGAAGCAGTAATGCATGCTGAAATTTTGTATTACTTGGTAACGCAATTGGTAATGTAGCGAAGGAAAACAGCTAATTTTGCAGGTTTTTAAAAAGTTTGGAGATTTGTTTAATGTGTAGTAACATTAATCTTAATAGATGTATAAATTTGTATTACCTGGTAATGCAAATGGTAATGTAGCGAAGAAAAACAGCTTATTTTGCAGGTTTTTAAAAATTCTTTGCTGATATATGTAAGTGTTTAATGATAACTACAAATCATAAAACTATCCGTAAAAAATCATTTAATTTATGATGGCTTTTGCAATTCAGAAACAAAGTGCCATAAATTCTATGAAGATTCGTGAGTTCATAAGTTACGAGATCCGGCACTAATCCCACTAAGTTTATAAAAGTCTTAAATGATCATTTCCCTTCCTGCTTGTGCGCACCAACGTAAGTCAAATTCAAAATTGTTTTAATGAGTCGGAATTCATAAAAAAAAAGTCAGGCTAAAAATTGTGTTGTGATTTAAATATGTAACAACCCCTTCGTTTCAAAATATTGTTGTCCTTAAATAATTCATTTTCGACATTTTTCCCTTAGGAGCATTAAAAAAGTTTTTAATTTCCAAAATTTTATAATATTTTTTATACTTGCGTAAAAGTTTAAGAGTTTCATTTTGTTGGCTCGATGCACTTACCTGAAAAATATAAAAAAAAAAATATTTATTAAAAATGTAAATTGTTGGAGTTAATTGAAATACATAAGTTAGGAAAATATGAGTAACAAATTAGATTTTAAGTGCAGAAAATGTATCGCACATCACCCAAAAAATATTTACTATTTGAGTAATTTTTTATTTTGCTCAAAAAGTTCAAGATTTTTAAATTTATTTATTTAATTTTACTAAAGTGGTTTAGAAAGCAAAAAAAGGATACCTACATTAGGGTGATTCAAATTTTTTTTTTTTAGTTTTTTTTAAGATGCTGTTGCTTAAAAAGTAAGTTTATGATATGAAGAAAAAGTTCACGAAATTTCAGCTCTGTAACTTAATTTTATAAGGTGGCGCCGGAGCCTGTTAGTTTTACATGTAAATTGTATGGAAAAATTATTTTTTACAAAAAAGGTATCTAAATGAATAGGTGATTAGTGTTGTTGAGCTGAAAAGGGTCGTTTTTTGACGTAATTTTTTACGCTGAATCCGAATCTGGCCTCAGAACTGACCCATCATGTCGGAATCCTGAAATATTTGAGGTTAATTACCTGAAACATGATGTTTTTTGTCTACTTTCGAGGTCATGTATAATATTCAAAGAAAGTTGATCAGCTTATTTTTAACAAAAGTATCATTTAGTACCATCCTTACCCTTTAAAATGAGCTTTCAAATGGTGATCTGTGATGCTTCCTTGCAAAGTTGCAGCCATTTCAAGGTGACATGAATTTGAAACCCGTTGGTTAATATTGTTGGGTTGCAACCCTTTGTTGGGGATCCAATTCATGTCACTTTAAAATGGCTATAACTTTGCAAGGAAACATCACAGATCACCACTTGAAAGCTTATTTTAAAGGGCAAGGATGGTACGAAATGATGCTTTTGTCAAAAATAAGCTGATCAACTTTCTTTGAATCCTATACATGACCTCGAAAGTAGACAAAAAACATAATGTTTCAGGTAATTAACCTCAAATATTTCAGGATTCTGAGGCCAGATTCGGATTCAGCATAAAAAATTACGTCGAAAAACGACCCTTTTCAGCTCAACAACACTAATCACCTATTCATTTAGATACCTTTTTTGTAAAAAATAATTTTTCCATACAATTTACATGTAAAACTAACAGGCTCCGGCGCCACCTTATCAAATTGAGTTACAGAGCTGAAATTTCGTGAACTTTTTCTTCATATCATAAACTTACTTTTTAAGCAACAGCACCTTAAAAAAAACCAAAAAAAAAAAATTTGAATCACCCTAACCTACATACATCCCAGGGGTTGAAATAAGAAAATATCATTACTGCAGAAATTTTTTTTTATTGGCGATTTTTTAACAAAATTTTCTTCAGGGCTTATTCAAGTGATTAATACTAAATATTAAATAACAGATATCACGGCATAAACGATTCAGTTTAGAAGATCTAACTTAAGCGATTCATATTATTAATTAACAAATATTGTTATGGCAAACACCGAGTCATCATCAGAATCATTACTACGATTTCTTGCAATATCCTCAAATCATTACTGCAAATTTAAAGTCATTACTACAGAAATAGGGCATTACTGCACCTTATTACATTGCCTGCTACATCCATTAAAAACATAATAAAAAAAATATCTTAGCCCTCATCGTAGAATTAATGATGGAGTACAAATTGTAGTTTGTGCATGTGACCACATGCACACCTTTGTTTTAGCTAATTAAAAAACAAAAAATTGACCATTTCAGTAATTTTCATATATTTACAAATCCTTAACACCTTAACAAATAAAATTCATAGAAATTCAAGTGCGAAGATCTTCGGGAAATTTCAAGATGTCAAAGAAAATTCAATTTCGACAGACATAGCAAAGATATAGCCAGAAAATTTAAATTTTTGCATTTATTATTTTGCGTATTTAGAGCAGATATCAATGCTATGTTCAGCACGAACATATGCTTTACATTCTTCACGAGTTGAAGACATATTTTTGGTTGTTAGTCAGACGACCTTTGCAACGATCTTCAAATGTATGTAATGTAATGTATACATGGTCAAAATATGGATTTTTTTTGCAATACTGATGGAATTTAATTTCTATTTTTCCTAATACATAGATGCAAATACGACTCCACAAAAGTCGCACAATTTTTATACAATCCAAGACCCCAAAATAGTTAGGAGTTAAATTTCATTAAATTACATTAAAATTATGGAACATAACTTTGAACAACAACGACAGATTTTTTTGCATGTGATTACATGCACAAAAACACTCCTCAGTATTTATTTGTAGCTTTAATGTGCATCTGCGACCAAATTTTCGGCTCATTTATATATAGATTTTTACCATAGAATTGCTTTAAGGAATGCATGTGGTCACATGCACAAACATGATGAGAGATAAAAAGTTTGTAGGCTAATTTTCATGAGGTTATGGTATAAAAATTAAAAAACACAATAAAGATTAACAAAATCTAAAAGGTTTCACTTAAATATTAAAGGGAAAATAGCCTAAGAAAATAAAGAAAACTGCCAATAATTTCTGAATTTTTTAAGGCAAAAATCTTGTGTAACAAGATCAAATTTTTGGCGTTATTTAGCAAAACATCGAAACTTTGTTTAGGCGATTTTAACTCAAAAATTTCTGAACTTTTTTATTTAAAATAAAATCGCTTAAAAACCATAATACGAAAAATCTAGTACGACTCAATCTCCAAATTTTGACTCCTTTTTATTTAGGAAGTCTGGCTGAAATTTATATGGAATTTGTGCTTTTGTTTAAAGAAATAAATTTTATAAACATAATCAAAATGCATGCATCTTATGACCATATATTAAATACAGCCACAAACCGAATTTAAAAATGCTTAAAGTTTTAATTTTTATTAATTTTATTACTCAATTAAATCAACGCAGTAACTTTTTTTTTTAATAAAAATTATAACTATTCACATAATTTGAATCGTAGAAATTATTGCCATGTCATACAAAAAATTTTCCACAAAGTCAACTCAAAGTTATGGTTACATTTCCAATGGTATACAACGAACGACGGACGAATGAAGTAACTATGACGGTACGAGTAATTTTAATGGTAGCATTGCAATTGTTTCGCTTTTTCCCCCAACATTTCTATAATTTTCCCTTAACTATAGCAAATTTAATTCACTTGTGCATCCTCTGATTTTGCTGGTAATAATTTCCTGCATTTATTCATCGCAACTGCATGTTACAAGCCAACAGCAGCAAGCAGGTCGTCATTTAAAATGTGCATGAATTAAATTGGAGATGTTCGCGAACGCGCGCACACGTATTGCGCTATGTTTATTTTACTATGCGAATAGAAAGCAATGATTTTTTCTGATTTTCTTATTGTTTAATTTATAAAAAAAAAATATGAAATTATTATTTCTTGCATTTTCCTTTCACGCAAGAATTGCGTACATTACATTTTACTACCTTTTTGCACAATTATCGTTCCGCTAATAACATACTAAGTAGTAGATTAACGAACGCATCATTATACCTGATGAATTGATTGCATAAATAATAAGCCGTTGTTGCTACTGCTAAGGTTGAACGCGCGCGCGCGCAAAAACCGCAAATTGCGGTTAATTAGTCGCAAGTCGTAATATTTTTTGAAAAAAAAAATTTTAGTGAGGTTGAATTACGGCAGCTGCATTTTGCAAAATAGTTAGAGTGAATGGTAGATAGGGCGCGGCGCGTTTACCTTTCTATATGATTTCTTACAGTCGATTGAAGGCAAAAGATTTGCTTAATAGTTTTAAGTTTTCATCTAATTTGTAAGGGAGTTCCTCCTACCTTACCTACCTACTACTGTGAGGTTAATGATAAAAAGAAGAGAAAATATGATACACAGTTGCGCTTTTGTGTTAAAAGAAGACTTTAATTGGCACACCGCATTTTTTTTTTTTTTGCATTTCAAAATGTATACAACATAATTTTGCAAACGTTTAAGGTTGGTGCATAAAGTTAATTAATTTTGCGCAAAATTTTCAAAATTGACATACCTACTGGTACTGCTCCCAAATAAATGAATGACCATGAAATATTTGCAAGCAAAACGTAAACATTTTTTGAGTGGTGTTGAAAGAAGCCATAGAAAGAAGTATTTTTGAATAATTTCTAATAAAAATTCTTTATAAACAATGTGCTGCATGAAAATATTTCAAAATATAGAGAGTTAGGGAGTAACCAAACAACAGTTTTGTTGGTGCAAATATAAAGGCGCAGAATTCCTGCTTTTTCCTGAAGACTTTTGATATTTTTATATCCTACCATTTTTAAATTGATTTTATCACGGGTAACTGCATACGATTTAGCTGAAATTTTACCAAAAGATGTCTAGCAAAAAATATCGACGAATCGTGCATTTATGCATGTGATCGTATGCACAAAGATATGTCGCTAGTTCTATACAAAATCAAAATACTCATGAAATAAAAATCAGGTATTTATGTGATTCATACTGCACTCAAGTTTAGATCAGTTGTGATCGAAATTGTGTTTCTGAACGTTATCAGGACATCGCACTGTTTTAAATTAAAATCAAGCACGTTTGACAGAAATGTTACGCGTAAAGTTTTATGTTTTTTTTTTAAATCGAACGCAGTGGCTACAGAATAAGATAAAAATTACATGGTTGTGTGAGCATATTTTGCAATAATAGAAATTAAATTCTGGCAGTCTTGGGAAATACACGGAAAAAAAAAAGCGTTGCCACATAAAGTTGCACATGCAGAACCAATTTAACAATGTTGTAAAGTCTTTGATTATATTTCCTTAAGATGTACCAAACAATATTCTTTGCTATTCCGTCAAAAATTGAGTTTTCCTGGATATTTTGTCAACGTAAAAATGTTGTTTTCAAACCTGCATCCTTTATGAATTTTGGCGTGGATACCTTCTTTTTCACTAGTGATATGTCTTGGTCATAACTTAATTGACAATTTTTGGTTATCAATCATTGTTCTGATTACTTTCATTGAATGGCACCGAGTTTAAAAGTTTTTGAAAAACCTTGGACAAACCTTTAAGACAAATGAAAAGTTACGTTTTTGCATTATGCGAAAGTCATTGCTGCATATGCAAAAAATATCAACATTCTGCATTAACAATTACTTTACTCATTCTTGTTTTTCTCTCATCGATCATAATTCAATTTCCAAGAAGCTTTTTTTTCTAAAAAAATAAAACTTTAATTGAAAAAAAACTTTTTCTCGTACCACTACTTGCGCCAACCACACCAACTTCTCTAGGTTTCAATTTTATTTTTTTTTTTATCAGTTTTACATCGTTGCAAGTTTCGTGACCAAGAATGCGGAAAATAGCAGTCAATGAAATGTGAATAATTTTGTAATTGACCCAAATTTTGTTGGTGCCGCAGATAACAAAAAACAAAAAAAAAAACAACTGCAACAAGTGCAACCATGGTTGGTGTCGTCTATTGACTTGGTGGCAAACTTTTAGTTCTGTAAAGTAATTTGTTTTTTCAAACTTTTATAAAATTTGCAATAGAATGAAACGCAAGTGACACAAAAGACTATATTTTGAAGCAATTTTTTTTTTTTTTTTTTTAATTTTACAGGCGTGGCTAAGACCTTGCAATTTTTCAAGAAAACTTAAATTTTTATAGCTAACGATAACTATCTTTATGCGTCACTTGTGTTTCATTTGTTAATGAAGAAAATTTATAAACCATATTAGTAATGCAATGCGCATTAATAGTTATAGAAATTCAACAAATTAATGCAATTATTGCGCAATTTATTGTACAATAAAATGGTATTAACTTTCAAAAAATGAAAAATAAAATAAATTAAAGTTTTGCGCGCGTTTAAAAGATTAATGCACCCGCGCGCCAGCAGTTACAATTTAACGTGTCGTTAACCAGCTACTAGGTACCTTTTACACCTTCAACACACCGCACATCCCATCTTCCGAGTGGGTGGGGAGGACGATAACGACACCTCTTCTCATCCTCATCATCATCAAAAGCAACACAAGTGCGTCAAATGCAATTAAACACCGCTTCAACTCGTATTAAGTGAGCAACGGAGCAGTCAAGCGTATGACGGCGGTGTAGCGCATACAGTACGAAAACAACAACATTATCGCGTAGTTGCATACAGTACAAAACAGAGCAGGGCTTAAAATGCAACTTAGTACATAAGAGCTTTATAACTACAAATAGTGGCATTAAAAAAAATTAAAAAAAAAAAATAAAAATTACTTTACTAAGAGGAGAGACAAAGTTTTTGATTTCTTTTTATTCGAATTTTTCATAAAAAATGTTACTACGTATTTACGTAGTTCACATAAGCAATAGTATCTACGTTGTATGAAAAAAGTATCTAATTGCAAGTTGAAGCGTACTGTAGCTCAAGCAAATCAACGCGCCAACAGGTAGTTTAGTTACACGCTGAGAAAATGTTTTTTTTTTTTTTTTGAATTTTTTTGTAGAAGACACAATAACAATAGCAAGAAAACAACAACAATTAATTTCAATTATGAAATATTAAACTTGACAAATGATTTCCTATTTGCTGCCCAGTTAAGTTTTTTTGCCAATCAAATGCATTTTTTTGCTGCCCGTTCAATTTTATTTTCTGAAATACTTTTTATTTGCTACCCAGTCGATTTTTTCAGGATAAAATACGTTTTAGAATAATTTTTTTTTTTTTTTTTATAATCATGGCACTCCTACTTTAAATTACAGTGAAATTCTCCATTACGGACAACCCCCATAACCGGACAGCTCCCATAACCGGACATATTTCAGCGACACTCACTAACTTTTCCATACAAAATAAATTCCGATAGCCGGACGCTCCAATAACCGGACAAAAATACTGCGACGGTGGATGTCCGGTTATAGGGAATTTTACTGTAATTGAATTAAGCATTTACCAACTGAGATAATTTTTCTTAATATTAAGGAAATGAGTTGGAGTTTAGTTAATGGCTTGAACATTCTAAAAAAAAAAAATTATTCATAATCAAAACTCTAAGAAGTTCAAATCCGCTGAGACACGAAAATAATTGCTGCCTGTAACTCTTTTCAGATTTGGACTTCTTTAGGGCTGTGATGTATGGAGACATTTTTTTTTTTCAAATTTTTAAAAGGAGTAAAAAAAAAACAATGAAATAATTATGGTCCCTTTCATCCCTTTCACAAGTCAAAGTTTCACTCAGATGGGTTTATTAATAGCAATCCTTTGAGTTGGCGAAAGTATAATTTACAATAATTTGGTTGAAAAAGTGTACCACGCCACTCAGCATTGTTTTCATCGTAATTTCAAAAATAATTACATATACAAAGTTTTGACAGTGGGTTTAAGCTCTTAAGGGCTTTGATGTAAAGTGAGATTTTTTTCAAATTTTAAGAAGATCCAGAACACATTCGATTTTTTTTTTTTTTTGTTCTTGGAGCTTAAGAGTCTATTAAGTAATGGCTTGGATACGACTGACAAAAATTTATGAAACGCAAAAACAAAGTAATACACAAGGAGCAATCAATTATTACATATCTAATTGTAAAGAAGAACTATCAGTTTATCGTATTTGTACTAAAAAAAAGAGCTCATGAAATTTACAGGAGCCTTGTAGGAGCCTTTGGGCACGACAAATAAAAAATAAATACGCAAGTTGCAATTATTGCATGACTTAGTTCATACAAAATTGTGTGATTTATCATATGCGTATTAAATAAAGATCTGGTGATTTTTGTTACAGCAAAGGTACACAAGGGACACAAAAGAATCAATCAAATTATGCCTATGGATACCACTGAGAAGTCAGAAAAATACAGCAAAAGTTACTACATTTCAAATATTTCCAATTTTCAAAAGTTACTTGTTATTACAAATCATAATCTCGAAAATAAATAAAATTAAATAACACAAAAAATATTCGAAAAACTTTCTTAGTGTACACTGAGCTTGAAAAACTTTTCTGTAAAATCCATTGCTTATTTTTTTTCTTTCCAGCTCAACTTTGTGTGTAATTTAAAACGTAACGCTTGGGATAGTTTTTCCATTTTTTTTTTTTTCATTTTTTCATCTTTTTTTTAATGAAGTTTACAAATTATAATCATTTATAATTTAAGTATGGTCAGTTTTTTTTTTCCGCCGTTTGCAGCGCCAATGCATTTCTTTGCTGTGAGCTTTTTCTTTGTCTCCGCTTTTTTAGTTTTTATCGTGGCTGTGTGTTTTTTTTTTAGGTTAATACACTAAGTTGCATTAGTAATGGATCAACTTTCCCGCTTTCTGCTTCTAATGCAGCGGGTTTTTTTTTTGTTATGAAAACTTACTCATATAGAAAACCTGAACAAACTATGTGAGAATGAGAAAACTCATAAGAAATGCATGGTTTGCTACTTTCCCTTAAGCATGCGTTCGAGGTGTAAGGAAACCCATCTACAAAAACAAATTCATTTAAATGACAAGCAAGCTATGATGATAGCGCGACACCTTTTTGTGAGCAACATCATCTATTCATATCTTTGAGAGTTATGCAAGCACTTCCTTCATTGCTTGCTTTTATGACTTGCCAATGTTTCTCTTGTATTCATTAATATTAAATATGTATTACTTGATCTTCATTAGTTTATAATTATGTCTTAAGGTGTTGTGACACTTTTATGTTGTTTTCTTTTTTACGTTTTTTTAAATTAAAATATTTTCAAAACGAAGTCTTGAAGGATTACAAGAGACTTATAAAAAAAACACCAAATTACTAGGTTTAATTTCTCCATCTCTTTTGTAGTTATGTTTGTTTTAGAAAAAGCTCTTCGATCGAGTTGTAAATTTACAAGAACATCGGTCTTTGCTGACAACTGTAAGTTTCAATCATTTAGATTTTCAATGCTAAAGTATTTCACATATGATCAAATTTTTACTTGTATGGGAGGGTTTTACGCCTACCGATCTCTTTAATTTTTGGTTTACAAAAGGCTATGGATGTCTTCCAACTACGCACATATTTTCATTAGAAGGGACAACATAATTTGTGTCATGGCTTCATAACGCTTGAAAAAGTGTAACACTCAAAACGCCCATTTTTATCATAACGAAACATAGCTGAAATAGAAATAACCACATCACATTTCGTCAAAATTTCTTAGACAGTTTTTGAGATACGACAAAACTTAAGTTTTTAGAGCTACCATATAACAAGTAAATGGCGTAAAATTTGCCATATTAAGTGCGTAATTATTCTGTTTTAATAAGCTACTTAATAAATTATTACAATATTTCGCATGGCTTCAATTTTCGAGCTGTAAGAGAGTAAGAACGATTTATAGAATGAATGTTATTGTTGTACTCATTGAATATTTTCTCAGTTCAAATTTGTTTCCTTTGAATTTTTGGTTTTTCATTCCATAAAATCAACCAAATTAATGAACCTTTCATCACAACAATATTTTTCGCTTTAGTTTTTAACACATTCACTCATCTTAATTATTATTTATTAACAAAAAATTTTATACAAACTAAAAAAATAACGAATACCATTAGCGCAAATTTCTATTTACAACATTGGCAAGAAAAACAGCAGTAATAACATGCCAACACACAGCAACAATAAGTGTGCGATAATATTTAGCTGAAACATAATGTGGTCATTACAATAGTAACAACATTATAGGTTATACCAACCCCAGTATATGTATGTAAAATAGAATAGCATTATACATCGAGTATTAGGGTCAGAATAAATCCATCAAATACAATCAATCAATCATACGCTTAAAGACGCAAAATCAACAATTAAATTGAAAAAAAAAAAAAAAACAGAAATGAAATTGAAAAAAAATCTAAATCTAATAAATTAAAGCACAAATACAACGACGACGACGACGATGGGATGGGTGGGTTAGAGAGGGCGTTACGAGCAACATTAGTAAAAGCAACAACAACAAAAAGCATGCGTAAATGTGACACCCTGTAATTAATCATTTTTTTTTTTTTTTTTTTTTTTTTTTTTTCAAAAGCACACACATGTCAGCTGGGTCAAAAATAAGCGTACAAATTTTCTATAAACGCAAATATGAATAGAATTTTTAGATAAAAAAAAAATATTTTTAATCTTCAACCAAATCAAATTATCTTAAGCAGAAAATGGTCGTATATTTGATACTTTAAATATTTATTTTAATTGATTTTTGTATATAAAACAAAAAAAAGTTAATGAATAAAAATGATTTTATTTTTTTAGAAATAAAATTTCACAAAACAAGCATCTTTAGAATTATACTACATTCAGCATATTTTATAATAATAATCATAGAATTTAGCTACTACAGCTATAAGCCTACTTAGCTATTTGGATTGCAGCTTAAAGTCAAGTGAAAAACTTACTAAAAAATAAATTGCGTAGTGTAAAAATTGTTAGTTTTTTTATAATTTTTTCTTAGCTTTTTCACACATTCTTAACAGTCATTTTAATTATTTTTACTACCAAACTTTTATTTCAGAAGCAAAAGGAAAAACACTGACTTGAAAAATCAATTTTTTTTTTTTTTTTTTTTTTTTAAAGCTAACACTTTTAGGGGATAACTCTTTGACACGTGGTGTACTAGTTTCGAAAGGAGAGATAGAAAAGTAGAAATGAGGCAACGGTGTTTTTTTTTTTTTTTTTTTTAATTATTGCATTGCTTTTCAGGTATTGATGTTTTGTCGATATAATGTAATTTTCCTATCACAGCTGAAAAGCTCAATGTGGTGATAATTTGGTAAGAGCTCGCAAAAAACCTCAAGAAAATTAATGGAAATAATTGGAAAGAAAGGAAATATGGAAAAATTATAACCATGCATGATCCGGAAATCGATCCCGGGACCTCTGGGTTGTAAGCGCAGTACACTACCACAGCGCCACAAGGCCGGCCAATAGATATGCCATTTGATGATAGCTACATATGGAAAAGTTTTTGTCTTTCAAGCAAATCCCATATCAAGAAACAATATTTGGATTTTGAGTGCAATTTAATTCAATAATATTTGTGCTTTGCGAGCAATTTGTCTTCAAGTAATAAAAAAAATAAAAAATTAAAAAAAAAAAATAAAAAATTAAAAAAATTAAAAAAAAAAATAAAAAATTAAAAAAAAAAATAAAAAAAAATCGTTTTTATGGCATTGGTCGCTTTTACAAGAACACCTAAGAAGTCTAAAATTAGCATACATACCAAGGCGGTAATAATACCAAATATTTTGAAAACAAGAAATTAATATTAATAATGGATTTTAGCAACTACAGCTATTAGCTCACTTAGCTATATAGTCTTAAAGCTTTAATTCAAGTAAGGGAAAAGTAGTTTTTCTGAAATCCGATTAGATGTTTTTTTTAAAACAAATCGAACAAACTAATAAAATTAAATACAAAATCTATGATAATTATACTTTCGAAATTCATAGATTCTAATCTGTTGAAATATGACCCTATTTAACAATTGTTAATATTCCTTTGATGCGGAAAAAAAATTTTAGCTTGAGGCTAAATTTTGCAAGGATCACGGAAACTTGTCAGGACATAATATTTTCGCCTCCGTGTTAATGTCTTTTTTTTTTGTGAATCTGAAGTGAAACTCTTTGCTTTTAGGCAACCACACAATCCTTTCTGAATCATTGCCAAATAAATTGATCTTAGTTTCATCACTTTATTAGAAATTACGCCACTTTTTCTCCCATTTAGGTCATGACCAGTTTCTGTGATCCTTGCAAAATTTAGCCTCATGATAAAATTTTTTTTCCGCAACAAAGGAACTTTTTTAGCTAAGCGCCCAGGTATGTTAGCCTTTAGTACACGTCGTCGAATTGTTTGAGCACGAATGACATTCCTAATTTCTGCCAAAATTGTCTTTTAAGACCTAAATGTGTCTATTTTTTCGAAAATTACAATATGAAGATCAACTCTTGGAGCGGTATTTGGTGGTCCACCACGAGATTTTTTTTTGCTGTTTAATTGTAAATACATTTCCCATGAAATTGTGAAAACAATTCAGCAACCTGCCAATGCATTGAAGAGAGTTTCTTCCTTTTTTTTTTCAAGTTTAAAGTCAGAGCAATGTGACTTAAGGCCCATCTCAACTAAAATGTTTGCTGTCAATTCACTGCATTTTAAGGTTTAATTAAAGAAAACATTATGTTCTTCTAAGGAAAGCTCAAAAAAGAATTAAAAACAAAAAATTTCGAACAAAAATTTGAATCAACGTACAGATAGATGTACCTATTATTTTGATCAGGCAAATATTCTAACTATGCACAGTAAGTAGAAATGCTCGAAATTTAAAGGAATCACATGAATTGTTTTACTGAATATAGTACTTCCAAATTGTATACTTCACGATACCACTAAGATTTTTCCTCTTAGTTGCCAAAATATTTTTGTAATAGAGCTTAAACTAAAAACTGACAGGTGTACCTATTATTTTGAGCAGGTGTGTATCTCCGGTTCTTATGATATAACTTAATGTCCATTGAACAAATTTGACTTAGTTGAACTGTATGTTCAAAAAAAAAAAAATAATTTTTTTGAATATTTTCAAATTTTCCTAGAAAAACTTTTCAAAATCGTTATTCACATGAGTGTTTTTTATTTCAATTATTATAATTCAAGTCCATCATGGCATTTTGTTGAGAAAAAAAAATTTTTTTTTTTTTTTTTTTTTTTTTTTTCAGATCAAGCAGTTTTTGAAGAGGCATACCGGCCATGCACGTTTTAGTATTCAACTCACGGTCAATTTTAATCTGATAACTGTGTAAATCTCTAATATATTTGAATAAAAATTTGTCTTAAGTTCAATGCAGACGTGCGTCATGATATATTTTTGCCCAATTGCTTAACAAATGACTTAGCTTTCGAAAAAATTCTATGTTAAGTTTCATAATTGAACTGACAAAAAACCATAAAATTTACAAACTAAGAGTTGATATAGAATTATAAAAGTACTCTCTACTTACAATATGTTCTTTCAATTCTTTGGTGCGTAGTGGTCCCAACCATTGATGTAATCCAATATAACGTTTTTGTACCATTTTTAAAGCCGGTGCCCCTTGTGCATAGGGGCCACCCAAAAGGGCGGTGGCAGTTTCTAAAACCACCATATTTGCTGTTATTTTGTTGCAGTTGTGTTATGTTTTTTTTTAAATGTAGGAATTTTTTCTCTTAAGTAAATATTGTATTATAATTTTTTTGTAAGTTAAACTTTTAAAGTGATGATAAGCAAATTTATATTTCTGGTTTTTTTTTATTTTTTAATTTATACTTGATATACTTGAAACAAACACTTCCGTTTTGAAAAGTTGAATAATGTGGAGCAAAAAAAAATTAAACTCGCGCGCGATATGATTTTTTTTTTTACTGAAAGCGTATCGCTTTGTTTTGTAAGAGTTGAAACACTTTTTTGCTTTGCTTTTGTAGTGATTATGGTGGTGGTTGTGGTAGTGATGATATATATTGAGAAAAAATATTTCTTTTTTAAATTTGATATGAAAAATTTTACTTGTTGAACTTTACTATTTGATGATATTTGCAGAGATAGAAATTTTATGAATTTAAGCACATAGTTTTAGGCACGGAGCCATGTGCGAGCGAAAATTTTCTATAGTATAATTTTAGGCGCTTATCACAGTTTTCAAAATTATAAAGTGTGAGATTTTTTTTTTTGTTAAATTTTACACAATTTCTTATTGTTTTTAAATTTTATTTATCACTATTTGGGATTTGAAATTTTTTGTAACTTTTTAGCTTTGTATGCCACTGTTAGTTAAACCAAAAGTTTTTTTAATTAAACACACAACTTTTTCTGTTTTATATTCAGAAAATTTTTGGAATTCTTTATTAAATTAATTACTGTTTTATTATATGGGAAAATCTTGACTTTTTTTTTTTTTTTTTTTTTTTGATAAATTGTCTTTTTGGCAAATCTATTAGATTCACTGAAACGGTTATAAGTTAAACTGGTAATTTTTTTCGTGCTTCAGCTCCAACACGTTTTTAATCCAAAAATGTTGAGAAATTGAAAAAATCCCTAAAACTCTTTGGCGAGCACGTTTTTGTTGCTGCTTTCCAGTGACACTGGTGGTTGTACACCGTCGTGCCAGCAGTAAAATATGCGTAAGCACACACCTGTTAACAGCTAGCGGTGTTGTATATGTAGTGGTGTTGGTAGTGACAGAGCAAAGTCAGGATATGCAAAGGAAGTATTTTTTTTTTTTTTATAATATCAACTTTGATTTCGCTAATGTATTTATTATTTCACTAATTTTTTCCAAGTTAAACAAATTTAGATGTGTAGAAGAATTTGTTTGTGTATATTTTTAGGCACTCTGCTGAATATTTTTTTTTTTTTTCAGAAATTTCATTTAAAAAAATATATATGATTTTCACGAAACCGTTAATAATTTAAAATATAGAGGAAACGGAAATGACAACGACGTTAAAGGCAAAAGATTTTTGTTTTATAACGAAACTTTAATTTTAACTACGATAGTTTATTAAGCCACCTTCTTTAATATTGAGCTGTATGTATTTATTTTGTGGCTAAAATAAAAAAAAATATTCTTTTTTTTTTTGGACAAACAAAATTTAATTTTTTTTTATTTATTTTTTAAATATCCGGCAGCGACACGTCTTGTATACGATAAAATACACGATCCACAATGTTCAAAGTTCCATCGCGAACTGAAGTCGCAAAGTCTGCTCGAAAAATTTCTATTACACGACGACGACGACGACGACGATGATGACGACAACGACGACCACAACGAACGAACGAAGAACGACGTCGTTAAAGAATTGAAGTAAGTCTCAGCAGCGCCGTCAACAGCGCCGCCAACAGCGCCGTCAACGTTTAAATATCCAAATATTTAATTGCATGTGAGAACACTACAAACGCAAAACGAAGCGCAAACATCATTATTATGAAAGAGAAAAAAGATTCTCTACAAAAAAACAACAAAACATTTCTCAGCACAGGTGTGAGAGCGTCACAACAACAACAGCGGCGTGCAAGAGATTGCGCATAAAAGAAACTTTTTACAACATTTTGTTTATATCTTGAAAATCACAACAAAACACAAATCATATGTTAAATGCGTGTAGAATTGTGTTGCTGTTAATAAAGAGCATGACACACCCTTGGCTCTTCTCTTCATAGATATTTCTCCAGGTTATTTTCGCGCATGTTCGCATGAGAGCTATGCGATTTGTACAATAAGAGAAATTATATTTTTTAAAGTTTGTATAGAAAAAGCAGTTAAGAGTAATAAAACACAGCAGCAGCATTGCCAACATGTAAGCAAAAAGCTATGCTGCTTTTCTATTAAGGAAAAACAATAAACCTACTTTTGCGGAAAAGTTTCTCCAAGTGAATTTCTTGCATTTACATTTTAACTAACAGGTTGGTCTTCTTGATATGAAATATCTTGTAAACTACAATGGCTAGAGGCGTAACATATAGAACTGGAAAAAGTATACAGACTTTCTTAGTTCTTTTATTTTTTTGTAAAATGCCATATAAGACAGTATTATTCTGAGTCGATTATTATTCATTTTGGATTAAATTGAGGAAGAAGACAGATTAGATTGAGTGGAGATTTTGTTCTTTCATTTGATGCAAGTATGTTCGGTACAACCACATTTGCTGAAATCAGCAAGATTTGAAAAAATAGTAGGCGAGTTTGGTCAAATAGGCGTCGAACATATAGTCAAGTGAAAAATAATAGGGACACTTACATTAAAAAAGCTCAAGCACACCTTTGCTTCTATTTGAATGAATTGAGCAAAAATTTTCCATTAAGAGAGTACCGAGAAAAAAAAATATTTTGCATCGTTTCGAAGTTATTGATCGTTTTGTGAAGTGAGCTCAGTTAAGCGTGTGCTAAATAATAGGGACGCGAATATAAAGTAAATTATAATTTTGAAACATAGTGGTTTTTAAATATTTATAACCAATAAAGGTATTTGATACGAAATGGTCTTTAAATATTATTTGAAAAAATAACCATTTAATGTAATTTAGTGATTCAGAATTGGGAGAGGACAACATTGCAGCGTCCAGCTACGTAGTGACATAAAAGACTTTCACAATACCGAATTTTCATACCGGAAAATAGCCAGAACCTTGAATTACTCCAATTTCTCAAACTTCATATTTATTTATTGAACCAACTCGCTTGGAGACTAACAATAACTATACAAATCTTAAGAAACCAATAGAACGTCGGACTTTTCCAAGCCATTGCTTAGAAATTATATTTTTTCAAATTTTGTATTCAGTTGTGAAAGGAGTACCCATTATGCGTATACATATTGAATAATAGCTACAGGGGTGGTAAGTCTTGTCTCTTCAATCGAGACGTATTCGATGTTAGGAGTAGATTCCTAGCTAGTATGCAATAAAATAAAAGACCAAGAAGGAAACAAGTTGATGAAAATTAAGATATCGCCAATTCTTGAGAGGACTATGTTGACATTTGTGAGACAGAACCCCTTTGCATTTTCTATTGAAGTCAAAAAAGACTTCGACTATTCGCAAAAGGCTAATTAATAATAATTTAAAAGTAAAGAGACTCAGAAAAGTACATTTTCTGTCCAAACAGAACGTTAGTAACAGGTTGCTTTGCGCTGAAGAGTAAGTCATATGGTCAATGAAGAAATGGTGAAATATCCTGTGGTCGGATAAGACCAAATTTAATTTTTTATATCTTGACTGTGGCATTTAACATGGGTGCAGGCCAGTGAACACAGAATTCAAGCCGCAATGCACAGTTTAAACTGACAAACACGGAAGAGGTTCGATTATGGTGTGGGAATGCTTTTCTTACCAAGGATAAGCAAAATATAGACGTAATATAGGGAAACGGACTCATTTTCTACGACAAAAAATACGTATAAGACACCTAATCTTATTTGCGTAAAAAAAAATGGTGGTCCTGTGTAATCGAACAGTATCCAACAACAGTAAATCCAATATATCGAAAAAGTTATTATAAATCGAAAAAAATATAGAAAAAACAACGAAAGCATTATCGAAATGATGATCAAGTTCGAAAAGTATCAAAAATGACATAGAAAAAGATAATTATTTTCGAGAAATTCAAAATGTATCTAATGAGCGGTAGACGTGTCCTTTGAAAAGTATCGAAAATGGCAAACAACACAGAAAAAGATAATTTACTTCGAGAAAGTTTAAATGTATTAAATTGGCTATAGGGATGTCATTCACCAATTTCGCAATACCGTAAATTCTATTTTTGTACTTCTCGACCAATATCTCGAGAACTAAGTACTTAAGCAAAAAGTTCTTAAATTTGGTCAATAACTATTTTTTTTTTGTTTTATCGTGACATATTTTTCAGACGAAACAAATATATGACACCATAGAAGAAAAATTGTTGCAATAACATAAAAGAAAATATTTTTCTGAATATTTTGATCAATTTTAAGTGCTTTTTACTAAATGCGATTTGAACTGAAAATTGATAGTCTAAAAAAAATGTGATACTTTGACCAAAAGTGCTTTTATCACTTAAGCTAATACTAAACATACTAGAGAAAAATTGTTGATACAAGAAGTTTCTATTTTTTCTCATAAAATGAAAATCAGCAATAAAAAAAATATAAGTTTGTATTTAAAAAATCACTGTTGACCGCGAATTAACCTTAAGAATTGATTTCAAGGTCACTGTTATTTGACCTCTTAATAAGTTTCGACTTTTGGTTAAGCCATGCATCACTATCTTAATTAGTTCTCGAGATATTGGCTAGGGGAAATTAAGATTAAGCAAATTGTCTTATGCTATGAATTGTCTTTATAACAAAATTTTGCCATGATGCCTATAGATTCGCTATAGTTGAGTCCGACTGCATTATACAAAAATATAATTGAGGCAGGCTGAAAAAAATGCAAGTAACTGACACACTGTATCACTCAGCAAACTGTCATTCAGGATTAACTGCAGTTTAACGGAGGATAAACTGAAGTTCTTTAAAACTATAAAATTCGATAAAATTACCTCTAGTAACTTTAAATTCATTTGATGACCATGAAATTATCCATCAACATGATTTTATATTTTCAACAATATGCTATTGAATTTATATCGTATATTTTTGTTTTATCGCATGAAAGAAATTCATATTATTTCTTATATTCTCACAGAACACAACCAAAGCAAGTGAGCTAGCTAGCTACCTTTAAACTTAGCTCACTCGTTTACTTGTCAAATTCTACAATGTCGACTTCTTACAACGTATCCGTACGTACGCGCTCTGCAGCAATAATGTCAAAATGACAGATATGCTTTTTAGTCGTGTTTGCTGTTGTTGTTGTTGTTGTTGCTATTGCAAATTGTTGTACGCCTGTCAGCAAAGCAACAAGTGACATCTATCTTTTTAGCTTGGCAGCCAGCGTGTTAGGATGCTGACAAAAAAATAAGGAGTAAAAAATGAACATGAAAATAAAAACAAAAAAAAAATAAATGTAATACCAAGACCAAATTGAATAGCAGCTTCAAAAGTTAAAAAAAAATGGGAATATTTCTTAGAAGAAATACATTTAATAAATGTCAGTTAAATTTGAATTTATTAATGATACAACTTGCCGCCGCATGTGAAATAAATAATTTTAAAATTTCGAAGCGTCAAGTTTTGGGAGAATACGCTGAACGAAAAGTGCGATGGGCGTGGCGGCGTAAGGGCGTATGGGTTTTGAAAAAGTTAAATATTTTTATAAAAGTTAAGGAATTTCAATGATATCTTAATATTACTTAAAGAAACAATTGGTTGTAGCTTGCTCCAAAACTTCGGCATTGGATAGGAGCCGAAAACGAATTTTAAAAAAATCATCTCCCTCCCTCCTCATCTCCCTCCTTCAAATTAATTAATCTTCAAAAGACTCCACTTTATTGCTGATTTTATTGATACACACCGAACCCATTAGTGCCAACACAAAGATCAATTTATGAAAAGACAAAATGTAACAATGTTGCTAAGTTTATGGGAACAAAATGGAAACGTCGCCGGAAGATCAACTTTGCTACATGCGCCAAGACGTTTTTTTTTTTACATTCAAAGCAGAACAAATGATCAATGCAATAGATCGAAAAAATAAAAAAAAATGACAATAATAATAAAGCCCTTTGAATGTTCTTACAATAGCGTACAACACGGGCAGTTTGTAGCTAAAATGAGTGGAGAAAATATTGGGAGCATAAGGGCCCAATAAGAAAAGTTCAAGTTTTTTAAACGATAAACGGATGAGTGCAAGTACTCGAGACGTGTTGTGTGGACTTAGTGATGTTTTGTTAATTTTATATTGAAAATTATTAAGTAGTGTCCAAAAAAATAGCGCAGAAAATAGTGTAAAATGTCGGTGTAAGAAAAAAAATATAGAAAAATTCGATTAAAGTCAAAGACCATCAACAAATATAGAGGGGGAAAAAAGCGTGTAGTATCAAAAAAAGTATCGAAAATTAATCAATAGTATACAAAAGCAATGACAAGCCAAAATGTATCGAAAACCTTCAATTCGATAGTTTAAAAAAAATGCGGCAATATCCATAAATGTTTGGAGGAACATAGACAAAGCCTTTGAAAATTGAATCGTATCGAAAAAGTCTATCAAAGACATAAAGTATCGAAAAAGATCAGTCGATAGTCAGTATTTGTATTATAGTGTAATCAATCATTATTCCATGTTTTAGTTCTTGGACGTTACAGCGCTGACGGTGTAAATTTGCCAGGTTTATCGAATATAATTTTTAACTCAGGGATCAGAGCTTAATTTTGAACCGAACGACGTTTAAAGTTTATTTTAATTCGTTTTTCTTTATAATAAAATGCTTAAAATGAAATAAGCTGTGACAAGCCTTTCGAATTGTGATTCTAAAAAAGGGTGATTTTTTAAGCGTTTGGTTTTTGAAAATTGAAAAAAAAAACAGAAAATTTGCAATAGTGAATGAAATATTTATTTGGAGTGACACATCGATTTCTGCCATTTACTTTTTAAAAATTATTTTCTTTTATATGTTGCCCGCGGCTACGCTTGAGGTGGTCCATTCGTAAGCTCCAATTTTGGCATACTTTTTACATCATTTCGGCCGGTATCTTACCAATGGCAGCTGTAATGTCATCTTCCTAGACTGCAATTGTGGCTGGCTTGTCCCTGTACACGAGACCCCCCCAACTGAAGAAATAATAACTTTTGAGACCTTTAAAAACATTCCACAATGAAAGCAGAAGCTGAAGTTATCATTCGATTCAAAAAAATATTTTTTTCATGTCTAATGAGCTACTTTTTTTTATTGAAATTTGTTAATTTTCATTGATTTCCACCTAAACAAGACATAAAATTTCACTCAAACTTTAAAATTTTAACTTAATATTGAGAAAAACTATCTTTTCAACCAAAAAAGTTTCAGTACAATTGATAAATTATATTTAAATTTTTAACACGACATGCATGACATCATGAAATTTTTAACCATTTTTTAGTGGAAAAATTAAAATAAAAAAAAGATCATCGGAGTTTTTTTACGCTTGTTTCATCAAATATTCAAAACTCTGTATTCCAAAGACCATTTTGTCGCCCATTCCACCTCCTCTGGATCCACTCTTGTTGACGGGTCTCCAATAAAAGTCTGCATGAGTGCACTCGAAACGATCATCATATAAACTTCCGAATTCAAGTGCTTGAACTTGCAAAACATTTTATTTGCAAGTGCAGCACCTACCCTCCTCGATTGTTTTGATTTGTTTTGTGGGTTTTATACACAAAAGCTCGCAACGTGGCGGGCGAGTGGCTTGATGGTCGTTTCGAGTGTAATCATGCAGACTTCTAGTCTCCATAACAACAATCTGATAGCGATTCGATTTTCAATTTCCTGGTTAGTTATCGTTGGGATAACGAGTCCTCTTTTAAAACACGCACGTACTTTCTATTTAAAAAAAAAAAAAAAAAAAAAAAAAAAAAAAAAAAAAAAAAAAAAAAAAAAAAAACGCAAGCTTCACAGTTTACTAAAAAATATAAAAAAATCAGAACAAAGATTAAGCCCCACCGCTTAATTTCTCATTAAATTTTCAGTTCAATTTCATAATGTGAAAAGGTTATAATTCATAAAAACTCTAATAAATGAAGGTATACAAAACTACAAAACACCTACTTTCTACAATAACCCTCAATATAAAACGTAAATAATGTACTGAAAAAATAAAGTTTACAAGTCATTCTTCACAGCATATACAGTGAAAACTTAAAAGATGCTTAGTAAAGATATAAAACCTGGTTTGACTAAGCCCAAGTAAGAAAAAAGAACCAGAGAGAGGCACAAAAAGCTAAGCTTCAAAAGAAAAGAAAACTCAACACTCACAAAAAAAAAAAATAAGAATCTCCAAAAGAACAGACGTAGAGAAAATAAATATAATAAAATTAAGCAAGATTTATTAGCTTCTACTTCAGCAGCGTGGTAAAAGCAATAAAATGTCAAGTTGACAACATAAGAAGATGACAAGAAAAGAAAATGTGAAATAGAAGTGTCGAGTAAGACTTAAGAAGACCAAGTTTTATTGTAGTCAATTTAGTCAACCTAACGGTAATTCTGCACGTTAATGGCCATGGCAAACGCAAAAGAATGCAATGCAGTTAGAAAGAAAAAACTCGAAGATAAAGACCAGCTCTACCTACTACCTACTTGAACTTCTTCTCTGAATGGCACATAAAAGAAAAACAAGAAAAAAAGAAGACTTAAACTTGATAGAAATTCTAGGCTTTTCCAAGCCGACAAGTTTTTCTATTTGGTAAAGCAGGAAGTAACAGGCTGCTTGCTGTTTTGCTGACTAGAACGCTGCAATGCAATCCAAGCATTTGCAGCAATATGGGCAAAAGTCAATTACCTTAATATTTGAGAGAGTGAGAGAGAATACAATACATGGCGAAGAGCAACAGCATGGCGAGAGCAAAACTACATAAGAGAGCGCAAAGTTTTCAAGTGCAAACGCTGACATATTTAGGCCTCGTTTTGTATGAAAAAACTGGCTTAATTCCAGTTTTCAGCTTTGTGCGCTCCTAACATTTGAACAAAAAAAAAAATTTATGCCAAATTTTAAAATACGGGTATGAAAACACAAAGAAAAAGTCGACAGGTCGCTAACCTGCAGCGTGTTAGCTCATTGTAGTATTTCCAATCGTATACAAAAAAAAAAATAAAACTGTAAGACTTTGACTTTGAGCTTCTAAGGAAAAGAAAAAATCTGGCTTACATTGCAAAGTCAGTAGAAAAAAAAAGTTATGTGACGCTGAGGCACAAGTTTGTCGTTAGTACGTACAAGCTTTATTGTGATTATAGGCTGTTTCATAAAAGTTGACAAGCAGCAAATTTTTCAATACATCGTGTTACTATTTTTTTTAAATCTAAACTTCTCACATTGTCCATTACGCAACAAATTAGGTTTTCGAGTTAATTCAGAGCAAATGACTTCAAGTGATTGCAGCGACTTCAAGTGATTGCTAAGAATTAAAAATGATTTGAGGTGACTTCAATGCAATCAAAATTCTTCCAATCATGATTCCAATCAAATACGCGACGTCACCAAAATAATTGCATTTTTTTGTGATAGAAATGGCATTGAAGTCTACAGATGACTACATTTTTAAATAGCTGCACTCTGAATGCGGAATTTCTCATGAGTTAAAATTGATAATGAATGCATTCATTCACAGCTCTGCCCTGTAGTGTTCTTTATAACCTCACAGAGCAGCAAGCGTCTTTAATTCTCTTCAAAATTTCCTCGATTTACGTATTTCCTGCTGTAACGAAAGTTTTCAGAATTGATTTAGGACGGCCGTGATTTCTGCTACTATGACAGTTCCAATCAAGTGCTTATCGGCAGATTTAAGTTGCTGATTTCCCAATCCATTTCCATTTTCTTCCTTTGGCAGTTTAATTTGAATGAAAATCAGATCTTGACAGCATCTGGTGAGCAATTCAACATTAAAAATTATCCTAGGTAGCACCGATTTAAGGCTTTGCGGGGTGTTATGCGAAAATTTGGAAAAGGACCTCATATAACTGAGAATACATGGTTCAAAAAGTCCCGGGAAAAATAATGAAAACACAAACTTTTTGATAAAAATCTATTTTATTCTTCAACATAGTTCCCTTCGAGGGAGATACACTTCATCCAACGATCCTCCAACATTTCGATATCTTTTTTATAGTAATCGACGTCGAGGCTCTCAAAATACGCATCATTTTCGACCTCCTCATTTGAGTAAAATCTCTTTCCTTAGAGCCATCTTTTCAAGTTTGGAAACAGATAATAGTCGCTGGGGGCCAAGTCCGGAGAATACAGTGGGTGGGGCAGCAATTCGTTCAATTTCACCATTACTTTGAGCGAAGAATGAGCCGTTGCATTGTCGTGGTGAAACAGCACTTCTTGTTTGCCATATGCAGCCGTTTTGTCTTCATTTCATTGTTCAAACGGCCCAATAGCATTACGTAACAGTCGCCCGTGATGGTTCTGCCTTTCTCAAGATAGTCGATGAGGATTATGCCATATTCATCCCAAAATATGCTGGCCATCACCTTCCCAGCCGACGTTTGCGTTTTTGGGGCTTCGAACGACTCTCATCCGGTTCTAACCATGTTGCCGACAGTTTATTGGAATCCGGTGTGTAGTGGTGGATCCATGTTTCATCCATTGTTACGAATCGATGCAAAAACTCTTTCGGATTACGCCGAAACAGCTCCAAATCGGCCACGGAATTACCGACACGATGATGCTTTTGATCAATTGACAGAAAACGCGGCACCCATCGCTCGCACAACTTTTTTATTTCCAAATGCTCATGCAAAATATTGAAAATACTGCCGACTACTTTGCGATCTTTCAAAACGATCAGATCGATTTTCTTGATGTTTTCTGAAGTGGTAGCCTCATTTGGCCTGCCAAAACGTGGTGCATCACTAGTGCTCGTACGACCCATTTTAAATCAAGCAAACCAGCTGTAAACAGTTGTTTTCGACGGAGCAGTCAGTGTATGTAATGTTTTTGGAGCCATTCCATTCCATGTTTTTGGTTGCCACTTCCGAAAAATTATATCGATTTGAGGGTGGTGGTGCCATCCCACCAAAATTCCCGGAACTTTTTGAACCTGTAGTAAAATTTGAGTTTCAAAATAAAAGAGATAATTTTTCCAAAAAAGGGATTCGAGTCCCAACCCTACCAAAACTCCTAGCAAATACTTTAATCCATCAATAGTTGGGGGCCCCTTTGCACTCGGGCCCGGAACCATACTCCCCTCTCAAACTACCTTAGTCCAGGCCATTCGGTAAAGACAAATGTTGCTCAACCCTTACAGCAGAATGCAGGTGGTTTCTAATCGAAGTACAGACTGCACTTTTGGCTCTAAGGATGAAGTTATTAAAGCTGGAAATTAAAAGAGACTAAAGAAATTTGAGAAATAACATACAGTCTAATATTTGACATATAATATAAAAGTTGTATAAGTTTCGTAATTATAGGAATAGAGAGGCCAGGGAGATGGGGCAGTCGCTCTGGGCACAATGGCTTAAGGATGGCAAAATTGTTCACTATATAAGTTTTGAATATTTTATGAAATATGTTTAAAGACAATTCAATGAATTACAATGTATCATATAAAAAATTATAATATATTCCAACAAGCCATTCTGATTAAATTCCTGCCGTTTTTCCAGCTTTATAGCTCAATAAATATATGCAAAAAACTACATTTTTGGCATGTAATTTTAAGGAATACCTTTCTACAAAATGAGCTTAAAATTTATTTCGCTGTTTTTAAGCGAGGTTGATGAGCGACCTCTTAGAATCTGAATAGCAATGGAATTAAAAGCAGTTCCAGAATTCAAAAAAAAAATAAAAGATGAATCACTGCAGTGCACTCGTATCAACCTATATCAGCTCAACTATCAAACGTAAAGATATTAGGCCACCGCATGCTTAAGGCAATGACATTTAAGCCGTTTGAAGATTTTGAGTACAATCCGCTCTTTGCTAAATAACAACATTTATTTCATCGTCATCATCATCATCGTCATGATCGTCAAGCTTACTAAGCGCACCTTAGATCTGAGAAAACCAAACGCTCTTTCTTCAATCTCAAAGTCGCTTGATCACTCACGCTTCGCTTACGCTCTAACATTATACGGATGGCTTTTTTTAAAAACAAACGTTCCAGTCAAACTACTTTAAGTTCGTTCACCGCGTTGCTAATGCTTTGGAGTTTGCTTGGAAGTACACAATACACTGGGACAAAACACTGACCTCTAAATTGCAATGCAAGCAAAAAAAAAATACACAATGGGATGGTAAAAAGAATTAGCTGGAAAAAAAAAGATCATGTCACACACAAACGAATAAAAAATTTAATGTGAGAAAAATTTTAATATTTTTTTTAAGAGTTTTTTGTTAGTTGTACCCGAGGAGTACAACAAGAAAATAATTTTGGTTAGTTTAATACTCGTAAATCGAAGTGAAAAAAAACAAAATGCTTAAAATTTTTATGTACGGTTGGTCATAAACGCTGCTATTGCCGACAACACTGGGTTAAGCTGCGTGTGATGCTGTCGTCTGTCGTTTGGTTTGGGTTTTTTATCTGTTCATCGTTTTTACTATGCCATTCATTTGCTCTTTATGTTGATATTTAAAAGTGGCGTAAAATCGATAGTAAATATATCGTGCTGGAATGCAAAACTTGGAATGCAACTAGGGAAAATTGCAAAAATTCTGTAGAGTCAGAACGTTTTCGACGAGAAAAAAACACAAAGTTTATGTTTGATCTCATTGTATCTAAATTTATATTAAGAACGGCACAACAAGTTAAAAGGAATGCAGTTGTACCTATCTTGCCATCTCCGATTTTAAGGTTTTTTTTTAGGCAATAGGGTTAATCCAGGATATAAGGTTAAACAACATGGTTTTTTTATCACAGTTTGGACACAATGTCACCGATCAGGTCAGTTGGTGGAACAGGGAAGCAGTTTGGCAACAAATTGAGTATCCTTGGACATAATTAATTTCCTAGCTGAAACTTGTTGCTCTTAAGGTTTCCAAGCTCTGAACATAAATCCGCTGCATGGTTTTTGAATTCAAGATCGATCGATTTTTTCAGTTTTCCTCAACTCGAAGCAAAATTTAAAAGAAAACGTATTAAAATTCAAGAATCATTATTTTTTTTTTCTTTTAATTTTTAAATTTTTTCTGCGGAAATTAAAAATTTTGAAAATTCAGCTAAAAATAAATTACATTAAAATTTTATTTTAAGTGTTATTTTTTATCAAATTAAAAAAAAAATATATAAAAAAACTATAAAAAATATAAAAAAATATTAAAAAAAACTATAAAAAAAAAATATAAAAAAAATATAAAAAAAATATAAAAAATATAAAAAAATATAAAGAAAATATAAAAAAAAAATATAACAAAATAATATAAAAAAATATAACAAAATAATATAAAAAAATATATCAAAACAAAATATAAAAAAACATGTAAAAAAATATGTAAAAAAACATGTAAAAAAATATATAAAAAAATGTAATGAAAATAAAAGAAAATATAAAAAATATATAAAAAAACATACAAAAAAATATATAAAAAAATATACAAAAAAAATTATATAATAAAATATATATGAAAAAATACATAAATAATATAATAAATATAAAATAATATATAAAAAAAATATAAAAAAATACAATAAAAATAATATAAAAAAATACTATAAAAAAAAAATATAAAAAAATATGAAAAAAATATATATAAAAAATATATACAAAAAAACTATAAAAAAATATATAACAAAATATATAAAAAATATATAAAAAAATATAAAATAACTTTTAAAATACATAAAAAAAAATTTAAAAAATATAAAAAATATAAAAAATTTAAAAAATATAAAAAACTTTGAATTTTGACCAGTTTCCAAGTTAACTGAAAATATCTTCTTAAGAGATGATATGTTCTTAAAACATTTCTAACATTTATTATTATGACAAATTGTTTTTTGAGTTGATGAAAAATAAAAAAAAAAAAAAAAATGTAAAGTTTTATAAATTTTACATAATTTTAGCGCAAAAATTATTCGAAATATTACGAAATAATGTACAGAAACTCATCAACTCAAATACTGCCCACAAAAAAATTTACAAATCAGAGGCCTCATGGTTCAATTCTTTTCGTTTTGGCAAGAATATTTTCCAACTCCTATTACACAACAGTGGTTTTGGAGTTGGGTACTTAGGTATTTTATGTTAACGTAGTACTCCAAAATATTTTTATTTTAGAGAATCTAAATCAGTTTTTATCTTATCATCAAAAAAAAAAAGTAAACAATGCAGTTTAATACAAATCAAAAATTGTTGTACTTTATGATTATTTTTAATCATTGAAATGTTATTAATTATTATCTTTCTAATATTTTTCACCACGTCAGGAAATGAACAGACAACGACAATAAACAAAAAAACAAAACCAGTGGCAAGGACAACAATAAATGCTACTCATCAACATTGTCAATATTTGTATGAAACAAAAAATAAATGCATTAACATACCATATCTAATGACATTTAGTAAATAGAAACAGGAATTAAAAATCGATTTCATATGATAAACGAACTTTTTATAAAAAAAAATGTTTTTTTCTAGTAAGCGACTATTACGCTTGCTTGATTTTTAAGTGAAATTTATGTGAATTGAATGCAACACTTCATACTGTTTGACACGCCCACAACACTTGATCGAAACAATTCAGTAGAGCTTACATGAAAATATATGAACATGAATTATACCCAAGTGGAAATGCTAAATTTTACAAAAATAAAATTTGCATATAATGGAAAAAGATAAACAAAGCAGATATTAGGAAAAAAAACTTCTACTGCATACTTTTAGTTGTTAAAGAAAGTCAAAATTTCATTGCATACTTTCAGCTGTTAAAGGAATATAGAATCAAGTTGTCAAATTAAATGCAACCGTGAAAGTGGTTCAAGTAAAGAATAAACAAAATAAAATAAATGCAAGAAAACAAAAATTTTATTGCATACTTTTAGTTGTTAAAGACTTAAGTTGTCAAATATAAATGGGAAATAAAAGTTCTGAGAAGCGTTTCCCAAAGCGAAGAAGCGAATTGTGCGGAGGTAAAAAGAAATGAGCAGGGGGTGGAGCCCCCTAGTAGATCTAAATGCATAAGCTGCGATTTTGATTGTATCATAATCCAGACGAAGGTAGTACTCTTAAAAAGAAAAAACTGAAAATATTGAAAAAATATTTTTTTAATTTTTTAAAAATATGGCGGTACTACGGTAACTCTGCTAGACTGCGAGTTATTTACTTAACCGGTAGCAAATTGTGATTCTAGAAGGAATTGTACCGAACACATAAGTCACTAGCTCTTAGACTACACTCCTATAAGGGTATTGCTTCTTTGAAATTCTCGGCATTGTTGGCTTAGAAGAGATTGTTCGACAGTACAATTTCCAACTGGGGTAAAGCAATATTTTGTTGTTCTTATTATCCTTTAGCGGTGTTTAGGCATCAACTTCTCTATATATATTTAGTATTGTACTTCTAGTTGTTATGCATGTGTATTCAGCAGATTGATATAATTTTTTTTTTTTTGCTCTAAAGGTAACAAAACAAAATAAAAAACAACAAGTGATATCGAAAAACACTTTAAATGTCAACCATATATTTCATTTTTGTCTGTTTTTTCCATTGAAATTTGCAAAAATTTCTCTCATCGATTATTTTTTATTTTACACCCTGTATGAGTGTGGAATAGCCAGGAAGGCAGGCACATACATCAAGCGCACAAATACCACCAATGCCAATGATTTTTTTTTTATTATTTTTCTATAGCTGTTCGTGACATGTTGTAAATATGTATGGGACTTTTAAAATCAGGTGCATATTTCTTTTTGTCTATATATCTTGTATTTGTATGTGGCGTTAAAGTTGTTGTCATCGATTGTGAAAAGTTTGTTGGTGCAGTTGCTGCTGCTGCTGCTGCAGTTGTCATTCGTGAGATGTTTTTTTTTTTTTCAACAACATGAAAATTTTTTATGCAAAAACTCTTTGCATGTCTTTCTACTCGAAATTTTGAAATATTGGGTATTAATTTTAGCACTGATATTTTAAATTAGCAAATCAATAATATCTAGAAAAATAGATTTACTTACGAAACGTTACATTACGATAAAACTTTCTAATAGATTAATAGGGTAATACCCAAATTTCATGGTGGAATTTAATGTGTTTATTACAGTTGCGTCAAGTTGTAGAAATAAATCAAGTAATCTTATTATTTGAAAAGTTTTGTTAAGTTCTCCCATTTAGCTCATTCTTAATAGATCGAAAACAGCCAATATTTGTCGCAATATGAATTTTAAATTTTTTTGAAGTGAAACTTCTTTAGCGGAGGTGTGATTTAAAATTAGGTGTGTATAAATGAAACGCAAAAAGCATTTTTCAAGCACTTCACTAATGAACTTTGTCAAAGCGAGAAGAAAATTATCTTATACAGAAAAAGTTTAAAAAAAAAAACATTTAAAAAACTAATAAATATAAACAAAAAAAAAGTTAAAAAAAAGTATAAAAACAATGTCAAAAAAAAAAAAAAATAAATAAAAATATAAAAAAAAAAATAAAGAAAAAAATAAAATTAAAAATATAAAAAAAATATAAAAAAAAAAAAATAAAAATAAAAATATAAAAAAAGAAATAAAAATAAAAAATAAAAAAAAATATAAAAAAAAAGAAAAAAATATAAAAAAAAATAAACATATAAAAAAATAAAAATATAAAAAAAAAAGAATTAAAAAATATACAAAACATATATAAAAAAATATAGAAAATATAAAAAATTATAAAAAAATATAAAAAAAAGTAAAAGAAAAAAATTTATAAAAAAATATAAAAAAAGTATAAGAAAAAAATTTATAAAAAAAAATTTATAAATAAAAATATATAAAAAAAAAATATGAAAAAAAATATAAAAAACATATAAAAAAAATATAAAAAAAATATAAAAAAAAATATAAAAAAATATAAAAAAAATATAAAAAAATTATAAAAAAATATAAAAATAAATATAAGAAAAAAATTTATAAAAAAAAATTTATAAATAAAAATATATAAAAAAAAAATATGAAAAAAAATATAAAAAACATATAAAAAAAATATAAAAAAAATATAAAAAAAAATATAAAAAAATATAAAAAAAATATAAAAAAATTATAAAAAAATATAAAAATAAATATAAAAAAAATATAAAAAAATTATAAAAAATATAAAAAAAAATATAAAAAAATATAAAAAAATATAAAAAAAAATATAAAAAAAATATAAAAAAAATTTATAAAAAACTTTAAAAAAAAGTTTGAAAAAAATTATTTAGAAAGACCACTTTAACCTATTCCAGACTATTGGGTATTTAAATACCCAAAAGAAGAGTGCATTTCAAAAAATCTTACCAAGCGACAGGTAAGAGGTGTTGTGGTTTTTAAGTCTTTTTTGGGTAGAGGAAGGATTGGTCTGAAATGAATATTTTAATTTTTCCGAACTTCTTTGATCAACCCGTATTTTTGTGAGGTAGAATTTACGTAACATAAAATTTTCAAAATTTTGGTGGAAAATCAATCCAGGCAAATTTGAAGACTTAAAGGAAAAAGCTCGAAACAAATTCAAAGATCCTATGTGGGATGCTATAATAAAACAGATTTGAGTGAATGCAAAGTTGGACGGTAAATTTTTGTTTTTTTGTTTGTTTTTTTTGTCTCATAGGGTAAAAATTTACCCATGGCATATCTCCGGGAAAAAATTTAATTTTTTCATCAGCAACTTCTATTGATCCCCAGACCTTCCACGCCAAATTTTATCAAAATTGTATGGGCCCTTCTGGTACCAGTCTGAAATGGGTTAAGGGTAGGCACCTCGCTTTTCATTTTCGCAACAACTTTTAGTAAAAAATTAAGTGTCTCAATCATAACTGGTGCAAACAAAGGTTATGCAAATGTTCTGAGTCTAAAAAGACTAAGATTAATTACATGTTATAGCAAAAGAATCTATAATGATAGGTAGCATAACAAAAAAAGATCACTTAAATGCGTAAAGTTTGTAATTAAAACTACCAAAAAAAAAAAAAAATACAGCAATAAAATACTGTAAAACAAAATTGAGCGAAAAATGTAAAGCAAAAAAAAAAAAACCGCAACGATCATGCTGTGCGCCTCGATATATGCAAAGATTAATGATCACCATAACATAAACATAGCGCCGTCCATCACATTTTAGTTCATTATGATTATGAAAGTGATGATGATGATGATGACGAAGACCAGCATCATCACAAATCTGTGAGTTAAATTGAATAAAGAACAAAAAATTTAAAAAATCAGAAAATATTTTCAGATTTTGTGCTTGTGAGTAGAGTATGAAACACAAAGTTTTTTGTGCGTGTGAACAATTAACGACATGTAAAACACAGCCTGTTATTTTGATGGTTAATTTTTTTTTACAATTTGGTTCCATAGTTTTTTCGTGTATTTTTTTTTTTTTTTTTTGTACTGCGCCATTACGTCAATTAAGTTTTGTTTATGAATATTTTTGTTAGCGCTATTTAAATATAATTAGCCCGAAATTCGGTATTCTTTTTGTAAAAGCTTTTAAATGCTTTTAGTCGGCATAATTTTTAATTATGCAGTTCCCCTTAAATAAAAACAATATCAAGAAAAGACAAAAGAAGTCAAAGGAAAGACACAGCATAGCACAGAGAACGAAGAAACTTTTTGACCTGTGCAATTAAAAATTTTCACTATAATAATGGAAATTGGCTGTGTTTGTGTGAGTGTGTTGTCACTTTGCAATAACGCGGCGTTCCAAACGCTTTTAACCTTGTGCGGTCAGGTCGCAATGTTGTAATTTAAAAATTTAACTTTCACAATTTAAGTAGAAAATAAGACAAAAATTAAATTTTATTTTTTAAATTTGTTTTCCAAATTTGTTCTTTTAAATTTTTTTAGTAAAAATTCTTTTAACATCACAAGAAATTATGCTGGATATTATATTGCCGCCTTGTTTGCCAAAAAAATGTCCGGAAACGTATAAAAAAACCATATGTGCAGTTCCCACGTGGTTGAAGCGAAACCTTTAGAAAACTAAACTGCGATAGAATGAGATGAAAATGTTTTATTAAAATGATAAGAGTTGACGGGATCTAGAATAAGTAGCTACATCAATAAATGATATATCACATTGAAGTACTCATCGAGCAGAGTGTCCGAAAGCTTGGAGCTTCGAGAGCGGCTAAGCAAAAGCTGAGATATAAGCGTGGAGAGATCTCTTGTTTTTTTAAATTTTTTCAAGCAATGCACTGATTAAGTACCAAAGCCTTGTCATAGCGAGGAGAAAAAAATCTACTACTCTTACTCATTGTAATTGTTATTGTTTCCCAATAAAGTGTTTTTGTTATTAAAATATCAAAAGAAGTAGCAAATTGCAATGAAAGAGAGTAGTAGATTTTTGCTAATGAAATAACTATGTCCAGGAACCATGAAATTTTTTTAAGACCGACAACGTAGTTTTCTAGTTACGTGAAATTTTCTAAGCCACCCCTTGTCTAATTTAGGATACAGATATTTTAGCAACTTATTCGCTGGCTTATTGTAGGTATAAAACTGTATGAACAGCTCTTACAAATAACTTTTAATAACTTACAAATAACGGAACTAAAATAACTAAAGAAGTCAGTTTCGTTAACTAACATATTTTTCACTATTATCATTATTGCTAGTCACGTTTTCAGTTCCAAGTTATTGCTAATCAAGGCTCAACGTATATTGTTGTCTAGAGAACGTGTTTCTGATCTAACAGTGCTTTCATAAATATACACAGAAGATTTCAAGAGACAGGTAAAACTACGCACAATACAGTCCCTTGTTTATGCGCCTAACAGCGCTACCATATGAAAATAGTTACCAAATATTATCTGTTAGGATATAACTCCACCTTTGGTTAGTGTCTAGGCCCACCCTAGGGCCACACCTCTGCCACAATTGAGAATGGCACCAGGTTGAAAAACTGCAACTTCACAACCCAGCTGCATATTTTGCTCTACTCCCGATTTGAGTTGCAAGCACAGCAACCACGATGAACTCACAAGGGGGCCTTATCACCCTCAAAGGACTTCTCGAAAATGTTATGCTGAAACCGAAGTCCCAGGGGCTAGTGACAACCTGTACCAGATAGTAAGTTAAACATACCTGTTACCTCAGATCAGGCTACATTCAAAGTAAAAAGTACCAAATAGCTAGGATGGCTAATAGTTGTAGTAGCTGAAACTAACTCCGTTAATTGAAAGTTTATGAAGTAATTTTTGTTTCCAAGTACTACTACGAAGAAACATTTTAAGACATCCTGTAGCTTAGCAAGTGTTGTAATTAGACCCTTGTTTCATTTTTTACTCACAATCAGTATGAGGCTATGAATAATTAGCGTAAGCTGTATCCTAAATCGGACAAAATTTTTTTTAACTTTTTCAATGCGATGGTATCTATCCACCAACAATCTATCAATAATATAAAACTTTACACTTAACTAATTCGGCAGAGTGATAAGATCCCAGTAAAAATTTCTCAGTAACGGGTCTGCTCTCTTTGCCGCATGAGTTTTATGAAAAGCCTTAAATTATAAACAATTTAATACAAAATAACATTTGTAAAAATGAAACAAACTTGAAACATATGTTATCCCTCCACACAAACGAACTAAAAATTAAACCAAAGCTTCATTGAAAAATTCCAATTAATTGATTGAATATAACAAAAGTTACATCAACTACGTGGTAGTGTTTTAGTCTCATAGAAATTGCAACAAAATTAAAACTTAAATACTCGTACCTCATATTTAAGTTTTTGGCACAACGCCAACAATAACTGAATGTTATGCCAAATAATTAACCTAATGAAGAAAATTCAAATGGAACACTTTGACACTTGAATAGCACATTAATTGACAGTCAAGAGTCACACATCAAAGTCAATTGCAATAGGTTGCAGATAAGCGATTCCAAGCATTTGATTACGTGTTACGTTGAGGGACCCCCAGAGTACAAAATATGCAACATAAACGATATTTATAAAATACAATGTAAAGGAACAATGAATGCCGAACCGAGCCTATTTTTTTTTTTTTTTTTTTTGATTTCAAAAAAGATGTCTCAACAACAAAAACATATTATAAATACAATAACAATTGTAATTGCAATATGGTGTTCATGTCAATAACACTGGTGGCGTCAGGGCAGTCTACTTCTATAGGAAACCTTGCAATTATTTTGCGAAAGAAAGACAGAAAAAACAAATTGTCAATTTGATTAACTGTGAATAAATAACAACTGTAGGATGGGTTGTGTTGGAGCAAATGTACATAAGAAATATATATGTATATAGTATATAAGATATAATGACTGACATTTCATTTGTTGTCAGTTCGGTTACATGTTAGTCAGTCAGTGAGTCAGTTACTTTTGGTTTTGTTTACGTCGAATGTTTGGTCAGCTTGGTTAACAATTTTTACTGTAAAAGATTTCAGATTGACGTCATCTGGTATGACATGCATTAGAAAGAAAAAACAAATTTATTTTGAAACATTTCTTTGTTAATTTTCTGTAACTTACCATTAAAATTGTTGGTATAAAATGCATGTGTACACTCACAGAAAACCTGGTTTCCTATATTTCCATGCGATGTGTAAATATTATTTTCACTATAAAAAATGTGTAAGTCAATTTATACATTTGGACCGAAAATTCTCATATTAAACGGGGTAAAAACATATACGTATAAGAAAAATTTTCAAGAGTAATTTAAGACTGGGGATTATAGGACTTCACTTCAAAAGCTGTTGTTTAATTATGTGATTTATTTTTATACAAATAATTTAATTGGAAATAATCACGCATATACCAGCTTGATCAAAAAGTTTTAGGACTCGTCACCGTGTGGCGCTCTCGTTCGTCCGATTTCAATTCTCTTTTTTTTGTTGTGTTGGTAGAAGTGTCATGGACGTTATGTCAAATTTTCAGCTTGACAGCTTGACATTTCTTGAAGTGACGCCGTATTGTGTGCATCTACTTTTGTGTGTGGTTTCGATTTTTTAAAAAAAAAAAAAAAAGGGACCGCGTTGATGACGCAAAAGACATGCTTTCCAAGGCTGAATCCGACCCAACATTCATCAAACGAATCATTACTGGTGACGAGACGTGGATTTACGAGTACGACACGCAATCCAGACATCAAGCGAGTGAATGAGCCGCGACCGAAAAAACCACGTCGTTTTCAATCGAAAAAGAAGGCGATGCTCACGGTTTTCATGGACTACAGAGGTGTTGTGCATCATGAATTCCTCCCAGAAGGTCAGACCGTCAACAAAGAATATTATTTGGGCGTTTTGAGACGTTTGCGTGAAGCAGTTCGCCAAAAAAGACCGGATTTGTGGGCAAACAACTCGTGGATTTTGCATCACGACAACGCGCCGTCGCACAATGCGATCATTATTCGTGAGTTTTTGGCCAAAAACTCCATGAATACCGTCCAACATCCACCGAATTCGCCTGATTTGGCTCCCTGCGACTTTTTCCTGTTCGGCCACCTGAAGAAACCGCTCCGCGGATCGCGTTACAGCAGCCGAGAAGAGGTCATCGAAAAATCGAAGATGGCCCTGATGGCCATACCGACGGTCGAGTATAAAAAGGCTTTTGAGGACTGGGTCAAGCGTTGGCATAAGTGCATTGCAGTCGATGGGGAGTACTTTGAAGGAGACAATATCGATTTTGATGAATAAACTTGTATTTTTCATTTTAAAAATAAAGTCCTAAAACTTTTTGATCAAGGTAGTACTTCTGTTAAACTTAACAGAGAACATTGATACTTTTCTTTGTTTATGTTATGATGTCGTGCATATATGTACAATGTGAGTAACAAAAAAAAGTTGTATCGAATCATAAGTACTGATGCGTGAGAAACTTAAAATAATACCGATTAAGTGAGTGAATTTACACTCATACGTTTGTAAATGTCTTTATAATGTTGTAAACTACACATTATGTATAAATAAATACATTTTGTGTAAAATTTATTCGAGTTTTTATCGAAACATATGAGATGTGTAATTAAACTCATATAATAGTATTAACACCTATTAAAATATGTAATTTTACAAAAATGAATATAGCGATTTCACACATCGCTGTTTCTGTTCCCAAGAGTGTACTTACAAAGATTTTAAGAGTAATATGTCACTTTGACTGTTGTTGTGGCTTACCTGCAAGAAAGAATAATAAAATTGTTAGTTTCTGAATAATTAAAAAAAAAAATGGAAAACTAAATCTAAAAAAAAAAAATAGATTTTTATTTTAACTTAAATGGTTTAAAGAGCGATAAGGTAAATAAATAAATTTCTATTCCCTCTAAGAAACTAGGTTAGGTTAGGGTGGCGGCTATTTCAGAGCCTCACATAGACCACAAGGGTCCATAGTGTTACCACAAACTCTCTGCTAGTCTTATTAGTAAACACTGGTCCTTTCATTGTGGTGCTCGTCCAACATGAAGGGTGTCTGTTGTTACAGCGAATCTTTTGATTTCACTCAAATGGACTTTAGTTAGTTCCTTCAGGGATATAAAGAATGGGTGCCCACAGTATTTTAACCTATTACTTGCCAAAGCAGACCAAAAGCAAAAAAGGTGTTCCACGGTTTATTCTTCATCGGGTTCATGACCGATCCTGAAAGCATGATGCCCAAAGAGACAGTGGCCAGTCACAACCCTGGTCAATAAACTGCATTCACTCCGAGAAATTAAGATCATTTATAAAATATAAAAAAAAACGTGGCATTCCCAAATATATAATTATAATAATTTTCAATTAAAAACCTGTGTTTTCTATCAAAATTACTTCTTAATATATTACGAGGGGGCTCTGCCTCCATCTAGCTTTGATTATTAACCCCTCGCCTACACAAAATTTGCTTCGCTCGGGGGTTATGGAGTGTTGTTTTATTCTTATATGGGAGCTTAATTTTATCTTTGCTTAACAACTAAAAGTATGCAATGGAATTTTATATTTCTTTAATAACGAACCTTTTCTGACACCGAAAACAATTTATATAATGAAAAGATATGTTGGAAAATTGTGGGCAGTCTATAGCAAGTAGGCGCGGCATCTTCAACTCAAGTAAAAACTTTAAAATACGACAAAAACGAATTAATCAGTAATAATATAAATGTATACCGTAACTAAGTGACACAATATTTGGTGGCGAAGCTTAGAATGGAGAATAAAAGGGCGGGATTTTGATAGCGAATGTGACACATCTCACATAGACTTTCTAATGAACTTTGGTATACGAGCTTAATAATATTAGAAATACATTTAACATAAAGCGCGAACTCATAAAAGTAGCCGTGGCACCTCCAAAATAAGCAATAATTTTTTGAATGTCATAACGAAGGCTCTAGCGGAGAAAATGTGGGCGTTTTTTCAAGTAGCGGATGTGGCAAACTCTGTGATGTGGAAAATTCAAAAATAATATTTTTAAAAATCTTGGCATGTTGGACTCTAGATATATTAAACTAATAGAAATTGGGCATGAAATGGGCGTGACACCTCCTACACGACCAAAAATTAGTGGGCCATTTAGTGAGAGCAAAGCAAAACTATTCATGGCAATTGCAATTTCTCTCATATTTTAGGTTCAACTAAAGATCAAAAAATTTAATGTTGCCATAAATGCGTGAAAGGATTCGCAGTGGCGTATCTTGAACATTTTTCGTCCGGTGTGAAGAAAAATCCGCCGCCCACTTTCCCGGAAAATTTCCGCATATTTCATCAAATATTCAAAATTATACCATCATATTAAAATTAAATAAAAGTTTCATGTTGTGATTAATACAAATTCTTAATTCAATATTATTCGGAAATCTCAATGAATACCGAGAACCATTTAGCTGATCCCATTCCCTTGCATTCCGGGCGGCAGCTCCCTTTTAGCTTCGCGGTTGAAGATCCTCGCATAATCTCAAGTAATTATTTTCACTAAGGGGACGTCCATAAATTACGTGAGTCAAAATAGGGGGGTAGGGGGTCCGGAAAAATCTCACCAAATCTCACTAAGAGTTAGGGGTGGTCAATAAAAATCTCACGTCAACTTTTTAATGCAGAGACTATACATTATTATAGCAGATTACATTAATTATAAGACAAGTCTCACGGAAGGGAGGGAGGAGGGTCCCGTCAGAGCTCACCAAATCTCACCAAGAGGAGGGGGGCCCTAAATTTCCAAAAAAAAAACACCTCATGTAATACATTATAATTTTGACAATTTTTTGAAACCCTCTACTGACCCGATAGCAAGCCACACTACTGCCACAAACTTGGGCTAACTGTCGGTCTGAACATTCTCCGAAATTCTCTTCGTTCAAATCTACGCTGCTTCTCAACAAGTATCATATGAACTGGTTTACCCCCATTAAAAACTTAATCAAAATACTTTTGTAATTTCTGAGATATGACGAATCTCTACGTTTTTGAGTCGAAAAGCCATCTTACTGAAGTTTAAAGAGCCCATTTAATCTTTTCACATCCTAACCTATTTTTATTAAAAAAGTTAAATCAAAGGTTTTAATCAAAAAATCATATCCTTCAAAAGAAGGGTTTTCTGATCCCTATAGAATATACACAAAACCAAATAAATAACGAACATTCTCACAAACAAATTAATAATGTTGCATACATTTAGGAATTCACTACCACATTAATTTAATACGCACACAAATATTTCACTCTAGAGATTAATTTAAAATTTTATGCGATAAAGAACAACAAAATGTTGCGCCTAATTTCGTAAATTAAATGTAAACAAAATTTTACAAATTTGCAACGCAACATAAACACTTACGAGAAATAAATTAATATTAAGCCTAAAAATATGCTTGCATGTGTCAAGAAAAAAAACAAAGACAATATAAAACTCATACTACAGCACGAGGAGGAGCAGGAGCAACAAAAAGCTTAGTAGCTTCCAGCAAAATAATGAAGATGATATTGTCGTGTAGATTTTATGTAAAACAATCTTCATTTACATGACAGGAGGCAGCGACGACGATATTAAAAAGTAACAGGAAAAGCAAAAAAAAAGTAGGTGGCACTCATATCGAAAGATTCTGTGGTTTGTAGGAGCAAAGCAAAAAGGACGATTTTGTAATTGAGTATGAAACAAGAAAAAAAGCAAAAAATCTTAGCTACAGTTGCTAACAAATAAATGCTGGTGTAAAATTTAATAAACCGCATTTACTTTAAAAAAGCAAACAAAAAAAAAATGTTGACACTTTAGTGACTCGGAAAAAAAAAGTGAATATTTTCGCAGCATAATTTTAGGAGCTGTTGCTCCTGCCATATTGAGTTCTTTTTTGCTACATTTAACATAATGAATGAATAAATTAAAATTACTCTAAAGAAATTAATGAATTAGAAAATGATTGCTTTATGAAATTTAACATCAACATTATGCAAATGTCAGTATTGTAGTTGTATGAATGATATTAAGAGTCACATTAAAGGATTCGGTTGAGAAGATTTGAATTTAGATTGTATGTTATATGAACAAAGTTAAAAACGCTTGAGAGAACATGCAAATTCAATGAAACATAAGAAATTATAAACAATAAGCCGTAGTTAATGGAACGTGTTAAAGCCATATAAATTTTTCATCAAATTGCATGTTTTTAAATGAGCATTTAAGCATATGAATACATAGTATGGCTCGTCTTAAAATTTTTTTTGTATATTTTTAGTTTGGACGCGTTCTGAAAAAAATTTAGGTTCATGTACGTGTAAGCGCAGGAGCCCCTATTAAATATGAGCCCACCAGATCATCTTGAAGTTATGATAAGATCTTTTGAATGTCAAAAAAAACTTTAAGCCATATAGCTAAAAAGGCTACTTCATGTAGTAGCTATTAACTCTATTATTTTATTATAAATAGGTCACAAAACAACTTCTAGCTAAATAGCTAAGAAGGCAAATGGCTGTAGTAGCTAAACTCTACTTTTATTATTATTATGAAAAACAGACTCTTATTAGCAGATTCAACATTGTCGTCATTTTTAATTCTGAAAACGAGATGTTTCTTGTACTTTTAAGAGCTTTCTATCGATTATACTATAAGTATGACATAATATACTACACAACTTAAATTTTTGACTTTTCTGCAGAGACCTGTGTCCACAGCACATTTTCCCGATTTCTGGCGATATTCAAACATCTGAAGAGCCGCATAATTTTTAATAATAATAATATGCTTTAGTACTTTGATGACTTTAAAAAAAAAATAATTTTTTTAACGTTAAAAAAGTTTTGAAAATTGCAGTAGTCATTAGTAATTGTGCCAATTTTTGAATAAACGCCAAAAATTATTTTATTTTATTTAAAGCTTTTATTTGAGATGTCATTTCCATTTTGCCAATCCATTTTACTCTCACTTAGCGGCCGTTTTCACAATGTTCCGTTAAGTCTTAAATGTTAAGTCTTAAAGTCTCATGTAAAATCTTTCACAAAAAATTTCGGTTAAGTTTAAGAGGCCCTTATATATTAATATTTTTTCTTATATTTCAAGAAAGTTTAGAGAGCTCGTTTGTTTTTTTTTAAAACTCCATTGGCAAAGACAAGCAACCATTGAATAGCACATCATTTGAAAGGACATAAAAAGTGCTCTCGTAATGTGTTAATGAATTTTAAAAAAAAAAAAAAGAAGAAAGTTAATCGAAAATTTAGAAAAATTGTTATATCTTGAAGACTATAACACAGACTTCAAACTTTCATGAAATTATAGCGTAGGGGTCGTCCATACAAGACATCCGCAAAAGCTATGGAATTTAAGCCACTTGGTTGTCCACTTCTATTCGATTTCGCTAACTGCCTCCTCTCAAAAACATCCTCAAAAGATTTTGCTGTCCCTTTCCCTCCTTTTCTTGTTTTTATTTCACCCTTAACAAAAAAAAAAAAAAAAAAAAAAAAAAATGACGTCAGAAAAAGCCTTCTCTTTGCTGCGGATGCCTTATATGGGCGATCCGTTATTAAATTACCTTTTATATGATATGGAAATCGATTCAATGGTTGCCAAGTTATAATGATTTACAATGGTTTAGTTAAAAAAAAAAAAAAAAAAAAAATGACGTCAGAAAAAGCCTTCTCTTTGCTGCGGATGCCTTATATGGGCGATCCGTTATTAAATTACCTTTCATATGATATGGAAATCGATTCAATGGTTGCCAAGTTATAATGATTTACAATGGTTTAGTAAAAAAAAAAAAAAAATAAAAAAAAATAAAAAAAAAAAAAAAAAAAAAAAGAGGGACCTTATTTTAATTATAATTAATTAAAAAGCCTTCTGGCTTGAAAAATTTTATTTTGCCAGGCTTATTTTATGCCAATGGTTTTCTAGGTTTAGTTTTCATTAAATTTCTTCAAAACCGCACTGACGGTACTTTTGATGTCATCGGCTCCTGTAGCAAACATTTCAAATCACGAAAGATTTATATTTCAACCGTCGAGACGATAATTTCATCGCACTTAAGCCAACATTCAGATACCAGACGATAGTTCAATCGGAAAAAATGTCCAGAAGTAGCAATTCGCATGCAAATCATAAGCAAGAGTTTGAAGCGATTGTTGTTGATTGAAGACGAAATAAAAATATTTAATACGTAATATTCTAGCAAAACGATAAATTCATCACCCGGAAGATAGATGCAACATTCAACAATCTTTCCAATGTTTTCTTAGAACTTTAGAATTATTTGTCATAAAATGTTATATGCGATGTACAACAATATGTAGTAAAAATCCCATGACACTTAAAAGTATGCAAACATTTTACAAACAAACTTTACTCGCAGCAGCAAGCAAATGCAATCAATTTGACAATTTTATTACTTTGCTGATGTCATTTATAGTGTCATCATGCAAAGCAACTCACACGCTGTGCTTTTAAATACACATTTAATAAAATTTTCCATACACACACACACACACCCGCATTCTCCTAGATGTATACACCAAAAAATGTAAACAACATTATAGACACAAAATGAGACGAGACAAGACTGACTAAAAACAACATGCACACACACACATAGACGCACGAAGCAAAGTAAGCTTTAAATTATAGCATGCTTCATTAGCACTTGAAGGCTTAACACACGCAGACAAATACTATCACATAGAACCAAGGCAAAAAGAAAAAAAAAACCACCTTCCTCCAATACAAATTTGTCAACAAACATTTTTTTTTTGCTACATTTTCACTTTACAAATTGCCCCATGTGCCGACCATCGACATACCATGTCAGAGCGTTTGGTCCTTTAACTCTCACCACTAACAACATCGTCTTCTTTTATCTCGTTTTTTATTATACAATTTTTGTGTTTGTGTGAGTCACTCTATAAATATTGACGCCAGATCCTTTTTGTTACTCCTAAAAAGCTGCTTTTAATAAGAAAAACATCAACACTCTCAAAAAGGAGAAGGAAAAAAAACAAGATGAATGTGGGTTGGGGGGACGAAAGAGATGAATATTAAAACTTTTGCAAAGAAAGGAAAAAATAAAACAGTCAACTACTATTACTCAAGCACGTACGACGACGACGACGAGGACAGCGACGACGTCCAAACGTGCAGTCGTGCGTCCAACATTCAACATATATTCGTTGGTCCCTTAATAACTTTAAGCACTCTCGGTCAATTTAATTTTGTACTCGTACAACTTATGCTTTGTAAAGGGTATCGTCGTACTAGATTGATAGAGGCGTGGGAGGGGAGGGACATACATAGCGGGTTAGTAGTGATGTATTGAAAAACTCCTACTCTACTTCATGACATACTGTGCTCATCACTTTTGCTTCAACAGCAGTGACAAAACACAAACAAATTAAATGAAGCATAACGTAAGGGTTATAAGCAGTGATACCAGATTGTACGATTGGAATAGAAATAGCCGGGGAAAATTTACAAAATTATCCAAGTTGATTAAGAGATAAGTGAACTCATTGAAGTCAGCGTCTTATCATCTCAGTATTAGATATCCTGACGAAAAAGCATATTCTTTAAACGATTTACAGTGGTTTACAAGGGATTTGCTTATGGGGGTTGAGACCCCCAAAAATTCCGGAGTCCTAGAACGTTTCAAAATGTCTCAAATTGAAGCTTGTCACTTCGCATTTCAACCCCAATAAGCCAAAAATTAATAGCATCAATCGGTTACTCAAAAATGACCCAAAACGTCTTTTTGGGGGGTTTCAACCCCCATTTTGCTATATACGAAATAGACAGCTTTTGAGCCCATATTCGTGTTCAGCGTGCAAAAATCTATCAAAAACACCTAGTTACTTTCCATTTCCTCCATCCTCTTCAACCGTTTTGAGCATCAGCATAATTTGGGAGAGAGGTTCAGCTAATATTATTGCTTCTGCTAACCAAAGACTCTCAATATTCACCGCTCAGTGAAGTTAGGCAAGGAGCGCATCGGCGATTTTGCACATCCGAGGAACGTATGAAGACTATGCAGGTGAGGGAGTGCGACATCTCAACTTTTTCAGCCTGACTACGGGGAATGGCTTTGAGGACTTTGAGAAGCCAATTTCTGCTAACATTTCGAAGATGAATGGCCATATCTTCAACATAAAGTTGAAGTCTTTTAGATAACATAATAGTTACTCAAACTCTCTTCAAGCAATAGATCAACAACAGTTCCCAAATTGACTTCCCTTAAGGAAACTCGATTACATAAAAATTCACAACAATTCCTCCAATCCGGCAATACTATAGCTTTTAACATTGTGATGATGAGAATGACAAAACAGGCCATGTTTATGAACAGCCCAAGCATACTGGATACTACATTTTGACATAAAAAGGTTGAGAATATGGTTGACAATGTTGAGAGATGGTTGTTGATGATGATGTTGCTGATGATGATTATTATTATTATTCTATGTAAAGCCAAGACTGACTTCACACTCAATGTGTAAAATATTGAAGAAATAGTAGTCGGAACGTGTTGATGAAGGATACTTCTTTGAAAGGATATTGAAAGGATTGAAAAGGATAGCAGCACGTATTTGTTCGGGTTCTGTCCGAATAAGAAAACAGATGAAATAAAGTAAAGAAATAACATAAACGAAATTAAATAAAGTGAATAAGACGAATGGTGTGAATTATTAAATACTTTTTGTAGAGGACTCAACAAATAGCATGAGGATAACGTCAACGGCAAATGACAACAGACATAAGTATAAATGAAAAACACGAAAAATTTGAGATGTTTGCAAAGCGGGAGAAATGAATGTCAAAGATTGTAATGAAATACAAAGCGAGCGAAAATTTGCATTTAAAACTCTCGAGGACGAAAGAAGGATCCAACCAAAAACAATGTCAATGAGATGGAATAAAAGTGGTATGAGCAAAAATGGAGACAATCACCACGAGCTGTCAATGAAAGTGGAAACGAAACAAACAGCAGCCGATCGAGACGCAGAAACCGAAGTAGGTAGAGGCTGAGGCAGAAATTGCAGTACGTTAAAATATCATTAATTGTTCATAAGGTCATTATTCAGAAAAAAGAGAGAAATATACGATATATATGAAATTCGAATATATGAAATTATGCTGTAATCTTTTCCAAAGAAGTTGAAAACAAATTCTTGTACATGACGTCAGGAATTATATGAAAAAGACATCACTGAAATGAAAACCCTTACGCCACAGAAAAAAAAAACAAGTGGAAGAGCTATGAGATGTGGCAACCAACTTGCCATTTCAGTGAGAAACCAACCAAACGAAACCAAAACATCCACCAAAGAACATTTTTTTAATAATGTCTCAACATCACGTATTAATGTTCTGTTTGTTTGTATCTTCATTTTCCCGATGGCATTTTAATGTTTACTTTCTGCATGCGCCGCTAGCACTCGAGAGGAAATTCTTTTCATTTATTTTTTCCTTACCCGTTCTGGAGTGCTCTCAGTGTTGTAAAATAATGCAGTTTGATTTGAATTCTTAAAATATGTGCGGGAATTTTAAGTGCTACGAGTAGCTATGAAATGCCCCTAATAAAGTGAACAATAGAGTTTATATTTATGACGTTTACGACATCAACGATTATTTTATTTGATAATTTATTGAAATTTCAATTTGGAACTTCTGATCGCAATCTAGAAACTAGCTTAGAAATCACTTGAAAACAGCCAACAGCTCTTCAAGGAAAAAATTATAACTGAGAAGACCTTCTGAAGTGCTTTCTTTCTTTTGCTATTTTTCGCAACTTTGCTATCTCTTTTGTTTTTACTTTTTCCAGAAAGTTGTTTTTACTAAGCACATCTGCCACAAAAAAAAAAAGTTTTACTTTCTCAAGCATAACGAAGCAAACATTAGCATATTCTTAATTTGGGGTTTCCTTACGATTATGCAGCGAGATAAGATTTGGAGGTTTGATGGCGCATAACTATGTGCCACGAAATTAACGCGTTATAATATTAAGTTGCATAAAGATATTTAATATTTCGAATTGCACTAAAGAAATTTTCGATTTTCCATATACTAAATATTTAAAAAGAAAAAATCTCCTGAAAAAGAAAAACTTAAGGCCTCCTTATGTATCTCGATTCGTCTCTAATTTTAAAGCCTAAAAATATGCTAGTACAATTCTTATATTTTTAATTAATTATTCATAAAGCACAGGCTAAATATTTGTATTTTCATTTAAAATATAATAGCATATTTTTAGGCTTGAAAATTAAAGACGAAACGAGACGAATCGAGATTCATAAAGAGGCGCTTAAAGCCGCGTTTTCTTGTTATCTTTCTTGATCTTCTACTATCCCATATCAAGGAGGATAATACATGTGATAATGCTATAAATATAGCAAATCTATGCCTATTCACTCTCGCATTCTCCAAGCGCATTAGGTTCTGCGGTTAGGTTGCGGAAGATCAAAGACAGTAACATTAAACCGCAGCTTAATTATAATAAAACAAAAACTTAAATGAAATGACTTCCTTCGTTTCGGTAAAAGATTTTTCTTATTAAAATTTTAGATCACATTAGGGAAATTTAACTTGTACTTAGTCAACGGGTCCTTTGTAATAGTTCATGTTCTATTAAAAACGGTTAATGCTCTTCCTCAATCAAACATAGGTTAAGCATTTTTAGAAAAATTATCATTTGGTATTTGTCGTTGTAGTATAAAGAAACCTCATTTAAGGGCAGGCTTTGCTTGAATCAAGTAAATTTTTCTTTGAACTAAGAGAATTATTTTGATCAAAAAAAAAGTTTCCTAAAAAAAAGGATGAAACTGTTTCCTATTAAAAAAAACGTTTCCATCTACATTTTTACTTTTCTGTGGTATTTATTCTATTTTCTTTGTAAAGGGTGTTCAAATTTGAGGTATTTTTTCAAATTTGCCGCCATTTTTTTACAGGTGCTAGATTGCACGGATGTTTTTTTAGATATAAAGAACGTACAATTCCGGTTAGTTAAAATATATAGCTACACGAGTGAACCACGTGATTTTATTATTAAAACTTATTTTAAATAAGTAAGTTGGAATATCAAAATGGCAATACAATTACTGTGAATGGAGCTCGACATCGAGAGATGATTAGAAACTTTTTGTGCAGTCAATTGAAAGATATTACTGTGCAAAATATGTGGTTTCAACAGGATGGTGCAACATGCCACCCTGCAACGGAATCAATCGATCTTTTGAAAAAGAAGTTTCATAATCGAATAATTTCTCGAAGAACATACGTGAATTCTGCGCTCATAAACACAAAGGTGGGGTATCTCAGTAGATGTGAGTTTCGACAAAATTGATGTTTTGTTAGAGCCGTATTCTTGAAATATCTCTAAAATTGAGATAGGGGAAATTCCCTCAGGATATTCTTTATATATGTTACCGGCCAAACTAGTTTTATGCAATGAAATCTTAATGCAAAAGCACTATGGCTAGTGAAAACTAAGGCAGTAGCTGCAATAAAACTTATCAATTTTAATGAATGCTTGGCAAGTGGTCAGTGAGGGTAAGTGAGCAGCCTTCGGCCGCTTTTCAGGATTTGCATCCTCCACCGGCCGCGGTTCAGTCTATAACGTGTGCAACACCGGCTTCGCTATCTACAGTGCTTTTGTATTAAAATTAAATTGCATACTTTTAGGCATACAAATTAACTAGTTTGGCCTAGGAAAAACTAGTTTATCCTAAAAACTAGTTTGGCCGGTAACATATATTTGAACTAAGATTTGGCATAGACGTGTAGTTTTTTAAGCAAGCCGATGCCATGAGAATCAAGATAAGGGGGGCATTTCCACGAAAACAAAAGTTTTTGTCCCGTGCGATATCTTGGTTTTTTGCAACTATCTTGCAAACGAAAAATTGCCCAAATTCAACCTTAGCACCAATTATAAAGCTAATTAGGAGCTATAAGTTTAACCTATTGTCAAAATAAAAATCCGTTTTATTTTGACTTTTTTTTTTACTTTAAATGTGGTGTTCGACGGTCGAACAGGACCAATGGAAATGCCCATATGGAATTTTTTTGCGATACCACTTTTGCGCTTCCGACGGCAGAATTGTCCACCAAGATCATGCGATTTAACACCATTGTTTTTTTTTCTGATGGGGTTTCTTGAAGAGTAAAGTTTATGCGTATAATCCTCAAGCTGTGCAACACCTCAAAGGCAACATCATCGAATAAATATTATTAATTGAACCATCATTATGCGAAATTGTTATTCAAAATTTTGGTAAAAGATTGACAACCTGCTGAGCTAGCAGAGGTAAAAAATTTCACAGTAAAAATTTACTTAAAATGCCTCAAATTTGAACACCCTTTGTAAGCAGATAAAAAAACACAAGATTTTCAGCAAGGTTGAATCAATTTGTATAATTCACAATTGGTTTATGTGAAATTCGTAATAAATAAGGATTGCTCGGTAGACAAAAATCACTGGATCACAAAACAGAATAATGCAGTGGTGATTCAGAGGTCAAGTAAAGTAGTGTTGAAATAAAACCTTAAATATAAAAATTAAAGGAGACTAAAGTTATAGAGGCGATACATCGATAATATATGACTCATTTTTCAGCGTTTTTAAATTTCAAATTAAAAATTTTTTTGAGAAAAAACAGTAACTTCTTTCGCTACAAATTATTGGATTAAAATGTCTCTTTGCTTAACAAATTGATATTTAAATGAACTGTAATTATATGTAAATTGCATTAGTCAGTATTTGTCTTCAACACTGTTTTATTTTAAGCTCTTAAGAAATAATTCCATATATTGCTTTAAACTCATAAATAATTACAATAATTTCTGCAAAATTTTTGGCATCATGAAATTCATATAATGCCAAGTTCTTACAAATTTTATATAGCATTTTATTCAATGCGACTGTGTAGCCATTTCAACAGATGCCTTATAGCTTTTTGAATAAAATACAGAAACGTTGCCAAATTTAAGAAAGTCTACAACAACAAATGTAACAAATTTTTGCCTCAAATTAAGTTTTGACAAATTTAAAAAAAAAAATCGAATTTTGTAGGATATTTTATGTGAGCGAGTTTATTTTCTAGTATCAAGCGATAGACTATAAATTCAAGGCCTGGAAATGAACGAAAAAGAATTTAACTTTGCAAAATTAAAATATTATAGCATACTTTGAGGAGTAAGCACAAATTTTTTATGGACAAGAAATATTGTTCATATGTATATTAATTCAAAAAAAAATTTTTAATATTAAGCTTTACAGCAGTTCGTTAAAATTAATGAGAAAAACGATGCCCTTAGAAGTATGCTACATTTTTTTACAAAACTTAATATGGCAGACTAAAATTTTTTTGGCTTTTGCCTTAACACATAATATAATTTTTAAGCATTTTATGCATAATTTATGTATTAAAAACAAAATACTGCATATTTTCTGGCGCCTCATATCAAATCTGACAAGTGTGATATAAAGTTTCCGCGCGTTATATTTCACGCCTTTTTCAACCATTAATCACTTGAATGCTTATCAGTGGAAACTCCTTTATTTTTAATGCCCCCCACTACAATGATGTAACGGCAACCCGATCTGTTGCCATATTACGCTCTCGCCATATGGTCGCCAAGCAACATGATAAAACCCCTAAAAATATATAAAAGCAACACGACGCAGCAACAGCAACAGCAAAGTAAAAAGATATCAACAGTTGACGCCAGTCAAACTGTGACACCTCTCCTCAGTTGCGGCGGCATGTTGTTCTTGGATGCTGCTGTCATGGTGTGTTGGGCAGATAAACGTCGTCACATTGACGCGTTAAAGTAACAAAAAAACATACACACACACATACATACAACACGACGCAGAGATACACTCACTCATTCACTACTAACGCACATATTTTAACACTTTGGGTTTTTCTCGCTTCGAGCGGTCGTCGTTTTTTGTTTCTTGTCTTATCAGAGCAATTTTTCTGTTGCTGTTACTTTCCTTGTCAGTGTTGCCACCGCAACATATTACATGGTACAGCTGTTGTTTTTTTTTTTTTTTTTTGAAATGTCTTCTTTTAAAATTTTTTTTTGTATTTTTTGCAACGTTTTTTTACCACATTTTTTATATTTTATTTTGGAAGTGTTTTTTCTTTCTCCTATTGGTGTTGCTGATAACGTCGAAGAAATTTTTTTTCTTGTGGTTTTTACAAGTTTTTTTTTTTTTTTCACAATATGGCAACGTAGCCGCGTATCATGCCAAGCATATTGAATTTTAACAGCAATTTGCAAGTAATATGTATAGCTGCTGAGCATCCAAAATGGCCGCTATTGTGGTGATGATATCACTGCCGAATGCGCTGGTTTAAAATTCTGTATGTTAAATTAAGTGGCTTGTGGTTGCAGTAGTATTAACTTTTTTGTAATGTAATTTTACTGAAGAAATCAAAAAAAAGTTATGCTCTTATGCTTAATTTGCTAAGCCTTTTGAAGCCTTTTTAAGCCACGATTGCAGACGTCATAGAGAACCAAAACGTCCTAAAAACGTATGAGATATAATTACTTTAAAATTAATTTCTGTATAAAATTTAATTTTGTTTCATACAGCCTCCTACATCAGTTTGTAGTATACTATCAAACTTTACATACACTCAGAGAAAAACTAAATGATTTTATGTTTATCATAAACGCTTATGATTTAGCGCCAAAAACCGAAGTTCTATTATCCCATATCAGGGGGGATATCACATGCTATAAAAATAGCACTCTCGCTCTCAACCTTAGGTTATGCTCGCATGCTGTTTCACTCTTACAAAAATTTGATTTGATATCCCTGATATGGGATGAAGAAAGATAACATGAAAACGCCAGTTTAAAAATAGTTCACATTGATTTCAAGTTATATCATATATGATTCAAAATGACAAAGTGTTTAATGTATAATAATAATATGAAAAAAAAAAAAAAAAAAAAAAAAAAAAATTGTAGATAATTCATATATTTCGCAACTTCAAAATATAATTTAAAGTTTTTACGATTGAAGTAAAATTAAAAAATGTTATTTTCAATACTTTTCAAATTCAAAATGAGTTTAAAGTTTTTTATGTTAAAAACATAATCAAAAAATGTTATTTTACTATTTTAAATCAAAAAAAAAAAATTTTAAATTTGCAATGCCATTTTTTCTTAGCGTATTAGCATGTGTCAATAGAAGTACTTACTAAAAGAACCTACCAATGCAATTCAAAAAAAGTGGGAGGTTCAGAACACCTCCCATTTCAATAAAATTAAGCAGGAAATGTTATACGAGGACCATTTGATAATGCCGTGAAAAATAAAACAAGGAATGATTTATACGGCAAAAAAAAAACGTTTTATTTCTCAATATAGTCTTCTTTTAGCTCGATACGTTCGTACAATTTTTTAATCCCATCCGAAAAATACGTTTTCCGCCGAGTTATTTCTTTAGGTTTGAAAACAGAAAATAGTCACTGGGGGCCAAATCTGGAGAATATGCTGGATAAGGAAGCAATTCGTACTTAAATTCATGGAATATTGCCATAGGAGCTGGGCATGTGTGAACGCGCGCATTGTCTTGATGGAAGAGCACTTTTTTCCTCGCCAAATGGGGACGTTTCTCTTTCAAAGCGTCGTTGAAGCAGTCCAATTCGGCTGCATAGTATTTGCCATTGATCGTTCGGGAAAAAATTCTTCTTATCTTGGTTCAATATCCTCAAACACGAATTTGAATCAGTCACACGATCGCGTTTATGGTCGAGAGTGCGCAATCGTGGCACTCATCTTTCGGATAATTTTTTCATATCAAAATGATTTCGCAAAATGTTCGACACCGAATCGTCTGAGATGCCTACGGCCTCAACAATCTCACGCACTTTAACTCTGCGATCGGCCAACACGATATCGTAAATTTTAGTGACCATAGTGACCATTTCTGGTGTGGTGACCTCATTTGGGCATCCAGAATTTTCGGCGTCACTTGTGCTTGTACGACCGCATCGAAATTCAGTAAACCACTTGTGAATCATTCCAATCGATGGTGCAGAGTCCCCAAAATATTTATCAAGCCTTTCCTTGGTTTGGTCGCTGGGTTTTTTGCGTAAAAACTAATGCTTGATGAGCACACAAAATTCATTTTTTTCCATTTTCGCAAAAATTCACAAGATCGTCTGCTGTCAATGACTGCCAAAACACAAACTAAGTGTCGCAGCGAGCTGAAATTTTGACAGTAGTCTAGTAACAGATGGTAGTTGACAGGATCAGTGTTGCATTTAAAGTTACTACGCGGGAAATAAAACTCACTAACTTCTCAAATTGCACTCGTAGTTGTAGTGTTAAGAATAAAACTTGAAAGGTGCTAAGCATGCCAACAACTTTGTTGACATTTCAATTCAATTTCAACAAGTATTAACTTCATTTGTAAGTGTGGGACTTTGTATTCATGAAACTTTATATTCAATATTTCCTTTTTTGACAGGGAAAATAAATTTCCAATTGCTGCGGTGTAATACTTAGTATATGACATCATAATAACAAATGTAAAAACAAAAAAAAAACAAAAAAGTCTTACAGCAAGCGCCAATGAAAATGTTTAAATAACTTCACAAATATAAAGCCTAAAAGCACACTTAAAAATTTGCCATTAAATCATAAGATTTAATTTGAAAATTCCTAAACCTTAAATGAACTAAATTATGCCTTCTTATTTAAATATAAGAAGAAAAAAAAGTTGTTCAAAGTTTTAATAAACTTTTGGAATTTGGACTATGCTGCTTTTAACCAAAATATTTCATTAATTCAGTGCCCAAAAGTATGCAATACCATTTAATTTTTTTTGGCATTAACATTAACACTACTTTACTATAGTGATGTTATTGTTTTATGCTGTCTATATTAGGTACATATGACGTAATGTGTCCTCTTTGAGCTTTTCGTTTTTTTTTCTTTGCATTCTTGTCGCTTTGGATCCAACAAACTGTTCCCAAACGTGCAAATATGCGTTGCCCACATTTCGGTCTTTTTACTCTTTTTTTTTTTTTTTTTGTACTATAAATTTTTGTTCGCCGCCAACAAAAATGTCCCCTTGTCATCATCATCGTCGTCGTTGTCATCGTCATTATCAACATCAGCCCAGACTAACGTCATGTCAGCGGAAATAAGAAACTTTTTCAATTATTTCTACTTGGTGTTGGATTCTATTTTTTCAGTTTAATTTTTTTTTTTTTTTTGCCTAGGGTGTGGCAACATGCGGCAATTGGCAACGCCAAACAACTTCAGCTACAACAACCAACAACAACGTTATCATCATTATCATGACAGCATTATCAACGCAACTGGCTCTTTGTGACACTGGAGGGCGCTGGTGTTGCTCCTCGCTAGTTTAATTGTCTGTCCATACAAACAAAATTAGGAGCTGCGCTGCCAATGGTGACCAAACCCTTTTAGTAGGTGGTGTCGGTCGTTCGGTCGTTGTTGACAAAAGCTTCGTCATGTGCATTTTTAATGAAATTTCGCTTTCATTTGCATGTTCTTTTCACATTTACTCTCGCACACATATATTAAGCATGCTTTTAGGAGCCAAAGGAACTTGGCAATTGCGCATATCAAGGACTTGTATGTATACTTACATATATGCACTAATTGTATCCCACGACAAGGATAAAGAATTCCTCCCACGACTTTGTTTATAGTATTTTGTTTGTTTTTCCTTAGATCACTGTCATTATCTTTTCAGTGGATGCAATTACTATTGTTGATGTCAGACTTTAATTTATTGATTGAAATACCCAAGGGCAAAAATGTTATAAACAACATCGATGAATAGCTATACTCATTGTAGGCAGTAATGCTCACAACTCCAGCCACAACTGTAAATTCTTTTTACAAAGTGATGGCCGCTTTGTAGGCAGCTTGCCTACATCTCTATATACAATGTGTAGGAAGGGAAACGCAGATTGCCTTAAAACATCGCTTACTAACTGCCTGTATAGTTTACCGAGTTGCCTACATCTCCGCATACAAAGTATGCAGCCAACAGGCAAGGCCCCTTACATCTCCATATACAAATCAGACAGACTGCCTACAACTCCATATACAATGCAGTATAAGTAAATACAAAAATTTAGTCTTCAGGGTGAAAAAAAGTCTTGTGATCTCATTGACATCTTTCATTTAGTAGAATACATTTTTTTGCAACATCTTCTTCGCAAGAGAGTCAGCAATTACGCTCCCACTATAGGCCCCGTGGGCAGGAATCCAATGAAAGATGCTAAATTTTTCTTAACTAATTTCGTAATTGCGAGACTCATCTACAGGACAAGCCTAGCTTAGATTTGATTTGAGCTCAAAGTCTTTGTGGCGACCTGACTGCTGTGGAATATGTAGACAGTTTCGCCTCGGATGTTTAGTTCAGGAGTGCATTCGTTAATTGCATAGTTCTGAGTTTGAGATACGAAGGCAAATCTTTCAACTAACTTCCCAACAGTCGATTCACCGAAGATTTCAAGGCCTGATCAGCCATCCATTTCTGATCCATCCGTAACCCAGACAAGTATAGGAGTCTAGTTCGTCTTGGTTACAAAGTAGTCAAGAAGAGTCAATTGTGCAATGGTTTGGACATGATTGTACATTTCATCATAGTAAAAAGTCTGTATCAAGTACAGGCTTGTACAAAAAAACTCAAGTTTTGTAAAAACCAACAAAAAAACTGTTATGGAGCTTAAAGTCAATTGAGAATTGAATTGGGCATACATGGTGTGGAGCAATCTTCACTTTCAGTGCAAGATAGTGTTGTGAGACAGAGGTGCACACAAAAATCTGTGTCGAGAGCAAAAGCTGAAGAAGCGAGCAACTTGGAAACAAAATAACACAAGCAAAAAGCAAGAAGCGTTTGAGAACTGCAATTGTTTAATTTGAACAGTGCGTTGTAGACAAAAATTATACCAACAAAAAGCACACGGCGATAGCGCACTGAAATTATTTAACAGAAAGAGCTGATGCATTCAAGACAAAAATTACACTAACAAAAAGCCCGCAGCAATAGCGGACCGAAATTGTTTAACTTGAGTAAGTGCGTTGAAGGCAAAAATTACAGCAACAAAAAGCATGCGATGGTTGAGAACTGAAATGATTTAGCAATGATTTTAGAAGATTAAGAACTTCTTCAAAGATTAAGAAGTTTTGGTAGGAGAAGGCGAAAATGTTTATCTATTTATAGCAATTAAATTTGAAGGTGTGGCATTTTTAACGCACGGAATTGACATACGTGAGAGCTATGTATTTTTAGTTTTTGAATTAGAGATACCTACACTTGATATCCTAGTTTCTGGAAAGAGTTTTTCAAGAAGTTATTGCCTCACAACAAGGCAAATGGATACGAAAACATTAAGATTTCCATAAATGGTTTTCAGATCCTACGCTCGCAAAGGAATTTTTAGAAATTAATAGTAAGAAGGTGAAAAATAAACCCTTTTTTAATCTAGTTGCTTCGGTACCTCACAGATTAATTATTCATTAAGCCTCAAGTTAACCAAAATTCTTGCAAAAAGCATATTCAATTTATCAATTTTATGCCACTGAAAAATTTTTAAACAAAAAATCTTTTTCTTAATCAAAATCAGTTCTCTGGTTTCGTTTTTCTTATTAATGATACCCCATCAAATTAATGTAGTGTTGCCAACTTTACGTTGCTGCTGCTGCTCATCATCAACTTAAAAACAGCAATGGCAAATCGTTAATTTTTATGTAAAAACACAAACATGAAATTATTTTTTAGTACACTTTGATGAGTACAAACAAAAAAAAAAAAAAAAAAAATTACAACAACATAAAATATAAGGCGTTAATTGCGTCATTTTAAGCGTTGATAAAGCAAATAATGACGTCGTGTTTGTCTCCATAATTTTCTCTCACTATGCGATACCCTCTACTATCATCACTCCTTTAGATTTCAGTCTCTGCAAAGTGGGTTTCTTTTTGCTATTACGAAGTCGATGAGAGTCTTTTCTGGTCTGATAGATTCAATATAAAGTTTAGATTCTTTTTTCTTTTCTTGTTATTTAAGCTCCTTATGTTGCTTTGTGCATAAACTTTGCTTAAGTGCCTAAGAGTATACTATAAAAAAAAACAAAAATACAAACAAACAAACACTTATAATATACGCAGTTATCATAAAATTAATAATTATTTTAATGGCTCTTATGTTTCGATTATTTATGCTTTTGTACAACACTTGAGAAAGAAACACATTTTCTGTTTAGTTTTTGTGTATTTTATTCGTTTGATATTTTATTTTATTTATCTTTTGTAAATATTGTTGTTTTTTTATTATTGCTTAGCTACACGCGTCCATCATCTTACCACTTAAGCCGATTATAGATAAACATGTTAACTTGTTGACATAATTTTATGAAGGTGTGGAGTTTGAAGCGATGCACAGTGATGCCAAAGTGAATTTTCTTGGACAAAATTATATCAAAGCTGAATATAGGACGTTGGAAGCTGAAATTTGATAATATAAAGCATTTGATGATCATTGCACTGCGGAATTTCGACTAAAGTCGGGAAGTTTTTGTCAATTTGCTTGAAAATAAATCAAAAGAAAAAAAAAACCGCGGGTTGCACTCCGGGAGTGCCGACAGAAGTGAAAACAAATCGTTTAATGGCAAGTTAGTGTGTTAGTTGGTATGTGTGCGTTTTCTTTTTATATGGCAATGCAATGGAAGACAAAAACGGAATATATATTCAAATTTTACTCTCGCTCTCATTCTCAATTTGTCAACGATTTTGAAAGAAACAATCATGTAAGCATAATAATCGTTGAATGAGAATGGAATGTGTCAGTTAGTGTGTCTGCTTTGCTTTTTGTCTTCCACTTGGAATATATTTAAAAGAAACAGAGTCCTTTGTTTTTTATGTGATCACCTGCCTTGACGGCTTAATATCACAGTGTGATTTTCACACACATGAGTTAATTTATATTCGTGCCTAACCTAGGTACGACTGCATTTAATACAGTTACCAAGTAAAGCTATGTTTATGGACATAACTTCACCCTTGGTTTGAGCCGAGACCTATCTAGGATCTCTTGCAGTTCTAAGAACGGCCACTTGGTTGAGAATGCAACTCCACATCGGGCAATTTACGTTAGCATATTACTCTTCCTACGAGTTAGGTTTCAACTACAGCCACCACGAATCCTTCCCATGCGATCTGCCCAATTGGGCTTCACGCACTGTTGGGCTAGGACCGAAGCCCTAGGGGCTCCCAACAACCCGTGGTACCAGATTAGTTTGCACCTTCACCTCAGGTCAAGCTTAGTAGTTTGAAAAAGGACTATACAAGGAAAGCCAGTCTCAAGCCCAAGCCAAAGTACATAAAAATCAAGGCACTACGCACTAGCGTAACCAAGTACAGTACAATTTGCTGTCTACTACCAGTTTAGGCTTACCATAACGCCCAAGGGCACTGGTAAGCCCCAAAACAATAGAACATTCAAATTTTACTATCGCATTCATGACGGGGAATCCCGATGACGGTCGGTGTCGCGAGTTTATACTTTTTTCCTCAGTCGCACAACGTGCCATAAGAAGTTTTCACTTCAAAAATGTGGAGGAAAAAAATCCTTGAATTTTGGTAAAAAAAAACTTTTTTCCTCAGCCGCACAACGTGCCATAAGAAGTTTTCACTTCAAAAATTTAATGTATAAATTAACTTAATTCGACACCACTGTGCGTCAGTTAGGGTGTGTGCATTTAAGTTTGAGTGTGTGTTATTATTTGTGTCTAAAATTGATGTGATAACATATGTTTAAGCATACATAGTAAATTTGCATATTAATGAATGGCACTTATGTTTTTATATTTAAAAATAGTTTAAAATTAAAAATAATTTTAATCCTTTGTAATATAAAGATAAGAAAATTTGTAGTGTCATTTGATAATCAAATCAATAGAATTTGTAAGAAGATATTTCTCACTGCTTGACTTTATTTAGAGATGGATAAAAGAAATGAATAACCCTTAAGTAACAATGAATTTATGGAACACAATTGTAAGAATAGAGCAATAAAATGAGTACAGTTTCATCAGGTAATTAAGACGGTACTCGGTCATAACCCTAATGGTCATAGTCGCCAAAACAATTTTAGGCCTTATATTCGATTTTTTTCGGTCAAACACCACATCGGCTGTGACCACTTCTAAAAACGGACATAATCACCAAATAGTTTTGGCATAAGACCCACTTACTCTAACTTTTATTTCGAATACTGTGGTTAGCTAAGCAGGTATTGGACATACTATGGGATGAGCCGCATCCGAAGGAAGCCCCGAAGGCGATGATGGACATGTTGGATAATCTAAATTCTGAGCCACGGCCGAAGGCCTTAATTTTAACTTTACATACTTACATATGTTACAGGCCAAACTAGTTTTTAGGATAAACTAGTTTTTAGGATAAACTAGTTTTTATGATAAACTAGTTTTTAGGATTAACTAGTTTTTAGGATAAACTAGTTTTTAGTTTTTAGGATAAACTGGTTTTTAGTATAAACAAGTTTTTAGGATAAACTAGTTTTTAGGATAAACTGGTTTTTAGTGTAAACAAGTTTTTAGGATAAACTAGTTTTTAGGATAAACTAGTTTTTAGGATAAACTAGTTTTTAGGATAAACTAGTTTTTTTTAGGCCAAACTAGTTCAGTTCCATTGCCTTATGTTTTAACATTGGACCTAAAGAAAACTCTTCCAAAATTTCTGCTTCCTAGATCAAACCAGCGAACGGCTCACACAGTTTGTTACTCATTTAATTAACATGGAGAAAATTACATTTTATTACGCTTATGCTCGCTCAAGTCGGTTTTTCCATGTGATTTAAATAGGAAACAAATTGCTTGCGCCGTTCACAGGTTTAATCTAGGAAGATGAAATTTTGGCAGAATGGCCAATGCTAAAACATAGGCCAATTGGACCGAGAAATATATAATAAAAACCCTTCGGATGTATATCAGCCAAACGAAAAAGGTGGACGTGGTTTGACAACAGGGTGTGTGTACACTGGTGGTCATGAAAACCGCACCACTCCTTTTTTTTTTAATTTCGATTAATGAAACTTTCAGCATTCAAGTATTGCAAGTGTATTGACAACAAAAATACGATATTTTTAAGCAGAAGGTCGTTTTTTAAGATAAGTACAGAAATGGGTCCAAAACATAAATAGCTGTCACGTGATCAAAAGACGACTAGCTGACCAAGGTGCATCGTATCGTAAGATTTCGGAAAGAATGGATTTCTCACATTCCACAATTGTGCCTTTTTGGAAAAAAAAAAAAAAAAAAAAAAAAAAAGGATATTTATGAGTCGCTGGAGAGGAAAAAAGGATTTGGTTCCAAACGTGCAACCAGTAGAAGAACAAAGATGGCCTAGTAGAAAATAAGTTTGAAGGATCATTTAAAAAGCTATTGTTGACACAAAAAATAAAAAAAAGGGTCTAGCTTGTGCTCAAAACTACAAAAGGATCTCGGAATTTCGCGTCTGACCTTGCCTGAAAACTCACCGGACCTGAATTCTATCGTGCACTTGTGGCATATAATGAAGGGCAAAGTTACTGACCAAAATTCCGAGATCAAAAAAAAATCAATTTTAGCTTTAGATAAACTTTGGTATAATGTGATACAGGACGATAACCTCAAAGCTTTGGTTGATTCCATGCCATTAAGGATAGTGGCTGTAATACAGGCTTAAGGAGGAGTAACATTATTCTATTTTTTTTTTTTTTTGTAACTTGATATTAGTATTTAGAAACAACATTGAAGATTTCAAGATACTGATCAGTTTCTGTAAAAATGAATAATCAAAGGACTCTTAAATGCATTAACTTTTTTCCAGATTATTGTTTTTATTCAAAAAAAAAATAGGCGGTAAGATCCAGAAATGTTTATTTGTTTTCAAACTATGTAATAATATTAGCTTAATAACTATCAAAAACTAATAAAATAATAATTTTTTTAATATAAATCTCAATAATATCGAATCTTAACGATTTTTTGTGGTGGTGCGGTTTTCATGACCACCAGTGTATCTCTACGTTTTAGCGATTATTTTTTTTTATTTTTTTCTTTTAATTTTAATTTTAACTTCATTCTATTATTTTTTTAATCTTCTTATATTTTTACAATTTTTATTTTTTACTTCTCTTTTATTTTATTTATTTTTAACATTTTTATTTTATTTTTTGCTTCATTACTAAATTTTTTTATTTTTTACTTTATTCTTTTATATTTTTTTTAATGTTTTACTTTATTCTTTTATTTTTTTTGTGTTTTACTTCATTCTTATATCATTTTTTACTTTTCTTTTATTTTATTTTTTTATTTTTTACATTATTATTTAATTTTTTACTTCATTCTTAAATTTTTTTATTTTTTATATATTCTTTTATTTTTTTTTATGTTTTACTTCATTCTTTTTTACTTTATTCTTTTTTATTTTTTTACTTCATTCTTTTTTAATTTTTTTACTTAATTCTTTTTTTTTATTTTTTACTTTGTTATTATTTTTTTAATTTAATATTTTATTGTTTTTTTACTTTATTTTTCATTATTTTTTATATATTTGTATTTTAAGCGTTAAATTTTTTCCTTCATATGAAAATCTAATTCGTAGTTTGGGCTGAAATAAAAGTTCTTTAAAAATTTCAGCCTTTTATTTTACTTTTTTAAAGGTCCACCTGACTTCAACTTCAATAAAAGTTCTTTAAAAATTTCAGCCTTTTATTTTACTTTTTTAAAGGTCCACCTGACTTCAACTTCGAAATAATGTTTGAATACTATGTATTAAACCATTTAACAATTCGAGTCACTGACTTTGCTTCACGATACATGAAAAGTTCTTAAGTTTTGTTCTTACTTTTCGTAGTCATAGATATTAGTTGACGAAAATTTTCAAGATTCATGTCGTCGCAGCCAAAGTTTTTGACGCTGACAACAACGACAACTAAAACAAATTTTTGCTTTGGTGACTTCAACAAAGAATTTACATTAGACATTGAAAACATGCGACTGACGACTGACGACGACGACTATAGAGAAAAGTTCTGCTCATTTCTCCAAACATTCTTTTCTTTTTTTGCAATGATACTGAGCTACTGTATGTGAAGCAGAGTTTTGAAGACGCGCGAGAAGAAGTGTCATGAAAAGTTTTTCGCCTTATTGGCACTTGTGGTGAGACAGCACATGGAAGGCGACAAATGTGCAGTATCTGATTTTATGTGAGTGGTGTTGTTGGCCATTCAACAACAACTGTATAGCAATTGGGCTTAAATATGGAAATCGTTTATTTATTGGTTTCAATGGATATAGAAAAGTTCGCTTTGGTGTATGTGTATGCGTTTGATGTCCAAGGTTGTGGAAGAAAATCGATTTTTAAATGCTATAGAAAAAATGTTTATCGATGTCAATGATATAAAGTTATGGATATTAATAGTTTAAGTAAAACACTTTGTTGCAGACTATAACATTTTAAGTTGTTTACTTTGTTAAAGGACAGATGATGGGGACCAAATACCATAAATGCATACGTAGATATTTTCATACCAGTTTGAGGTAAAGAAATTTTATATCTTAAATTAGAACATATTCAAAATGATGGAGTACTAAAGAAACCAAAGTCGATTTAAATTTTCCCTTATGCTTACAGCATAAACTTCATAAAGGAAAAAAGTTCCGATAGAAGAGAAGAGTTGGCAACGATTATTAACCCAGCTAAGTACAAACTTCGATATCAAGCACGTTGTTGATTATTTATTGCCAATGACTATGGTTGATATGCACGACCATTGGCAACATGGTAATAAGACTTTTTTCAATTTTTTTTTTTTTTTTTGTATTTGCCGCTGCTAAACTTGTGAACTTCTTCTTCTTTGTGACTATGCGAGAAACTTGTTGCTGGCTAAAAACTGGATGGTAGATGTGCTGCATCAGTTGTTTTTATATAAAAAAAAAAGCTACAAAATCGAAGTAGTACATAGAGATAGAACTGCAAAGAAAAAAAAAAAAAAAAAAAAAAGTTTTTCCTTTTTGCCATCGCCATGGCGGCTGCAGCTGTTGCATCTAAAATTGAAGTACAAAATACGGAAAAGAAAACTATCAGGTCCATTGACCTCGATGGCAATTCTGCATTTTACATCATCATGTGCATAGCAATAATTCGTTCGTTCCACAAATGGATTCTTTAGTTCGGATTGGCATGCAGGCAGACAGCCATTGCTAGCAAAGCAAATGAATTAAGACAAGCTTTCTTTCTCTTCGAAAAGAATCAGGAAGTTATATTTGTCTAATTTGATTTATTATTTGCTGTATATACGGCCGACAATCAATAACAGTTTGACTATTTCGATGTAGCGATTGAGATTATTTTAGATTTAGATAATGTAAGAAATGGAAGAAAACTTTCGATTGATATGAATTTTGAAACCTAAAAATGTACATATTGAATTTGCAATGAATTCCAAGATGCTAAACTTCTTTAAATAAAAGTGAAGTCAAATAATTAACGAAACACATTAAAAAGAAGAGCTGACACTGAAATTTAGTTGTTCACTTTACATAAAGTTTAAATAAATTTAGGTGAATTGAGGTGTCAAACGAAGTATAATGAAGAATATAAAGTAAAGTGTTATACGAAATTTTAAGTGAAGCGTAAAGTTAATTGTGTAACACGAATTGTAAGAGCGCAGTGTAAAGTGAAGTATAAAGCTAAGTGTAATGTGAAGTATAAAGTGAAGTTTAAACTGAAGTATAAAGTGAAGTTTAAAGTCAAGTGTAAAGTGAAGTGTAAAGTGAAGTGTAAAGTCAAGTGTAAAGTGAAGTGTAAAGTGAAGTGTAAAGTGAAGTGTAAAGTGAAGTGTAAAGTGAAGTATAAAGTGAAGTACAAAGTGAAGTGTAAAGTGAAGTGAAAGGTGTGGAGCAAAGTGAAGTGTAAAGTGTAGAGCAAAATGAAGTGTAAATTGAAGTAAAAATTGAAAGGTACGTAAAGTGAAGTGCAAAGTGAAGATTTATGTGAAGTGTAAAGTGAAGTGTGAAGTGAAGTGTAAAGATAAGTTTCAAATAAATTGAAGTATAAATTGAAGGGTAAAGTTAAGTGTAAAGTCAAGTTTAATATGAAGTGCAAATTGAAATTGAAATACCGTGTAAAGAGAAGTGTATAATGAAATGTTTAGAGAAGTGTAAAGTTAAGTGCAGAGTGAAGAGTGAAGTGTTAAGTGAAGTGTGAAGTGAAGTGTAACGTCAAGTGCAAAAAGAAGTATAAAATCAAGTGTAAAGCGTGTGTAAACCGTGAAGTAAAGTGTAGAGTGAAGTGCGAAGTAAAGTGTAAAGGAAGTGTAAAGTGAAGTGTAAAGGGAAAACTAAAGTGAAGTGTTAAGTAAACTGTGAAGTTAAGTGTAAAGTGAAGACCAAAATGAAGTGTAAAGCGTAAAATGGAGCGTAAACTAAAATGTGTAGTGAAGTGTAAAGAAAAGTAAAAAGAAGGTAAATTGAAGTGTTAAGTGAAGTGTAAAGTGAAGTGTTAAGTGAAGTGTAAAGTGAAGTGTAAAGTGAAGTGTAAATTGAAGTAAAAAGTGAAGTGTAAAGTGACGTAGAAAGTGAAGTATAGAGTGAAGTGTAAAATGCAATATGAAGTGATGTTGAAAGTGGATTGTTTATATTTAAGTATATTTGTTATGGAATACTGAGTTTAATGGAAGAATACATCCAAATGAACGCATAATAATCAATTAATGTCACAAATCTTCATATTAATATTTTATAAAAATATTTATTTAAATAATGAAGAAACATTTAAGATGGATATCATATGACATGACTATTGATGCCATGCAAAATCTTAAAGCAAATATAATTAAAATACTAAATAACTAAAATTAATCAACGACCAATAAAGCCTTAATGATCCATAGTCTGAACCAAGCCACAAAGGTTCACTCAACTCATATCAACATGATTTTCTGTCTGTCTCACCGCACAAAAATAAATAAGAATAGATTTCAATGAAAAAAAAAAAACAAAATTAATTGAAATATTAATTTTGATTGTTTTTTCGTTTTTTTACCCAACAGCATATTTGTCTTTACTTTATAATACTTGTATTGTCTTGTACAGCGGTAACTTTTTTTTTTTTTTTTTGTTTGCTGTCAATCGACCATTCATTAACGTCAACCATAGTAAACAAATCGATTACCAATACGCAGACACGCACTTGAAATTAAGCGCTGGAATTCAACAAAATAATCAAAAGAATTTTATATGAAGAAGCCAAGAGAGAAAAATAACGCGTTGAAATTATATATTAATTACCAAAATTTAATAAAAAATTTATGAAATTCCTTAGGAAAGAGGCCTGCCAGCGCAAAGAAAGAAAACATGTGAGACTTTAATGATTTTTCGTATTATTAATATGCCAAAGAAGAACAAAAATAGATTATATTAATTTTTCATTCGTCATACATTCCTTTTAATTGACCATACAGGTGAAAGAGAATTATCAACCATGGGTGGCATTAAACAATTTTCACTAATGTTTACGTTCCATATTTGTAGCTCAAGAACAAAATTTTCTTTTCATCTGTAGCCGAAAGTGCCAGTGGTTAATATTTCAACGTTTAAGTTATCATTTTGTATTGGTGAGTTGATTAGGCACTTAACGGTTAGTGCTGACCCAATGTTGTAGCTCTTGAATCCCTAAACTGTTCATACACTACGTAACGTTGTTTTCCGATGTTTTAACCTAACCTCCCCGTATCACATCTTTTCACATAAACCGAACTACTTCCTCCTAAGGACAATGAAAATGGACACATTTTAAAGACCGTATTGACTAATAATAAGTATGAAGAAAATTCTTTAATATGAGAAAAAAATGACTAAGTTTAAGGTAAAATTTTGTACAAAACTAAGAAATTCAAATGCAAGTAGGTCTTTTTTCGGTGTAATTTGGTTTCTTATTCAAATAAAGTGGTTTGCTTCTTATTTAAATTCATGGTTTGTATTTAAATATTTGATTTTTCTAGTTACCCTTGGATACTAATTTACTGGGCGCAATAAAACTAACTATTTACTAATAATCGATTCGAAAGAAACCTTAAACAATAAATAAGCTAATGATGGCATATTCTAGTAAACAATAAAACAATGAAAAAACTAAATTAAAAACGCAAACATTAAATAACTTACACAAATAATTTACTACGGAATAAAAACATACACGAGTAATAATTTACGCCCAGCTAAATCAAATAAGCGGATTGGCAGCAAAAGCAACAAAGAACATAGTAGAGCAATAACCTCAAAATGATCAAGAGACAAAACCATAAATAAAAACAGCAACATTTTCCGCGCGTGAAAATTCCGCTTAAAAAAATGAAATAATAAACATGAGACGAGATAAAAAGAAATCCGTATAGAAAATCAGTTAGGCATGGCAGGGGAGAAAAACAACAAAAAAAAAGTTGCAATAAAAGACTTAAAGAAACAACAAAATATGATATAAAAAATAATTACAACTCTAACGCGCTTTGTATGCGATTAATAAGAAAAACTCATTTTATAGCAGGCAAACTCCGCGCGCATGCGCACATGAACTTGACACCGTCGTATCGGCGAGAATACGCGCACGCTGCTGCTGCAAGCAGTCTCGTATCGTATCAACAACAAACAACCAGACTCCGTTGAACTAACTACCACCAGGTGAGTAAGGGGTTACATTGAGCGAAAAAAAAATATATATATATCTTGGTATATAGCAGATACGTACAATGTTAAGGTCATAAACCAACAACCGCAACAAGAAACTCTAGCAGCCAGAGGTAAAGTGAGCGCATATCTTTTAGGTACAAGTGATGATGCTAATTCTGTTTTTTTTTCACATTGTTTCTATTGTTATTTGCTTTAGCGAATTACATAATAATACCCAGAAACAAATGAAGATCCGCAACAAAAGGAAATGGAAACCTTTTATTAACTACTGTTTGGGGATTTTGCTGGTCGAGATTTGAAAAGGGAAATAAAAATTGAGTAGGGTAGAAAAAAAAAATTTTAATTCTGAAAAATGATCGAGCGAGCTTTATTGGTTGAGTATTACCATCGTGAATGAATTTTACATTGAAACAATAAACGAGAAAGGTCTGGACGATATTTCATTCTCAGCGATAATGTAATGTTTATCATTGTACGCTTATACACCACACCCGTTTCCAAAGAAAAGTTTTAGAACATGGATTACAAATTTTTGGCACATAGGTACCAGGCGTTCTGAAATTTAGCCTTAGGATGCATATTGACTATGCGAAGCAACTCACGAAGTTTCGATGGGAATAATCATCGGGGCGTGGCACCTTCCATACAAAAAAAAAACACTTAAAAGCTATATTTTGATTTATAGCAGCTACAGTAGCGAAAATTTACACGTTGATGTACATTCCCTGTGACAAGCTACTCGCAAATTGTGACAATGGGGCGTGGCATCTACCTTACAACAGAAACAGCTTGGTACTAATACTGAGTTTTGAAATTTGATACATGGGCCCAATTGTCTGCAATAAGGATTGCGTAAAGTCTAAGCGGGATTGTAGAACGAGGAGTGCGCGAGCAAAGCCGCAGGTCTAGCTATTAACAAAAATTTAAATGTAACGAGAATTTTTCGATATTTTCAATACTATTCGATACTTTTTCTAAGTTTTTAATGGCATTTGAAATTTTGCTGATTTTTTCGATAATTTTCGACATTTTTGATGCTATTCGATATAACAAAGGGTGATTTTTTTAAGCATTTGGTTTTTGAAAAATGAAAAAGGAACAGAAAATTTGCAATAGTGAATGAAATATTTATTTGGTGCAATACACCAATTCCTGCCATTTACTTTTTAAAAATTATTTCATGTAAATGTTGCCCGCAGTTACACCTGAAGGGGTCCATCCATAAGCTCCAATTTTGTCATACTTTTTCCAGCATTTCGACCGGTATCTCACCAATGGCAGCTGTAATGTTGTCTTCCAGGGCTGCAATTGTGGCAGGTTTGTCACTGTACACGAGAAACTTCACGTAGCTCCACAAAAAATAGTATAGTTGGGTCAGTTTGCATGAGCTTGGAGGCCAATGGACAGCTCGAAAACGTGAGATTAATTGCTCACCAAACTCGCCTTTCAATAGGTTCATGGTATCGCGTGCCGTGTAGCATGTGGCACCGTCTTGTTGAAGCCACATGTCAATCAAGTCCAATTCTACCATTTTGGGCAAAAAAAAAAAAATCGTTAATCATCGCACGGTACCTTGGTCCATTGACTGTAAAGTTGCGATTTTCATTACTTTTGAAAAAATACAGTCCAATGATTCGGCCAGCCCACAAACCACACCAAACAGTGCAATTTTTAGGGTGCATTGGCAGCTCTTGAACTCTTCAGACCATATTCGGCAATTCTGTTTGTTGACGTACGCATTGAGCAAAAAATGAGCTTCGTCGCTGAAGAAAATTTTTCTCATTTTCACATTTCTCACAGAGCACGATTTTTGATAATAAAATTCAATGATTTGCAAGCGCTGTTCGTTTTTTAGTCTATTCATGGTGAAATGGCAAACCTTACAGAGTATTTTTGGCGTTGACACATGTTACGAATCACGTGTGAGCTGTCAAAAAATTTACACTGAAAAAACAAATAGCAAAAAAATCACCCGTTACCATTCAAGAAGTTTTGATAATTAACGACTTTTTCGATAAATTTGATACGATACGATTTTTCAACTTTTTCGATACATTTTGACATTTTCGATACTTAACAGTTTTTTCTGTTCTCCGATATCATTCGATACCTTTCATTTTAATCGACTATCGATACTTTTTACCATACCATAAATTTACACTTTTCATATCGATGGTAACATTGTCAACCACAATTTCAGGTTCAAGTAAAAAAAAAAAAAAAAATAAGCAAACTGAAATGGTGAAGTTTCTTTAAACTTCAATTGATATAATTAAAATAGAAATTAAAGAACACAAAATTCAAGTCATGGTAATCATGACTTGTAAATCTTTACGATAGGTTTGTAAGTTCTTCTTCAATTTCTAAGTCATGTTGTGTTGGTAATTAAAGCTGGTAAAAAGAATATGCCCAAGAAAATTATATCTAAAGAAGATTTGTAATTGTTGGCAAAACGCTTTGTTACGCTGTTTATTAAGTGCCATTTTATTTTCATGAGCATCATGAAGTATCATCCAGAGTTCAATGATTTGTATTTAGCGGCACACAGCGTGAGCGATTAAATATTTAATGGATATTGTTTTTTAGCAAATACAAAATTAAATGGAACATCAAGAAGCTGTTAGTATAAAAAAAATCCACATGTTACGAGTATTTGAACTAGAAATTGATTGAAGGACTAAAAAAGTATAAGATTAATTTTTCACATTCAGCAATGTTGCCTCATCAGCGACCATTAAAAAAAAAGAATAGTGATAGTGAAAAATACGTATATAATAAAAACGACATGCTCAACATTAATTTTACGTAGCTTCAATTGAAAAGCTACAAGAATGTTTTGCTATAAAATCTAATACTTCAAAAGCTACGTGATTTATGTTTTTTTGCATGAAATAAGGGGTGCTGATGAGAGAGATCTTGCAAGCTGGCGAGTGAAATGCTTCATAATTAGCAACATAAGCTAGTTAAGATTTTTAATGGACATCTTTTATAAAATTAGTACAGAGTAAAAAAAATCCATAAATTTTTGCCAAAAATTATACAATAAAAGAATAAATATACATCATATTTTTAAAGCAGCTTAATAGGACTCTGACCGCATAAGTATTTGCAAAAAAAAAAAAACATCGAATGTTCTACTTAATACCACAAAAATAAGTTTTTCGTAGTTTTATTTGTTCTCCGCTCTTGCCAAAAAGATCAATACTAAGCATAGGCATAATTTCAATCTATTTATCGACTAAAAGGCTGCGTTTCGCAATTTAACTTTGCTTAAAATAAAAATGCATCCAACGTTAAGTTGATGTCAATTTTACCCGTCATATATGCTACCCCAATAATCTAACTTGTATGTCTACCCTAAAAAAAAAAAGCGGAAGTTATTTAAGCTGTGAACGCTCATAATTTGAGAAAGAAAAGCCAATGCAGAGTAAAATAAAAAAAGGGGAAAAATAAAGTAATGGGGAAGAGACAGACAACAAAATGACAAAGTTTCAGCAATTTTAACAGCAATGATTTTTAAACATCATTTGCAAAATAAGCACGAAAAAATGGTGATGTAGGATAAAATAAAGTGATAATGGGCGGAAAATATGAAAATATTAAAGGCAAAAGAAAGAAAAAAAATTAAATGGGTAAATAGTATCACACTATGACTTCATAATGATATACGTATGCTAAGCGCTGGTGATAACGAAAATACTTGAAAGTTTGTGGGTGGTTATAGCTCAAATATACACATATGGACGAGGGTGGGCTGCGAAGTAATCGGGCTAGTCAAGAAAGCATATATTACTAGCATTGAATCAGTATTTTTATACCCTATACTGAGGGTATATTTATTTTATCTTTTCGTTTGTGACCCATAGAAAGGGGCGTGGCGGGTATGGGAAAGTATAGCACTCGTATAAATTCTTGATCAGCGTAACCACCTGAGTCGAATTAGCCAAGTCCGTCCGTGGGTCTGTCTGTGAAGATCACGATAAAGGGTTTTTGACGGACACACCTACCCACCAAACTTTTAAAACGGAAAATCGAAAGAGTTATTTGGCGTAGTGTTGCCAAATTTCTAAAAAATACTGGGAAAGACTTTGACTAGCTCTGAACAAAATGTTAGCTAATTTCAAGAAGAAGGCGTGGCACTTCCCATACAAGTGAAAACTTTAAAACGCTATACTAAGAGAATTATGAAATGTAATGGAACAAAATTTTACACAAATGACAGAAATACATAGGTCTAGGTATCAGTCGAAAAAATTGACGAATTTCGACAAGAGGGCGTGGCAACTCCCATATAAAAATAAGCTACACATAGAGTATATCTATGTTGCCGAAATTCAATTTCTGTATGTATGTATAGTCAAACCAGTCAGCCATACCGATGTGGAAGTGATCAATTTTAATAAAAATTTAGGACTTAAACGCACCTTTACTGTTAACAAGGTGTAGACCGGTGGTGGGCTTGGAAATCTAACAGAAGAGCGAAACAACAAAAACGAAATTTTAAAGATTTTTTTACTTTCATTTACCAACTGCACAAAAAAAAACCAAATTACATTACAAACAAGTTTTTTTTTTTTTTTTTTTTGAACTCAACTAAACGCTGTGCCTCGATAGCGTTGAAATTCTGCGAATTTTTTTTCGCTTGCTTGTGCGTCGAATAACGGTTCGGGCAATGAGGGCGGATAGGGACACTACGTGCCCACCACTGGTGTAGACTATTGAATTTCATGCGAGGCCATAAATAACGCCGTTATTATATTAGATGATTGGTGTCAAATTTCCAGGCATCTGCGTTGCTCTGTTTATATTTTGGGAGGTGTTTAAAGCAAATGACGTATAGATTTTCGTGGAATAAAAAATATTATTCAATATCGTGCTCAAGGAATGTTTGGCGATGGTCAACCGTAATCAGCAGAGCTTTTCAGCAGTTTCGAAACTGTGTACTAAAATATAAGGAGAATAAGGAACACTCGAAACAATAGACCTGACGAGGTGATGTCGACTGTTTTCTGGTATCTCCGTGGCATAATTTACATCGATTACTTTAAAAAGGCCAGATCGATCACCGGACAATATTATTAAAAGATGTAAAAAGTGCTTTACCACCAGGGCATTGCACTGGCACACAAAATACAGTTGCCGTGTACAAATTGGTCTCTCATCCACCATATTCTCCGGATTTGGTCCCCAGTGATTAATATCTTTTTTCAAACTTAAAGAAATGGCTTGGTGGAAAGAGATTCAAACCAGATGAAGAGGTTATTTTTGAAAAGAATGCCTGTTTTGAGGACCATGACAAAACGTAGGATCGTTGGATTAAGTGTATTGAGTTAAATAAAGATTATGTTGAGGAAAAGTAGACAAAAAATTTGCTTATGCCAATTACTTTTCAGCTCATCCTCGTATACATTTAGAGACTCTTACAAACAGTGAAAGTACTTAAATAAGAAAAAAGTTAATAAAAGTAATGACCTCAAACATCAAAAATTTAAGAGAAAGGTCATTTTCAACATAATTAGCTTTTCAACAGGATTCAACGTCCACTTGTCATCATCAAAACGCCCAACATTTTGTTGACCCTGAAAACTCATATCCTATTCATTCTTGTGCACTTTAAGATTACTGCTGACGTACTGTAGGCACGAATCACAGATTACATGGCTGTAGTTGTTGTAAGAAAAACATTTTTTTTTGCCCATAACTTTCCGGTCAAACTCAGCGACTTCCTTTTCCGTTTGAATTACAATTGAATTTGCTGTTCTAGACAGGAATATTTTTATTTAAGAAACTTAAAGTGCTGATTTTTTTTTTTTTTTTTTTTTTTTTTTTTTTTTTTTTTTTTTTGTGAGGCAAAATCTGTTGTCGGCAGCTGGTTGAACCAAAACGTTGCTTAAAAAAAAATTGAGGTTTTTAACCCTGATATAGACAGTTTAAAAAGGCAGAACACACATACACAAGTTTTCGGCGGCGGCGACGGTGGTATCATTAAATTAACTTGCTGCCTCTTTTTACATGTGAAAGCATCACGAAAACTGAGCTGAGTTGTCTGAATTTACCATTTTGGTTTACTCGTGAAGCAAGCGCCAAAAAGCATGCTACATTTTTTTTCTTTTTCGTTTTTTTTATTGCGCCAGCCGCGCGCGCTATCAGCGGAAACTTAAAACATTTCCGGCTTTTTTGCGTTTTTCTTTCAACTGTCGAGAAAAAAAAAGGAAGTGCAAGGGCAAAAAGTAAAACTGAAAGAGAGAGTAAAAGAAAGAAAGAAAGAAAGAAAAGAAAAAAAAATGTTCTTCTAAATTGCTTTCAACGCTTAAGGATATTAAATGTGTTAGCTGGAAAATAACATCATATAAACAAAGTTTAAGCTGAGTCTTCCCATCGCTTTTGATTTTCCTTCATAGAATTCGCTACTGTGCTGTGCTGTGCTGGTGCTGTTGCCAAAAAATGTTTTTCTTAGCTGTGGGTGAAGTGAGGTGCTGGTAGATTCTTCGGCGTTCGTTGCCATTTTGTGGCTTTTTTATTTTACAAAACTGACTGTTGAGGTTTTTTTTTTTTTGCTAACCCTTTTGCTGCCAGAAGATGCGATGCTGCTCTGTTACTACCCTTTTCATTTTGCTGTCGTTTTTGATTGTTGCTAAAGCATGAAATGAGGTATTTTATTGGGGATAGCTGATGAGGTTGGAGAGTATATATGTACACATCGTATTTTCGCCTGTTTTTAAATGGTGTTTGTAAATTTATATATGTGTATGTGTTGATTTCTACCCTTTTTCTTGGGCGTCAAGTTAAGTTTTTCTGCTTCGAAGTGAGAATTTTTTTTTTTGCTTTTGCTTCTGCTGCTTGCCATAAAATTGTTAAGAAAATCTGTTTTTGTTTTAAAGTGAAACTTTTTGGTTTGGCACATCATAAGTTGACAACATTTTATGTGGTTTCGCACCTTTTTTTTCTTCTTGAAGGTTGCCAGTCCTGGCCTGTCTGTCGGATTGCATGCTCTATACGAAAAAAAAGTAATGTGCCTTTTTGTTGTTATTGTTGTGTTTTTAAAATAAATTCGATTTTAAATTGCTCCATTGAGATGCTTTTACTTTAAGTGTTTACTGTGGATTAAGTTTTTTTGTTGTCAGCAAAGAAATTTAGCTGAAGTTTAAGTAAATAGGGTTTGTTCGATAGCAAATTGACCTTACAGAGGATTATAGCTGGAGTTAATTTTTATACGTTATGGTTGTAAAGATATTGAAGTAAAGATATTTAAAATCAATTCTTACATTGAGCAAATCAATACAGGTAAAAGCAAAAAGCAGAACTGCTGTCAATCAAAGAGCCTAGTAGATATTATTATATATCTTGCGACACCTCTGCTTCAGGCATTATTTAACTTCAGAGTCAAGTAACTAAAAAATTTATAATCGCTAAGGTAAAAGTATTAAAAATATGTATGTATGTATATTGAAAAAAAAAAAAACTAAATAGGCGAAAATTATCAGAAAAATGTTAGTTAAGACCTGTTTTCTACGTTTGCCTATACCCAAAAAGACTAAAATGCATTTAAAGCCAATGACAAATGCCTTATCTTAAACACATTTTGATATGAAAAACTTAAAACATTTCAAGCTGTTATATTACTTTGTCGTCCTGAATAAACCGTGCAAAAAATGTAGCCAGGATTTTTTTCGGCAACCAATAAAAAATAACAAAAAGAAAGGCATATTATTGAAGCATGGTCCAGTTAAAATTAAAAATTATAAACAAAAAACAATAATAAAAGAAAAATTAGAAAAAAAAAAATTTTATTGAAAAATATTTATGGAAAAATATCAATAAAAAAATATTTATAAGAAATATAAATAAAAAATCTTAATACAAAATATTAATAAAAAATATTAGTAAAAAAACAAAATAAATAAAAAAAAAAATACATAAAAACAAAATAAATAAACTATAAAAAACAAACTAAAAAATAAACTAAAAAAAAACTAAAAAAATAAATAAAAAAAAAATAAATAAAAAAAAATAAATAAAAAAAAATAAATAAAAAAAATAAATAAAAAAAAAATAAATAAAAAAAAAAATAAAAAAAAAATAAATAAACAATAAAAAACAAACTAAAAAATAAACTAAAAAAAAACTAAAAAAATAAATAAATAAAAAAAATTAAAAAAAAAATAAATAAAAATAAATAAAAAAAACTAAAAAAAAACAAAAAAAAACTAAATACAAAAAACTAAACAAAAAAAATGGCCAGTTGCACTCCGGGAGTGCCGACAGAAGTGAAAACAAATCGTTTAATGGCAAGTTAGTGTGTTTAGTTGGTATGTGTGCGTTTTCTTTTTATATGGCAATGCAATGGAAGACAAAAACGGGATATGTATTCTAATTTTACTCTCGCTCTCATTCTCAATTTGTGAACGCAACAACGCGGAATTTGAAAGAAACAAACATGTAAGCATAACAATCGTTGAATGAGAATGGAATGTGTCAGTTAGTGTGTCTGCTTTGCTTTTTGTCTTCCACTTGGAATATTTATTTAAAAGAAACAATAGAAAATTCAAATTTTACTATCGCATTCATGACGCGGTTTAAGTTTATACTTTTTTCCTCAGCCGCACAACGAACGTGTCATAAGAAGTTTTCACTTCAAAAATAAATTACATAAATAAATAAAAAATATATAAAAAGTATAAGTACAAATGTACAGCCGTTGAAATATACTTAAGTGTTAACAGTGTTTATTTTTCATTGTAGCAACTTTTATTTATTTAAATTATCTATTTCTTCCAAACTAAGTTTGATTTTGACCAGTTATTCGAAAGAGCAAAAAAAGCCTGTGAGGCCATTTCTGTGGAACGATGCAGGACCTTAATTGAATCGATGCAACGGTGTTGTGCGGCTGTGATAAAGGAAAAAGGCTTTGCAACAAAGTACTGATCATTTTTTAAATAATTTTTAATTGATTTTCCAATCAGTGTTTGGATCGTTCTTAAGTATTTTTATTTGATATTTTTCACATTAAGCAGATTTTTTTTTTTATTGAATCAAAATATTTAATTTTTCGTTTTATACCATTGAAATATCTTTATATATTAAATTTTTTTTATTTTTATTATTATATTTTATTATATTATATCTTTAAATTTAAGCTTAATTTGTGAGAAATTCAGATAATTTAAGTGAATAAAAGTTATTACAATGAAAAACAAACAATGTTCTTAAGTATTTTTCAACGGCTGGAAATATATAAAAAAAACTTAAATATATAAAAAAAAAACTTAAATATATAAAAAAAATGTATAAAAATAAATAAAAAATAAATAAAAACATAAACTAAAAAAAAATAAATATAAAAAAAAATAAATAAAAAACAAAAAAAAAATTAAAAATATATAAAAAAATTAAAAAACAAATAAAAAAAAAACAAATAAAAAAAAACAAATAAAAAAAACATATAAAAGTAAATAAAAAAACAAATAAAAAATAGCTAAACAAAAAACAAATAAAGTAAATAAATAAAAAAAATAAATAAATAAAAAAAATAAATAAATAAAAAAAATAAATAAATAAAAAAAATAAATAAATAAAAAAAATAAATAAATAAAAAAAATAAATAAATAAAAAACATAAACTCACGATACTTAAAAAAAAAAATGTTCGGTCATATTGGGGAGCGAACTCAGAACCTCATATAGATTTGCTACTGCGCCAGAGGAACAAAATGTAAATCATGGAACCAAGAATTCCGCATTTCTGTGTGGTTCAAACAAAACGTAGTCCTTTTCCCTCAATGTCGACAAGCATAGTTGGCTAACTTTTTAAAAAGATAGATTTTCTTTAATTAAAAAAATTTCAAAGTCTCATACTCAAAGCCTTTATATTCATACTCATTTGAATTCATACGCAAATGTTTTTCTTTTAAAAAATGAAAGTGTCATAAGTGTAACAAAAACAAATGAAACTGTCAATATTGTTTTTTTTTTTTATACGTCAAGCGGCATTGTAAGAGATCAATGCCAGACTTGCGATCATAAGTTCGAAAGTGAACGCATAGATGTAATTGAAAACGTCACATATGAGAATCGTCTTATTCGCCGACGTGATGCAAAATGATGAAAATGAAATATTAAATTTCTTTAAAAAAAATTTCTATTGCCAACAGTATGCTAAGCAAAATAAAACAATGAAACACTGAACAAAAATACTACATGTTAAGACTGTTTTAAAGTTTTAAAAGTAATTGATTAAGTTTTTTTTTTTATTTACAAAAAGTATACACCATGATGAGGCATTTTACTAACCCAATCACAGCATCTTCGATTTACTTCTCACAGTGTAACATGGTCAAAGGCTTCTTCGTTCATTGCTCACTGAACAATGAACGAAATTTGATCTCAAACGAAGAAAATGGAAACAAAGAAACTGTACGCCACTGGTGTTGTAAATCAAAGAAACGCTAAAGCAACACCACGTCCAAATCAGAAATAAATAAATAAGTAGCCTCGAGTGCGTGAAATGACAATCATAACGAACGCGAAATTTATGACCATCGGTTTTATTATTTTCTCCATTCCGAATGACGCGCATAAAGGATTTTAAAGGATAACATTCGTATTAATAAGAAAAGTTTTAAAATGTTAAAAAAATTTTTATGGCTTACAGTGCTGCATGTTGCAATCAATTTAAGTGTAGTCCATGCAGGAGATGATCGTGAACAGTGAGTGAAACAAACAAAAAAAAATTCAAAAAACTTTCAGAAAACTTCAAAATTTCAGAGGAACAAATATTGGAGACAAAAAAATACATAAATCGATAAAATGTTTAACCAAAGACTGTGCGCTATATGGACTTAAAAAGAATATCTAAATTTCTCAATATCAGGATTTCGAGTTTATTGAAACTTAAAAGTAAAAAAGTGCTATTTTGGAATATTTCTAAAGATATTTACTCTTATCACTTATCGGTGTAAAAACTATTCCTACTTTTTATGTTGAACACAAAATATGAGTGGTATGAATTGAATAGCACGTGAATAGAAACAGCACAATTCTAGAGCCAAACTAAGGCTGAATTTACCATTGGAAAATTTTGAAGTATAAATACTTTCATTTAGGTAGTAAAAGTTTTTAAGTCATTGAAAACGAAACTACACAGAGAAAACGATTTATTTGTATAGATCGAGATTTGGCAATAATTAACAAATTATAAAGTGTATATAATATATATAATTATATGTACAATTCCATCAGATTTGGACTTTTAGCCGGCCTCATTTTTTTTTTTTTTTTTTTTGGATTACATCTTCAGCCATAGTTTTTCTTGAAGCTAAGGCTGTCTTGAATTAATATTCAAGGTTGTTCAATTAAAATTCAGATAGCTATTTTTTTTATTTAACTTTATATGTAACTTTTCATGTTTTTTTTTTAACTTAAATGCAATTTTAACTATGTCCCCCTTTGAATTTTAATTGTTCCTCCTTGAATATTAATTCAAAATAGTCTTTACTTCAAGAAAAACCATAATTGGAGAGTGTGCTCAAAAAAAAAAAAAAAAATCGAATCGAGCTAAGATGACAATTTCGATTTTTTTTTTTTTTTTGTTGGAGTAGGCTCTCCAATTATGGTAGGAGGAACAATTCAAAGAAACACATAGTTAAAATTGCATTTAAGTTAAAAAAAACATGAAATGTTACATATAAAGTTAAATAAAAAAAATAGCTATCTGAATTTTAATTGAACAACCTTGAATATTAATTCAAGACAGCCTTAGCTTCAAGAAAAACTGAAAGATGTACTCCTAAAAGGCCAAAAAAAAGGCGAGTAATACTATTAGAGCAATAAAGTATTAGGTAATAATTATCTAATTATATTTAGATAACTTACTAAGCCACTCATATATTTGGTAATAATTACCAAATAATGACTTGAATGAAATAAGTATTCTTTTGCCGCAAACGTTCGCACGCTAATAATCACCAAATCATGTATTCGGCAGAAGAAGTATTGTTTTTTCGCTAAACTAGATACTTTGAATATTCATTTAGGAAAAAACGGATGAGCAATAAAATCGATATTTTAAAATATCGAGTATCGAAATATAGCGATATTATTCCTTAACATCACATTATTATATTGTAGGGTTGCCAGATGGTCTGCATTCGCCTGGATTGTCCAGATTTTTAGTCCCAAGTCCAGAGTCCAGACAATCAGAAATATGTCCAGATAAAATTCAAACAGCCGTACCAACCATGCCGTTAACGAATCATTTCCCGAAAATGCGTTCACTACAATTGGAAGGCACAGATTTTCATATTCTAAGGCATAGTGACATTTTGCTTGGTGCAGGCGCTTGGATGACTATAGTAGAATGTAACATAGTATCAGGTGCGGCACGCAGTCCAACTGCTCAAGGCACAAATTTGGGTTTTATAGTTTTTGCTGAAGTAGCTGTGGAGAAACGTTTCCTATGCAACTTAATCGCAGTTGATACAAACGAAAAATTGTTATGGCTGTTGGGAAAATTCTGTTATTCAGTTATTAATATTATGAGCTCTCCTTGCATCAGCAAGGAACCACCCTTCTGTACATATGTATGTACCATGGAACTGCAGTGAGCCACTCAACACATGAGCCATTCATGAATCTGTTAAAACTTTCTGGACATTCACACAAATTCACCGCTCGCAGGAAATGTTGTTTTACTGAATTGTTGTGTTTCTGTTATGTTTATTTTGTTTAAATAATATATATATGTATGTTCTTCTGAAGCTAAGTTTTATTTATTGTCCAGAAAAATCAAGATTTTTTTTTTCAAGTGTCCAGAAAAATCCAGATTTTTTCTGATTTTTTTTTAAATGTCCAGGTAAAACACAATTTGGATCTGGCAAGCCAGATTGGATACCGTTGGTATTTACACAATCATAAATACCTTTATTGTATACCAAGCTGAATGTAATTAAATAGTCTTTTGCTTAAATATGTTGAGAATTGTATAGTATTCACATCAATGTGAAGTAAAAACAAATGTAAATAGAATTACCAATTATACGTGAGTTTCTAGAAAATTAAATATTTTCAATTCAATTAAGTCTATTCAGTCGACTCAAATAGGTATTATATTTGTCCCAATAGACAACACTTTTACTTCCAATTAAGTGCATAGTAATATCTAACACAATTTGTTGATAGTCAATAAATATATTAAAAATTTACCAAACAAGTACATCAATTTGAAGGAATTATTCTCTTTCATCAGGGTATTTATAAATTTTTATTCGATAATCACAACATCCTCATGTGTTGGAAAAATTTCAAGAATTTCATTTGTTGGAAGTTATTATCGAGAAGATATTTCCTGAAAGCGAAATTTTTATTTCTTGAAAAAATCTCAATTTTGGCACAAAAATTTCACGAATATTAGAAACTTCTCATTGTGAACACAAATCTTACTTCAAGCGATAATTCCAAAATGATATATCATTAATAAGAAATAGTTTGTATACTTTAAGAAATAAGCCGATGCTTATAAAAAACGTTCAAGTCCCACTGCCGTTGCTAGGCAAAATAAAATAAGTTTAATTAAAACTCCTTCTTCTATTTGAAAATTTTAAAATTAAAAAACTAAATTTTATTTTTAAATTATTTTACTGAGTTATCAAATATGAATAGATTTGCTAAAAACCGTATGTATCTGGCTTGAAATCTCGCTCATCGTCTCAAAGGTCACTGATGACTCAATTTAGCAATGGATGAAACTACTTAGTATGTCTAGCAACAAGCGTTTTTTGTTGTATTGTTTTTGTTTTATTTAATTTTTTTGGTGTAATTATACATTATAGTGTACAGTACGCACAGAAAATTATAAATTCTTTTCTGTTCCGATACACCAGAAATAAATTTTATTTTACTAAAGATAAAATTTCTCTGAAGTTCAAAGAAAAAATGAATTCAGTAGCAAAGAAAAGAAAGGTTTCTCCGAAATTTTAAAACGATATGTTTTAAAAAATTATTGACGTACCATATTCTTTTAAATTCCCACTATACAAAATTTTTAAAAATTATATTTCAAAAAGTGTAAACCTGTAAACTTTATTTTTTAGCGTTCACATAAAGGTACATATGCCTGAAGTGCTGCGAAAGCATAATCACCAACACAAAGTGTTGCAAAAGCTACATCATCGTCCACAATCCTTCAAGCAGTATTATCAACGTCCAAAAAAGAGCCATCAACAAGTCGCGGAAGAGTTTGCATTCTTACCCACACCACATTTGCCAACACTCCCTGAACCGGAACTGTCGTCATCCGATGATTTTGAGCCAACAGATTTAATGTCCATCCTATACCAACAAGGAGATATTGCAACATTTCCACAGCCATATGGCACCGCTGCATCACCGCCCGTTATACACCACCATACAGCAACACAGTTGCCACATTTGAAGCAACAGTTAATGAAGCAATTATTTACACCGGAAATGATGTCTGCTGCAATGGTGGCGGAAAACGAAAATTTCGATGGTGATACAAATTCACTGATGCCAAGTGATATTTTGGCAGACCTACAAAAAGAATATGTCAAGAAATTGCAACAGAAAATGCAGCCAGAGCGATTGTTGATGCATGAAAAATTTACAAAGAAGAAAAAGAAACATCTCGATGGCAGTGGTGGTGGTAGATATCAGCAACGGCAACACAAACAACAGCCGGAGCAAAATTATTTTCAACAATACAACCGTAATTACAATCGAAACCACAACAACAACTATGAGGATATTGAGCCATCACAGCAATACCATAAGCTGCAGCAATACTACCAAGAACCGATGCTACAGCAACAACAAAATTTCAACATTGAATCCGATGATATAATGGATAATACAGCCGCCGCAGCTTTTGCACAAGAGGACCTTGATGATAATTCATCCGCTGAAGATTACGGTGCTGGCGGTGGTGGCACCTCTTATCAGGACATGTATGCAGCATTTACAACACCTACAGTAATGCAACCTTTGACGACGCCAACAAAATTGCAGCAGCAACAGCAATGGCGGCAGTATCATCCACAGCAACAGGAGCAATTTGTGTTACCCACAATGCGTTTGACAACAACACCCAACAGTTCACCGCTAAGTGGCAGTACAACTGCCAGTACTGGTGCGGTTACAACATTGAGGAATAGCTATGAGCAGGCATTTAATAAGAAGCGAAAAAGCCGCATAAAACCAAAAAGGAATCGTATTGTCGTTCAGTAGATAGTCTATCTTATATGTAGTAATTCTATATAATTCATGGTTAAGGGTATTTAAGGTCTTAATTTGTATGTACATAGCTATCTTAAAGGTTTTGTGTTTAAATTAAAGTACAAATAATTGGATTATAACTGAGTAAGGAACTTTTTTGCTTTTAATTTTTAAGGAAAGGACATATGAAAATAAAGTTTTATATTGGTTTTAAATTAAGTGTGCTCTATCGACATACTAGGATGATATATAAAAATCTCTAATCTTAGTAAAAAATTAATAAAAATTAGGTCAATTAAACAGGAAGGTTCGCAGTTTTGAAAAACATCAAACGAATTAAATTATGGGACGCCGAGCCAGCCTTTCTCACCGAATATAATATAGAATTCAGACGTTCTAAGGACTTTTCTTGGAAAAGGTGTTGCGAAAGCAACTTAACAAGGCATTAGCTAAAGATCATAACAAGCATGTTAACCTATAATGAAAGGGGTCATTATCTCTGTTGTTCAGTTATTCCATCTTAGAAGGTTATAGTGGCGTTTATTAGAAAAATATATGTGAAAATCGATTCCAAAATAAATTATATAGAAAGAAATTGTTTCCGATAAGAAGTACAGAAGCCATATGGCCATTTCCACTAAAAATGACAATTTAGCTGGCCTCATTTTTAAATTTTTTTTTTTTTCTGAGCAGACTCTTCAATCAAGGTTTTTCTTGAAGCTCCCTTGGAATTTCAATTGTTCCTCCTTGAATATTAATTCAAGATAGTCTTTACTTCAAGAAAAACCATGTTTAAAGGGTGTGCTCCAAAAAAAAAAAAAAAAAAAAAAAAAAAAAAAAAATTGCCATTTTTTGATTTCGATTTTTGTTTTAAGTCGAAGAAAAAATTACACAAACAAAAAGCATGCGGTGGTTGCGAACCAAAATGATTTAGCTCGAATAACGAAATAGCACGCGAAGAGCTCGATACTTTATGTTATTGTTGTAAGAGCTAAACGAGCTTCGAGCAGTGCACCCTTGCTGTAAATCAACAACGTTCAAACACAAGAACTGTGTGGAACACGTAAATTTTCTACGAAATGCTTAACATTATACGAGCGCCTCAAACCCAGCTGATAAGAGGTCGTTGCTTAATTGACAAAACTGGGAGAGTAATGACTCTGAGATAGACCGTGGTTTATTGGTTTCAGTGCTACTTGAAAATTGTTCCAGATCTTTCAAGTCGAACATTATGACATAGATATAGCTGCTAGATTCATTACGGGCACATAATTGAGAAATATTACTGTTGATAATTTTTCCGATAGTCAGACGCTACTGAAAGCACTCAGCTAGCTCCTTCGGGATATACTCAAGGATGGCTAGTTATTGAATTGACTCCCTAAATTATTGAGTAAGATTCTACAAAATATCACTTTACTCGGTACAAAGGTATTAAGGATAACAAGATCGCGAATGAGCTTGTAAGGAATGGCCTTTGCACACCTTTTATAAAGATGATACAATTTTGTTAACTAGAATAATTGTCGACCATCACAATCCTCAATAATTATAGAAAAATTATCACCTGTGCGCCTTAGAAGATAGGTTTTAATATATAGAGGTGCGTAATACTTTTGACCACCATTGTATGAATGACACATAGCAGATTTTTATAGTACGAGTTTTATCGTACAAAATTCGTATTAAACATAAGAGACTTACGTACAAAATGTTGAAATACTCATGCAGTATATACTTGGATAAATCTTACCTGTAATGAGAAAGAAATAGAATTCAAATTAGAGAAAAGTTAAGTTCAGTCTATAAAATAAACAACATACAGACTAAAGATATATATAAAATCTTTTTTCTCATTTTTTTGATAGCATTACTTAATTAGTTGAAATAGATTGAAGGGAGAAACCCCATATTACATTGTCTGTCCCATAGCGACAAAACCCCCTAGGACACATAAAAGTGTGCGCAATGCGAGCAAAAAGAAAAATGTCACAAGAGTAATGAGTACAGAGGGGGAATAAAAAAGCCCCCCATAGGCTATAAAAATACTATTTTCTAGCTTAAGGCTACGACAAAATGAAATTAACATCCGCTGCAGCAGCAGCAACAGCATTGAGAGACGTAGAATACAAATAAAATTCAATTAAAGGCGTAAAATTGCAAGGCAACAGCAAGAAAATTCAAATTAACGAGCCATTTGCTTTATATGGGGGTGTGATGGCGTAGTCTTGAATTTGCAAAATGTTATATAACGAACGTAGTATGGACGTAACAGCAATAAGAGAATATAGCATACATTAAGGCGTGCGCGTATGCCGTATATGTTATAATCATGGGCCATATGACAGAGCTGTGAAATAATGTCACCAATTTTGGATTTAATTGCGCATCGATATGGCTTACGATGTGTACTGTACTTCCAGAAGTACTGTACTTCCAGGAGAAGTACTGTACTCCCAAAAGAAGCACTGCACTCCCAAAAAAAAATATTGCTTTCCCAAAAAAAGAAAAGTATTGTGTTCCTCAAAAAAAAAAGTACTGTAATTACAAATTAAGTACTGTACTCCAAAAAGAAAGTACTGCGTTCCCAAAAGAAAGTGCTGTACTCCCAAAAGAAATACTGAACTCCAAAAAAGAAGTTTTGTACTTCAAAAAGGAATAATGTACTCCCAAAAAAATATTGCACTCCTACGAGAAGTATTGTGCTCCCAAAAAGAAGTATTGTGCTCCCAAAAAGAAGTACTGTACTCCCAAAAAAAAAAAAAAAAAAACTTTGCTCCAAGAGAAGAACTGTACTCCCAAAAGAAGTACTGTATTTGTAAAAGAAGTCAGGTACTCCTAAAAGAAGTAAGGTACTCCTAAAAGAAGTACTGTACTCCCAAGAAAAATATTACCTATTGAAAGAAGCACTCTACTCCCAAAATAAGTATCGTACTCCGCAAAGAAGTGCTGCACTTCCAAAAGAAGTAATGTACTACCAAAAGAAGTATTGTACTCCCCAAAAGAGCTTCTCCTAAAAGAAGTAATGTACTCCCGAAAGAAGTAATGTACTCCCGAAAGAAGTAATGTACTCCCGAAAGGAGTAATGTACTCCCAAAAGAAGTAATGTACTCTCGAAAGAAGTAATGTGCTCCCAAAAGAAGTAATGTACTCCCAAAAGAAGTACTTTAGTCCAAAAAGAAGTATTGGAATGTTAGTTCATTGTTCAAAATACGAAAAAGTTTTTGACAGATTCTTTAAAATTAAGTGTCCTCAAATAGTGGGTTGCCACGCTTTTTTTGTGGTTCATTTTTGTTAATAAAGACTACATCTTAAGATGATAGAGCTCGAAGAGCCTAAATAGAAAATATATAGGGATGTGTTGTCGAATCCTGTCTCAAATATGGATATGGGTTTCACCGTTTCTTGGGCCAATTTTTCTTAAATGAATTCGACAAGACAACCCTATATATTCTATTTAGGCTCTTCGATCTTTATTATTTGGCACACATTTCAAGCTGTAGTAGAGTGAAGTTTAAGTTAAACAAAAATGAAGCAAAAAAACCGGTAGAAACCCATTTTTGGGACAGCAGTCAACAATGCAACTTTACATGTTCTATTTAAGCTCTTCGACTGCTATCAGGATATAAATTTGGATACCCTGAATCTGAGCCGTTTAAACCAGTTTTTGTTGCTCTCTTTTCCGCACTGTTTAAGTTTTGCAATCTTCAATTAATTAAATTTTTCAAAAGAGGCGTCCTTCATATTGTCATTTATCTTAAAAATCAAAGCTAATTGAGCAAAAATAACCCAAGAAGAGTTTTTTATATCAAATAACCTTTTTTTGGCCTTTGTCTTGTGTAATCTAGAGGGTGTATTATATTACATTTCTGTTGTCATAAAAACGTTTTCTCTGTTTGAACTCCACGCATTTGGCCAAAAAGCAACTACAGAAATGCCAAATAATTATGACTTTATATGAAAGCAAATAATGTGGAACGTGGAAGAAGTGATATTCCCCATGAAAGAAATTGCAAAATGTCGTAGTAGAGTGTCACAACAACAACAACAACAGCATCATGTCAATTCGCAAATATGTGTATGTACGTGTGTAAAATGACATAATGTGACATTTCTCTCGGATATGACAGCTATATTTTGTTAAAGGGTATCAACGGGTGGTCGTTGCCCCAAATAAAATGTTAGGAAGCGACAGAGAAACAGGGTGGTCTAGTAGTTCGCCAGACGCCTAGCGACACCAACTTGTTGGTTGACCGTTTCATGCCAAACACAAAACTACAAAATAGGGGGCAAAAATAAAAGGGAGAAGAGACCACTGAAAAAGCAAAGTACCCGACCTACAGCAGACGGATTGATAAAGCAATGTTTGTGGCGTAAATCAAGGCAAGCACAGTAGGTACGCCGCCTGATGACGGTGAGAATGTGATAAATGTCCATGCGAGGAGGTAATGAATGTGTGATACAGAGTAGTAAAAGTTTTCTTTTCTTTGTTGCGTGTACTGGCTCTGGATGGCTGGATGGCAGGCAGTAAAAGGTCGTTTGGTAACGTCAACTTCAGAGGACAAAAGCAATAAAATGGCAAAATGAAAATTAGCAAAAGATATACAACACACAGCAACGCAACAACACACATTTTCAGGAGTAATTGATGTAAAGTTACGAGGAAGACAGAATTTATGCAGCAATGAATTTTATGTTTTCAAATTGCAAACAAACTTCTTTGATGATATCTGTCACATTCCTTGTGTCTTTTTGGCTTATGATAATCTTTGTTGCGTTACTAATGTTATGATATGGCTTGGAAAAATTTATTGAAGGATAATTTAGGTTTTATGAAGATTTACTACAAGCAAGCAAGCAACGTTGGTAGGTAGGATATGTTGATTTTTAAATTGGTGGCAAACATTATATGTAAAAGAACACGTACAAAAATGTTACAAGTGAATTCCAAGTGCCTCAAAAAATTAAGGAATAAAATATCCAAGATCTACCTACTGTTGTAAAAATATATAATATAAAATTCTTCACTGAGTAAAACAGCACGCATACAACAGAAATTCACATTCATCGTGTGGGTAGCATTTGATAGCGCCTAGTTTACAATAGGTTAATCTCATTAGCAAAAAGGTGCCTTGTTCGAAAATCAATTCAATCACGTTCGACAATGCAAGCCATAAAGTCAATAGTCGATATAGCATCCGATGCTATGGAAGGAATGGTATGAGATAAGGATGGGGAATTTAAGAATATTGAGTGATTGTTGCATTGGTTGTGAGAAATGCTGCTCATTTGCCCAGACTGGACAATCATAGAAAACTAAATGATCAGAATAAATTCTTCATTGGATTGTGTCACAATGACAGTTTTTGCATAGCAATGGACGTTTGATTTCTCGAATTTGAGCATTGATTTTGCCGCCGATTTAACATCATTAGACATTTTTCTCTGGGGCTATGCTAAAAAGTAAAATCTATGCCAATACTCCACCAACGATTTAAGCACTAAAAGAACACATCGGAGCTGAAGTAATGCAAAAGTGATGAACAATATCATTAATAAAATGACTATTTCTAGGTAAAAACGAAGCGGACACTTGGCAGATATTGTATTTCATTATTAATCTCCGACTTTGTACTTTAGATTGAAATAAAAATATCACTTTTCACAAAAAAATTACGGTTTTCTGTTGATTTAAAATGACACATCTTGTTGGATGACACCTCTTGTTGGACAACTACAATGAAATCCTTATCGAAATTTTACTGCCAGGTACAGAAAAAGTCAAAAGTTTACAGGGAGGCATACTCTCTCGATTACTATTCCATTGGAGTTGTTGTATTCGCTCTAGAAAGCCTTAGAATTCGTAACTAGATGGTGTAAGAAATCAGGGTTATCCTAAAAATAGGGGCGCTGCCACTCCTTTAACAGAAAAGTACGATTCCACGGTTAAAGTAATAGACCCATTTTGATAAATTTTGATATGGATATAGATTAAACCGCAGGAAAGGGTATCAATTGTTCTATTAGTGGGCGTGGCATTACACGTTATGGGGAAAACGCTAGCACGACTGAGCCGCTATACCGATTTTGATAAATTTACCATGGACATAGATTAATTCCTGGGGAAAGATATTTGTTTATAGTGGGCGGTACCACGCCCCGAACAGGAAAATATGTTTCCAAAGCTTAACTAATGAACCGATATTGATGAAATTTTTTATGAAGATAGAATGAACCCTTCGATGACAAAAATAGCATTTGGTTTTTGTCAGTGTTTTGATACCAAGAAGTATTTTATGTTATTTTTTGTATTTCACTATTTTGGTTAAATTTCAACCATGAGACGAACTCTAATCTAAAATAATCCATTAGCTTATTGTGCAGTAAGCTAAGAGAAGTTCTTATGACCTTAGAACGCTAGACTTATTTAGATATTCGGTAGTTCATAGCTCATTTTCAGTATAAAGACCATTCGATACTCTCCAGCTTGTCCGGATATGATAAGACCTTACACAAGTTTTGGACATGCAAACTTGAAAATAAACAAAATATTCATTTTTTGTAGCAAAGTTGATACGAAATCTTTAGAACCAAGTCCAGCAGCCATATTTATGTAATATGGCTACTAGGCTGATACGCGTTCTAGCCTCCCACTGGCATCTTGTTGACATAGAGCGCTTTTTCGTATACGATATATCCTTTTTAGCTACCCAGAGAGTTGTACAATTAATCACGTTGAGCGCGACAATTTGTCGCGTACCATTGCCTGTGTGTGCGTAGTAACTGTCTCTTTCCTGCCAACCTAAAAACACGTGTTTAATTCCTTTTTTTTACAGCCGCTGCAAGTGGCGCCCCCCTATAGTTAAATAATACTCTAATATTTTTTTTGTTCTGTTCCTTTTCTTTTTTGTTTATTTTTTTTTTTTTTTCAATGTTGCTCATTTTTCTGCAACAACAGCTTAAATTAACACAGGCGACTAATTTGGCACTTTGCTGCCAAAAAATGCAAACAATGATGATGATAAAACCATGAGTGGTGGTAGTGTTGACGACAAATAGTGGCGGAGCACAGTGGTGCCAAAAAAGAAGGACGATTTTTTTTTTTTTTTTTTTTTTTTTTTTGAAGACGAATTTTTTTTTTTTTTTTTTTTTTGTTGAGGATTTATTTTTTTTTTTTTTTTTTTTTTTTTTTAAATACTTTCATTTCATTTCTTACATTTTCAAGTAAATTCGAGTTAATGTTGAAAATTTTCAAAAAAAAACTTGAAGTTAATTGCCAGAAACTGAATAAAAAACCGATTTCGTTCGAATTCGAGCATAGAACCGTTTGAATTTTTGTTCAGCGATTTTTAACTAGCAACATTTTCCATATTGAGTTATTATATGAATTATATCCAATGTACCTCAATTTGACACCACAGTGCGGTGGCGGCGGCGACAGACTCAAGGGAATATAAAGCGAAGAAAAATTACAATTGTTAAGATAAAACTGCATAAGCAAATAATTCATTAGCTTAATTAATTAATGAATTAAACGGATGAGCGGGCGGTAAAAATGTTGCTTTAAGCTGCGGTTGTCTTACCACTCACAGGGTAACAATTGGTCGTTTATCGCTATCTCTAGTGATTGTGTCTCGACGGGGATTTGACGCTGCTGCTGCGTAGTTTACTACGCGTGTTAGTGTATCATTGTGCGGATAAATTAGAACGCATGATGACGTCGTAGCCCTTGTGTTGTTCTACATTTTCTGTTGAACTATGGGTAGTGTGCCGCTCCTATGTCGTATATTGACAGTGGGTGTAGTAGCGATGGTATCATGCCTCTAAGGGTTAAAGTAAATAAACATTGGTCTCTGTTTTAATGAAATTTTTCTCTCCGCAGCTTTTTTGCATTAAGAACCTTTCTGTTTTCATTTTATTAAAAAACATCTCATCTTTTTAAGGTGTGGTCGGTTGGTTACTGTACAATTATCTATATGGGTCAGTGGGGGTTTTAAAGTAATGCAGTTACAGAGTGCATGCGGTTATGAATTAGTGACAAGACTGCCAATTTTAATAAAAAAGTAGAATTACTATCGGAAAGTTAACGTTCTGAGTTCGTCTAAGAATTTATAAATTTAAATGCATTTTAATGCCACTACTGTAACAAATGGACGCCCATAAAGTTTTCTTGCCCCATCTGTTTTGCATACTAATTGATAGCAAAAAAAAAAAAATATTGCGAAAACTTGACATCGATCTGATGAACCGATATTGAATACAAATTAAATGAAAACAAAAAAAAAATTTCATGTTTCATACACTTCATTATTAATTGTAGTGTTATGACCTCAGTAGAATAGAACTTGAAGAGAGAGGGAGAAGGAACATAACAACATTAGTGTGACATCGACGCAACCGACGACAACTAATTTATTTTATTATTGAATTATAGACTATACAATTAATGTTGATTGCTCGATGACATACGAGTCATCAGATAGATAGTTAGATGGGTCTCATTGGTGGTGGAGACAAAATAAAAATTGTATTTTAATTAATTTTTAATTAAAATATGTTTTTTTTTTTATTGTTTATCGGTAATTTCAAAGCACTTTGCTAAAACGCAAATAAAAACGTTTTCTGCTTTAAATGAAGCGCTACGATTTTGTTGCATCAAATAAATTAGTTTAAAAGCTATTCACACTGGCATCGAAATCAGCACGATTTTCATTTATCTCGTTTTTGAGATGCAATCAACTCATTTTACATACAAATAAAGGGTGATCCAATAAGAGCTTCCTACTTTGTTTGTTTGAGCTCCCTACTTTGTCTTCAATGTCAGCAGGCTTCAATTCTTGTACAAGCTGTATTTTATAGGCCTTCTGGCCAAGATTGCGCCTCAAGATATGCCACAATAATCCATAAGAGATGCCCAAAGCCTGAGATCGGCGACGGATCGATTGTTCACGGTTTTCACGAACATTCTCTACTACTGCAGAAATATTCTCAAAATTACGGGATGCATGCACTCTGGTTGAATGATGAATATCCAATAGTGTAAAATTGGTTCGAAATTTGGTGATGGTGTTACGAATAGTGCGCTCATACCGACCAAAATGATGTTGAAGCACTCTATAACATTCTCTAACTGATGACTGATTTTGGTAGTAAGTTTGCACGATTAATAAACGTTGTCCAGGAGTAAGTCTATTCATGATTGAGTCGTATTGAATACCTGAACACAAGCGTCATTTGACACATTTCAGCTGTCAAAACAACTCAGTTGGAAAAGGGATCTCGTATTGGATCACCCTTCTCATGTCAAACAAAGAGTTTTTAATGTCAAACTAAAAGGAGTCGGCATCTACTATCAAACGGAACGCTAATGTTAGCAAAAATCAAATTAGGTCAAATAGAAAGAGTCAAGTAAGCAAAATCGTGATAATGCCAGTGTGAAAGCAATTTTTTTTATCGCGATACGAAATCGAGATAAATGTAATCCGTGTTGATTTCAATGCGATTTAAATACGAAGGATGTTCAGCAGTAATAAAGGTACGAAATCGATATTTTTTCTTCTACTACAGATTTATTCTCAATATACTATCGTTCTAAAGCAAATTTTATATTTAATATCTTTCTAAAAACCTTTCTTCGACCTGTGTCAATTACCACCAGACAAAGAAACACTTGAATTAATTTTTTTTTTTTTTAACTCTGACTTTAAAAGTCTTCAGCTAGAAGATGCAATTAAGTCTATTTTTAGTCCTTTTTAAAGCACTTTAGATACAGTAAAGAGAAAGCGCTTGTTTGCAATAACATGAGAAAGTAAAGGGAAGCGCTATTCGAAGCGAGAGCGAAGCATTTAATTTTTTTTTTTTTTTTTTTTTTAAATGAATTTATTTTTGAAAATATTGCGCTTCAGCTACAGTGAGAGCAAAGCACTTGATTACAATGACATGATAATATTACAAAATGTGCTATTAGCAACGAGAACAAGAAGAGCTTTGTTCTGCTATTTTAAAGAATATTTATGAAGCGCTTAACTATCCGACAGGACTATAGCTAAGCAAATCTGATTTGCGTATAGAAATAATGAGAGCCTAGAGACATAGTGATACATTTCAGAATTAAAAGTAGAGAAAATCAAAGAGACCGTAAGTAACGATAATGATTTAAAAAAAAAAAATCACTGCAAAGTGTTATTTCCTTTTTTTTACGACGTCTTTTGCTTTTTCTGTCTTTTGCCTTTTCCCCATTAATGTACATTGTCCATGAAATTTTGTATAGTATGCAAGTAAAATTTTCTGAAAATTGAGCCGAGTTATGTTGGGTAAAGAGTTTATTCGAGAGTCTCTTAATTAAATTGAATTGTTTGCAATAATACGTTTTGCACAAATATGCATGTACTATATGTGTGTGCTTGTTTATTTGTGCATTGGTACATACGACTATGTGTGAGAATGTAATTTTATCTATGCTAGTTCCAAGTGATTATATTTACACTGTTTAGGGTGAACCAACGAAAAATCAATTATATGAAAACTCAACTTCATATTTGCTTGTATCGGCAAAGCAATCTGCATATTCTTTGTTCGACGTTTGGTCGTAATGGATTTTTTCATTTGAATCTCAGATTTTCAAACAAAAGTTGTATGCAATCACGAACATTAGTTAAAATTTCGAAAATTTTATAGAGCAACATATCAAATCTAAGCTGAGCTTGGAGGCGGGTACCGTGTTTACGAAATTATGGAAGGAATGAATTGCTGACTATTATCGGATAGTTTGCAATTCTCGGGTAGTTTACTTTTCCCGTATAGTTTGTTATTCCCAGACAGTTTGATATTCCCAGACAGTTTGCTATTCCCAGCTTGCTGTTCCTTAATAGTTTATTATTCCCAGACAGATTGCTGTTCCCTGATAGTTTGCTATTCCCTGACAGTTTGTTATTCCCTGACAGTTTGTTATTCCCAAATAATTTGTTATTTCCAGACAGTTTGCTATTCCCAGACAGTTCGATATTCCCAGACAGTTTGTTATTCCTTGACAGTTTGCTATTCCTAGACAGTTTGCTATCCCCAGACAGATTGCTATTCACTGAGAGTTTGCTATTCCCGAATTGTTTGCTATTCCCAGACAGTTTACAATTTTCAGACAGTTTGCAATTTCCAGACAGTTTGCTATTTCTAGACAGTTTGCTATTGACGGATAGTTTGATATTGCCGGATAGTTTGCTATTCCCGGATAGTTTGCTATTCCCAGACAGTTTGCTATCCCCAAACAATTGCTATTCACTGAGGGTTTGCGAATCCCAGATTGTTTGCTATTCCCGAATTATTTGCTATTCCCAGGCAGTTTGCTATTCCCTGAGAGTTTGCTATTCCCAGACAGATTGCTATTCCCGGATAGTTTGCTATACCCAGACAGTTTGCTATCCCCAGACAGTTTGCTATCCCCAGACAATTGCTATTCACTGAGGGTTTGCGAATCCCAGATTGTTTGTTATTCCCGAATTATTTGCTATTCCCAGGCAGTTTGCTTATTCCCAGACAGTTTGCTATTCCCTGAGAGTTTGCTATTCCCAGACAGATTGCTCTTCCCTGAGAGTTTGCTTTTCCCGGATAGTTTGCTATTCCCGGATAGTTTCCAATTCCCGGATAGTTTGTTATTGCCATACAGTTTGTATTCCTAGACAGTTTGCTACTCCCAGGCAGTTTGCTACTCCCAGGCAGTTTGCTACTCCCAGACGGTTTGCTGTTTCCAAAGAGTTTGCTATTTGCAGGCAGTTTACTATTTCCAGACAGTTTGCTATTCCCAGACAGATTGCTGTTCCCTGATAGTTTGCTATTCCCTGACAGTTTGTTATTCCCTGACAGTTTGTTATTCCCAAATAATTTGTTATTTCCAGACAGTTTGCTATTCCGAGACAGTTTGATATTCCCTGAAAGTTTGCTATTTCCAGACAGTTTCCTATTCCCAGACAGTTTGCTATTCCCAGACAGTTTGCTATTCCCAGACAGTTTGCTATACAGTTTTCTTGTTCGAAAAACTAGAAAAATCCTTTATCTAAGTTACCTTTACCTAAGTTATCAAAGGATAATTGGTATTTTGTGATATTTTACATATCATTTCGTACAATCGATTATCCTATACCTTAATGATTATGCTCATTTTTAAGGAGCAACTTGTATGTCGTTTTTGGTTTCTTACATCAATCAATGAAAGTTTTCGAAAGACCCTGGGAAACCTAGGAAAAACATTTGCTTCTTAATGCTTGACTTTATTTTGCTGGTTTTGGTTAAAGCTTTAGTTTTAATATATTGTCAGTATACCAAACTCTCCGACAAAAATTATTTAAATAATTTTTATTTTCAATCATACACCCCAAAGATTACTAGACTACTTCTCTTCCCTTCTACTTCTCAAATTTGCCGAAAAGTGTGGATTACATTTAAATGGAACGACGTCATCATCATCATCATTGTCATAAGGAATACAAAAAGTGAAGTGGAGTGTCGAGAAAGTGGTAAAATGCAAAGAGTTAAAATAAAAGCAATGGCAATGAAGTAAAGCGCATATCATCAAATGGTTTTCACTCTACTCTACTGCTGTTAGTAACAAACAATCTCGATAGACAAAAGTTTTATTGAAATTTATGAAAATTGCAAATATCATACCAACATATCACACATTGTACGGAGGCAGTAGTAGTAAGTATGCACTTTATACTCGTACGACTATGCAAACAAATAAATAAGACAAACTTTGTGATACCATAATAGCTGGGATATTGTTTGTAATTGTTGTTGTTGTTGTTGTGTTTGTTTTAACAATTTCATTTCTCTAGTGTCAGCATAAAATATTTGTAGTGCATTTATTAAATAAAACAATGCAACAATTAGTTCAATTTTGCCACAAAATATTTGCAATATCGATGGTCCCTTAGGTATAACGTGCTAAGTGCAAAAGAAAATAAAACGTGACGAGTAAAAAAAAAATCGATTTTCTATTCAACTTTCAAGCGATAATTTTTGTGTCAGCATTTTATTTAGGACAATATTAGTAGGGACTAACGGCATTATTTAGTAGAAAAATATTTATTTTATGCATTTGAATATAATATTTCTCTTAAGGAAATTATAATTTTATGGGTTATATTTGGCATATTTTTTCTTTTAAAAATATATCATCAACATATTGTAACAACTGCGACAAAAAATTTTACATTTGAACATAAAAAAATTGATGGCTAATTAAAATTAATTAGCATTTCCGTTGCCTAGTTCTAGTTCTAAATACATCAGACGATAATTGTGAATGTATGCGATAACACAGTTTTTAACTGTGACATAACAGAGTGATAATTAAAACTGCACTGCTATTTGATATCATCACTGTTTTTGTTTGTGTTCTTTTGTTGTGCTAGAAACTCTAAGCCCACACGTACCAATTAGCAGTTAAATTTTGTTATTACAATGCTGCGTTTCTAACCAAAATGTAGTTCATCATAAATGGGATTGTGATTATCACAGCCCAGCATGTAATGCTATAGCACTTGATGAAGTTGAACATAAATTTTATTGTAAATTAGCTAAGGTTTTTATGAAAAAAAAACGAAAATTGTTAGAATTTAATTTGGGCTACAGTAAATTATGGTGCCAAACGGCAAAACAACATAAGTTGGTTCCTGTTCACAAGACAAAACAACACATGTTTGATGTAGAAGCATATTACTTATGATATCTTGCTTTATGATCACTGAATGACATATGACTATTTACTTTGTAGAAAGTGAATGCAAACTCGTACATTTTGGTCTAGCGATTGTTTGATGCAACTTCGACACTAAAAGCCAATTTTTAATCCCGAGTTTAACTCTGTTAATAACTTAGGTTCTAGTTTTACAATCAATATTAATCTAAGTTTACACCTCGAATTTTGTACATTAAGCTTCGCTTAAAACTTCATGCTTCTGGCAGGTGTTACTTTGAGTAAAGCTTCCTCTAAAGTCCGACCTAAATAGATTGCAGTTCAACCGAGTGTAAGAAATGTTTAAACTCAAAGTCGGATTCAAATTTGACTATAAAGTATTCATTCCAAGGTTTTTTTGGGATATGGCGTATGAAATTATACACAATATCGAATTGGACATAACTATGCAATTCACAGTTCATAGTTAAATTGTAACGTGATAAAATTACCATGTGTCAAATCCTACAACTAACTGTGAGCTCAAAAATTTATTCCCAGCGGCAAATCGATGAAGTACTCTGAATTTTCATATATGAAAAGCTATACCCTTTGTGTTGTATGTTTCACAAATGATATTGTTACTGTGATATTTTTTTTTTTTTTTTTGTTTGCTGGCTGCCTGCTTTGTATATGGAGCTGTAGGTAGTCCGCTTGCTGGCTGCCTCCTTTGTATATAAAGTTGTATGCAGTCTGTTTGTTGGCTGCCCGCATTGTATATGGAGTTAAGGCAGTATGTCTGTTTGCTGTCTGATTTGTATATTGAGATGTAAAGGGTCTTGTCTGTTGGCTGCATACTTTATAGATGTAGGCAACTCGGTAAACTATACAGCACTAGGTAAGCGATGTTTTAAGGCAATCTGCCTTTCCCTTGCTACACATTGTATATAGAGATGTAGGCAAGCTGCCTACAAAGCGGCCATTCCTTTGTAAAAAGCATTTACAGTTGTGGCTGGGGTTGTGAGCATTACTGCCTACAATGAGTATAGCTATTCATCGATGTTGTGTATAACATATTTGCCGCTGGGTTGTTTGCAAATTATGTTTTTGTCAATCTCTTTTCCCATACAATACTCTCACCAAAATAGCAAAAATTTATTGTTTACAAATTTTAGAATTTTTCACTCTCTTTCTCTATACGATTCTCTCACCAAAATAGAAAACGAATACAACTTTAAAAACACTTGCTTAAGCACATGTTGAAATTTATCCACTAGTGGTACTTTGCATTTATATGGGAAACAATAACATCACAAGTTATCACCTCGTAAAATATTGTGAAATTACAACATATAATTATACCAGCCCAATTTACAATGAACTGCTACCGCTACAAATTCGAGGTAGTAAGGTACTTTGTCTACCCTGGCTCTGCTATAAACTCTGATAACAACATCTGGCTAATATCTGTGTCTTTGGATTGAGAAGGCATGAATAGTGAGATTCCATCCCTAACAACTAAGGAGACACTATGCAAAAACTCAATCATCCCAGTTCTACACTATAGCTCTATAAAGCACGAACACGGTCGAGAGCGGATGGAAATATCTTCGGCAGTTTCGAAAGAAAAAACTGCACAAGATATTCGGTCCCATGTGAGTGGACGGGCTATGGTGGAGAAAATTGAACGACGAAATATACGAGCTGTATAGCGACATCGACTGGGTAAAAGAAAATATGTATCATTCGCTTAAGATGACTGGAACATGTAGTGCGAATGAACATCAATGCTCTGGCGTGATGAATCTTCGAATCGAACCCAGAGGAACAACGCAGTAGAGGAAGTCCTTGCCGTAGGTGACGCGCTCAAGTAGTAATAGACCTCATTCGACTTGGAGTGCATAACTTGTTGATTGAGGCCAAGGTTCTCCACGAACTGTAGTGCCATTTAAGTAGGTGAGTATGAAATTATTTAACTCTGTAGCAAATACCATTCCAACTTGAGTAATTCCGAAATAAGTAAAGGACAGTACGTGCAGTATTTTTTTCCTGAAAGACATATACACTAGAGCCCCGATTTGCGTCGTTAATAGGGACTGGAGAAATACGACGCAAATCGAATCAGTGATCAGTGGCATCCTTCGCTTATTTTGATTTTGTATCCAAATAGAAAGAAGGGATTCCATTTTAACCATTCAAGAATTTCTTAGTTTTTTAACTTGTTATCATTGAAATGGTGTGGCAATTTTAGCAAAATTATTTATTTTAACACTGTCTTTTTTGCAAATTGTTTTAACTGTTGTAGGTGCTAACCCAAGGGCTCTTCGTATGTCAACAGCTTTTTCTCCCGATTTTAAACGTTTAAATACATCCAATTTTAGTTCCAAACTAATAAATTTTCTTTTATTTTTTACATTCTTTTTCTTTTCTTTTCTCAAATTATTTTATTGATTGAACCACAACACTTCTTATTGAGAACTATAATTCTTACTTTCTAACCTTAGAATAACTTACCTTACAGGATAAAATGGGGATTCCCCCTTTTACACGCCAACTGAAAAATTTTTCACATGTGATTTTCAGTGAAAAAAAACCAATTGTATGTAGCGACGCAAATCGAAACGACGCAGATCGGATCGACGCAAATCGGGGCTCTAGTGTACATAAATCAATTTCTCATAGAACGCATTAAGAGGAAAGACTCGTAGTTTGAAGGTCAAAAACAGTTCATACCTCATTTGAAGGGTATTTTTAGTGCTGAAACCTTTGCTTAGAAACTGAAGTCCAAAAAATTCCATAAAAGAGGATCTAAAGTTGTAAACATATCCAAGTTTATGCGATATATGTAATCTAATAACTAAAATACATTTTGCTTGGAATATCCTTTTAGCGCATTAATCTTTCGTCGGAGTTTATAGAGCTAATTAGCAAATAAAAGGTTTCACAGGCTAAGATTTAGATATAGTCAGCTAGCCAACAAGCTGTTTTTTATGTATTTTATTTTTGACTGTTGTAAATTTAAATCATGTTCTTGGCATCGAGCATAATATACATATTCGTAAATCTCGTTAAAAATGTAAAACATGAGCATTTAGATTTTCAACTTAAATAAAATCATATTAAGCTCGAAGCCACAGAGAAGGAAGTCAATAATAAAAGGCTGATATTGTCAAAGGACATTGATTAGGTAGGCGTTTCCACAAGTGATATAGACTAATTTGTACAACACACTATTGCCAATAAATGTCTGCCAAAAATACTTCCACTCAAACAATATGCACACACACATGCCGCACACATCTTTGCACAATTGTACAACAATTATAAGCAAATTGCCATCGTACATGTTGTTACACATACATACACAAGTGTGTTACATGTGGGCACAAGAAAGCACAATTTTAACTTGTAGATCTTGTACACGTGTGCCAAGGAATTTTTGCATTTACACGTACGTACGTACATATTCTTCTTCAATTAATTATTTTGAATTTTCTCACAAGATATTTATTAAAGTTTTCATTGTCAAATGCACAAATGTGCAATCTGTTGTTTCGCATGTGTGAGTTTCTGTATAGAAAGGACTCCAATGCACGTTTGTACACCGTGAAGTGAAAATGAAGTAAATTAAAGAATATACAGAACACTTTCAAAAAGTAAAGTGACGTTTTTATTGCGAAAAAGTGCCAAATTTTTGATTAAAATACTCCATAGGACCACGCATGAATAAATGCATTTTTCTAATTGAAGAACGCCAATGAATAAAAATTCGTTTTTCTCAGTGTACGTAATGCTGCTGTACTTGTGTTTTGAAATTTAAATATTTGCTTTTCTATCATATATTTGCATTCACAACTTCAATATTGTATTTAAAAGGTTGGGTTTATTTACACATTTATTTAAGACATTACAAAATGTAATAAAAAGTTCCCCCAAAGGGTAAATTTCTGCAACTCTGACAATTGCAAATTATTTTTAGTTAAATTGTAAAACTAAATAAATATGCAGTAAATCATTGTTTTAAACCTCAGCTATGGGAAAATTGTGTGTTGAAACAAAAAGTAAAATAAAAAAAAATTTGAAACTAAAGTTGATTAAAATTTTTAAAACAAAGTTCGGCATGACAGTGGGAGGTTGAGTGATGCATGGTGAAAGAGCGAGGAATGAAGGTAGAAGAAGGGGGGATAAAGGTAGAAAAAAGAGGAATGAAGGTAGAAAAAGGAGGAATGAAGGTAGAAAAAGGTGGAAGAAAGTTGGAAAAAGCAGGAATAAAGGTAGAGAAAGGTGGAAAAGGGAGAAATGAAGGTAGAAAAAGTAGGAATAAAGGTAGGAAAAGGAGGAATAAAGGTAGAAAAAGGAGAAATGAAGGTAGGAAAAGGATGAAGAAAAAAGAGGGGAGAAGAAGAGAGGGTGAAGGAGGGCACAGAGAAAAAACAAATTAGAAAGGGAAATAAGTCAAAAGGAGAAGGAGGACATTGATGGAAAAAAGGGCACAGAGGGAAGAGGGGAAGAAACGGAATAAGCGAAGAAGAAAAAAGGGGGGAAGAGAGGAAAGGAATGAAGAGAGGAAAGGAGGGAAGAGATGAAAGGAGGGAAGAGATGAAAGGAGGGAAGAGATGAAAGGAGGGAAGAGATGGAAGGAGGGAAGAGATGGAAGGAGGGAATAGATGGAAGGACGGAAGAGAGGAAAGGAGTTCAGATAGCAAAGGAGGCAAGTGAGGCAAATAGGGAAAAGAGGAAAGGAGGGAAGAGATGGAAGGAGGGAAGTGAGGAAAGAAGTTAAGATAGCAAAGGAGGGAAGTGAAGCAAATAGGGAAATGAGGGAAGAGATGGAAGAAGGGAAGAGAGGAAAGGAGTTAAGATAGCAAAGGAGGGAAGTGAGGCAAATAGGGAACAGAGGAAAGGAGGTAAGAGATGGAAGGAGGGAAGAGAGGAAGGAGTAAAGATAGCAAAGGAGGGGAGTGAGGCAAATAGGGAAAAGAGGAAAGGAAGGAAGAGAAAAGCAGGGAAGAGAGGAAAGCAGGAAAGAAAGTAAAGTCGGAAAGCAGGAAAGAGAGGGAAGAACAGTAGAGAGGGAAGAACGGCAGAGAGGGAAGAACAGCAGAGAGGGAAGAAAGACAGAGAGGGAAGAACGGAAGAGATCGAAGAATGGTTAGAGGAGCAATGAGTGTAGAAGGTGGAGGAGAACAGAAAAGGGGGGCAGTCTTAAGGAGGACAGAGAGGGAAGAAGAACAGAAAGGGTCGGAATAGAGATAGAAAAGGGGGGGGGGCACGGGGAGGATAAAGAAATGGATGAAAAGATGGGAGAGTAAGAAAGAGAGGGGAAAATGTAAGAAAGCGAATGACAGCAAAGAGGTAAACATGACAGAGAGGGAAAGACGTAGAGAGAAAGACAGAAGAAACGGAGAAACGTGAGAAAGGGAAGGAAGGAAAAGATGGGAGCGATATCTACGCCTCGATCCTTAGATGGTGCTGCAAAAAAAAATCTTAAAACAGAATCAGAAAGCCAAGGTATCAAGAGGTGTCATTGACGGGTTCAGGCACCTGTTAATGCAATTTTATTACGAAAAACATGAAGAAGTGCTACAGATGTATACATAACATATATGGCAATTTCTGTATTGCACTCTATAAATTTGAGACCAAACTAACGAATTGAGATCATTAGTTTAAAGTTGAGTTTATACCTCTGTTAGGTGTAATTTTTTATGCTCATTATTATATCCTATCATAATTTTAAATCGTTATTATATTATTTTCCCATACATGCTTACCGCACATTTTTCAAAATATCAAGGTGAAGTCTGTAAGTTATTTTGATGTTAAGAATAGACTTTAGCTACTACAGCTACATATATTCTTAGCTATTAAGCTTGAAGCTTTGAATCAAATAAAAGAAAAGCTTAGCAAAAATATATTAATATATTTCGGAGTACAAAGTCAACAAGAAAATGTTATCAATTTTTATCATAATATCAATGCAAAAACAGACCGGTGATTTTGCAAACGAAGGATAAAACTTCATCACTTCACGCCTTTACCTCGGTCGCCAACCAGGGCAGCATAGTTTCCGCTCTCTCCAAAGTCTCTGAACACGAAAAAATTACTGTTCTAATGATATGTCAAAAAACATATTCTAATGTTGGCAGCGACTGAACAGAAAACGTACGAGTATGTAAAACACAATTAGTTGACTTACTGCAGCTCAACTTAAGTTGACATGAAATACGTTATCGAGGTATAATTTTTTTGTTCAAAAATAACAAGTTTTTAGACTTTTTGAAATCACAAAAATGTATAGATTTTTTAAAACACAGCAGAAAATGTTATCTTAAATTAAGGGTTCCCAACTATAATAGCGTGATTTAAGATAACTGTCAGCTAAAATTTATTTCAATTTTTTTTTCCTGCGCTAAAGTCAACGTGGTGTAAAACCAACCAATAAAATCTAAAATTAAAATCAGTGAACATTTTCAGCTAATTTATGCGGCATCACAACAGCTGCCTGCTGCTGAATACCAGCAACCGGAATTGACCAAGGTTCGCATCCTTTTCCTGCTTTTACTAGGCACGATTTGCACTCAGTGCCATTGGCAATTATCAAACTTAGACATCTAGCAAGATGGCGGAATGGCGACTGCGGCAGCTGTAAACCCAGCGCATAGGAAATTTAACTGAAATTGTGTAAATTCAAAAATGAATTTAGCCTCCATTTTATTTATTTACATACGGCAAGGTGTTGCTGGCTGCTGGCCGACTATCTAAGGCGCTGCTAAATTCCAAAGACAAACAGTAGAAAGTTTTAAGCGGCACGTCGGCATCTTCGTCTTAGCCATTTGCGAGCGCGATAAAAGATTTCGCTAATAGCTGACAACTTGTGGGTAGCTGTGTACTAAGCAGCAGCAACCAACCAATAGTCAGCAACCAACCAATCGTCAGCAACCAACTTGACTGACGAAGGTAATAAGGAAAAGGATGCGGCAATGATAAAAGGATTTTATTGCTCTAATGCCTTAGTTGTTGGGAAGCAAAGGAATGTGGGCAATGGAAAAAAAAACGACTTAAATGGCGCGCTTTGAAAAATTGTTATAAAAATTGCTTTTTCTTACTAACATTGTTGCTAAGGGTGCTTCTGCAACAACAGTGGCACTAAAGGGTTAAAAATTATTTAGCTTGTTTTGCAATGGTGTGCAAGTCATGGCACCGCAAGAATGTCGGAAATTTAATTGCAGGAATATCTTTAGAATGTTTTTTGTGCATCAGTATAAGAAATCGATGGAATTGAAAAAAGGCTAGAAAATGTAAAATTTTGTAAATAAAACTTTGTTCAACATTTTGTTTGGGTTCTCAACAAATCTATGCAAAGAGAAAAACATATCAGGCTTATTCACACTCATCAGCTTAAAGGTCACTGATGATTCACTCATCAGCTAAAAGGTCACTGATGATTCACTCATCAGCTTAAAGGTCACTGATGATTCACTCATCGGCTTAAAGGTCACTGATGATTCACTCATCAGCCTAAAGATCACTGATGATTCCATTTAACAATGGATAAAACTAATATGACTAGCTTTAGTCGTTTCAAAAAGAATCCACATTAATTTCAAGTCATTTACGAAAAAAAAAGATTAATTTCAAGTACTTTGCAAGCTTCAAAATTGAATTTGAAGTTTTCTTCGATTGAAGTAAAGTTCAAAAAAATTAATTTTCAACATTTTTCAAATTCAAAATGAATTTAAAGTTGTTTGTGTTAAAAGTAAAGAGAAAAATGTTGTTTTTACTATTTTCAACTTTAAATCAAAAATAAAATTTTTATATATGCAATTTTTTCTTGAAGGTATGGGATTAAAAAAGTCGATTCCGACCGCGAGTTATTTGGAAAGGTATTAAAGTTTCTTCAAATTCCAAGTTCCCCGAATTGAAATCGAGAAATATTCAGTCAAACATTGCTTTGATGTGGAAAATCTTTTTCCAAATCGAAAAACTTTTCAATTTGAGTGAACTACTTTTAAGTACCTTTGTATTACAATAGCATCAAAGTAATATTTAAAAAATATTTACACTACACATTATGAAAAATACAATGTTGCCAACCACTATGGATTGCAACAAAATATGCAAAATGAGATAATTCAGAGAAAAATCTTTCATTTTGCTCGTAAGCAAACCCAACAGCAGTGTAATTTTGCAGTAAAAATTATTAAGCGCAAATATTTGCGATAAAATCTTCAATTAATATGTAAAACTAACTATGTATGATAGTAAATGTGAAATGTCAACATGTTGCAATGGAGGCAACGAAGTTTCAAAACAAAAATTTGCAATTTCTAGATACCAGATTATAATTTTTATAAATGCAAAAAACCAAAAAAAAACATATTTTAAAATCATAAATACGAGAGAAAAATGTTCTTTAATATAATATTTTGCAAAATAATAACGAGCAAAAATATATGCCTTAGCCCAGCAAACATTTGACAGATTTTTAAATCTTCCAGAGTTATGGTGATGAATTTCTAACACTTCTAGAAGAGTAAAACGCGATAGAATTTGACTGCGAAGAAGAAGTGAATATTTTAACACACTCTTCTGGAAGATAAATATAGAAATAGTTGATTTTGAATCATTCATGCGATTATTTCGCGACTTCAAAATTTAAGAACTTTTTATATTTCATATATTTCAATGCATTATGATTCGATAATACTTTTTAGTTATTAGCATTGTATATGACAATGTTGCCAAAGAGTCAATGTTGCCAGGCTGATTCTCTGTTTTCATGTTGATTTACAATAATAAATTAAAGACTCTTCTGGAAGATAAATATAGAAATATTTTGTTTGAATCATCCATGCGATTGTTTTGCAATTTCACAATAAAAGAATTTCATATATTTCAGTGCATTATGATTCTATAATACTTTTTTGAACCAATGTTGCCAGGCTGATTCTCTGTTTTCATGTTGATTTACAACAATAAATTACAGCGTTAAAAAAGTCAAACAATTCATAAATCTATAAAATGAGGTAATAATTCATAGTCTTCTGACGAAACCGACACAACTTATTCTGTTTTTACACGGTTTTGATTTAACACTGTCTAGAAAAAAAATGATTCCGATGTTACACGATTTCCTTCGACTTAGCACGATTAAAAAAAGCTTTTTGATAGAAAATTTAAGGAAAAATATTTTTATTAATCGTAATCTTTTAGAAATTTTGTCAGGAAATTGGGTTAGGAGGTTGAAGGAGATATGGAATATTGCCTTTTTTTCTATGTATGTACATAAGACCAGGTCAAATTGATCCAGACACCGACTCAACAACCAATGGAGCACTTTTGATTCTCCTGAAGGTCTTTTTTGGCTAAAAAAAACGTGTTTTTTGCTCGTAGCTTTTATTCCTTCACAGAATGGATACCCAAATTTACTCGAAAAATAAAGACTACGTTCTTGCAAAAATTTGACGTTAAAAAGTTTGAAATTTTTTTTTTCTGTTATAGATAATATTCAGTCCCAAAATTCGATTTTTTCACATTTTTTTATATGGTAAAATTTAATTTTGGGACTAAACATTATTTATAACAGAAAAAAAATTTCAAACTTTGTAACGTCAAATTTTTCGCAAGAACGCAATTCTTAATTTTCAAGCAAATTCAGGTATCCAGTCTGTGAAGAAATAAAAGCTACGAGCAAAAAACACGTTATTTCAGCCAAAAAGGACCTTAAGCAGAATCAAACGTGCTCCATTGGGTTTTCTCGGAACGAAAAAAAATTATGCAGATTTGTTATTAAGGGTCCATCTAACTTTTGAGTCGGTGTCTGGCTGACTTTATTTTGCTTCATACAAATCGACCCGGTCTAATGTACATGCATACTTTATGTCTTTTTTTACACGGTTTTTTTTTTACACGGTTTTGTCCGTAACTTAGCTTCCGTGTAAAAACAGAATTAAGTGTATTTACATTTCAAATTCAGACATAATCATTTGCAATCTAACACTTGGCATCAGAATATGAGCGTTCGTAATCAACGCCTCGATTATTGTGAAATATGATTCATCCGCTCTTAAAAATGTTAACTGGGTTTGGTTGCATGCAATTCAATGTACAAATATGCATCTGCTCGTGGTACTCAGTGTGTTTGCCTCTGTTCTGATTTTTGTTTGTTTGAAAGTGTGAGCGAGTGGCTGTGAAAAATTTACTGATAAGAATGATTTCAAACGAAAGCAAACAACATACATCAGGCAACTTAAAGCCAGCACAAATGCAACATATGTGGGTAACCCAATAGGAAAAGTTGAAAACTTTTTTGTTTACATTTTTTCTCAAGAAATAAGGAAAAGTTTTTAAGGATTCAAACGATTGAGCGAAATTATAAAACAGAACAATTTTTCTAAGACCAAAACGCATGAAGCAGAACGTTTTTTATTATTGTTGTAAGTGCTGGAAGAGCTAAGCGAGCCCAAGGCCGTCCTTCAACTTTGCGAGGCCCGCGGCCGAAAACTGGAAAGTGATTACTATTAAAATAATTTCATGAGAAACGACTCCTCATGATATCATTCTCGAGATCGGTAGTCTCGTACATTAAATTTAATGTTGTTTGGGTCACCATTTCGCAGTTTAGAAGATTTAGGCCCGGGGCCAGAGCTCCGTAGGCTCTTGCCCAAAGACGGCACTGGTTTCCTCCCGGTTTTTCAACTCCGTTCCAATTTTCCTTATCTTCCCAGTATTTGTGAAAAATTTTGCAGCGGTTGAAAGTTTTTGTTAATATGTATAATGCCACACCCTTTTTATTCTTAATCTTCTTTCGACTTTGCTTTACTTTACAAAAAGCTTGTTCAAGCGAGTAATTTCATATCAAACTTAAAGTGCAATAGAACAGAGCTCAGAAGGCCTTCAATGCTCCTTTTTAACTACTACTTTTTCCTACTGGATATGTATGTATGCACATTTCACACGCACACACTTGAAAAAAAAAGCTCACTGAAACTTTCAACCATGTGTCTGCCCATGGAGTGTTCCAACTCAACCAACTCAACCTAACCACCGAGCGATCAGCATCCTGTGTCGGTTATGGCGATTGCGAACGTCAGTTAGTGAGATTTTCTAGCTGTGTGAGTCTGCCTGTAAGTATATTTGTGTGTATGTGTGTGTAATGAATGCATAAAATGCGTCAGCAGGCAGCAGCAGAAAGCTTCGTTTGCATCTTCGTAGCTTTGTTTAAGTTCAAAATTTTCAAATCAAATGCATTTGCCAGTGGCAGAAGCAGAAGCACAAAAACAATGAATGTCAACTGCAGCTGTACAGCTGAGGAGCAGTGTAGTGTGAAACAGTGCAGAATAGTGCGCACAATTTGTTAAAGTCAGTCGTTTAGCTAAGCCTTAGCAACTGATAGGGTTGCCATCATTGCTGCTGCTGCTGCTACGCAGTTTAGGAACTTTCAATTGCCACAGTAACCAGAGAGAAGGAAGTTTCCTTAACCGAGAGAAAATTCAAAACAATTTATGTAACTAAGTTCAAACTGTCGGTAATTTACCAAATGGAACTTTTGAACTGTTAACAAAGAAATAAAATTTAAATCATAATTATGTTAGATATTTTGCATTTTGCATTTGCGAAAAGAAGGAAACCAATTTAAAAAAATTAATATTCAAACTTTTGTTTATTCTCTCCTTTTTTTCAAGTAAATTATCAAAATCTTAAGGAACATCTGCTCGATTAAATGCAAAATGTTGAAAAAAGTTGAGAGAGGTTGAAAAACTCAAAAAAAAAAGAAGAAAGACGTTGCAAAATGTTAAACAATTCAAAATCAATGAAAAAGTCGCAAAAATAAAGAAAATAATGAAGAGAGTTGAAAAAAAATTTTGAAAAAGAAGTCGAATAGAAATTAAAAAAATTAAATATGCCACGCCCACTGCTCCAATTCCGCCCAATTTGGTTTAATAAATTATATTCGTGATCAACATCCACTTACTAAATTTTAGCACAAAAGCTTGTATAGTTTGGTATATATGCAGTAGTTAGTCTTAAAATTTAGGGCGGTGACACACCCACTGGTACAAAACAGTTCGGTTCTAATCCAGAAATAGCTTTTCATAAACAAACCTCTTACACCAAATTTTAGTATGATTGCTCACACATTTCGAAAAATATGCCACTTACCGTATTTTATTTGTATGGGAGGTGCCACGCCCACTGGTGGCATTTCGGCCACTTTTGATTCAGATATACTCTATAGCAACTGTACCACTTACATTAAATTTCGTAGCAATTGCTGCAATAGTTCACTTTAAACAGCGCTTACAAACTTATGTTTATATGGGAGGTTCCACGCCCACTGATGCTATCCCGTCAAAATTCATTTATTTTTAGAGCTTATAGTAACTGACATCTATACACCAAATTTTAAGAAGATTATTCTCGTAGCACACTATCCATAACAATAAACGTTTTTTGTTTATATGGGAGGTGCCACGCCCACAGGTACTATTAAACCAAATTTTTGTAATAAGAGACCTTATAGCAAGTATATCTAACTCATTAAATTTCATAACGATTACGTTGTTAGATCTCTTAATATCACGCTTATATATATTGTGGGCTGTGCCACGCCCTTGAACGAGTTTTTTAGGAATGTGACTGAGCTTGCATTGATGACTGCTTTCAGTGGCTTCATCTCTAAAATTTTTATGAAAATCGTGTGTGCCAATTTCAAGATATACAGAGTCAAAATTTTTATTTGTTGGGAGTGCCACACCCACTTCAAGTGCTTTTTCGTTTCCGCCCACTTTTAACACAATTCAAGATGTATGATATGTACCCGTTTACCAAATTTCATCACAATATCTCGCACTGTTTACGAGACATGGCGGATATGGAGGTTAAATTTTAGGGTTGTGCCACGCCTCTTAACGAACCTTTGGAAACTTGAAGCCTTATCCTAATTCGGTTCACATGTGTGCACCAAATCATCAAGCTTCATCAAAATCTCTGCAACTTTTTTTCAAAATAGGATTGGGCAAATACACATGACGTAGACGTGTCCGTTAACCAATTTCGCCCATTTTTAATTGCAAATTGCCTGCAAGAAGGTGTGATCTGAGTGTGCTACTTTCATTCAATTAGCTTTCCTGGTTTTCCCGTAAACCTCATTTCAGCAGAGACAGACCGACGGACATAGCTTAATCAACTCAGGTGACGACGCTGATCAATGATCAAAAATATGTATTCTTTTCCTAACCTGCCACGCCCCCTTCTATGCGTTACAAACGGAATTACAAAGTGAATATACCCTCTATGTAGGGTATAAAAATATGAATGAATATGAAAATGAAATACGGATACATAGACTAGTGAGTTTGAAAGTTTTCAATATTGCTGAATCCAAAAGAGCCGGACATTTACTGATGTAGGTAGGGTGGGATTAAAAAATGGGGCATGGCATCTCTCATACAACAAAGACACTTTAAATGCTATATCTTGGTACTTATATTACATATGGTAGTGAAATTTGATATATGGAAGTATGGATGTCTTAACGAAACTCCAAGAAAAATGTAGGCAGGACCATTGCAATCTAGAATTACATTTATCAGAAATTTTGACACCAATGGGTCGATTTTATTTATGTTCTGCCATTCATTTGCTATTCTCTTTCAAACTATAAGACAATCAGGCCTGTTCTGATTCCGATTTAGTTCAGATGGGGATGTAGTACGTAATACGAAAGCTCTTCTAAATCTAATGGTCATAATTTGCTTTTCTTTTTTATTAACTTCGAACTTGAGCTGTTAAAGTTGAGATAATTTGACAGATTTCCTTTTAGAAAAATTCTGAAATAACCTTCGAATTTCGATTGCGTTTCCGAAGCAAATCCGAAACGGAATCATAACAGGCCTGAATGTTCTTTATCTAGCGCAAACCACGAATATATATATATGTCAAGCCTTTTGTAAATTTATTTTAAATACCAAATATTGGTAAAAAGTAAATGAATTTTGGGAAAATAAATAAAAAATATGCACAGAAAACATTTCAATAAAATTTGAAAACAACAAATATCCAAAGAAAAATCCGAGAGAGAGAATTAAATGCCATATAAAAGAGCCAATATTTTCCTATTAATAAACAAATATATAATAAATCGATACTACTGACAAGAAATACAAAGTCCTGCATAGAACAATACAGAAATAGAGGTATGTAGTTAGTGAGTGAATTTATTTACAAAACAATTTTTCCGACTTTTCAATTTTTTTTTCACCACAAAAGTGCAAGTTTTATTTATGCATCAGCAACGATAGCAGTCGCGAAAAAAAATATAAAGTGACGAGTAAAGCAGCGACACAGGATGTACAAGGACAATGGATGACGTCGACGACGACAGTAACAACAATAGTGCAAATACATCGATACAAATCATATATACACTGCCAACAAAAAAAAATATATACAATAAAGGTATATAAAACTAAATAAAGAAAAATAAAAAAAGTGCAACATTGATAAACAAAAGTATAAAAAATATCGAAGTGAATGGCGAACTATTGCGTTGGATGTAGAGTAAAATATGCAAAAAAAACAGAATTATGCTAGGGAAATGGAAACCCACAAACTGAAAAGTTCGATTGTGTAGAATGTCATTGAAGCAATTGAGAAAATTGTTTTATTGAAAGATTTTGACGTTTATGCGTTTTCAATATTCAACGGCATGACTGCAGCAGCCATACGAGTAAATGAATAAAGTTGATAAAATTGTGGTATAAAAAAAAAGAGGGCAAAAAGTCCTGTAGTTGTGTAGATATGACTTATTTTATACGAAATACATAAAGCAGTTAAAGATAAATGGTGTAACTTTTATAGTCATAACAACATTTTTTTTCGCATAAAATTTATTGCATAGTTTTAGGTATACTCGTACTACACACAAATGAACACTGCTGTGCCCGTTTAAACCAAGAATATGATGGAAACGTAGTTTTTTTCAAAATTTTCTCAGAACCATAAGGATTGAACCTTCAATTCGGAGTTCCCTAGTTTAAAAAATGTATGTTTTCTAATCGCTTTATGCGTCTCCTGTCAGCATTTGGGTACGATTAAAACCTATTTTTTCGAGAAAAAAAAAAAGAGAAATATGTACTACAGGGAAAGCTCCAAAATTAATTTTGTCTATCACCCAAAACGTTCCCCGAACCCACCCAAGTTCAAAACCATTTTGTCGAAAAAAAATATATATATTACGCTAATGAATTGGTAATTGACAAGGAGGAGAAGAAGGAGGAGACGAAGGAGGCAGAGGAGGCAGAGGAGGCGCGGAGGAGGAGAAGAAGGAGGAGGAGAAGGAGGAGGAGAAGGAGGAGACGAAGGAGGAGGAGACGGAGGAGGAGACGGAGGAAGAGAAGACGGAGGAGGAGGAGGAGACGGAGACGGAGGAGGAGGAGGAGTCGGAGGAGGAGACGGAGGAGGAGGAGACGGAGGAGGAGGAGACGGAGGAGGAGGAGACGGAGGAGGAGGAGACGGAGGAGGAGGAGACGGAGGAGGAGGAGACGGAGGAGGAGGAGACGGAGGAGGAGGAGACGGAGGAGGAGGAGACGGAGGAGGAGACGGAGGAGGAGACGGAGGAGGAGACGGAGGAGGAGACGGAGGAGGAGACGGAGGAGGAGACGGAGGAGGAGACGGAGGAGGAGACGGAGGAGGAGACGGAGGAGACGGAGGAGGAGGAGACGGAGGAGGAGGAGACGGAGGAGGAGGAGACGGAGGAGGAGGAGACGGAGACGGAGGAGGAGGAGACGGAGAAGGAGGAGACGGAGGAGGAGAAAGAGACGGAGGAGGAGGAGGAGACGGAAGAGGAGGAGACGGAAGAGGAGGCAGAAGAGGAGAAGAAGGCAGAGGTGGAGGAGAAGACGGAGGAGGAGACGGAGGAGGAGACGGAGGAGGAAGAGACAGAAGAGGAGACGGAGGAGGAAGAGACAGAAGAGGAGACGGAGGAGGCAGAGGTGGAGGAGAAGGCAGAGGTGGAGGAGAAGGCAGAGGTGGAGGCAGAGGAGGAGGTGGATGCAGAGGTGGATGCAGAGGTGGAGGCAGAGGTGGAGGCAGAGGTGGAGGCAGAGGTGGAGGTGAAGGAGGAGGAGGAGGTGAAGGAGGAGGCAGAGGTGGAGGAGGAGGCAGAGGTGGAGGAGGAGGCAGAGGTGGAGGAGGAGGCAGAGGTGGAGGAGGAGGCAGATGTGTAGGAGTTAGCAGAGATGGAAGAGGAAATGGAAAAATTTAAGTTGAGTCCAAAGAAAAAAAGCAGTGTTTCAGGAAATTTTTAAAAAACAGTGTTATAATACTTAATAAAAGGGATCGACCAAGCCGAAATCTTTTCTAACGCTCAAAAAAGAGGGAAATGGCAAGTAGCTGCAAGCACTAAGAAAAATGCTTGCCTGTTTTGCTAGGTTAACGCTCCATAGGATTTCTTATTTCAGGGCCTAAAAGGGTCGAATTATTAGTTATAAAATTACTTTCTTTCTAAGTATATGAAATTTATTAACTATTCATAAAATTGGCTTGCATTGTGCATTTCTAAAAAATGTTCGTCATAAAAAATGGCATTTTGCGATTTAGTATCATACATTTTTGCAGTGCATTAACAAAATCACTAGTGAGAACCTGGATTGTATGACCACTATATTTTGTAACTATGAAGAAGCGGATGCTTGAACATAAATGATATTACTTAGTATTATATTCGTTACCAATACTATAATTTGTTAACTGTTAACAAATATTTTCAATACAAATGAAGAAATAAGCAACAGGTTTTTAAATTTATATTATTTTAAATACGTAGTTATTTGTTTTAACTCACATTTTTTATTTAATAGAACTATTATTCGCAATCGAACATACCTGCAAAGAAAAAAGAATAATAAATGTTATTTGAATTGTTTTAGAAATAGTTTGTTTGAATAAATGAGCAAATGTCATGAGTTCTAGATTCTATCAAATAATTTAAAATGTTGCATTCTCAAGCGGTTGGAAAATTCCTTCAACGGAAAGAGCAATCCCATTCGCTATCATCTTTTTCACATTCACATATTATTTGAAAATAATTTTGGGCGAGGCATAATTTTTTCGCCGAGTGTTGGAACGACTTTCATTTAGAGATGATTGCGGTATAAAAGCATATCTCTATCGGTATTGCTGCGCCAAAAGGATTCGTTTCGCATTTGCGGCAAATTTGCAATCTAAAATTTTCTAAAAAATACGCATAGATTCGCTCTTACGCAAAAGTAAATATTTGGGGAAGAATGCGCAATATATTTATATAACCGCTATTTACAAGCGAAAACGGCAAATTCGCCGCAAATTCACCAGCAAAGAATCTTGCAATTTGACAAATATGCGGCAAGTGAGCGGCGCTTAATAGAAAGGGATTTTTTTTATCATAATTGCAACTGCGGTTAGCAAGTAAGTCGTCATTTCTAGTCGCCCTTTTTGTCAGTAAGTGCAAAACGTTCTTTTAAAATCCCCTATTGTTCAGTAAATTAAGAGGTATTTTTTGGTCAGTGTTTGGAGAAATTATTGCAGGATGAAAGTCGGTAACAATTTATAGTGAAAATCAATCAGGATACCTCTGCTTTTTGGTCATCAAGTCAATTATTATGTCTTAAGTCAAATATACATACACATATTAGGTACAAAGTTTTGACGGAGAAAAAAAAACATCGATTTTTCTGCCCGAAAGTATACGAAAAGATGTGGAAGATTCCTTAAAATTTAATTAAATTGTTTACGAAAATAATTTTTTGCAATTGCAATAAAAACGCTACTTTAAAAAGCATGCGATAATAAAATTAGCAAAAAATAAACAAAATTCGTAAGCGTTACAGAAGAGCGTAGTAAAACCGGAAGCTATAGAGCTTCCATTAACCCGTAGCAAGGCACGAACATTCGAGTGTAAAGGACAAAAGCATAAAATTGAAATTTTATTTGTAATGGATGAGCGAAACAAAAATGCATTAAAACCACCGATGTATGGGTAAATGGAATATAAATCGAAAGCAAAATAAAAAGAAGGATAAAAAGGGCCAGTAGATGCACTAACAAATAAAAGAGATGAGAATCAATAGAAGAAGAAAAAACTACTCGCATGTACATTTTTTTACATCAACGACAGTTGTAAGTGAAAGAGTTCCCTAAAGAACCACAACTGCAGCAAAATTACTACAAGGAGGAGGAATGACTATATCGTTAGTTCCGAAAATGTTGTAACTTTTATTTTAGACACCTGTTCGATATGTTTTAACAAGAGTATATTTTGTTTAAGTGAAAGAAAAATAGCGCAAAAGAAAAATAAACTGTGTTGAAAATAACTTCAGCAAGAACTGTGGTCCCTTTGCGCTCGTTTTTACCATGCCCTCCTTCGCAGCTTGTGTTCAATACCAAAAAAAAATGGAATAAAAATTGGATAAAAAGTGAGAAACTGCAAGTTGAGCGTTACTAAAAGTATGCAGCTTTTAAGTTAATGCATATACACTGCGCAAATTACTTCATAAGAAGATTACACGAGAACTTATAAAATAAAGTTTCAACTTGAAAATAATCGTTCTATTGTATAAAAAGGTTTTCGGTGTCGGAAAATTTGCAAATAATGAAAGAAGAGAAAAACGATTATTAGAAAACAAAATTCTATTGCATACTTTTAGTTGATAAAGAAAAGTTGTCAAATATAAGAAGAAAATAAAAAAAGGGGACGGAGCCCCTTAGTTTCTTATGGATATTTGTTAGCAATGCACATATATAGTAGTAAAGAAAAATATTGAATTGTTTTCAAATAAAAGAAAATAAGGATTGTCCCAGAAAAAACTTGCGTTTATTTTGTTTGATTTTACTCTACATGATAATCTTATATGTCTAAAACGAAACAATAATTGTTCTATATAAAGTGACGTTTAATATGACGTATAACACTTGAAGATAGCACTTCCAAAGGTGAAGATGTCTAGCAAACTACAAAAAGTGCGCGAAATTTGCGAATATATGGAATATATGGTTTGACAGGCCATAAGCACGAAAGGCACAATCAATTCAAAACTTCATATAGCCTCGAAAAACGTGTTCCACCATTTATTCATGCACATGAGAGTACAGTGATATTCTGGGCCGACTCTAAAGCAGTGGTGGGCACGTAGTGTTCCCATCCACACTCATTGCCCGAACCGTTATTCGACACACAAGCAAGCGAAACAAAAAATTCGGAGAATTTTTGTTTGTAGTGTAATTTGGCTTTTTTTTTCTGCTGTTGGCGAATTTGGAAATGAAAGTAAAAATATTTTAAATTTCGATGTTGTTGTTTAGCCTCTTTGTTAGATTTCCATGCCCACCACTGCTCTAAAACTACGATGGAATGGTATCAAAATAAAAAGATCAATTTTGTGCTAAAAATAGCAAATCCGCCCAACTGCCCAGAGCTTCGCCCAATTGAGAGACATTGGGCTCTAATGAAAAGAGATCTTCGAAAGAGTGGAAAGACTGCAAAAAACTTACAAGACTTTAGACTTGTGGAAAAGATCGCACAATGATGTCGATAAAACAACTGTACAAAATTTAATGAAGGGCCTTAAGATAAAAAGTAAGAAATTTTTATAAAAAAAAAAAATCTTAATTAGTTTTTAGTTATTTATATTCTGAACACTAGCCTTTAAAAAAAAATATAAAAGACCAAAAAGTTTATTGGGTATTTTTTTGTAACTGAAAAACAAATCGCAAGTTTTTTCTGGGACAGTCCTTACTTGAATCTGGGAAATGTTGGCGAGAATTGAAGACAATTGAATTTTTTTTTTGTTTTTTTGAACTCAACTCAACGCTGTGCCTCGATAGCGTTGAAATTTTGCGAATTTTTTTTCGCTGGCTTGTGCGTCGAACGGTGCATTGAGGACGGATAGGGACACTACGTGCTCACCACTGGTTTGAAAGTTATACAACATTGGCCGATAGAAAACAATCCTACCATTATCTGACGACCATCGTTGGATTCCCCACTGCACTAGGCCAATCATAAGAACAATATGTAGAGCCTATAACCAACTCGTATTGTAGTTGGTAGCGACCAAGTGTAGAGAAGGAAAGACTTTTTATTTTCAACTAGCTGTTCCCGCGACGTTCTAGGCGTGGTCTGTTTCTTTATTGCTTTCTCAGTTGATTTGTGTGTTTAAAATCAATTTACTCTCACGCTCTCAAAATGACTTCAGCCCGCATGGCTCCCTCTAATTAATTTACCTTACAGTTACACCGTGGAAAAAACAAAACTCATAAACCATTAAACGGTTTGTTATGCTTGCATGCTTGTTGCTATTTGCGCAAATAATTTTTCTTTAAGCAATTTTAAAAATGTATTAACTTAATATTAAATAGGAATTTCGGGATTATTTTTATTGTAGATTGAGACCAAGCATCTAAGGAATAAAGCTAAGCAAATATGATCAAGATCGATCTTATAGTTTTTGCATGATACGAGCCATTGAAGGACATAGCCATCTTTTTATTTATTTTGATTTTCATTCAGTAATATTCAGCGTAGGTACTCGTATATCGCGAAATTTTCGTTCAACTAAATTCTTTCTGTGTACGTGTACATACGTAATGGAAAGTGCATTTTTTACGTGTTTCCGTTCCTACTCGCTTCAATTTATCCTTTTTTTTACACACATGATTCGTTATTTGCAACACCGATTTTAACGCAAAATTTTCTCTTTTTTTATTTTTTGTTGCCCCAAAGTTAACGTCGCGAAAAAGCAAAAAACTGAGATTTTTTTCGTTTTCTAAATCGAGTTTTCTTTTTTTCTAGATACTAAAACACAAATAGTGTGATATGAAGTTAAAGGATAGAGTTAGATGGACGCATCATGGTTGGTTTTTTTTTTTTTCTATCTTTTCTTATATGAACAAACCGTGTGAGTTTTATCTAGCATGCATGATGCTACACATACTCTGTGTTTAATGTTCTATGCGGACTATGATGGTAGACTCTCGCTGAATGTTGAATGTGACGGCGGCATTCGTTGGATACCGATGTCGTGTTTAGTCGAGCTGAACGCAATTTGTTTGCCGAGTGTTGTTGGAACGCTGCAACTGCTGCTGCTGCTTTACAAGTGTCGAACCAAACTAGATACTGTATGGGATATACTATGGTACAATGTACCTGATGGCAGTTAGAAGCGAAGTATTTGTTGTTGCCTCTTGGCAAAAAAAAAAAAAAAATTATAAATCATTTCGCATTTCTGGTGGCGTCGTCGGCGGCGGCGGCAGCGGAAGACTTTAGCAAAAATGATGAAGTACATCGTCAGCGTCATCATCGTCGCCAACATTAACAGCGACGACTTCATCATCCGCATCGTTATCATGAACGCGTCGAGTGCCCATCGGCGACAGTTATGAAGAGTCATTTAAAATTAAAAGGATTCTCATTAGATTTGTGCGCGCGGTTGTAGTTTAATGAAGTTTTCAAGTGTTTTCAAGTAAACGAAGATTATTTTCTTTTTTTTTCTTATTTTTGTCATAGGTTTAAGTTGGAGCTTAAAACAATTTTTTTTTATATAAAATTGATTGCAGGAAAAAAAGGAGCTTTTTTTACTTTGCTTATAGCAGTTGTAGTATTTGAAGTATACGTATTATTCCAAGTATGCGTAGTATTTGAAGTATATGTTGTATGTATTCGAAGTATACGTAGTATATATTCGAAGTTAACGTAGTATTCGAAGTATACGTAATATTCGAAGCAATCGAAGTATACGTTGTATTCGAAGTATTTGAAGTATACGTTGTATTCGAAGTATTTGAAGTATACGTAGTATTTGAAGTATACGTAGTATTTGAAGTATACGTTGTATTTGAAGTATACGTAGTATTTGAAGTACACGTACACAAAGAGAACGATTTATTTATATATATCAGGATTTAGTAATAATTATCAAAATCAAAATATATGTTTTATATAGGAAAGATAAATAGTTGATATAAGTTAACATATCACACATTCCGCTGAATTGAATAATATAATTGGATCGACAGTATATTTGGTAATAATTACCAAATGATGTATTATTGAAATATAGATTCAATTGTTAGTAATCACCAAATCATGGATTTGATGTTAGAAATCTTTTGTTTTCGGAAACATATACATTTATTAATATCGATTTGTGCTAAACGCCTATGACCAAAAACTATATTTTAAAATTTCGATTCATAAATAAATCGATACTTCCAATATAGTCACAGCCTTATATTGGATGACGTTGGTCTTTACACAATCATAAATACCTTAATTGCGTACCAGAAGTGAAATCAAATAAAAATAGGATTATCAAATATATATTTGACCCAACCAAATTTGTTTTAGTCAATTTATGATGTTTGGTTCAATAAGCAAAAACTAAACTTTCAATTAAGGGCATCGTAATTTCTACCAAAATTTGTTGATAGTAAATATTTTAAAAATCTATCAACCAAATACATTTATTTGAAGAAAGCATACTCTTTTCTCAGTATAGTATTTATATTGTGTTTGCGATATTTATAGTTACTAATTGTAATGTATTTATAGTTATTATTTGTGGTATTTATAGTAACGATTTCTGGCAATCGCAGTATTCGTAGTAACCATTTCTGACATATGCAGTATTTGTAGTATTTCAAGTGTTTGCAGTACATATGGGAATTATTATGCTCGAAATATTTGTAGTGTCCTAAGTACTTGTTATATGGTGTGGTATTTTCAATAATTAAATAACTACAGTAATTTACAGTATCCATAGTATTTGTAGATATTTGTCGTGTCTGTAATATATTCAGTATTTGCGATATCTGTAGGGCTTGAGGTCATATATGTTAGTAGTATTTGGTGTCTGTAGTAATTGTTGTATTTATAATAGTGATATTCACACCGGCTTCGTTAATTCGCTAGTCGTTATATGTTACTTTTTTATGTGAATTCTGTTATTGTAAAATTATCGAACTATCGGACTAACGAGTAACGAAGTAACTAGGGGGCATGCCTGATAGTTTTCTGTAAGTTTGTTGCCAAAAAAAAAAAATAGTAAAAAGCTTAAAAAATTCTTGCAGTCAACGGTTGAATAATTTTAAATTTTGCGCCTGTCTGAAGCATTTTCGTGTTTAAATTTAAAAATTCGATTTTCGAGGTTAAAAAAATTCAGTTGTTACTGTTCGGTTAACAAAACAAAACAAAAATAATGCCTTGACAGTTAAAAGTTTTACCGAATTACCAACTAACGATTTATCAAACTAACGAGGCCGGTGTGAATACCACTAATATTTTTCGTATTTGTTCTCTGTGATATTTGTAGTATTTTTGGCAATTATCGTAAATGCAGTAATTTTGATATTTCTTGTATTTGCAGCATTTATTTAAATCAAAATTTTAAATTTAAATAAGTCTGAAATAATTCAATATCTCAAGTTTATTGTACAACAGTTTGCTTTTATATCTACTACAGCTTCAGCCACGTTTCATTGATGGCTAAAAAAACAAAATATTAGTGGTGTTCACATCCTTTGGTGTTAGTTCTCATACTACGTTAGATGGCAATTTGGCTAAGCTTTTAAATTTTTGAAGTGAAAACTTCTTATGGCACGTTGTGCGGCTGAGGAAAAAAGTATAAACTCGCGACACCGACCGTCATCGGGATTCCCCGTCATGAATGAGAGCGATAGTAAAATTTGAATGTTCTATTGTTTCTCTTAAATAAATATTCCAAGTGGAAGACAAAAAGCAAAGCAGACACACTTACTGACACATTCTCATTCAACGATTGTTATGCTTACATGTTTGTTTCTTTCAAATTCCGCGTTGTTTCGTTGACAAATTGAGAATGAGAGCAAGAGTAAAATTTGAATACATATTCCGTTTTTGTTTTCCATTGCATTGCCATATAAAAAGAAAACGCACACATACCAACGAACACACTAACTTGCCATTAAACGATTTGTTTTCACTTCTGTCGACACTCCCGGAGTGCAACCCACCGTTTTTTTTTTTAATGCGACAATATGAAAAAAAAAAATAATAAACAGCTGATTAATAAGTCCATTAAACGAGCCACCTGCCACCGCGATACTTTGTTAAGTTACGCATATCAACTAAAGAATTTACGAGGCTAGCGTGAATACCACTAATAAGACAACAACGCATGCCCACTTTGCATATTCCCAAAAGTGTATACAATGATAAAATGGATTAAAAATAAAACCAACGCAAAGCAATAACAAATTATTATGAAATAATCAATAATAAATACAATATGGAGGGTAAACAAAATCATAAATAAAATGCCAGCTGGGGAATTTGTAAATTTATTTTAATTTTTGTATTGAAGATTGAAGCTGATTTGATTTAAAGGAGAACGTCAGTTGACTGTCAGTTGCTTTTAGCACATGCGGCGGCGGCGACAATTGGCATTGGTTGGTTTCAGTTTTGATAAATGACAAAATTGATTATTCCCTTGAGTGGGAGTAAAAGAAAAACGGAAATAGTATGGAAAATATGCATATATTGTAGATAAAAATACTTTCAAGGCACTTTAAAAATTATCCGCCAAAAATTTGATTATTTTAGTAAATATAGAAATTTTGTAATTTAACTGGAGCTTTTTATAATGGAAATATATTAATATCCGTTGTCTTTACATTTTGTGACAAAGATGCCCACGATATTATATCTTCGTAGAGAGAATTGCGCCAAGACTTTGGGAATAAAAAAAAAACGAAAAAATTTAACAGAATGATTCAAAAATTGGGAACCAAAATTATGTTCATTTCGGTACAAATTATTTCGAGAATTAAAGAAATTACACAAATGTTTAAGCACTATACGCTAATTATTGAGTCGCAAGGGACCGTATGACGTAAGCTACAAAGCTTCTGCAATTAGAAAACAATTTTTAATATTTTTTTATAAAAATATTTTTGAAATTTTTCTTTACAACTGCAAGCCTTGAGGTGTCAAGTTAAATTAATTTATCAAATAAAATAAAAACAAATAAAAAATACTACGAAAAATGACAAATCAAAGCATTTAATTGGACGCTATTTGGTAAAGACGTTGACGTTGCGCTTACGCTTGCATTGAGGCGTTAAATCATCATCAGCAGCAGCAGAGCAACGCTCTACAATTTTTAACGGCTACATTTTATTTTGTTTAGATATTTTTATTAATTCCTTTAAATTGGCACACATTTTGCAGGTGACAGAATTTGTCAAAATGATGCACAGCAAAAGTGCAAAAGAATTTTATTTTCAAATATCATAAGGCAACTAAATATGTGAACGGCAATTTTAGAACTAAAAAACAAGAAAAAGAAATCTTTATTTTGCATTAAACTTTCTGACTATTTAACGTGACCTAAATTAATTTTCAATTCTAAAAATAAGTTAAAATTACAATGACAACGGTAAGGACAAGTTCTTTAACCCATTTTTGGTCACTTGTCTATTTGGAGACACTCTTTGCTCTGCAGTAAATGCCAATATTGATGTGAACTAGTTATTTATTCTATTGGCTTTCAAAAATGTTTAACAGATTGAAATTTGTGCGTATCGTTATTGAAAAGAACTCTACTTTTGTTTGATCTTTGACTCAACAAAAGTAAAATTTAAAATATCTAAATAAAAAATCTAATTTTTGAGATATTGTAGCCAAATAAAACGCTATACCTTGGCAGCTATGACAGCTACAATTCACTAAACTTTTAAAATGTGGGCGTGGTTTAACAACAAAGCACCTAAAACGCTATACTTTCTTGGTACCTATGACAGTTGCAGTTATAAAATTTGGTACCTCGATCCACACAGTCACTGCTAAGCACCTTGCAATGTGGGCGGGATTGAATAAAGGGGCGTGGCACTTTTCATGTAACAAAACCTCCTTTAACGTTGTATCTTGGCAACTATGGCAATTACAATCTTGACATTTGATATATGGATGTACATATATCAAAAATGTGGGCGTGGTTTAACAACAGAGTGTGGTACCTCCCACATACCCAAAAAAAACACCTGTATGGCAATATCTTGGCACTTACGACAGCTACAGTTGTGAAGTTTGACAATATGTTTGCATCAAGAACCTTGCAAATTGCGTGCGGAATTGGACAACGGGGTGTGGCATCTCTCAGTCAACAAAACATATAAACTGCTATATCAAGGCACCTACAGCTGATATAGTTGTGAAATTTGATTACATGGGCTTAACCCTTTAAAGACCCGTAAAATTTTGATAAAATATGGTGTGGTAGGGCAGGGGGTCAATAGAAGTTTCTGATGAAAAAAAATTTTTTCTATCGGCACACCGGAGATATGGCTTGTGTAATTTTGCGAGAAAACAAAAAATTTATCGTCCAAACTTTCATTCAATGAAATCTGTTTTATTATAGCATGTTACATAGGATCTTTTAACCCTTAAATGCATAGCGTACCATAAATACGTACGTGTCTAAAATCAGAGCCAAGTCTACCCAAACAACCTGCATCGCGGTAAGTTTTGCTCCACCTTGAAGCAGGCATTACCATCTTTCACATAAATGTCTCTTCAGCTCTCCGATGTCCACTTTCAGTTCCCAGTAAGCTGTCAAAGTGGTCTAACGTTGTGTTTACAAATAATTTTAAAAGTGATCCTCATCAGTGAATTAAATATTGATTATTTCCACTATTCATTACCATATTTTATTATTATTAGTTTTTCATCATTTTCCAATAAAAAAAAAAGTTTCTAAAAAAGAGTTTTTCATTTCAAATATTTAGGCTTAATGCATCATGTACCATATTTGGTACACTGCACAAATAAAACTTTTTGAGCTTTTCTCGGAAAATGGTGCATTTTCTAGGAAAATGAATCCCCATTTCGTGGTCAGCGTCTGATTTTACATAAAAGGAGCTTGGTCTCCATATTGGGGGCTGACCCCATGCATTTAAGGGTTAATTTGTTTCGTGCTTTTTTCTTCAAGTCTTTAAATTTGCCTGGATCGATTTTCCACCAACATTTTGGAAATTATATGTTACCTAAATTTTACCTCAGAAAAATATAGGTCAGTTAAAGAAGTTCGGAAAAATAAAAATATTCATTTCAGACCAATCCTTTCTCTATTCAAAAAAAAGCTTTAAAAACCACAACACCTCATACCTGTCGCTTGGTAGGATTTTTTAAAATGCACTCTTCTTTTGGGTAGAAATATACCCAATGGACAGTAATGAGTTAAAAAGTTTGTAAAAAGCACTTTGAAAAATGCTGACGGGATTGAACAACGGAGCATACGCGGGCGGAGCCGCGGGAAAACAGTTAGTACTATATTTCTAATAAGTAATTTTTAACAATTTGCAATTGGGTTTAACACCGCTGTCGCTGTGGCAGTTCATTAATAATACCAAAATTTTGATCTCCCGAATTTTAGGATTCCTTTGTGTTTAATGTATATCAGTATACTCGATACTCGATAAGTACTTTTATCGATTTCGTCGATACTCTTCTTTTCCCAGATTTTTCAATGCTTTTCGTCATTTCTCGAAAATTTTTAATACTATTCGATTTTTTTCGTCTTTTGTAGACTTTTCCAACATTTTTCGACACAACTTAGCACTTTTTACTTTTCGATTCTTTTTAGTAAAATTCGATACTTTTTGGTTTTCAGTGACTATTTTGTTACTAATAATATATTACAAGTATCAAATTTTGTATATTTTTTCAATATTTTTCGATTTTCATTAGTATTTTCAATACTATTGAGCATTTCTTTATATTTGGTAGGCTACTATTTCGATATTATACGAGAATTTTCTATACAAAACAACGACTTTTTCAATAGTATTCGGTACTATGTATTCATCGACTATACCAAATATTAAGACATTTATCAAATTTCTGTAAATATTTGATTCTATTTTCAAGCTTCGTCAACATTTTGTCGCTTATCAGTGCTATTTATAACGTTTCTATTTTTATCGCCTTTCTAAGTAGTACAATTTTTTATATGCAAAGTCATATAATAAAAGTTTGAGTATATGACATTGAACTGTTTCGCATTTCATATACGAGTCCTAATGATTCATAAATCAAGGGCCCTTGAAATAACGTCAAACGTGCGGACAAAAATAGCACCTCTCTCAATAAACGAAGCTGCTTTCATAATTGAAAATTCCCTTTTAATCGAGCACGCATTTTTGGTGTAACTTAAATAAGACTTTTATAAATAAGAAAAGAAGAAAAAAAAAGATTTACACAAATGCCAAATAGCAGTAAATCAATAAATTACTCGAACTCCACTTAAAAACCACTCAAACCAAATCAAATATAGTAATCGAGCGGAAAGCACTCAAGTGAGAGAAAACGATGACGGATGAGAGGGATGACGATATAAATGAAAATTTCAAATAAAAAAGGAAAAGGAAAATTTCGCAGCAACAGAAGAATTGGTATGGTATCGTATCACCATTTTTTCCAAGGTAGAATGAAAATTCATAATAGTCCCAAGTGCAAAATCTTATACCAGATATTGTGTAAAATCTAAATTGTCTGTCAAAAAATTGGTATTTCGCAAACCAAAAGAGAATGTTAATTTAAAAAGTAAATTTTTTGAAATCTTTTTATAATTTTCTTATAGCTTTTGTAAGTATAAGAATGTATTCTTTGAACTTCATTATTGTAATATACCAAATCTTAAGTTTCTTTGAATATATTTTGCTTCAGGATAGGCCTTATCTGGGGAACCCAACTTATTCCAGCTTTTAAATCAAAAATTTTGATCTACCTTCATTTGATACATTGTAACTATGAATATAAAGTGAAAAGAGCTTTATTTCTCACAAGGCATGCAGGGATATGTTAAAGGAAAAATAGAAAAAATACAAAAAATACAAAAACAAACTAAAAAGCAAATTGAGTGAACTAAAACTGTAACTGTAAAGTAAGTTACCAAGCACTTGAAGCAAGAATACTAAAATTCAAACTCAATTAAGTGATGTCCTGGAAGAAAAAAATAAGGAAAATCGAAAAAAGCCATATCGGCAAATAAAGCAAAAAATGGAAAAAGTTCAATAAAATTGAAGAAGAAAAAAATCAGATATACCGACATACAATTAAAAGGCAATGCAAAAGTGAGTAACGAAGCGATATGGATTTCCATCCAAAGGAAACGTTACTCGTAATGTACAGGCGAAGATGCAAAGCTTCCACGTTTCTAAAATGAGTTATTTTAAAGTGTCCATTTTTGCATATATTGTTTTCTTCCTAATGGTAATAGAATGAATTTTGCAAGCCCGGGCTGCTTTTATTTATTGTAGTTTTGGTGATATTAGCGCCAAAACGTCAAAAATGTTTTGGATCTACCGGACACGATATATTTTTATGACAAGTAACACTAAAATTATGTACTTTCGCCTTGGAAAGAACTTAGTTTACTTCTAGTCCGAAAACATTATTAAATCGAAGAAAAAAGAACATTAACCAATAATAAGGAGTGAGATCGCACAAAATTCAATAATATTTAAACAGTATACCTTAAGAGTTTTGATTTTTTTTTATTATTTAATTGATACTTTACAAATTACTGAAAAATATAATTTTTATAGTTCTAACCACTATTTATGAACCAGCCAGCATTTTATGAAATTTCCGATCACATTCGAGTCTTTTTCGAGTCCTTTGTCTCATTAAAATGATCATAAATGCGCTCATTTTCTGATCATAAATGAACCTTTTGTCGGAAGAAAAGGGTACCCTATCCGCAACTCTTCTTGAAGAGTCGTTTATGACCCGTTTTTCTGGTCAGTTTCGACTCATTTTCGAGTCATATTTCGAATCATATGCGAGTCTTTTTCGAGTCATATTTTAGTCATATATCTTATCACTTGCGAGTCTTTTTCGAGTCATATGCGAGTCTTTTTTCAAGTCATATTTTAGTCATATTTCTAATCATTTGCGAGTCTTTTTCGAGTCATATTTCTAAGCACTTGCGACTCTTTTTTGAGTCATATTTTTAATCATTTGCGAGTCATATGACTTAAATTTTTTCGCATTCACGTTCCTTCGCATGTCCTTGCCGTTCTTTTCATCATCATCAGCCTTATATGCATAATTTTACTTATTGTAAAAGTATTTATATATTATCTACTTCTAGTAAAGTTATTATGAACTACAAAACAGAACACAATTCAAAATACATTTTCGAGAATAAGTTCTAAAGTCATATTCGAATCATTACGTAGATCAAAAAGTGATAATATTGTTACTGTTTTCCTGTGAAATCAGTTTCAGATCATTGGGTAGATGGGAATGTGATTTTTGGAATTTTTTTTTTTTTTTTTCAGTTATTACTTGTAATCACTTTTTGGTCACAAATAGTGGTCAAAAATGACTCGTATAGGCGATTTAAAAAAAAATTATCATCTAAATGCTAGATGGGAAGAGCCCATTATCTCTCCACTGGACTTAGCTCCGGATAATTTGGAGGATTGGCCTCTCTTGGTACAAAAACTATGTTATTACTTTGGTACCACTCCAGAGCTTTCTTGCCGTAGTGACATGATGCCAGATCGGGCCAAAAATATGTGAACACATTGTGCTCTCTTATGAAAGGAAAAAGTCTTTTTTTTTTTCAAACAGTCTTTGATGTACTTATATTTCGGTATTTATAGAGCCCACTGTAACAAATGACTTGCTTCTTTTGCCGCAATTGCATATAGCTTGCCATACCAGGAATTTTTTAGGAAATTTTGTCTGCTTTTGGATTCTAAATTGTTCTTCGACATTTCCTCGAGCATCAGCAATATAATAATTTTGACCCGGAAGCTGCGTAAAATCTGCCAGTACATATTGTTACGAAATTTCTGTCTCTTAGACGATAATTTCGATCTCTTATACTTTTCTGAGTTCGATCAATGGATTGTGTAACAATCAAAAACACACAAGCTTATTTAATTATAAAATGGTTTATTTAATCACAAAAGTTAGTTTTTACACGTTACAATTGTTTATTTCATTAACATTCAAAGTCTAATATTAATCTGGCACTGTATAGACAATTTACTTTCAAAATCAACTGTATCACTTTAATGTTTCACTGTTTAAATTCTACTGTTCACTGTTTAAATTCTACTGTTGCTCAAATTCAACTGTTCTGCTTCACTGTTTGAATTCAACTGTGTACGACAGCTCAGATGACAACCTTTTTATACTACAGTCATCACTTTCTTGAATAATCCAGTACCTTCTAAGTGGCGTGGAGTCTACCATTATCCATAATTTACCAGTACCTTCTAAATGGCGTGTAATCTACCATTATCCATAATTTACCAGTACCTTCTAAATGGCGTATCGACGTTGAGTTCACAACTATCCAGAATGTTACTACTAGCCTCTAGATGGCGTTGTACGACGGCGATAATTTCTCTCGGTTATCGACTTTTATAGTGTACTGCAGCGTCTTTTCGGTTTATTATTTTTAGTACAAAAACTGCACCTTGCCGCTAGATGGTGTAAAAGTATTTATACAGCCAGTGATGCTAGCTAATATCGTTGTTTTCTTTTGTTGGTTTTTATTTCGAGAATTTTCTGGCGTAAACCAAATTTCGCTACAATATGTTTCTTCGTCCATTATACAACATGAATATTATTGTATGAAATTCGATTTTAATTTCCGACCCCTACTTTTGGCGTCTTAATTTTTTGCAGCATCCCTGTCTGGAACTTTTTGAACTTTGTATGTTTTCAAACCTACATTGGCTTTAACTTTTCGCACCAAATAGTCAGAGCACTGGGCTAACCGGGCAGCTTTTCTAGCAGATATGTTTGGAGATCTTTTCAATATGCTTTAAATTTTCTTGGCTTTCCCAACATCATGTGGTCCTTGTTTTCTTCCCGTACCAGGTTTCCTATCGATGGTCAAATTCTCCTAAAACTTTTTAATAACATTGGAAACAGTTTAACGGCAGACCTTCAATTCTTCGGCCAATTTTTTGTAAGACCAATTTGGATTTTTTTGAAAATTTTTAATTGTTTTAAGACGTACGTCGTCCTTTTCTTCACTCATTTTGATCAAACTCATAACAAATCAACATGTTTGTCATTAAAAATAATAACTGACATATTTTTCAAACTAAGATCAAAGAAATTTTTAAATTTTACACCCAAAAAAAATTATTAGGTAAAACGTGTGTTAAGATGTCTTCAATCTCACTTCTTATTGCAGTTGAACTTGCTAGAGGAAGTTTTGACAATCTTCGATATGCATTTTTTAGACTGAAATAATACTCGAATGTAGCAGTCTTCAATAACCCGAAATAAGTAGAACAATTTCTCATTTTACTAGTGAAATTTTTTTTAGTCTTATAGACCAAAAGACTTGATATTCACCGCCAATTGTCATGTTTTGCACTTAAGTAAGTTATGTCTAGAGATTTTGGTGAAATCTTTCACTGTCTGTACGAAATTGAGTAGGGACACTTCAAAGAGTTTTTATACTTCAGTGCAACTGAAACTTAATAGTTACAATAAACTTTATTAAAAGTACCTACTTCAGTTATTGGAGCAAAATTTTTGTCTTATTCCATTAAAATTCAATTGTAATTTTAATCGTTTCTCACTCGCTCGTCACTTCCTAAATGTTCTTTTACAGCAAAAACGCATTTTCCCTTTTAGTTTTCTTCATTTTATCTAAAGTGTATTTCGATTCCCTTTAAACCATTACAATTAAATAAATTGTTCACCACGCCATCAATAAAGATAGAAAAAGGACGACGGACATCTCTAGAAGCACAAGGACATTCTTGGTTGAACGCTTGATTGGTCGATCGTCCGCGTTGGTGGTTATTTGTTATTCGTTTTTTTCTTTTTTTCGATTTTATAATACACAGGAGTACAAATCGTTAGATTTCACTTCATTTCCGGCTTTTATAAGGGATTTACTATTGTCCTTTGGGTTTTCGTATTTCTTTTTTTTTTTAATTCAATGATTTTATTTACTGTTTGCTAGACAGCGAAACCTTTGTAGTGTTAGCTTTTTGTCAGTATTTTTTATTTTTGTCTTCCATTATTCTTGCTGTAACGGAAATTCGTTGCAAACATGCACCTAGGATATATCAATGGTGCGCAAGTTTGTTATTTTGTGTATTTTTTTCATTTATAGGTAGGTACTGTTTGCATTTTAAATTATGTTAAAATTATAATATTCACCCACAAAAGTCTTTAATAAGACTAAACTTTAATACTAGCAAATTATATGATTTCTAGTAATTCATCTAATGCATATATGCCCACTTAGAGCAAAAAGTCTATCATTAAGCTCTAATGCACTTGTGATGAGCTCTCATATAAATTTAATTATGAATTACATTTTTGGCTTCTGCGATGGTTAAAAGTCATAACGCATAATAGACCGGATTGAAATTAAGATTCAGCCAGACACCGACTCAAAAGTTAGAAGGACTTTTAAAAATGACATCTGCGTCATTTTTTTTTTTTTTTTTCGTTCCAAAACCAATAGAGCACTTTTGATTCTCCTGAAGGTCCTTTTTGGCTAAAACTAAAACTTTTATTCCTTCACAGATTGGATACCCGAATTTACTCGAAAAATAAAGACTGCGTTTTTGCAAAAAACTTGACGTTAAAAAGTTTCTATTTTTTTCTATTATAGATAATATTCAGTCCCAAAATTCCATTTTTTCACATTTTTTGTATCGAAAATTATGATTTGACCTCTTTTGTGTGCAAACTCTTTTATGTGCAAACTCTTTTGTTGCATACCTTTTTGTGTGCATTCTCTTTTGTATGCGTACTCATTTATGTGAGTACTTTTTTGTGTTCGAACTCTTTAGAATATGTACTCTCTTGTATGTGTAGTCTTTTGTATGCGTACTCTTTTGTGTGCATACTTTTTTGTGTTCGTACTCTTTAGAATATGTACTCTTTTGTATGGGTACTCTTTTGTATGCATACTCTTTTATGTGCGAACTCTTTTGTGTGCGTACGCTCTGTGTTCGTACCATTTTGTATGCGTACACGTTTATGTGCATACTCTTTTGTGAGCGTCCTTTTTCGCGTGCTTACTTTTTTGTGTGCGTACTCTTTTGGGTGCGTACTCTTTTCGCGTGCTTACTTTTTTGGGTGCATGCTCTTTTGGGGGCGTACTCTTTTGGGTGCGTACACTTTTGGGTGCGTACTCTTTTGGGTGCGTACTCTTTTGGGTGCGTACTCTTTTGGGTGCGTACTCTTTTGGGTGCGTACTCTTTTGTGTGCGTACTCTTTTGGGTGCGTACTCTTTTGGGTGCGTACTCTTTTGGGTGCGTACTTCATTGTGTGTGTACTTTTTAGAGTCCGCACTCTATTGATTGTGTATTCTTACGTGTGCGTAATCTTTTGTGCGTGTAGCCTCGGGAGCCATAATTTGGTAACATTGAGATGAGCACTAGAGTGCGTGTTGCAACTATGACTATGCTATGTCCTATTCCTTTATATTAACGCGAAAACAGTTCCAACTAATTTTTTTATTAAATGAATCTCAATTAATTTAAATTCACTGGATGATTGGTCTCTTAAACCACTTTATAGTAAATTATCAATTACTTACTTCCAATGAAAAAAATAGTTAAATAAAATCAAAAGTTTTATTAAAAGAGTAGTTAATAGTTTGTGGGTGTGGCATGATGAATATGCTCTGCTCCAAATATATACTTTTTAAGATTTTCTTGTATAAAAAGGCACGCCTTAAGTCCAAGCCCGCCTACGGTTTCATAATCCAAGATGTTTCACCAAATGTAACAAAATTTGAAACATTAACTGAATTTATTGTTTTTTGTTTGTTTGGAAGATGCTATGTTCTCATGTCGAAATCAGCCCGATGTATAGTGCCTGGCCTAACAATCATCTAAGCACTTTTGTTAAATTTGGATGCACTATTTTAAATAACTTTCTCTGCATTGTGAATTTTTTTCCAAAATCAGCCCACTTTTTGTTTCCTAGCATTTTTGTGAAATCTGGTTACATTACCTTAAATAAAGTTAATTGCATATTGTAAGACTTGTCCTTTTTTTGAGTGTCTCTTGCTTCAACTTGGGCACAATGCTTATTATAATAATTTAAAATTAAACTCATTAAATATAAATAAATATTTTGCACGAAGATAACCAGCTTACAGTGCAAAAACAACCATTAAAACAATTCATAAATTTTTTACAACTGAAGCGGAATGAAATTGAAAATCAAAATTATAAAGTTAAAGATCACAATTTGACGATTCATTCAATTACTAGGGCAAAAACTAAAGTTTTTCAACAGTTCAGCTTTTGAGATAGTGACGCATATTTACAGATGTCTGCTAAGTTGTTGCTAAGAAAGAAAAACTCGAATATGCAAAAGCTTTTGGATATTTAAAGGACTTTGCTAAAAAGCTGTTACCAGCTTGAGTTTTTTTTTTAATTACAAGATAATAAACATTCATATATGAACATGTACCATCGCGTTTATCGGACATCAAAATGGCTTAGGTCAATATTTTAATTCAATTTACCAAAAAACAAAACCTCCGCGTAATAAGAAATAATCCGTTTAGTCTTTTTTATTATCCCCTTAATAATGCAATTTAAATTTGTTATTTATTTTACAGCGGCGACCAAGTGACGCTATTTTGTATTGGGTTTTTTAAAGGGTCAACCACAAAAGTGTATTCATGTTATTAATACCGGTTAAATTTTGGTCTGCAGATTAATTTTGTTTTTTTTTTTTTTTTTTTTTTTTTGTAATTAGCAATGAAATTTTACCTCTTTTTTTATAATTTTATTTCGTAATTTTTATTGAATACAAATTTATTTTATTAAAATTACTAACCGGATTTGCTGTGACATTTTTTTATATTTTTTCATTAACATCCAGTTTTTTTCTCAGTTGGTGTGTCATTGCATTACAATGTTTCAAAAATTAAACTTGAACTTTAAGCAATATTAAAAAAAATATATACTCATTAACTTAATTGTAAAAACAAAAACAATATTTTTATAAAAAAAAAAATCGAAATTACGACAACCTCGATTTATTAGTGTGACAGTCCTTTTATAAATAATGAATGAGAAGTTTGCGATCAAAACGACAAAATATTTAAATATTTTTTATAATTACCTACTAACATTTTTTATTTTCAAGAGAAAAAGCTATTTTTCACCCTCAAAAATCAGCTGTCATATAGTTGAGCTACTGCAAATTTTCATCGAAAAGGAACATTTTCGCAGCGTTACCATACAAACAAAAAAGCGGATGAGAATATGTTTGTGTCAAAAAATCTGTGGCCACAAGGAATAACAGCTAAAGTCGAACTGTGATCACAAAGCAAAGCAACATAAGTTCTGTGCATAAGCCTATGACTTATACTATTTTGCCTTATCATCGAATATCGACTTTAGCTGATATTCCTTGTTGCCACAGAAATATCAAGTAGAATTGATAAGTGCTAAATGAATTTGTAACGTATCAAAAAAGTCGTGACGTTATGACTTCTAATGTAAACTATTAAAAGAAGTGTCGAAAGATATTGGACTAAATATTATTGAAGAGTATCGAAAAATGTCGAGCATTATCGGAAAAGTCGACTTATTCCTTATAAATACAAAGGAGACGTATAATGTGTAAAAATAGCAAAAATATTAAAAATGTTGAACACTCGAAAAAGTCAATGAACGTCGAAAAAACCGATTAAGATTGACCAAACCGATATATGTAAGAAAGTCGAAAAAATCGATAAATGTAGAACAATAATGTCGAATGAGTCAGTAAGTGTCGAATGAGTCGGTAAGTGTCGAATGAATCGATAAGCGTCGAATGAATCGATAAATGTCGAATGAATCGTTAAATGTCGAATGAATCGATAAATGTCGAATGAATCGATAAGCGTCGAATGAATTGCTGAGCGTCAAATGAATCGATACGCGTCGAATGAATCGATAAGCGTCGAATGAATAGATAAGCATCCAAAAAGGTTGAAAAAAGTCGAAAGAAACGGCATATCGAAATAAACCATCTATTATAAATGTCGAAAATTCAAATAAATCTATATTACATAAAAAGTAAAATAAATAGCAAAGAAGTCAAATAAATGTCGAAATAGTCGAAGATGGCAATGAAAAGCACTTTCACTTTTGCGATATGTAGTTCCTTTCAATGAAATTCTCATCTTTTTGTTTTTTTGCCGTGTTACTTCATATAACCCAATCGACGATAAAGCTTACAATAAAATTGAGGCAAAGCCTTATAGGGCCGAAAATCTCAACTTTGATTTTTCTTCTTTATTTTAAACTTAGAAATTAATAAATTAATAAATGAATAAATAAACTCATTTGAAGTAGCTAATTTGAAAACAAAAAAGGATTGATATCGAAACATATTTATATGAGAAAAGTGATTTTTTTGGTGGCAAATCCAAACACGGATTGGGATTCCTTATCGGATTTTATGTGAGGATTGATAATACTTATGTTTATAATATGCGTTTATGATTAATGTATAATTCTCTAACAGTAGTTGAAACTCCTCCACAATCACAAGATATAAATGTGATTGAACATTTATGGGCCCACTTGGAAAATCAATTGAAAGCTCATTCCATTTAGAAACAAAAGGGACTTAAAAAACGCGCTTAGGAAAGAGTGAACTAAAATAGATCCTTCGGTCTACAGAAAGTAAGTGGGATCAAATCCAAGACGACTGAAAGCTGTAAATAAAAAAATTGCAGAAATGACGACAAAATATTAACTGAAGCTTTTTTTATTTAAAAATTATTCGTAACATTAAATACAGATATCCGAGATATTTTTGATCTGATTGTTGTCCCAAATTCTGTTTTAAATTTTTATTAAAAAAAAAAGCAAGTTTATTTAGTTTTAGTAATTACTGTTTTCGAAAGTATATTTAAATAATTTAAGATAAAAAAACAAAACATAATTAAATTTGTTGTTCATAAATATTATTTTTTTATTTGAAGTTGAATTGTATGTATGTATGTCTAACTTTTTTTTTTTGAGTCACTGCAACAACCTAAGTTTCAAAACATATTTTTTAAAAATTTTACTTTGAGCAACTGCAATTGCCTTCCCATTACAGTATTTTTTTTTCTCTCCAAAGCTCTTCCAATTTTTTATCTATAGGCAAATTGTGAAAAACCTCAAGCCAAGAGATTAAAAAAAAAACCATGGAGTACGATTGCCGCAAACTGATAACGAATTTTTGGTTTATTTCGTTTCGTTTCATTTTTTTTTTTTGCATATATGTACATTTAGAATAGCAATAAAAACATGAGCGCAACCAATTGTTACGTAAAATTGAATGACGAATCCAAATCCACGTTCAGATTTGCAAATAAAAATTCAAGCAATCTACAGGGGACTTTTAAAATTCATCATTCGGCTTACGATAATCCAATTTCTGCAAAGTGTACAACTTTTAGCTTAGTTAGGTCTTTCATAATTTTTCCGGATAGTAGAAATCGGAGGAACATTAGCGAAACACATTGAAGACCTAATTAATATACTGTTCAATTTGATAAATCACTCAATTATTAAAAATGCTTAAATGTGCATAATTCCACTAGAATATGAAACGTGATTAATGCTGCTTAAGTCTGTTAGAAAATAATTTTAATTAAAAATTATAAATTATAAAAAACAATTGTTGTGCATACCATATTTATGTGGATTTTTGGTTAAACTGATAACAAAAAAATTTATTAGAGATAAAATATGCATTTTTTGGAATGGTAAAATTATACACCATACGAAACAATAATGTATGCCTCTAACACAGCGTGGCCATATGATCCACGTTTCGCGGGACAAGTTCGCGCTTTTGATTTACCGTCGCGCGCGGTCCGCGTTTTCATTTTATGATATCTCATTTTTCTAGGGTTTTTTGAAAGTGAAGACTTTTCTCTTTAGTAAAAATTTTGACTATCTCAATGTGAAAGTGAGAACCTAAAAAAAAAAAATAAAAAAAAAATAAAAAAAAAAATAAAAAAAAAATAAAAGAAAATAAAAAAAAATTTAAAAAAAAAAAAAAATAAAAAAAAAATAAAAAAAAATAAAAAAAAAAAAAAAAATCCCGAAAAAATTTGGATTTTAACGCAAATTTTATGAACTTTTTTGTTGTTCCACGTTTTGCCGAAAAATCTGACCACGTTACTCTAACACCTTAAATTTTTTAATTTTTTTTTTTTTTTTTGATCTAATACATTTTTCGACACGGAAATGTCAAAAACTTTAAAACATTTTATTTTCTTTTAAGCTCTTTTAAAACTAAATTTTTGAATAGATAAACTGTTGACAATTCCAGATATTTGTGTGAAAAATCCAAAACTATCGAGTGCATTAAGAAAAAAATGTGAATGATGGACATTGATATTCTTTGAGAAAACTGATCAGCTCAAAATTACATATCAGAAAACGTATACTTTGACTCTGTCAATCAAAATTTTTTTTGAAAATTGTTCCACAGTGTGTTGTACAGCGTATTTTAAATATTAACACTGGCAATCAGTCAGTAAATAAACGTTTTTAATTCATCAAAAACCAAAGCAAATCAACGTCAACATCAGCACATTTTGTTTTGGAGTTTCCCATGATAGTAAATTTTATTTTTTTTTTGCATTCAATCGAGTGTTTTACCCACCCACTGTGATAAATGGCTAGCTGCTGCAAATTGAGTGCAACCCAGTGTTTCGATTCGAGTTCAGTTGAGCCTACAAAATAAAGCCACTAAAGGCCAATTTAGGAAAAGGGACGGTTTTTTCTGTTATCGAAACTCATCGAACGATTGCCACAACAACAACAACTACGTACAATAAAAACAATCATAATTGATCCCCATGATGATGAGGATGACGTTTTTCAATTGAAGCTTCCCGCTCAGACAACAACAACAAAACAGAGCAGCAGCAGCAGCAGCAACAACATTGTGATATTGGGTGGACTCTTTTTTTTTCTTCTGAAATTGGCTTTTGTTGTCAGGCGTTTTCGGTTGAATTGAATGAAATCGAATTGAAATAAATTGAATTGAATGGCATTTGAATTACTTGAATATGGGATATTTGTTTTGAATTATTTGCATGAATTTTGTTTTTTAATTCTCTCCTTTGAAGTTGATGTTAATTTTTAGTTTTTATACGCATTTATGATGATAGCTGCTACCGAAGAAGCAGGTCAGTTCATGTCTGACAGCAAGTGGAAACGTATCTGTTTTTGACACTTTTGATGTAGTTATACACTGCCGATTGAAAGTTTGAGAACAACATTTTGGCTGAAGTGAAATTGGCATAATTTCTCAAGTCCGGTATGTGCATATGTTGAAGATACGTGTCCAATGAACTTTTAGCTTTGCTAAGGATACGCCATAGTAGGCAAATATTTTGTTTTATGCTTAAAGTCCACATCGATTTAAAGTAATCTATGTTTCAAAATGATAAATTGTGCATTTTTCAAATACTTTGTAGCTTCAAAATGCAGTTTGAAGTATTTTACGATTAAAGTAAAGTTAAAAAATGTCATTTCAATCCTTTTCAAATTCAAAATGAATTTAAAGTTGCTTGTGTCAAAAATAAAGGTAAAAAATGTTATTTTTACTATTTTTAACATCAAATTTGGCGATTTTAAATCAAAAATAAAAGCACTTCTGAAAGCATTCCCTTTGACATCAGCCAAAATCTTACACCCGCTGTTTGCGGATTTAAGAGGGCTTGCCTGAAGATTGAATACACGGTATACTAGTCAAGCTTTAAAAAAGTAGCGACCTCAGCTATTGCCGGAATTGTAGAGGCATCACACTGCTCTCAGTGCCATCAAAAGTACTTACAAAAGTGCGGCTTAACCCTTACGCGCCCGCTCCAGAAACAATTTTTCTCTTAATTTGCAGGCTTATTAAGCTATACCAGTGTAGCCCATGAAAAATTAGGCGATTTTCGCGAATTTTTTTGAAAGAAAGTACTCGGTAGAATGTTTTGAAGTTTTTTGAACATAATATGGTATATTTTCAGCTATATTTCAAGATTTTATTTTTTACAAAATTATTAAAAAATAACGGAGTTATGTGCCGTCTTCGGAGGTGCCAAAAAAAAAAGTTCCCAAACTGCTGACATGATTCCGGCCGAATGAGTAGTTGAAACCAAAAAATTCAAAAAAGTTATTAAAGTTGAAGATATTTCCAATACAATGACCTACGATTTTTGAAAAATATCAAAAATTAAGAAAATGGCGTAGTTCTCAAAAAAAAGGGACGTTTTTTGGGACAAAAAATGATCGTTTTTTTAATGCCAAATTGACAATTTTCAAACAATCAAAAAGATTGACATAGTAAATAAATTGTATAGTAAATATATTCTAGAACACTCAGTTTCAATTTGAAGTCGATCGGTCAATTTCTCTTTGAGTTATGATGTCAGCAATTTTGAAAAATGTCGTGTCGGGAAAAACGCCTTTAAAGTTTCAACTATCGAGGTTTATACCTGCGAGCGGTCGCTCTTTAGAACGCTGCCATTCAAAAACTATTCAAGATACGACCTTGCCGTTTTCACAGGATATTTTTGAAAGTATAAAATATCGAATATGGTAAGCAAAACAAAAATCGATTTTTTGAAAGTGTCACACTGGTATAGCCCTTTAAGTCTATATAAGGTATTTTGGAAATTTTTAGCTTAGACTAATCTGGTCACTAGATAATTAGAAGTTGCTCATAAGCAACAAAAAATTATAAAAGCGTAATAATTTTCAATGTCTGAAATTGTATATTTAATTCCACCTTTTTTACGTGAAACTGCGTGCTTTGATTTTTGAAAAATATATTATAAATATTTTTGTTTAATTTTTATATTTTGCACTGAAATTACTGCAGATGTGACTCACTTGAGTTCATTTTAATAAATGCGTCGTAATTTTGTTGATCACAACATAACGTTTGCTTTTTTGAAGTTTTCTTATTCTGAGAATTTCAATCAATCAATTAGTATTGAAGTTGCTTATAAGCAACTCTGGGCATGAAAGGGTTAACAGAGTGAACGAAAAACTCAACTTGGTTATAAAAAACCAATAAGCAGGCTTCCGGCAAGCTAGATCGTGCGTGGATCATATCAACACTTTCAGAATAATTGCCAAGCAATCGTGAGAGTGGCACTATGCCCTTCAACTTGTCTTCCGAGAAAACATTTGGGTTTCACTGCAACAGGGGGGCATCTTCGCTAAGTGTTTATCATCCTAATTCGCGCATTGTACGAGGGTTTTTAATTAAGTGCATTGCACGACGGGAGGTTGTCATCGACGTTTCGAAAGAGGCATGCGATGAAACTTCAACGAACTACTAGAGGTCGCGACAACTTAACATATCTAAGTACTCACATATACAAATACAAATATCTATGGAAGATGGGGCAAGAGAGAACATAAGCTTAGCTAAATAAAATATAGAGCTCTTCCTTATCTCCACCAAAATGAAAGTTCGTATTTTTTAATTCAAATGTTAAATGGCCTTGTTGTCGGAAGCGAGTCCAGGCTGATTGCCGACCACCACTGAAGTTTGTTGCTAGGCCCTTGAGTGGAATCCACAAGACATTAGAGGACGTGGTACCCTAACAGTCACTAGGAAAAGATGGCATGGAAAAGGAAATCCAAGAATCGGGAAAACTGTGGAAGGGAAAGAAGTCATCGCAAAGGATTGCCCTCGATGGAGATATTTTATTTTAGCCCCTTGCTCCCCTAAATAATAATTCAATAGGATTAAGAGCGCCACTACGCTTCTTTTTTTTCGAAAAACTTCATGCAGTAGCTTTAAAGTGCCTGGCTTGTGTTTGGGCTCGTTGACCTCTGTATATCTCTGTGTTTCAGAATTCAAATTATCCAAAGGTATACTTAGAAAGGAAAATCCGCAACACACATTTTAGCTTCCGTTTTGGTCCTCAACTTTTGACCGCTAGTGTAGATTGCCTTCGAGAACAATATTTGCAGATGAAAAGCAAATTAAATGTTGATTGCTTTTCTTATTTCAAATATGGTATTTCAATTAAATTATATCCGTTAACAAGTCACTTTGAAATCTTTTTATTAAATTTCAAATATATTTTTTCGATAGATAAATAAAAACAATACTCGTAAAGATGTCAATTCAGTGTTACAGATTTTCAGGAAAACCAAATCTTATATTGGCGAAAAATTCAATTTAATTTCATAGCCATCAATCTGTCAACGTCAAATCGTTTTCCGCTTAAATTGAAAGACATCGCTTCAACGCATAAATAATAAAAAAAATTACAAAATTTATTTATTACTACGAACTGACGAAATAGCTAAGGGTTTATGATTTAAAAATTAATGTGAGGAAATCACATTATGTTTTTAATTTAAATATAAATTTGCTATTAATCATAAATTTGCGCAACAGCATAAATTGAAGAACTTTACGCTCACATAACATACGAGGGAAATCAAAAATAATGAAAAATCATTGTAATATCTTTCCTCCGATCCACTTTGATTTATATTACAAAATCCGTTCTCGTTGTTTAGGGTTGCTCCTTTTAAAATGTCGTCATGCAGTCACTTAATTAAACACCTCCAAGCCAACTGTGGAAACCAAATCGAAAATTAAATACTTTGGAAATTGAAAACAAAAGTTAAATACAGGGAAGAACGAACATACGGCACACTAATTCAAAAAAGGTTGATAGCGAGGAAAGGTCGGTGAGTAGCAAACAAAAGCAAAAGTAACCACTAAATACCATCCATTTCCATATCCGTTTCCGTTTGTTGTTTGTTTGTTGCTTGTGCTTTGAAACTTTAGAGAAAACCATGTGGAAAAACCATTGAAAATCCAAATGAACATCAAGCAGCAAGCAAAGCAAACAACGCGAAACAAATACAAAAGCAATGAATGCAACAACACATATGACGACGACAACAAAAACTTCATTCAAAGGATTAGCTACTTAAAAAGTAGCTTCATGAAGATTATTATAAAGCACAAGATAAAGTTGCCGAAGTAGAAAACCAAGAAGTGGTACAACAGTGTGTGTAACAACAGCCAACATAGAAGGTAGCAGCTTGAATGAGAATATTGCGGAAAAACAGTGGTAACCAAGTGGAAATTTAACATGTGGAGCGGTACTACATAAAGTGGAGTTACTTTGTGCCGAACTCCCCAACTCAAACAATTTGAAAACAGCACAGATTAACTGGCAAGAAAAAAAAGTTAAAGGACAGTATTTAGGTTAAATAAAACAAAGTGAAAAGTTTAATTTTTTTTTATGGTAAATTAGCCATTATAGGAAAATTATTTTCAGAGAGTAACCTCTTTTATTTCGTGTTTTGCAGTTTTTCCCGTTCAGTATAATTAATCTTATTCTTTTTCTAGGGCATTCAATGTAGGTCAGTAAAGCTTTTCACATTTATCATTAAAAAATTAATAATTTAAGATTTCTAAACACTAGGGTGCTCCACCCCCTGCTCGCTTCGCTCACCAATCCTCCGACTCCGCACAATTCGCTTCGCTCTTAAGCTCTAGCCCACGTTTCTTAGGATTTTTGTTTTTCTTCTTATATTTGCCAACTTATTTCAGCCTTTTTTAACAACTAAAAGTATGCAATGGAATTTTACTGTTCTTTAACAACTAAGCCTGCAATGGAGATTTTATTTTCGGACAACGAAAACTACCCAAGCAGCATTTTTTCAGAGGAAGCTTTTAATGCGCAATTACAGCGCTTTTAATGCGCAATTACAGTGCTTTTAATGCGCAATTACAGCGCTTTTACAGCTGTATACACCTAAAAAAAGCTATGGAATTGCTATTAATGCGCATTAAAAGTTTCCTTCGTCAAAAATGCTACTTGGGTAGTTTTCAGTACAAACCCTGGACATCGGCGTATATTTTGACAGAGAAAACGATCTAACAAACAATATAACAAATTATATTTGATATAGAAAAATTAAATATTTGATTGAGTCAAACATAGAATGCTTCAAAAAATATATACGACTATTTGAGCCAAATCCATGTTTGACTCAAATAAGTATTTGAATAACACATACATGATATATTCAAACAAATCGTTCTGCTAGCGTATGCTGGGTAAGTAAACAGTTCATTACCCAGCGACAAATAAGCAGAGTACTCCGAAAATTGATCGATGAAAATTAACTCATTTGTATGGTGCGTTTCATCAATGCGATTTATTTTTATTTTCATCTATTTTTCCCGATTTCATGTTAACTATTCAATTTTGTCTCATCAAACATCAACATTCTGTAGCCGAGCTAGCTAAGGAACGGAGTCGCACTCGAACTATTCTAGAAACGAAACAGGTTCAAGTCTCAGTCGAATTAAATTGTGTTATTCAAATTATTTTATAAATAAAAATTGTATTAAATTTAAAAAGAATTATCTGTTCCAGGATTTGAGCCCGCGCGTTCCAAGCAAATGTTCTAACAACCGACATTAATATACATGTTTTTCATTAACGTCAAAATTAAACATAAATTCAATTTAAATTTCTTAATTTGTTGAAAAAATGTTTGTAATAAAATTGTTTGCATTTCGCATACTTTGCATGTAGAAATGTAGGCAGAGTATCTGTCATCTGTAAGCTTTGTATATGGAGATGTAAGGGGCCTCGCCTGTTGGCTGCATGCTTTGTATGTGGAGATGTAGGCAACTCGTTACACTATACAGGCACTTAGTAAGCGATGTTTTACGGCAATGTGCCTTTCGTTTGTTACACATTGTATATAGAGATGTAGACAAACTGCCTACAAAGCGGCCATTACTGTGTAAAAAGAATTTACAGTTGTGAGCATTACTGCCTACGAAGTGTATAACTATTCAACGGTGTTGTTTATAACATATTTGCCGCTGACAAATGGCAAAGGCTGCAAACTTAATTTTTTGGCCATTTGAAACCACTGTGCAAAAAAGGCAGCATACCTTTATATACTGAAACAACACCAGTAGAAAACTCACCACAACAAAAGGTTTTTCGGTTGAGAGACACGTAGTCCCTGTTCCCTGTCGTCGTCGTCGTCGTCGTCAACATTGCTGCCGTCGAAAACTATTCAGGTAAGCAGCAACAGCAACGGCAGCTAAAATTTTGAACGCACGCGCCAGGTAAACGTAAGCGAAGCTGCTGTTGCTGTTACAAATAGAAAACATTCATTTATGCGGCAGGATATTCATATGAATGTGGTTTAAAATTTGTTAAGACGATGCAAGAGGCAAAGAGGAGTATTATGAGCAAGATATATAGAAACTAACTCGAAGAAGATGAAGAAACACGTTTTGTAAACGTGCTGTTGCAAAAGTATAAAGTTTTTCGCTTTTCCAAACAACTTGAAGCGGAAGTTTATTTGGTAGCAGCAGCAACAACGTCACACCGAGCTTTATTATTAAGTAGGTTGTTGTCAGCAAGGATCTAGCTCTATGGTGGTTTTTGTCGTTGTTGTTGTTGTTGCAATAGCAAATAAAGCCGTTTTGTTGTTATAAAGATTAAATGAAGCTTATCAACAAGTTTGAAATAAGGGGCATGTTAAGGTTCTATGCTTCGGTGAATGGCCATGAGTGCCGTGTGTGCATAAAACAAGGATAATAGAACATAGAACTACTACTCCACATATGATGACAACAAGTAGAAGGATTAGTTAATTGTGTTTGAGAGTGTGCATATTGTGTGGTCAAAAAAAAAATAAGGTCGATAAGCAGAAAAGCGTAAAAATATGTAGGTAAGGATTAGGATGGCTATTAATTTAATATTCAGATGTCGAAAAAAAAAGTTTGCATACTCTTAGGCGTTCTCTTTATTTTTTTGTTTTTTAAATGGCATTGCGAAATTTGTTTGATTTTTCGGTTTTCATAGAAATGAAACATGAGTGACGCTTAAGAATGATTGCCTTTACAGAATTTTACTGCAGCTTTTTGTTTGAAAACTTGTGGTATAGTGAAAAATGTAAATAGCACAATAAAATATTATATGAATTTACGTCACTTGCGTTTCATTTTCAAAAAATATCGAGGTTTAAAGAAAAATAAAGCATAAATTTTTGTGTCAGTTTCAATACAGAAAAAAAAAACAGAAAACGTCTACTTTTGAAAGAGAATGAAACATGAGTGACACTTTTTTTTCTTGTGAAATTTAGAACAGTGTTACTTTTTTTGATGACCTTAACAAAAAATGTTGGGAAAGTTTTGTAAGTTTAACAAAAAATATTAATAGAAGAGTTTAGCTACTACAACTATTAGTCTTCATAGCTATTTGGCTTGAAGCTTTAAATTAAGTAAAGAGCTTAATATAACAACTACTTGCGTTTCATTTCATTTGAAATTTAAATTTATGGACAAATAATTTGTAGGAGCGGCAGTCAATTTGAGGGCCGACTCACTTAGACCAAATGTAGATCCATGGCAATACCACAGGATATTTAACTATACTCTCTCATTAAACCAACCAGAAACGAAATCTGAGTAGCTGACCTATATTAACATGTCTAAGGTCATCCAGATTATCAAATACAAACGAAGCAAGTTTTGTGTATCGTTGTCTAGCAAGTGCGAGACAAGAGCAAAGAAAATATTTAATGTTTTCCTCCTCGTCCACATCCCCACAATTTCTACAGAAGTCAAAAGACCAAACACCTAATCTGTCCGCATGTCTGCCGATGTGGCAGTGGCTAGCTATGATTGCAACAACTGACGACACAATACGTCTAGTGTGGGATATCAATTCTAGGTAGCGCTCAGTATCCCTTTTTGACCAGATTTGCCTCGCTATATTGCAAGTTGAGCAATTTCATTAAAGACGAGCGGCCTTTGTGGCCCACTAATGAGTTTAGGAAGACTGATTCTACAGTTTGAATAGCAGCCTGACTATCTGAGTAAATTTTTGTGTCTCTTTTGGATACGACATTTATTCTCAGCCAGGATGCTACCTCTTCTATAGCAATAACCTCTACCTGGTAACCTCGTAGGAATTCTTAACTTCAGTTCATTAGAGTAAATACCATTACCTACTTTAGCTTTAAAATTTTCTTTTAATAATTTTATTTAGCATACATTAAAAAAAAAAAACAATTCCAATAACAGTAGTGGAACTCTAAAACCATATAATATCAAGAACGTCACTTATGTTTCAATTCAGATTAATGGAAAAATTTAAAGAAAAATATTATGGAATTAACTTTGTAATTCAATTTCCGAAAATTTGTAACATATTACAAAATTTACATTGCTGCAAAACATAGATATCTTAACCAAAGATAATTAAAAACAAAAAACCATATAAAATAACATTTTAAATAAGTAAATTTATTGCACACAACACAACAGCAAGAAATGTAAATTTATATAAACATAAAACAAAAAAGTTCCAAAACAGGTCAAACGTAAAAATTTAGTCTTTAATTCTGTTCATAAGAACAAACTTTGTACAAATGAAAATACAAAGAAAAAACAACAACAGAGAGAATTCAACAACAAAATTGCATTATTTACTTAAATTTTAAGTATGGCGCATGTGGTTGCAGCAACCACTAACATGCAGCAGCAAGCAACCAGAATGAGCTGCAAGGATATAATGCAGCAAAAATGTAATAACATATCATACCAAACCAAAGACTTAAATTGTTTGGATGTGTATCAGGAAGAGATACCTAGGATTTTAATAAGCCGATTATTGTGTGATGCTCACGTGAGTACGTACTAACTCGGTGCAAAAAAATAGAAGAAATCTGATGAAAAATTCTGCTAGAGAATGCTACAAATTGTATATGTAAAATTTTGATTTATTAAATACGAAATAACATCGCCACTGCTGAAGCTGGTCATTATTACATATGCAAAATAATAGGCTAAAAAATGTTGACATGTGGTTTTTGAGATATTGTCATATAACGATCTTACAAGTTTTCAGAAAAGGTTATTACAATGAAAATAACCTAACAAAATTATATAGTCCAGGACAATTCGGAGTTGCTTGCGACATAATTTTGGGCAAGTTGAAGTTTTGTATAGACTTTAAGTTCACCTTCATAATTAACGTGTTAAATAAAAGTTCTCATCGAAGAAAAAAGTTAGTCAAGGTCAAAGGCCACGAAAATCGGTTTTTCGCAAACATCTCGTAAGCTATTGGCTTACCGACAATTTTATCGAAATAAGATTTGTTCTTTTGCTAATTTTACACAATAAAGATCATAATCAAAATTTTTGTATAATCAATAATTCTCGAGATATACGACTGCAAAAAATTGGAGTAAATCGCGTACTCCACTACATGTACAGTACAATACTGTATACGAGATTTGATCATTTCTTAAAGAATCTTATTCCATATACAATAATCCTACTCAAATATTATATTTGAGTGGCAGTGCATTAACAATCTTGAAAGTACTTCTGGAACCCATTTTTCGGTATGGTCTTCAGCTCTTTCAGCAATTTTATTGAGATGATATAAGAACAGTGAGAAAATATCATCCTTTCATTTTTTTTTTTTTTCATCCATTCATTTTTTTTTTTTTTTTCATCCTTTCATTTTTTTTTTTTTTTTCATCCATTCATTTTTTTTTTTTTTTTCATCCATTCATTTTTTTTTTTTTTCATCCTTTAATTTTTTTTTTTTCATCCTTTCAATATTTTTTTTTTTCCCTTTCATTTTTTTTTTCATCCTTTCATTTTTTTTTTTTTCATCCTTTCATTTTTTTTTTTTTTTCATCCTTTCAATTTTTTTTTTAAGCATAAACTAACGCTCAGGGGATGACACCTATAAATGCAATGCACCGTGTTGGTTTTAAGAAAAGGAGAAAAGTTAGAGGGAAGGGGGATAGATAGAGTAGTATCGGTGAACATTCATCTTGAACTTAGCGATGTCACAATTGCCTGGGAAGACAGACGCAGGCAGGCTGTTCCACAACTTAATCGTGCGACCAAAGAAGGAATTATCGCGAAAGTGTAATGTCCTGTTGAACATCGGAGTGACGCAAAAAGGAATGGGCCTGATGGAACGCCCGAGTGCTGCGAGAGAAAATCCGGACTGATGGAATCAGTTCACGAACATCTCGAAAACATATCCTGTTGTAATATCTATAGAAAATGGTTAAACACCCTACGTTACGCCGGTGGTGAAGGGAATCGATAGAGGATAGATTCATCGCTTATTAGTTTCATCACACGTCGCTGAACAGAATCTAGCAGCTCTAAGGTGGTTTTTGAAGCCCCGGCTCAAATATGTGATTTGTACTCTAGTTTGGGTACAATATAAGTGAAGTAGACACTTACACCGTCTTGAAAACCCAATGCACTTTCCCGCTTTCTTTCGACACACCAAACACATGATCTGTTCACCTCAGGTCCGGTTGAATCGATATCCCTTGAACGTCAAGAGTTTTTGACCTGGCAATCAACACTGGGTTTTGTAGCATTAAAATTTACACGGTTCAAAAAAGGCCCCACTCGGTGATTGTGTTGAGGTCATAAGCGAGAGTGTCATTCATAATTCATATGCCTCAACCTCCACAGAGCTTGGTCGCTTTTTGAAGCAATAGGAATGACAAATGTTGCTTTCGTCCGCAAAGGAATGGATTGGGTTAGTGGTCGATGAAAGAAGATCGTCGATAAAAATTAGTAAAAGAGTCGGAGATAAGACAGAACACATGGTATCTCTTCAGCTTAAAGAATAGAAAGAAGTCACTGGGAGACTCAGAGTCCGCCAAATACGATGACTGAGGCAACCTTGAATAGTTTTTTAGCGTACATGATATCGTTAAGGACTTTCTGTATGTGGCTCCTAATGCCAAATTGAAGGTCTATGCAAAAATAAAGCTTGCCCAAAAAAATTAAGCATGGCGTTCAAAAGGTCATATTATGTGCTATTGATTTGACCACTCCGTTCATATGGAATATAGTGGACAGCACTATTTTTGCCGCATTCATATTTCTCTGTTAATGCTCTGTAAGGCTCTGTTAAGATGGTTTGTACCTTCGATAAGTTAATGTGGAATTTAACTTCACTTTCTTTGCAACTACTATCACAACTTTAACTTCTAACTAAATTTGACAAAGTCATTAAATTAAAAAAAAAATTATTTTCAAAAAAAAAAAAAATAGATTTTTCATGCATGAAAAAAAACAAGCTCAAAGTCTTTTCAACGCCCAACAAAATGAAATAAAGTCAATGGAAAAAACATAATAAAAAAAAAACCCCAACAATAACAGAGAATGAAAATGAAAGCGCAATTTGTTATCCTTTGTATTTAATTAATGTTAGTGGTGTAAAAAAAATACATGTCCACAGCACAGGACCAAATAGGATTTCAAACAAAAGAGCAAAGATAAAAAGCTTTAAAGAGAATTAACAAAATGTAAAAGAGACTTAAAGGTTAGAAGAGTTGAAAGCAACGACATTACTAAGTTCGGTAAAGTCTACATTATAAATTGTGTAGAGTTTAACTGTTGAATAGTACTTGAAAAAAAAATGTTTTTTTTTTCGTACAAAATAGAATAAAAATTCTAAAATGTGAAAGTTTATATTTGATTAAAAAAAAACATTTTATTTCAAATAAAAAAATTCTTCGATATAACATAACTTTTGTTTTTATTATTTCAGGTGTTACGTCATCCTACGAAAAAAAATTGTAGAGTTTCCTTCATAATAATGAACACACCCGGCTTATGCGCGACGCAAGGCACGCTGCTTTTAAAAGCGTCAGCTATAACGATACTCTTTTCACTCTCACTAGATGTTCACATGCGCACTCTTCATGTTTACTTTTATCCTTCAATAACTGAAAGTTATTTGACATTTTGAATGTGTAGACTCTTCCTTTGTGTAGACATTTGTCTATCTGCGGCTGCTCCCATTTGCTGCAACAAGTAGTTTCATAACTTTTGCCGCAATTTCAAAGGGTGTCAATGTGAATGTAAACGTATGTGTCTATGTGTACGTTACTATCGCTACAGAGTACAGCAAAAGAAAGCATTAGACTTTTATTTTAAATGAGGAAAAGCATCATAAGGGCGTTTTTTCTCCAACAGCACTAACCACGGATAATTTACGTAAAAGCTTATGATATAAAACTTTGAAAACAATTACGAATGGTTAAGAATTTACATGACATCATCATCATTGCGCTATCCTTATTATAATATAGAGACACTTTCTATGAAATATGGGAAATTTAGCGCAAACTTTTATAAAAATTGTAATTTCTTAATAGGTTTGAATTGCAAGTGAATTGGTATTTCTCCTGGTACTAATTATTTCTGTGAAAATTAAGTTTTATTTTTACACAACAATTAAGCCTTTGTTTAATTTCAGCAATAATTAGAAGACATTATACAAGTTGTTTACAGTGACTCACGAATTTGATCACTCTTTTGCTATATATGCAAACTACTTGTTGTTGGGATTGTGGTGGCCAACTTAACGTTGGAATTCCAATATCCAGAAGCCATTTTTGTGTCATTCTTGCTGTGTGCTTTAGATCATTGTCCTGTTGAAAGGCAGCATTCACTTCCAAATCATCTACAGTGCCAAGCAAATGACTTCGTAGAATTCAAATGTAGGACTCGGCTGTCATTCAACCTTCAATTTTGCTCAGTCTGCCAACACCTTTGGTGGTCATTCATCCCCACACCATTTTTAAGCCTCCTCCAAACTTAAGAACAAAAGCTGTGCTCGAGGAGGCTATACAAGATATCAATAGTAGTTTTAAAGTTTTATTTTGTAAAGTCACAAAATTGATCATAGTAATCGTGAACATTTGAGTTCAGACTTGAGTAAACTGTGAAGTATAGACTTAAGTGTACTATATCTTGGTCCGTAAATCAAACCGAATCAACAGTCAAAATGGATGTTCGAAAATTTCTTAGTAAAAAAACCACGCTTCGGGCACAACCTAATTTTATAATTATTTAATATTCGAATATCCGTGATGGTTGGGACCGAGCTCATCCCGGATATTCGAAAATCCCAGACAATGGAATCACTATTTTATATTATTTTTATCAATTTTCAAAGTCGTAAAGACATAATATGTATGTATGCAAATTATTTTACTGTTTACAGCACCGTTTTATAAAAGTATTTAGTTATAATATTCATTTAATGTTGTTTGTCTACTACGTTTAGTTTTTGTTCTTTCTCTTAGAAAATGCTGTTGGATGCGGTAGATTTAAAAATTATCCTGTTCTGTTAAAATTTTCCATGAAGTTAAATAAAATTCTACGAGCTTCTATAGCCTTAGCTAATGTTGTTTTTACCTCTATTTCCTCTTCATCGAATTCCTCAGAACTTGATTCAGGTTCAGATTCATGGAGATTATTTGTCATATTCACAATTTCTTCTTCGAACATTTTTCTTTAATTGTGAGAACTTTTCTTTTTCATAACGGCATTGTATGAAAAATGTGTGCAGCGAAAGTTAATAGGCATGCACTAAAGGGGACTTCCCGTATTATATCATCATTCTCTTTTTCCATTTTACTGTGCGTGTCGTATGTAAAACGAACAAAGACACAGAGAATGAATCAGTTAGACTTAGAGTCAATCACGGTTAATAGAAGCAAAATGAGCAACGTTAAAATTTGTAAAACATCCCGGATAATAGATGTTTTCGGATAATAGATGTTCCCGGATAATAGATGTTCCCGGATAATAGATGTTCCCGGATAATAGAATTACGGATAATCAACTGTATCATATTTTATGTACATAAATTTGAAAAAACACCTCCCCCAACGAGCAAATTCTGCGCACGGCCCTGTTCGTCAGCAGCAAACTTAGACCAAGGTTGAAACGAAACTTCAGGCAACTTCATACAAACGAACGAGATATCCGCGATGAAGCCGCAAGTCATTTTTCTCTTATCACTCTTACTTTATCTAGCTACCTAGATGTAACACATTTATTAATCTGAGTCTGAGACCAGTTAAGCTTTACACTCCCTACTTCAAGATTCAACAACGGATCTTTTATGAGGGTTAGACTGCGCGGGATTTCATAAGCAATCCTTCTCAAACTCATTTGAGACCGTGCGGTACACAGACATCACGCAATCAAAGCAACGAGGTGACATGAAATCACCCAACAGCAGACAAAAGAACGTCTCTCACCAAATAGACAGAGCATAAGTTGTACAAGCAGATGTAATATGAAGTGTGAACAGCCCGCCTATAGAGGCCCCATTCCATTCTGAGCATACGGCGCACTTCTTCCCTTGTTAGGTCTAGATATTTGAACAAACATACAATCTTTGTGACAATTTGTCTTGAGTAACTTTGCCGCAATCTTCTCCTTTAAGACATTCACATCCACTTACGCATTCCACTCACATATCTCATACGCTCTCACCATTCTCACTTATAACCAGTGCTGTCCATTATCGCAAGCACCGATAAGCATGTGTTGATTGTTATGTATACATGCACGCTTTTATAGGCTCATTAACCCTTTTTTATACTCTTTAAGCGCCTTCTCGCTCTCATTTTTACGCTCTTTGAGCGCCTGCTCGTTCTCTGGGCAGCAACGCTTATAACCAAGCAAGATGAGAAGATCGCGTTCTTTTACTACAATCGCACATAACTTTCTGTTAGTAAAATAACTCTTTCAGAGACTTATCCCCTGACAAAATGATATAATCAAACGATCGACAAATATACCAAAAACTGCTCTCATTCACTACTGTCTAGCAGTAATAACACTCTATACTACCTTTTGCACAATTCCTTATTCATTCTCTCCAGTAGCCGATCAATCATGACAGTCTCCAGAAAGAGACTGTTGCTCCGATAATAGCTAGGACCAGAAGCTAAAAAAAACAACCAACGAGGAAGTTCCATCATCTACTCTAAAAAAAGAAAGATCTAGCGACAAAGATGCTTCGAAAAGGGAGACATCTGCTTCCTTTAGAGAGAAATTTACTATGGGATAATTGCTGCATTAAAAAATCCGTCCATATCATATTACTATTCAACGTATCAAAAGAGCCTATGATGTCACATATCAAATAGTGGTTTTTATTTAAATTCAAAGGTCAAATCATCTGCATATCAAAAATGAATTTAGTCCTTAAAGCGACAATATTTTACATTTTATGACGATCCATCGCTTTTAACAAAATACAATAAATCAACATCAATTAGCAAGAACTTACAAGGCAACATTTCATTAATTAGCAGTGTTGTCAAAATGTACGAATGCTAAGTAAATTATTACAATTCCTGATTACTGATTGCTCAATCTTCAGCTGCAGTTGCAGTTGCTGCTGTTCATTTCATACAAAATATGAAACATAATTAGGAGGTATATAAAGGCAGCAATAATGATGAAATTATAATTTTGTCAATTGCTGACATTTTCAAGCAAAAGACAAAATAATCATCATCATCATCATCAAAATAGACAGACTGAAAATGATGTTGCTCTTGTGTATGACAATAATGATGTTGCCGCCGTACCTTATGATAAAATAGCTAGTCAATTTTAAGGGTGTAAATTATGCATTGAAGTGCAAATGTAGCAGCAGCAACAACAACAACAACTATAAATTTATCAGAATATCAAAATTATGCTAATCAAAAGGATAACATGAGCGACACTTGAAAAAAAAAAAATGTCAAACTTTTTATGAATTTGCTTTAAGTTTTTAAGCCGAAAAAAATTTTAAGATTTGCAACTCGTAAAATAGGTTAACGGGCCAAAATTTTTTTTATTGCCTAAATTAGGTCTCTTTATATTAATTTCACTTTTCATGAAGAAAACCGGGAAATTTATTAAAAAATACACTCATTCGCAATTATAATACAATTGATTCATCATCTAAGGCATAAAATTATAAGTAACACAGTTGACTTTCTTAGTAACGCAGGTGCTTTTCATATAAAATATTTGTGTCCTGGAGTATAAGTCTCATGTTAAAAAGAGCTGTTATCACAATAAATGTTAAAAGTCTTAAGCTTTGTTACAGCCCCAATATATACCATTTTTCTAAAACGTGTAATTGAGTACAATATATTTAACACTGTGTCCCCAACAATGAATAATATCTTAGCTACACTGAGTTACTATAGAAACTCAACTTTTAAACAATACAATTGATATTCTGAAAATCTAATTTCGATTGTTTTATTGTTACTTACGATCGAAAGCGTGACCACCGCGCGGGGGAAATAGCTAGCCGAATAATTCACCAAACCAATATCGTGAGAGGTGAGTGTGTTAATTGTATGACCGCTGAGTTACCGTCGTAAAAATGCAAATAATGACGATATTTGCATTATTAATATTATTCACAAACACAGATATTTAGGTATATATTTAGAATTGTGATAAAAATTTGGTAAATTCTTTCTCATTTAGTACACGTTGGTGAAATAGTTAAATTTTTACAACTGCGTTACTGCGTTACTGCGACACTGCGTTACTATACAAAGTAACACAGTTGATTTTTTGGTAACGCAGATTTTTTGCTTTGAGTGTACTTTTCTAAGTAAATTTCATAAATGTGACATAGATACCAGTACATGGGTTGGTTTATCTAACGGAAAAATTTTTATTTGTCAGAACTCTTCAGTAGTTTTGAAGATTTTGATTTTTTTACTATCCATATCTAAAAAAAATACTTTAATGTTTGTCAGAAATGTTAAATTGAAGTTACTTTTTTAATTCTATATTGCATTAAGCTCATCTTTTGTTAAGAATAATTATCCGTTAGATCTTTTTTAAAAAAGTACAAAGTGCTATGAATGAGGAACTACCGTGTTACTATCACTACCACTGCGTTACCTTTGTACCCAGTTTTTGTAGGAAATTAGAGTTATATTTAGCCTTCTAATTATTAAAAATACCTTAACTCCATATGTGTCTTGAAGTTCACCATAAGCCTAACCTTCTCTCGCAATTTTGTGTATTAATATTTGTATTAAGGGTTTTTTTTTTGGAAAATTTTAAGATTTTTGTCAAAGATTTTGGTAACGCAGTGATCCAATTTCTTAAAAATACTTTGCTAAACTGATTATTTTTGAAATTTACCTTAATGAGAGAATAATATTAGCTCTATTGTTTAAAAGTGCCAAGCAAGTTAGCTTAATTAATCATTCCTAAAAGGAAAATATCAAGTTTTAGTTGCGTAACGCAGTTGACTTTTTTTTCGACGACTTCCATTATAAATTGTCATAAATCACATAATTATCAACAAAAGTTCGCTGCAGATATGAGTATACAATAGAATACATTATAATGATGCTGACTTAGTACTAAAAACTATAAAAATTGTATCTTTTATTAATTGCCTTTTGAGGGGTGCTGACCCCCTAGTGGCTTTGGCTATAGGTCGTCCATAACAGAACTGATATTATTAACTATAAAGCTAAGAGTACCATCATTTATTTCACTTAAGCTAAATGGGATAACTTTGCCTTTGACAAATTCGGGCATTTTTTCTTTATATATTATATATAGTTTCGGAATTATATAGCCTTTTGAAACAGCTTTCATAGAAGTCGCAAAAATTTTTGTATGGCTTGCTTTCAACAATTAAAGTTTCATTTTAGTTTTCTTCGTGTAAAAGTTGCACTTTTCAATTGAAATACTAAAGAAAACAAAGAAGTGTAGTATTTAAAGCATTAGAGCAGAAAGTGTTATGGCAACAAATCATAATTAATGAATAATTCTCAAAGTACAATATAACCATATTGAGTTGAGGTTTCTAAACTACTTTTGGAATTATTATTGTTATTTTGGTTACTTTTGTTGGAATTATTGGTTTACTGATTGATATTGTTACAATTTAAGAAAATGTTTGTTGAATTTAAGGCTTATAGTTGTAAATGAATAGAATTTAATCTCTTGAAATAATTTCAAAATATTGCATATTAAAATACGTTTTAATAACGTAGAAAATTTCGATTACAATCTGAAATATTTGGGTCAAGTTATAAGTCTTTGCGTAAATGAATAGAATATATTTGCATGCGTAATTTAATGTTTCTTACTTAAATGCATATAAATCAAGATTTGAGACGATTGAGACGATTTGTTCGATTTTATTTTATTTAGTTAATAATAACAATATTTTTTTTCAATAGTTGGTATAGTGCATTGGTCTTCCCGTCATCCCTTTGTAGACATATTTAAGTTTACAGAAATTATGGGAATCTACGATTTAATGCCGGACTCGAATGATAGTAAAGAGGAACTTTTTGTTTTTTTTTTTTTTTTCTTATTTTGTCAAGCCTTAGAAACAAACGCGTTCTGTTTTCCCTAAATTTAGGCTATTAGGTAATTTTTTTGATGTTTTCGGAATAAAAGATTAGAGACTAACCTAAAACAAATTAAAATGAAGGACATTTTATCATAACAAAATGACTCAAAAGAAGCCTAAATAATCGCGGATCCATGAGCAATAACATTTGAAATTTTTTTAAAAAAAATAAAAATATCTATACAGAAGAACCTCTGTAAGTCGAACTTGAAGGGAGATGCCAAAAAATTCGAGTTATAGAGTATTCGACTTATGGAGGATTTCGACCTAAGCGAATTTTGTTAGGAAATGTTCGACTTGTAGAGGTTAAGATTTATTCCAAAAAAATTTGTGGGTATTGCAGTAGGACCAAACTATTTCTGATAATTTTTCATGTGACAACAATAAAGTAACTTCGCTAAAGTTCAAATGAAATCACGTGTTAACGTCTGTCATAAATTCTTTTATCATTTCATAGGATTGGTTTCGAGCATTGGAGGTTTTGGGGCTTGAAGGGAAGGGAACACAAAATTTTTTCGAGTTTGGGAGGTTTTCGACTTATCGAAGTTCGAATTAAAGAGGTTCCACTTTGACCTGACTGAATTAGAGCCCAAGCAAGCAAAACGCTTTAAGGAACTTATTTGATTTTTTGTAAAAGAATGAAAATAGAATAAGAATTTGTTACTGTTGTGTATAAAACTAGGGGTCTCAACCCCCCCTGCACGCTCGGTCACCTAACACGAACGTAGATTGCGGTGGCAGATGGTAATGTAATCTTTGTTTGTAGGTACTACTCTAAAGGAACTTTGTTTAACACTCTACAACTTATAGGTTATTTAAGCTAGACCCCTCCCCCATACAATTTTCTACTCACAATTAACCAGCGAATGTAATTTTTCCGGTTGGCAGTTCGGATTCGGACCACCACCATATAACAAAAAGATAGATATAGCCTTTGCTTGCGCTTACATTGAATTGGAAGAAGCTGAAACAAGCGTTTTTTCTGTTCCCAAACCAATAGTAGAGAATAGTAGAGAAGGTTTTCAGTAGCTGAAAGCCCTGGCAACTAGTGCTCAGTTTAATTGTAAAAAAATAATTGTATTATTAAATAAATAAATAAAAATCTTTTTAGTGTTTCATTTGCTATAGTTCTTAATAAGTTCATGCAAAATAAAGCATAAAGCAGCTTTGCCTTGTTAAGGTCACTAAGGATATTCAAACAGGACTTCTGTTACATACAATGACAGTTGATATAAGAAAATGCTAACTGTACCAGAGGTTGAAGTAAATTCAATACTATTTTACTTTCAGTTATGTTTGATGTACGTTTTCAGCACATCATATATCGTTTGAAAGTTTTTTCTAGCTGCTAAATTATTATATATTACTTGACGTCTGAAAATGTGCATAAAAGGTATAACAGGTCAAAACATGGACTATTCCTCTTAAACGCAACTATGTAAAGTTAAGGTAAAAGTTTATAATTTACATATGATAGATAGGTATATCGCTTGACAGGTTTCCATAGAAACAGCTTGGGAATTTGTGTCCACTTGTAGCACCTCCCACATTCAATTTACAAGATAAGTTTTTATACAAAATTTCAACTTCTAGTATAAAGCTTTCATATGATATGCAAATGATTGGCAAATAAAATGATATATGATAAGCTGAAATATGAAGAATAAAACCTTTCTCATATGAAGATAAAAATATAAATTCATATTTCATAGTTACAGCTCAGAGAAGAGGTTTGAATTTACACAGCTGTTGTCTTTAGTTGTTCTCAAAAAATGTAGTACTTGAAATGAGTTTTTAATTTATAAGCCTACTATTAGGAATAAAAACCATTCAATTTATATCAACTCGTTGACAATTTAAATTTTAGAAATATATGTGCCTTGGTCTATGAAAAAGAACCTATTATCCGAAAACAAGTTTTCGAGAAAATAGCTGTTAGAGTGAACAACCCTACTGATTTTTTGCAATGTTTTTTTTTCAAGTGTTTTTTTTTTTTTTTTTTTTTTTTTCAAGGTAATTTTTTTTTTTTTTTTTCAAGTGTATTTTTTTTTTTCTTTCAAGTGTATTTTTTTTTTTCTTTCAAGTGTATTTTTTTTTTCAAGTGTTTTTTTTTTTTCTTTCAAGTATTTTTTTTTTTTTTTTTTTTTGAAGAGTGTTTTTTTTTTTGAAGTGCATTTTTAAAATAAATAAAAAAAAAGCTGGAAACATACGGTTTGTTTCATTAAAAATAGCGTACTTCCTTCTAGCTGAATCGCCAAAAAACTGAAAATTAATTTTACGAACGGTAGGTGCTCTATCGTAGACCAAGGCACATATTATTCAAGCTATTTTCAGCTGTATGGCCGAAATTACAAAAGTTTAAATGTCTTTTGATAGAAATACAGAACTTAAATATGTTTTGTAATATATGAAAAAATCGTTTGTTTCTTCAATGATTACAACACATTTTGTTTGACTTATAAGCGTATAACTTAAAGAAATTGAAAGTTAATTGAAGTTTAATTGTCTCGCTAACAACTTTTATTTGCTGCTTACAATATTAAGACGCTTGAAAGATTACAAAAATAACAAACTTTCAGCTATTCACAAAATGTAAAGCTTACAAGTTTAGCCAATTTGGCATGACTCAATTAAACTACTAAAACCATGACATAATTGCTTACCCAAGTTGTAAACACTTGTAAACGTGTACCCCACTAAATAGAGTGAAAAACTGTTGAACGTGTCTTACCTGGAAAGAAAAAGCAAAGAAAAGAAAAATACAAATTAAAATCAGCAAATTTCTTAGTAATTAAAATTAAATTCGAGACCAAGATAATTTTCACTTAAGTCGGCGGGCAAAGAACCTTTGCATGGGAGGTGGGTGCCTACAGCAAGGTAAATAACCATCAAAATTTAAAGTGAACCAAAGTGTAGAATTGGAAGCAACAACAGGCAACCGTAAGAGGTTAACCATGGCGGAAAATGACGATGTGAAACGAATTACAACAATGCGAATTAGAGGAAAAAAACAAGACGAAAAATTATTCGGTAAAAAAAAGCCAAGAATAAAAACAGAACAAACGAACCGGAAAGAAAAATAAATGCTAAATAAACAATCTGCGCTCCCAGGCACTGGGATGCATTAGGAAACTAAGTGAGTAGAGAGTACAAGGTTAAATGTGAAAGCGTGTCCCTGGCATTAAAAAACCAAGTGAAGGTAGATAGAAAAAAAATGGAATTTTCAGCAACACCGGAGATAATCCAGGAAACTGTTTGACCTGTTGGGAGTACAAATGCTTGGCATATCAAATAAATACAAATTTTCATGTTACGACATGATTGGGGGCGTAGCAAATGCAAGGAACCGGAACTGAGTTTTAGCTGCTGTATTGTATCTGAAATATTAACATGAACTTTTATCATTTATTTATTTAGTTCAACAAGTGTAAATTATTAAAAGAAAATTATTTTAACATATGGTATGTATGCAGTGAAAAAAAAAATGTTTCACCCGCAGGGGAAAAGAATATTCAGTGAAAGGTTAGTTGCGCATAAGTGCAGCATTGGAAGGATTCTAAGCGTAACAAAAATTATTGCTTTAGAATATCGTTAGTTTTTTTTGTTAAGAATAGAGGGCATGGTGCGTAAAGTGAAATAAAGCAATTAGTTCATACACAGGCAAGACCATGTATCCCAACATTTATTGTTCATTTCCGTGCTTTTGCAATCAAATTTCTGTTTCTCAACTGTCCTTTGAAAATCAACATTGAAAGCTGTTGTGAAAGTATTTTTGATGGGTTATAAATTTTTTTTGACAGTGTAAGTATTCAGATGGAGAAAATTGTTTTTTAAGTGTTGTTATATATTCTTTTCAGATCAGAAAAAAAAGAAGAAGAAACGTATTTTGTTCTTAAAGTGGAAAATAGGCGAACAGTGAGACAGTTTCAAAAAATACTTTCACACTGCTCGTTTTTTATGATATTTTACGTTTTGGCGTAACATGTCGTAGTTGCGACATCAAAAATCGTTATTTATTCTTTCTTGTTCGCCTTTGTACCAAAAATTTTTGTCATTGTGACTCCATCAAGATTTCATTTCGTTCATGCTCATTACTTTGACAAAAATAATTTATTTTATAACCTAATTTCATTACACACATTAGGCTAAAATGGTATTGTTTGTAGCATTTTTATTATAATTTCATTGCTGTCTCACTGTTCGCACTTACTGGCGAAGACAATTTTTTCTTGAATTTGGCTCAAGATAAAGCTACTTTGCATGCATTCACTGAGATATCTTACGTGGAATTACAAAACAAGCCTTCAAGTTATGATAAAAATTTGAATCAGTTCGCCAAAAGTTTATTCCATTTGAAAAAAGGTGTTTGTCTCACTGTTCGCACATTTCGCCTTCAATCATTAAATTTATTTAGTTTATTAAGCTTAATAAGGTGACAAAGTTAATACTCGTAAGAGAACTCGGGGCGAAATGAGCCACTTAATAGTGTAGAGCCAATGTACGCGAACACGCCAGCGCTTTCTATTCTGTGGAGTTTCAAGTACATACTTTAAAGATTCGCAGTTCATTTTTTTTTTTCTTTCTGCGTGGCCCAATATACACCAGAACTTAATTTTGAATTTGCATGACTAATATCGTTTACAATTAAAAGTCAATTTCGAGTTCAAAATTATTACAAATAGCTGACAATTTGGCTTTTTGATCTGTGAATACGAATCGATTGCAGTTTTTTAAGTAAAGAAACGATCAATACAATATGGTTGCTTGAATACGAACATAAGCGGCATTTTTTGTCCATATTCTCGACAAGTGTCTTAAATTGAAAAATGCTTTATAATCAAAATTAAATCCTTCCGAAATCCTTCTTTGGCAAAAACAAAGTTTTTATTATAAGATTTGATTGAGTTATGCTTTTTTGCAAAATGAATTATTTTGACATCTATCACAAAATTGTTGACCGGACCAGAGCATTGAGGTATTTTTGTTTAAAATTGAGTTGAAATAAGGCGGATGGAACCGCGAAGCAACAACTTGTAATAAATAAATTAACTTGGGGTATCAGCAGCAGCAGCAAAACAGCGGGCGGTTATAGCAACATCAACTAAGTAGGTACACCATAATAATTTTATATTCCGTTGTTTACTAGTTGTAAAATTGTTTTTGTTTCGTTGTAAGTCCACATGTTTGTCTGTCCATTCTGCTTGTCTCTTGTTGTCTATCTGTGCACTCTGCACTGATGTAAAGGTACTCCCGCTGCTGCTAATGTTGCTGCTCTGCTCAATTTTCATGATGTGATATTTATATGAATTGCTGCTACTGCAAAAGTAGGACTCCCCACAGAAATATCAAAGTTAAATTAAATTGTAGTTTGAATTAAAAACTTTATCGTTTGGTTTTATTGCCGCTGCTTTTGGTAAAACATAAAGTTGTTACTCTTTATGTTGTTGCATGCCACAGCTGTAAAAGGTTAAGAGATTTACCATCGCAATATAATAGTCTCGATAGAATGTTAGCATCGTCTAAAAGCTTTAGTACTACTTTCTAGAAGCTTTAGGTTGATAATTTATGGTTATGGTTTATGGATCATAAATCAAAAAACACAGCTGGTTTGCTTCATATATCTGCAGAATTACAGAAAGTTGACCTAAGCTTGTCGACAGCAACAGTAAGTATGTTTACAGAATATTTTGTCAGCAAACTGGATGACTAGAACTAGATTGTAAACTTCTGAAGAAAGGATGATTTAAGAGCCTGTAACACGAAGCAGCAAAATTTTTGAAATAAGCCATCACAATGAATTTTCGTATGTTAATTGGATATCATAATCTATTACTAAACTTAAAGTGAGCTAAATTTCAGCTGTGGGCGTGGCTCCACTAATGTACAGAAAATATTTAAGTGATGTTTACAGAAATAAATGAATAATTTTAACAAAAATTTGGGTTAGGATGCTGTAAGCTTTCACAGAATTAGATGTGAGCGATATTGCGACAGTAGGCGTGACATTTGTTATACACAAAAAAATTAAACTTTGGTTTTAAATAAATTTTTGTAGCAATCGTTTTTTAAATTACTTCAATGATTTTTTTTTGTTATTTGCTTTCAACCAAGACAGAAGATGGACTTATTTTGCTCTGATAAAAATTACATTTCTTTCAAAATTTTACTTTAATATGAACCAAGAGATTGCATTTTTTTTTTATTAAATTTCAATCTGAATTATAATGAAAAAATTGAACGGTAGTTGGTCTCCTGGTACTAGTCATCAGACGGTCGGTTATTGATCTATTGTCACATTGATATATTGTCATATTAATATATTGCTGCATTGAGATATTGCCATATTGATATATTGTTAAGTTGATATAATGTCATATTGATATATTGTCATATTGATATATTGTCTTATTGATCTTTGATATATTGATATATTGTCATATTGTTATATTATAACATTGATTATTGTCATATTGATAATTTGTTATGTTGATATATTGTCACATTGATATATTGTCATATTGATATATTGACATGTTGATATATTTGTCATATTGATCTATTGTCATATTAATATATTTCCATATTTATATCTTGCCATTTTGACAAATTGTCATATTGATATATTGTCATATTGATAATTTGTTATGTTGATATAGTGTCTTATTGATATATTGTCATATTGATATATTGTTATGTTGATATATTGTCATATTGATATATTGTCATATTGATATACTGTCATATTGACATATTATCATATTAATATATTGCCATATTGATATATTGTAGTATTGATATATTGTCATATTCATATGTCATATTGATATATTGTCGGATTGGTATATTGCAATATTGATATATCGTCATATTGATTACTGATATATTGATATATGTGTTGTCATATGGATATATTGCCACATTGTGATATTGATATATTGGCATATTAATATATTGTTATATTGATATATTTTCATATTGATATATTGCCATATTGATTTATCGCCACATTAATACATATATTGTCATATTGATAAATTGTCATATTGATAAATTGTCACATTGATATAAGGTCATATTGATACATTGCCATATTGTCATATTGATATATTGTCATATTGATATATTGTTATATTGCCACATTGACATATTGTCATATTGATATATTGTCATAGTAATATATTGTCAGTTTGATATACTCTGAGTACTCATATATTCATGTACTGACATACGAGTGTTCAGATATTGATGTATTGACATCATTTGTCCTCTGATAACAATGTTTTACAGCTCCGCACACAATACTTACAGCAGACAATTTCGCAACATTTCAATTCAGTTTTAAATTTCAAGTTTGTGTTTTCAATGGCGAAGACTCTGTTGCAGCACGAAAAAACTTTGCAGTCGACGCATTGAAAATAAAGTTGAGGGAGGAATTGGCTGCAATTGTGTTTATGCGTGTTTGTGCAGTTATTAAAAAAAAGAAGGCTGAAGTTTTCAATAGCTAAAGTGTTTTGCTTTCTTGGCAGCAAAAGGAGTGTGTGAACACACTTTTCATATATATTTTCCATAAGGAATATTGTGCAGCAACATGTTGCCAAAATGTTCAGCAGCAACATTTTCTAACTTTGTTTTTTTTTTTTTTAATATACATAGATAGTTATTTTTACGTAATTCAATAAACAACTCCTAAATTCTTTGTTTTATGAAAAGAGTAGGGTTGCTATAAAATTATTTTACTGTTCATTAAAAATTTTGCAAAATATTTTCATAAAACTTTTACAGAACAAAGCGATACGGCGTACGTATGCCGGCACAGATGAAAACTTTCTTAATATTATGCTCGATAATTTTATTAAAAAAAACACATAAATACAAAAACAAATAATTTTCAAACAACATCATTATTATTATTATTGTTCTTATTATTAAGTCAAAATTGCTGAAGCAGAAGAAGAAAAGCAAAAACTTTGTTGAATGCAGCAAAATCCTAGTGTTGCTGCGTAAATTTGCAATCAAATAAACTTTCGACAAACTGCAACGACAAGTAAGGAGGGCGTGCGGTAACACACCATCACCAGCACCACCACAGGAAGCAATCATAACAAACAAACAAATTTTAAACTTAAAATCAAGGTGAATAATAATTGAAATAATAATAATTCATACAAATTTCATTAGTTTTACGTACAAGCGCTTTTACAGTTTTCATCATTTGAAGCTGCAGATGTTGCTGCTGCCAGAGCTACGTTTATTTTTAGTCCTTTGTGGTTCTCGTTTGCAGCAACATTTTTGAAATATCTTGTGAAAATGCAAATTTTATTCACAAGACAAAATTCATTGAATTTTACATGGCTTTTGTGGAAAATTTTTGAGGAAAAAAAAAATGCGACGGGGATGTATCAACAGATTGGATTGAATGATGTCATAGCATTAACACTAATGCTGATAAGAAGAAATGTAGTGACGACAGCAGTTTACGCAAAGTTGCTGTTTTTTTGCAACTACTGTGGGGTGATATGGTGACAAACTGTTGGTGGCGGGTTAAACTACGCAATAATTTTCAGTCGTAAAAACAATTACATAAAGTTTTTGCCATTTGTGTAAATTAAAAAAATAAAATTTTATTTTGACTGCTACGACGCAAAGTGAATGCATAAATAAGAAAACATTCCAAGTTTTAAGGCTTTTTTGGTATATAAACTTAAAAAATTACAAGAAAAAAATAAATTCTCTTAAATTATTTGGGGAAAGCTGACAAATTGTTTAGCGCGATTATTGGTCATGAATTAGATTGTGAAAGCGTCAACAATTAACAAAGTATCATTTGCCGCCTGGTAAGTAAGTATTCCTTGAAAATTATTAAAATAAGATGTTAAAATTTCACACAATTTTTAAAGCTACACAACCATTGTGCAACGCTAAAATGTATGCAATGAATTTATAAACAAATTTTTATTTAGCAAATTTATGCACGTAAATAGAGACTTGTTAAAAGTTTAATTGTATAGTTATAATTTTTTTCATATTTTATTTTTGTGTCGCAGCATAATTAAATACTAATTAAAAGGTAATTTTAATGCATATCAAATGCAACAATTTATTTAAAATTCATTGTTTTCAATTAAAAAAAAATGCATTATGAATTAAATTAAATGCTGCTAAATTTTTATCGCCGCTCAACATTAGTAACATTAATTATTGACGATATTTTTTTAAATTAATGAAACAAATAATTTTGTTTTTTTTTGTCCAATCCTTGGATCAATTTAATCAACTTTTATTTTTGATTTTAGTATTTCATTAAAAAAACAAATAATATTCAAATGAATTGAATTAATAGTTGGAATATTTTATGTCATTGTATGCGGTTTATCGAATTCCTAAGGCTCTGGACAGAAATCAGACCCCAAACTTGACATTTTTTAGGTCTTTGTTAGCGATTTCTTTTTCCTTTGTACTTCAAAATTCAAATTTTTTCAATAACAAAAAAAAAAACAACATAGCTTTACGCCTTCAAGTAAAGTAAAAGCAAAAAATTTAAGTTTAAATAATTTAATTTCAGTTGGAACAAATTGGCAGTAATCAGAATATAAAATTATAATATTAAAAATGTTACAGAATTGAAGTTCGGCATTAGATCAAGTCCCTCGAATTTTGAAGGCGAAAGGTTATTTTTTTTTTTTTTAATTCCATGAGAGCTTCAGATTTATTTTAATATATCTACATTTACGCGTAATATGTATAAATTTAGATGGTCTGAGTGGGTATGTTGGGAAACGAAAAAGCCAAGAAAAAATTATAAAAATATAACAAAATAACAATAATATATTTTTCGCTACTATCATTTATTTTTAATAAGCTTCTAACTTAATTTAAAGCTTCAAGCTTAATAGCTAAGAAGACTAATAGCTATATTAGCTAAACTCTATTATTAGGATCGCTGCCTGAAGTTGCGATTGAAGAGCTGTGTTTTGAAGAAAATGTTTTGTTTACACAAATTCTTTAGACATCGCGCGTTTAGTATCACACTGACATATTTTGAAATTCAATGAAATTCGAAAAGAGATTAAAAATTTTCAGTATGCACATTATTGCAGAAAATTTCATAAAAATGGGATGAAGACAACATTGTTCTTCTAAAGAAAGAAAATAATAAAAAAAATTCCTCAGCGAAGGCAAAAGCATTGTATTCATAAGGAAAGTTCTTGGTGTATTCAAACGGCATGATAACTAATGTTAAAAATTGGTCAACACACGCTGAAAGTAGAGGTAGACGTAAAAAACCAGCTATAGACAAATTGATCGCAAAGATTGTTAAACAGCGTCCCTTTATAACCTCTACTCAAATCAGAAATGTGTTGAAACTTCCAATAACACTTCTACCAACAACGAATCGCTTAAAATCTCATGCCACGAAGCCCAAGGAAAATGCCATGTTGAAAGGTGTGCATTTGAAACGGAGATTTCTGCTCGCCAGATTATTTTGGAAGAAAACTCAGACCGTCTGGTGCAACATACCTCATAACGGATGAGAGAAAAGTTGTAAAATTCGACCACGGTAGAGAAAAACAATACGTAAAATGTCCTACAAAGTAAGAATTCAATGTGAAGTTCACTACTAAGACTATTAAGCATGAAGACCTCAAACTGATACGGTGTGAATGAATTTCGTGGAATGTCGTTGGACCACTAACTATGATAGTTGGCACTATGGAAGCCAGTTACTATGTTGAAGATATACTAGAAGCCGTAATGTTGTCTTACGGTGAAGAGGAAATGCCGAACGGGAGATCTTTAAGCAAGATGATGGTCCGAAGCTTACCTCAAAGAAAGCAAAGGAGTGGTTTAGGACCCATAATATGAGGGTTATGAAGTGGCCGACACAATCGCCGGACCTGAATCCAATAGACCACCTTTGGATGGATGTTAAGAAAGTAATAAAAGACGCCAGACCCAAAAATACTGAAGAGTTGTGACAAGCAGCGACAAATGCTGGGGATAATATATTACTCTCCAGATGCTAAGCCCTTATATTTTCAACGAAGTCGAAGTCTGCCAAAGTAGTTAAAAATCATGGGGGAGCCTCTTCATATTGAATATAATGCCATGAGAGTGTGTTTGATAAACATAAACATTGAGTTTTGTATATTTTTTAACCTTGTTCTTATTTTTTTCGAACAGCTCATTTTGGACTTAAGACAACAAAATTGCCAGTACAAAAAAACGGGGATTGATTTCGTCACCAATTTTTCCATTTTTTAAAACCTTAATATATGTTTAGTTATTACAATAAAAATCGATACTATAAAATATTATTGTAAAAATTTTGTACGACGATTTCAATTTTTATCTCAGCTGTTCTTATTATTTCGAACACGACTGTATATCCGGTATTTCATTAGTTTCTTTAACTTCATCGAAACATGAATTGTGTCAGTTAGTAAACACTAGGGTGTTTATTTTGAAAATTTTGTGGATATATTTTATATTTTGCCCATATTTTAGATTGATAATTGTTCCAATATTTGAGCTTCCTAGGTCAAACCTGTAAACGGCGCGGACGGAGTTTATGTCTATTTTCGTTGAAATTTTACGAAAAAACCGACTTACTAAAACGTAGAAAAAGTTTGCTTTAGGTGCCAAGATCTAGCGTTTTAGATATTGTAGTTGTGTGGGAGATGCCACCCACTATTGTCAAAGGTTTTCTGTTTAATTTGAGGTCCTATATGCCTATATTATAGAATCGGGTTTGAAGAAAACTCTCCCAAGACTTCAGCTTCCTAGATCAAACCTGCGAACGAAGCAATCAAGTGTTTCCTATTATTTGTCAATCATACGACTTGGAGAATGAGACACTTTCAAGTATGCGAAATTACTTGTGGCATATGGGGGACCCTTGTGGGATTCCTGCCTTTATGATAGATTTGAGGAACTGCTCGAAAGTTAATAACCATTTTAAACTAATCAATAGTATAACTAATAATATTAATAGACTTTAGCTATTACAGCTAGTTTACTTTCTTAGCTATTTCGCATCAACTCTGTGACCTCACCAATTTGGCTGAAATTTTTCCAGATGGTAGTTCACATGAAATAAGTAAACCCATATTTTACCGTTTTTATTTTCTCAAGGAAAAGCGAGAAAATCGTGTTCAAAGTTTTCCAATAGCTGTAGTAGTACAAAAAAAAAGTTTACCTTCGTTCGAGTAGCAGAATAGCATAGTGGTTAACGAGTTAGCGTATAATCGTGGGGGTCACTAGTTCGATTCCCCTCTGATGCAACTTTTTTTTTATTTTTTTTTTAACTTTTTTTTTATTTTTTTTTTTAACTTTTTTTTTAACTTTTTTTTTTATTTTTTTTTTTTAACTTTTTTTTTAATTTTTTTTTTTTTTTTTTTTCTATTAGAACAAGGAAAATATTCAGAATTATGGAATACTCTTTATTTCAAAAACTTATAAGCTATTTAACATTATATATTTTTATTACATTGTTCTGGAAATCACCAAATCGGTGAGGTGACAGGGTGGTGGTCTCCTTGTTAGTAATATGGGTAAGATAGATAGATATACAATTTAATAATGAGCAGTAGAAGAGGTGAAAAATTAATTATTCATATTTAAACAAAACATTGCACAAAATATTATGTCAAAACTTAAAAACAAAGAAGCAACGAAGGTAATAGAGTTAATAATAAAAAAAAAAGTAGAGAAAAAAGAAAAGTCAGTAGAAAAAATTTAATTCTCTTAAGAATAAAAATGAAATTTTTTCGACGCAAATAAACAAAAAAGTTTGACACTTTTAAACAGAGTTGTAGTGCAAAGTTTACTAAAGTCAAAAGCGGAAAAAAAATTAAAAGCAAAGTTAAACAAAAGTGGCAAAAAGTAAAAAATTAGATAAAGTATTAAAATAAAAAAAAAGTAGTAGACAACGGCACTTTGCTTGCACTTTTGCAATAATTAGTTAACAAATCTTTTCCATTAACATTGCCAACTAAAAATAAGACAAAAAACAAAACAAAACCAATGATAAAAGTAAGTATGAAGTAGAGCGGCGAATGGTCGCCATCTAGAGCAATAATTTCATTTTGAAAGATTTGCTATTTTGACCGCGCTGTTGCTGACGTCGTCAAATCAACAACAGTCATTCTGACAACATCAACAACACAAAAAAAAAACAGTGAAAAAGTCAAACAAACTTAGTAACCCCTCCATGTAGAGTTGGTTGGGTTTGGGGGGCGGGGGAAATAAGCCAACTTAAAAGAAAAACCAAAGTTGTGAAGAAAATTGTTGAGGAAAAAGTTTCTATTTTTTTTCTTGTTGCTACTAAGAAAAACAGCAAAAGTCGCTGTTGTTGCTTCTTGACCCTTAGGGCATTATTTTCCCCAGCACTCAGTCATTTAATGTACCTTTGGTTTCTTCTTTGTAGTCGTACATTAACATGGTAGCAATTTTTTTTTTTTTTTTTTGTTTTCTTATAAATTACAACTCTTCAAGAATATGCCAAGTTTCATCACAAGTTAGGAAAAATTTTACTTAATTATGGTGCTTGTAAACTATTAATGGATAGAAGGGAATTGAGTCTAGCAGCAGTAGCGGTAAGAAGGTGGTAGTGGTCGAGTGGTTTAGTTACTGTCGTCTATGTTGAAAATTAGTGTGGCAACATTTTCTTTACCTACTTCTATTTTATCATAGAAGTAGGTAATTAAATAAAAAATTATTTAATAAATAATATAAGTTGTGACAGGAAAAGTTTAAATTCATTAAAATTTTATTATTTTTTTAAATATTTTGGTTTGGTTAATTTATTCTTAACACTATAAAGATACCCTCACTTTTTTAAACATTTTGTGAAAATGTATGGAACATATCTCCTTCAAAGCTAAGTGATTAAAGACTAAGAGTATAAAAACGCATTGGCAAATGTGCAGCGAACTTGCAGCGATTATTGGATTGTAAAACTATATTCATGTATAATTCGATGGGACAATCAGTTAATATTCAATATAGAGTTATTTTTTGTACATATCTCGTTTCATTTACGATATTTTAAGTTGAAATTTTGGCATGCTTAACATGTTTATGAAAGTTGGGCAACATTGTAGGTTCCGAAACGTCAGAACGCTACACAAACCGCACTTTACAAATAGTGAGGTGATTTTCTCGTGAAGAGAATTTTTGAAAAAAAGAAAAAAAACATTTTTTGACACAACACAAAATTCGACGGAAAGCACGTTTAAGTGGTTTTAGGTGGGCGTGGCATCTCCTATACCGATAAAAAGCATAATTTGTACGATAAATGAAGATTTTTTGGAAATTTAATGAAACTTCGACATCAGACCAAACATTACTCAGTAGCTCACTAAACAAGAATAATTTTTACGGCAAAAAAACCTTTTATTTCTCAATACAGTCTTCTTTTAGCTCGATACACTTCGTCCAACGTTCCTCCAATTTTTTGATCCCATCCAAAAAATACGTTTTCGGAAGATCCTCAAAATAGGCCTCTGTTTCGGTGATGAATCCTCCTCTCTGGTGGTGAGTCTCTTTCCGCCGAAAGGGAAAGGTTCAGGTTTCCAGGTTTGGAAACAGAAAATAATCGCTGGGGGACAAGTCTGGAGAATACGCTGTTTGAGGAAGCAATTCGTACTTCAATTTATGGAATTTTGCCATGGGAGCTGGGCATGTGTGAACGCGCGCATAGTCTTGATGGAAGAGCACTTTTTTCCTCGCCAAATGGGAAGGTTTCTCTTTCAAAGCGTCGTTGAAACTGCCCAATTCGGCTGCATAGTTTTCGCTATTGATCGTTCTTTTCGGTGGAATGTAATCGATGTAGATTATACCGCGTTCATTCCAAAATACTGTCGCCATAACCTTTCCGGCAGATAGCACCGTCTTCGCCTTGTTCGGAGCACGTTCGGCCCGTGAAGTTCACTGTTTCGACTGTTCCTTTGTCTCTGGTGTGTAGTGATGAATCCATGTTTCGTCCACGGTTATTAATCGATGGAAAAAATCTTTCTCATCGTTGTTCAATATCGCCAAACACGCCTTTGAATCAGTCGAACGATCGCGTTTATGGTCGAGAGTGAGCAATCGTAGCACCCATCTTGCAGATAATTTTTTCATATCCAATTGATTTCGCAATATAGCCCTCGTAGATTGATTTTCATATTGAAGATCTCCCCACAAGATCTCAATTGGATTCAGATCAGGGCAATCCAACCATGAACTCATATCCTATTACTTTGAAGCCAGTCCTAACAAATGTACACAACATTACACTCCCAGCTCTGTGATTCACAGTGGCTTTGTAATACTTAGGATTCCATCTTTCTCCTTTTAGTCTTTTAGTCACGCCTTATTCCACTGGAGTGTCGGAAAACAGAAGATTATGCTGTTTTCTGACAGATTCAAGTACAAGCTGAAAGATTCGGATGAAGTATGGCATGTACGCATATCAAAAAGAAAAATACTGATACTGCAAAGCACGAAGATGACAGTATAATGGTCTGGGGTAGCTTCCCTGATCAAAGGATTGAGCCAATTTATAGGATTGAAGGAATTATGAATCGGTTCATGTACGTTGAAATATTAAAAGATATGATCCTGCAAGATGATGAAGAGATGCCACTTAAGTGAAGGTTCCTAAAGGACAACGATCCAAAATATACCTCTTAAGTTTGTAAGACCGAAAGACTGAAACGGTGACGTTTCGGAAGATCGGCCGACTTCAGTTCTTGCACAAGTTAAATTTTGTGTGATTTTAAACCAAGATTCTTACAAAAAATAATATGAAATTTCTGTACTTGTTTGAAGAATTGAAAGAATTTCAAAAGCTCAAAAAATCACAAAATTCACAATAGATAGCAATATAGTGAAAAAATCAATTCGGACAATAGAAGCAAAAGAAATAAACTCAACAAAGCAAATTTAATAAATAACGAAAGAGCAGATGCACAGCTATAATTAATAAAGGGAGCAGAAAATTAGAAATGAAATTCAATCAAAAGATAAACGCGAAGAGGATACCCATTAAATCAGCTGTGTAGAGAGGATACGCTACAATCCTTTATTGGCAGCAAAATATAACACATTCCAATAGCGATGATGATGAGTTCATCACCAACACCACGTCATACTTGTGTATTTGTTGCGTTTTATTTTATTTCTTTGCTTTTTTGTTATTTCTATTTTTACGTTTTTTTTTTTTCTTTTTATTTGCCGTATTTTATAACTCTTGTTTATTTGTTTTCATTTTACGACTGCAATAATCACCAAGGGAGCTGTGTTCATAATTTGCTTTTAATTAACATTTTGACATCATTAAGAGTAAATAAAAAGAAAATAATTAAATTATTGTGTAAAAGCAGAATGAAAAAAAATGTAGCATGCTTTAGGGAATCCTATGCGAAATATATGTGTGGTCAGTAAATAGAATACGAAGAAAAATCACAAACATCAAATTTATATAAGGGATGTTCACAGGTTCATAGTAACTACTGTGTTAATTTTACAATGTAGTAATTTTGCAATAGTTCGCGCCATTTAGTGCGATGTTTTGCAATTGTTTCTTATAAAATCACGAAATTTCAATATTTGTCAAAAATTAAACTACTTGGAAAGATGCTTTTGAGTGCTTTAATCTAGTCAAGTTATGTAAAGTTATAGCACAGAGTATTATGACTGATGTTCACGGTATATTTCTAATAACAAAGGAAAAAAAATCAAGCAAAGTTTTGACAACTGATGATAGAATAGAAGAGTTGCTCATGTTTGCACCATATTGTTATACTGCATATGTAATTTTACTATGAAACTGTGAATAGGTCAATAGTATAGGAAAGAAGTAACACAAAATTGACGCAATATTGTTATAATTTTACAATAAAGTATTTTCATATAAAATTTATATTTGTATATTAAAACTGATTGACATAATCGCATGCTGCTGCTACTATAATTGTAGTAACATGTGCTATAATTTCAATTATGACACAATCCGTTGTGTTTTAGAAAATAATGCAGTAATAATGCTGCAGTGAAAGTGCTGATTTATGTGGACAAGAGTTTTTTTTTCAATTTTTTTTTTAAGAAAATTACATAAAATAAATTAAATGCAAATTATGGAATTCAATTCAAACGTCAAAAATTACAAAATAATTTGTTTTTAAAAATAATCCATAAAGATTGCAATTTGTAATAAAAATTCCTTCTGCTTTATATTTAAAAATAAGCTCAACAAAATTGCAATCAATTTTGCTTCAGTAAGAAATATGTTGTTGTTGTTGCTCTGGCTGTTGTTGTTGTTGTGGTTGCCGTTGACAGGCACAAATTTTAATGGCTCAATGGGTAAAATTACACGTTTAAGCATGAATAATTAGCATTAAAAGCGGAAAACTGTATTTAAGTCAAACAAGTGCACGCCTTTCTGACATTTATGCACCCTACACTTTTTGGACTGTATATAAATACATGGACATTTTTCGAGAAAATTTACAATTCATTAATATATTGCATGTTTTGTAACGAAAAAATTGCTGCGTTTTACGCTAGCAAACAATGATATTTGTATGGGAAAGCAAAAAGAAAATGCAAACTTCGCGAGTAAAGTTATAGTTGCTATTCATAGATAGCAAGTTGCTTAAGTGCCAGTTCTACCCAGTAGATTTTTTATTTTGACTATTGTGCATTTTGAAATAATATGTTTAATATGTCAGGCGGCAATATGAAATAAAAAAAGTACAATAAAAGAAATAACGAGTAGTAGTGTAAGCAGCGAGTAGAAAACTTAGCAACTTGGTCATTTTATTCGCTCATATATAGCAACTTGGCGAATAAAACACAGCTAATATTAAATTTTGAAAGTATAAATCCGTAGACGAGTAAGTTAATATATGAGTAAAAGTGTATATGAGTAATTGAGTAAAAGTGTATAAGAGGAATTGAGTAAAAGTGCATATGAGTAATTGAGTAAAAGTGTATATAAGTAATTGAGTAAATGTGTATATGAGTAATTGAGTAAAAGTGTATTTGAGTAAAAGTGTATATGAGTAATTGAGTAAAAGCGTATATGAGTAATTGAGTAAATGAGTAAAAGTGTATATGAGTAATTAAGTAAAAGTGTATATGAGTAATTGAGTAAATGTGTATATGAGTAATTGAATAAAAGTGTATATGAGTAAGTGTACTACCCAGTCAAAATAGTACTGGAAATAACTATAGTTTCGAGTTACTTTAAGTATTTCCCAGTCTGTGTATTAAAATCTATAAAATACAAACAAATCAGTACAAAATCAACTGCTTATGCTAAAATTCCTCATAAGTTTGACGATATTTTGAGGTTTTAAACTTTAAAATATTCTTTAGTTATTTCTCTTTTCAAAGGACAAACATTTTAGTAACGAATTTTACAACATTTTATTCACATTTTACTTTAGTTATTAGCAATATTTGGTGGCCATCTCTAATAGCGATTTGCTCATCAGATACTGGCAAGATACGAATGAAATGGAAATGAAATCGGATTGGGCACACGTTTCGAAAATCACCAAAACATGCCAGCAAGCATTGGAGCCTAAATCATCGGCAAAACGATATCTAGAACAGAATATACATGAATCAGGGAATTGTTGGAGAGAATTAAAGGCACTCGCTACTAATAGGGCACGTTGGAAGAGTTTTGTGGAGACCTATGCTACGTGAGGAGATAAAGGACGCAAGAATAAGGAACCCGATCACTGCAAACATTAAGACACAAGAAATTTTTCTACACATCAATCGAAGTATAGGGGTGATTTTTAGATGTTTAAAAATTTTAAATTTTTTGTTTTGCTAGCTACTTTTTTTCAAAGTCGTCAGTCATCTGGCGTCAGTATTCTATCTTGCAAAGTAATACGTTAACACAACAAATAATATTTATACAGAGACAGCAAGATTTACGATAATTTTATATAGGAAAATGTTTCCTCTATAATGGAGAAATTTAACATTCTACTCAAACGTTATGTTCGTATTATACCGACTGTAGTTTCTTCTGTAGCACTTGATTAAAACATTTCTACATGTTCACTTTACCAAAGGTGTGTAAACCGAGTGGGTGGCGTAAACACCCATACACATACAAATATATAGCTTAATATGTTTGTTGCATTATTAGTGCGTAACATGTTGCTGACAACTAAGTTTGCTGCTAATTGGCTCAAATGTTGCTGGCTCGCTGCTGATTGTTGAATTGCATTTTATTGCCAAAAACTCTTGTATTTTTTTGATTTATGATGAATGTACTTAAAATGCAGCTTCAAAATAATGTGTGATTTTATATTAAATAAAAGTCAAATGATTTTGTTTTTTGCTTTTTGTCCTTTGTACTATTGCTATGATGGCCCGTTTTTGGCACTTGTTGTCAACTTTCTTTCTCTTTTTATGTTGTTTACTGCTGTCCAATTGCATTGCTGCCATGTTGCCAAATGCTCTAAATTATTATACGCCTCCTCCAGTTTGCGTTGTACATGATTTTAATATGGCGTCAAGCATCTTTTTCCGGCTTTTTTCTTTTTTCTTTTTTTTTTGATTTATATACTCGGAATCATGATGTTGAAATGGTAAAATATGAATTTTTATAAATGTTCTTGTTGTTCATTTGCATTTTGTTTGCAACACCATTTTACATTTGTTATTGTGGTTGTTATTGTATTTATTATTACATATACATATATCTGACGAAATGTAACAATTATTCTCCTTTTCTACTCAGTCATTCGCAGCAATGCGCCTTTGAGCATATGTAAGTATTTGTTACGCTTGGTTGGATACTTTCTTTGTTTTCAATATAAGAAGACGAGGGTCTGTACTTGACAAGCATGCCCAGTGGAATGGAGTACAGTTGATTCTTTATCTGTTTGTTTGCTTTGAAATTTAATGAAAATTATGTCAAAGAAGGAATTGGTTTAAGCAGCAGAATTGCAATTCATTTTTTGTTTTTCAGTCATTTCGGAAAAAAGTGCACACTTTTTGGGTTGTAATCTTTGATATTTTCGAATTTTGGATAGGTTGGAGGTAGGGGCCTATCGAAACATATATTTTAAACTGAACAAAACTTTAAAAATATTGTTTAAAATAAGTTATAAACAGAATTTTTAAGACGTTTATATGTAAAGGAAGATTATGATCAAGTTTTTTTATATATAAAAATATTTATGAGGCCTGTTCACAGTTTCTTAGTAAAATTACCAAGTATTATATTTAGTTGAATAAAACATTGCTATTGTGGGCATTTTGAAGAGAGTAGATTGTCAGTAAATAAATTTCATTTTATTTATAGTCAGAGGACGTGGTTAGACGTAGGTAACTTTGTAATTTTACAAATGAAATTGAAACGCTGCATTTTAAAGTGTCATGAAGTGGCGTGTTTATAAGCGGAAGTAATTTTTTTTTTCTTTCTTTTATTATTTTTTTCTTTTTTTGTCATTTTTTTTTCTTTCCTTTGTTATTTTTTTTTTCTTTTTTTTTTTTTTTTTAATTTTTTTTTTCTTTTCTTTTTTTTATTTTTTTTTTCTTTTTTTATTTTTTTTTTTTCTATTTTTTTCTTCTTTTTTTTTTCTTTTTTTTTTTTTTTTCTTTTTTTTTCTTTTTTTTTTTTTCTTTTTTTTTTCTTTTTTTTTTTCTTTTTTTTTCTTTTTTTTTTCTTTTTTTTTCTTTTTTTTTCTTTTTTTTTCTTTAATTTTTTTTTCTTTAATTTTTTTTTCTTTAATTTTTTTTTCTTTAATTTTTTTTTCTTTAATTTTTTTTTCTTTAATTTTTTTTTCTTTAATTTTTTTTTCTTTAATTTTTTTTTCTTTAATTTTTTTTTCTTTTCTTTTTTTTTTTTTTGTTATTTTGTTTTTAAGAGAAGAGCCCAGAAGAGCTTTCTTTAAGTATGACTCAAAGATTTTGAGCACATTTATTGGATCTACCGTATGTCTATTTCCATTCGTTTGGTTATAAATTTATAGATTGTACGTTGATAGCATACGAAGCAATTGTTTTACTTTAAAAAAATATAAAATCATTATTACTTTTTCTTTTTTTAAAGGATTTATTAAAAATTAGATTTCCTTGGAAACCTCAGTAGCTTTAATTTTAAAATAAAGTATTTCCTACATAAACTTTCTACGAAAGCAAATTAAAAACTTTCAGCATTGGTTGAATCCTATGGCTGCAGCTGTTTTGGAAGTTGCTTGGTTAGTACTTGTGTTGCTGCTATATAAATTTATTGAAAAGTTTATCTGTTAGCACGCATGTGTTGAAATTGAAGCTAATAAAATAAGTAAGTAAAAGTTGTAGCACACATCAGTTTACCAAACCACAAACACTTAGCAACTAATGAGTCAATTTAAATAAATAAAAAGATACAGATACTTGCACATACGCATAATGTATGTGTGTGAATTTCAAACATATACATAGCTCTTTTGAAATCCTTAAAGTAAATTTTGCCGGTTAAGTCTCACTGGCTGACTTAACTTCTTTTGCTGCGGTTTAACACTTTTCTTGCTTTATTTAAAGTTGTATTCCACAATTGTAAAGTTATGTCTATGAGGTGGCAGGGAGAAATTTGTGGAAATTACGTACAAAATTTTTGGAATTGGTTCCTTTTTTTGGGGTGGTTAAAAGTTAAAGTGTTGCCATTAACCACAGAAAATTTATTCAATTTCTTTATATAAAAGTTTTGTGTAAGCTTCGAGACGAGAGACAGAATAGTGGAAATGAGTCGGAACGAAAGTCATTTTAAATGAGAATGATCGTGGTCTGAAGCAATCCTTATTCCTTTGTATCATAATTTTTTATAATTTACCGAAATATCATACATTCTTACAACTGAAAAGCTTAAAGTGATGCTAATTTGGACAAAATCCGACAAAAACCTGCAGGGTTACGTTATCGTAGCAACTTATGAGAATATTAATTAGAGGACAATGAAAATGACAATGACAATGACAATGACAATGACAATGACAATGACAATGACAATGACAATGACAATGACAATGACAATGACAATGACAATGACAATGACAATGACAATGACAATGACAATGACAATGACAATGACAATGACAATGACAATGACAATGACAATGACAATGACAATGACAATGACAATGACAATGACAATGACAATGACAATGACAATGACAATGACAATGACAATGACAATGACAATGACAATGACAATGACAATGACAATGACAATGACAATGACAATGACAATGACAATGACAATGACAATGACAATGACAATGACAATGACAATGACAATGACAATGACAATGACAATGACAATGACAATGACAATGACAATGACAATGACAATGACAATGACAATGACAATGACAATGACAATGACAATGACAATGACAAATGATAATAACAATAACAGACACAATCATATTGAAAATGACAGTAACAATAACAGACACAATCATGTTGAAAATGACAATGCTAGTGGAAATGACAGTGACAATGAAAGTAACAATGACAGTCGCAATTACAGTGGAAATTACACTGACAATGATAGTAACAATGATAGTAAAAATGAAAGTGAAAATGAGAGTGACAATGACAGTAGCAATGACAGTAGCAATGACAGTAGTTAGAAATGGCAATTATAGCGAAAATTACCGTGACAATGATAGGGACAATGATGGTGAGAATGATAGTGAAAATGACAGTGACAACGATAGAGACAATGATAGTAAAAATGACAAGTGACAACAGTAAGAGTTACAACGACAGCAATAATGACAATTAGTGGAAGTGACAATGACAGCGACAATAACAATCGCAGAAAAGTTTATTAACAAATATTTTCATATTGAAGTAAAATTTGCGAAAATTTTCCAAATATTGTATAAAAAATAAAGTATTATGTATTTGCTTAACAATGCACAAATTTTCATTAAGAATATTCTATTCAGTGAAATTTCATACTTTTATTGCCTAGTTTGCGGCTCAGGCACAAAAAGATTCATTTCTTTTGTTTTTGAATTTTAATTCTTTGTCATTTTCAATGCATCTCAATTTCTTCACCAACACTGCGAATACAATGGAGAAGGCATCACATTTCTGATTGACGAGTGCCTATCATAAGTCACAAGCGCAAAAACAAACAAAATACAACGAACCAAAGGACATTCAAGGATGTAATAAAGCCATTCTCTAAAGTAGCTTTATATGATGCAGTGAATGAATGGTATGTCATATTCGGATGGATTTAATAAGAAAAGAAAAAATGAATAAGAAATTGAAAAAACAGAGAGTATAAAATGTCAGACATTTGTTTTACAACAATTTTTGGTGTAAATAATGACATCGCATTGTTTAGCTTGCGCCCATAAGTATGCAAACATTAATGATGACTTTTCTTCTGCAAGACACCCTGCCTGCCTCCTTAGTAGGTTTCACTTTTGAGAATATGTCCTTTTTCGCAATTAGCGTGTGAATAGCCACCAAACAAACGAAATAGAGTGAATGTAGATGAATTCAACAAAAGGAACAAATGAGTGAATGAACGCATGAATGACAACATGTCAATGTAGCACAATGTGTGCAAAATTATGCTACTTAACACGCGCTGCAAAGTATTGTAACAAGAATACGGTAGAGTCAAGAAAATCTGAGCTAATGTTGCTATTGTTTTTAGTGAAATATGATGCTCTTATTATACAGAGTAAAAAACATTAATTTTATTTTAAATTAAAAAGTGTTATATGAGGAATATATTTGAGGCGCACCCATTAGAGTTTGCTGTTAAGTGTCCCACCATTTACATAAGTAGTGGTGATAACTTTTTTAGTATAACATTTTGAAATTTATACTTAAAGGAGGTGCCATGTCTTGCCACAAGGTGAGGGTCTTAATTCTTTCACAGAGTTTAACATTTTCATCAAATTATACAATGGGATTGAAAATCAACATAAATAAAACAAAAATCGTAGCCATCCGCCCAGCCAGTGTCAGCAATATTGCTAGAACATCCGGAGGCACAGTTGCCTCTCCAATATGGATGGTTATGTCAGGTCTGTCATTTGCAGTGCATCAATATGGCATAAGTCTTGGCGTTTCAACGTCAATGCCGCTTAATCTACAGACATCGTTACATAGAGCAAATTTTGTTAGTTGGGATTTAAATTTAACAATTTGTATTTAGGTTAGCAGTTGAACTGCGAAAATTCTTGCTATACCGCATTGGAAGCCTTAGTGATGTATCCTAAGTGAAGTCAATGAGCTTGACAAAATATCGATTAAATTTTTTATAGAACGTCATTTCAGTCAAACGACTAAGCTCGGTAACCTTCTAAGACAATTTTTCTCCTTTGTATACCATAAGGGTGGCCCATATATATTTAACAACATACATTAAAAATTAAATTTTTATGAATTTCATGATATCAATTAAGGTGCAGCAAGCAACTCATAGTTTATGGTAAATAGAAAAAATTAATTTTAAAAAATTAGAGCCACCCTTAATTGGGCACATATGCATGTCAAACAATATTTAGTATCTGTTTCAATTCCGCGTTTCAAATTATTTCTCTGTAATTTTATTTTTTTTTTTTTTCATTATTTTGTAGTTGATTTTAATATTTTTGCATGAGACACGCGAGGTTGCAAGCAGCCTCGTACTACAATCATTGTAAGCATCGAGTTGACAGACATGCAGACGGCATGACAGAGTATTTCGCACGGTGTTCCAATTGTAGACTTAAATGAAAGTTTTGATTTTGATTTGGGTTCATATTCGGAATAACAATCTGATCAATGAACTGTTAAAATTGAAATCCTATTGCTAACATTTTTTTTTTAAAAAAAAATTAATTTACTGAAACACCAATTTTTGAAATTTATTTTTATAGCTTTGTCTTTCAATTATATGATTTTTTTTGTCTTGTTCGGATTTTGTGATAAGTGTTATACACAACATCGATGAATAGTTATACTCATTGTAGGCAGTAATGCTCACAACTCCAGCCACAACTGTAAATTCTTTTTACAAAGGGATGGCCGCTATGTAAGCAGCTTGCCTACATCTCCATATACAATGTGTAACAACCGAAAGGCAGATAGCCTTAAAACATCGCTTACTAAGTGCCTGTATAGTTTAGCGAGTTGCCTACATCTCCACATACAAAGCATGCAACCTACAGACAAGACCCCTTACATTTCCTTATACAAAGAGAGCACCCAGCAACCAGACTGTCTTCAACTCCATATACAAAGCAGGCAGCCAGCAAGCAGACTGCCTACAGCTCCATATACAGCCATATGCAGCCAGCAAGCTAATAAACAAATAGCACAGTAACAATTTCATTTGTGAAACATACAACACAAAGGGTATAGCACATTTCATACAGTGTGCTCCATCTTTTATGTCGGTATGTAAACGCTGAATAACTTTCACATTTACCAACCGATTGATTGCATCAGATATGTTTTGGAAACGTCAATTCAGTACAATTTTTGCCATGGATAGCTTCACACCGAAACAACGCGCTGAAATAGTGACACTTTACATCGAAAACAGTCTTTCCATGTGTTAACTCAACGTGCATATCGGAAAAAATATCGCGGTAAAAAAGCACGATTTCAGAGATCACCTGATTTAACCCCCCCGGACTTCTTTTTGTGGGGTTATCTGAAAAGCAAGGTTTACGCCAACCAGCCTCAAACTATTGACGAGCTCAAGGCAAACATTCGTGCTGAAATTGACGCTATAACACCCGAGATGCTCGGAAAGGTAATGGCAAACGCAGAAAAAAGGAGTCATTTTGTAATTGCTCATAAAGGTGGCCACTTAATTGATATTGTTTTCAAAAACTAGTCCAAAAAAATTGTAAAGAACCAAACTGAATAAAAATACATCACTTATAGAAATCGGTTGTTTTTTCTCAAAGTTATTCAATGTTTAAATACCGACATAAAAGATGGAGCGACCTGTAGATGAAAAATCAGAGTACGGTTAAAGCACCAGTAGCTGTTTAACCAGTTGGGTCCGATTCTTGCTATCAAAGAAAACAATGAATATACATTGCCCTAATTTTTGATGGAACTTTTCGGTTTTTTTTTTGGCATGTGGTGATGATATTAACAAAACTCGTTTATACCACTCAAAAGTGTTTGGCCGTCATAGACAATCACCCCTCTAAGCTTTTTGCATCATTTTGAAAGTTTCTGTGACTGTTGTGTCAAGTGAAATTGATTTCAAATTTTGCTGGTCAGCTGATCTTAGTCTTCTTGTTTCTAATATTTTCGAAACAAAAAAAAAAAGTTTACTGTTTCTTTCATTTAAATTCTTCATTGGCACACCGTGTTCAGTGAACTCACAATATATTTACTGTTAATGGTTACCGTAGTCATTACTTTTACAGCGTTTATTTTCACCATCGCAACTGTGAAGTTGTTTAAAAGTGTTGAAAATACAATTTTTGGCGATACCTGAAGCACAAGCGAAAAAAAGTTCAAAGCACAACAACAACAACAACAAGTGGGAAAAATGTAACGTGACCGAGAAACAGTTTCGGGGAGTTAATACGAAATTATTGATTAAAGTAAATAAGTAGTTCAAAAGGGTGGACACTTTGATAAAAGAAATATAAAAATTAAAATTTAACGTGATATCAAAAACGTTTGATCCAAAAAAAAAAAACAGTGAACGTAATGGTGAAAATGGGCGTGGCAAATAAAATTATTCAATTAAATATTGATTTTTTATTTGCTGTTATTTTATTAATTAATTTTTTTTAGTTTATGAGTTTATTTTGTGATTTTCTATTTCATATTTTCTCAATAATTATGTATTATTTCCGTTGGACATTGATGATCTATGTATTAGCAAAACTAAATGGATTAGGATTTGACGCGATCTGCTATGAGAATTATTGTTAAGAAAAAAGATGATAGCATTTTATCGTAACTTACATACATCCACTCTCTCAACTAGTCGGAAATAGTGTTTAAGCGCAGGATACTCTTCTAGAAACATGCGACTTTTACTAGGAAAAAGTAGTGCTTATAGGTTCCCTATCCACAAACAGGGTCACCATTAAACTCTCCTCCCAAGTTAAACGTCTGAAAATGGTTTTAGAAGAAATTGACTTGGAATTCACAGCTTCGATCGGTTTTAATACGAATGTGTTGAAATCTGATTGATGCAAATTTAACAAACAAACATAACTTTATGCAATAGCAAAAGGAACATAGCTATTGTATATCTCTTGACGTTTCTCTTCTTCTCTTCCTGTCGATACATAATTATACCTTTCTATCAGAGCTGGGCACCACTACACGCGTGTTTCTCTTAAATGTTCTTCAATGCATGTGTATTTGTGCTTTGTTCGCTTTTGACAGCAAACTGAATTAAATTTTACGCTCTCTGGTTTATATACGTATATGAAAAGTTGTTCTCATTCTGCCGCAGTACCGCGCGCGGTACGTTTTGCCCAGCCATGCTTTCTATCTACGTTCTTTCTTTAACACGTTGTACTATTATTTTATAAAGTTAATAAATAAACTACGTTTAAGTGCTGTCAAAAATTATAACATGCTTGATCATCTGAAATTGAACAGAATTGCGGCGTGCGACTGGTAACCTGCCGACGGGTACCCGTCGATTTAGAATTAATTCTATTTTTACGTCGGATCAGTGTTTCATTTCTAATGTATTCAAATTTTTCACTCTCATTTCCCATACGATTTTCTCAGCAATATTTATTGTTTACAAATTTTGTTTGTGTCACTCTCTTTTCCCATACGATTCTCTCACAAGAAATCAGTCGTGAAAAGCAGTCGTCCGCCGCAATTGTGTTCATTCAAACGATTTTCCGACTGGTTTTTTTTTTGACAGCGTGTAATCGTCGCCGCTTTCCCGACCCCGTCCCAATTCTGGACAGAGCACTAGTATTCTAAATGAATTTTCAAACATTGAACTCATTGAACTCATTGTCCCAGATCACATGTCCCGAACTCTATCATTCAATAAAAAGTTTTAAAAAATAAACTTTGCGATGGGGACATTTGGTGGGTTCGAGTGCACCTTATAGTCATAGGATAGTCATCTCTGCCTAAGATAGGCCAAAGGTCTAATTAATCCCTCAAAAAATATAAAAGTGGGATTTTAACTTAGCAAAGCAGGCGCTTTCAAAGAAACTGAGTGTAGACTTTGTTGTGAAAACATAGAGCACATACTCTGCGTTTGCGTCGCCTTAAACAGAAATATTTTCAAAGTATTCCTTAATCCGACGGACAATAGGTTATCTACTAATAAAATTAGTACCTTCACTAAAGAAGTAAAATCTGATTTGCCGGTATGACAAAAGTATAATAAGCCTGTATGAAAAAATAAAACTTAATTTGCGTAAGTTTTTCATTCACAAAAGAAACTAATAATGTTTTTTGTATACAAAAAAGTGCATATTAAAACGTGACTGATTTTTCGATTACCTTAGGAATGATGTTGCATCGAAATTTTTGCTTTTATTGGGTTAAGTACTTGCAACCAGATTTTTTAATAAAAGAGAGGAAAAAACTGCTCAAACATTATTGGGTTTGAAAACGTGCCAAAAACGCATTGAAAGCACAAAAATTTATTGATTTCATGCAGAAAATTGGTAAAGACGATTTATGAAATATTTTTCGTCGTAACGTGTGAGAGTAATAAAAGAAATTGGCAGTAAGATTTAAAAATATATTTTATTGTAAAGATTTTTTTCTGATCTGAATTTTTGTTGTGATATATTCCAACTAAGTATTATTTAAATAAAAATGATAAAGGTAAAGGGACATACATAATGAGTTCAAAGGAACAACAACGAGTGGATGATGATTTTTTCGAAGAAAATCATCTTCAGTGATGAGGCTTGTCTACGTTTTTTGTCAAAATTGTCATATTTGGAGTTTAGAAAATTTACGAAAGATTGCTGAGAAACAAATCTGTGGACATTTGACAATACAACCTCTTTCGATCTATGCTAATAATTCAATACAGCATAAGCCCTTTGCTTCAACGTAAGGACTTACACTCTATTGAGTTATTACCGTAGATCGAAAGAGGTTGTTTTGTCAAATATCCACAGAAATTCATTCACAACATGTCACTGTACTGCGGACTTTGGGATTAAGGCACCATTGGACCATTATACTTTTTTTGTGCCTAGATTGCAAGATATGGATGAGGGCGACATGTCGCTTCAACAAAACGATGCCACATGCCATACAATCCGAGAAACAATTCTATTACTGCATGAGTCATTTCCTGGTCGTGTAATTTCCCGATGTGGTGATCAGAATTGGTCGTCCAGAACGTGCCATTTATCACCATTGAACTTTCTTACTTTGGGGTTTTTTTTTAGGTCTAAGGTTTGTTCCAACAAGCCCACAACCACTTACGCCTTGATGGAGGAAATTGAGCGCTGTATCAACGAAATTCAGCCACATTTATGCAAAATGGTTATGAAAAATTTCAACATAAGAGTGCGTATGTACCGGCAACGCCTAGGAGGCCATTTACCCGATATGCTATTCCATATCTAACCGTTTACTGTATACTTTTTTAATCAAAAAAGTCAAAATTTTGAATTTTGGGACATCTTTTATTTCATGCTTTTACAAGTTAACACTTTGCATTGTTCAAGAACGATTAAAAAAAGATTTTTCTGTGAAACGAATTTTTATAAAAACATTATTTTTAAAGGGGTTTCCTGAGAAGTTTTTCAAAAAATTGAAGCATTTTTTAATTAAAAAATAGAAAATTCTAAAATCTGCATAGCGATGTACCAAACATAAGCAAATTCAGTTCAAGACTTGTATGTTTAATAGGTCTTATTTGAAAAATCATTTACAATACAACAACCGATCTCTATCAGTCTTCTAGACTGATAAGTTGAGCCCAACAAGCGGGTAGCGTGTTGTCGGAATGAAGAATCATGTTAAGACATACATATATAGAAAATTCATTAAAAGACACCGATATTGAATTTATTAAAGAAAAAATCTCAAGTGATTTATTGTAAAATCTCATGAGACTTTTTAACAAAGGAAATTTTATATTCAGTTTGACATTTTCATAATTAAAAAAAAACTAAGAAACATCATAGAATCAAAATCTAGAATTCGCATTAAGTGTCTTGTGATTTCTTGTGAAATCTCATGAGACTTTTTATATAAAAAAAGAAAATTTTATATTTAGTTTGAGATTTTCATATTTAAAAGAACTAACCAACATCATAAGAAGAATATTTGAAGTTCGCATTAAGTGTTTCGCGATTTCTTGTGAAATCTCATGAGACTTTTTATATAACAAAAGAAAATTTTATATTTAGTTTGAGATTTTCATAATTAAAAAAAAACACTAATCAATATCAAATAATGAAACTGTAGAGTTCGCATTAAATGACATGGGACTTCTTGTAAAATCTCATGAGACTTTTTACACAACAAAATAACATTTTATATTCGGTTTGAGAGTTTCATAATAAAAAAAAAATAAACATTTTATAATGAAAATTTGATGTTCGCATTAAATGTCATGCGATTTCTTGTAAAATCTCATGAGACTTTTAGCAACATTTTTGCGAACTTTCAACATTTTTATGTTGGTTTTGTGATTTTTCAGAACAAAAGTAAAATAAATATTCAGTCAGGTGAAAAAAAGTTGTTATTTTAATGCCCAAACAATTTTTTGCAAAATCTCATGAGGCTTTCTTTACATACAATTGAATGATTTTAGAGTTTTTATTTATTCTACATTTATTTACTACAGGTAATAATGTCTGTCGAAACTTTTAAAGCTCATTGCGAAAATATTTTTAAAATTGGTTTCTTTCAAAAGCATTTAAAAATAATCTACTGATTGGCACTTGCATTTATGTGGCATACTCAGAAAGTTGCTGAAGCATGTGAGTCAAAAAATTTACAAGTTCACGAAAACATTAAAGTTAAATGAAAATACGAATTGTACGACCGAAAAAAAAAAAACAAAAAACAAAATGGCGTGGTAAATGGAAATTTCAAAAACATTTTCGTGTCATTGTGAAAGAAGGGCTTCTCTCTCTGTTCGAACAACAACACCAGCGGCAATAGTAACAAGAAAAAGTTGGCAACCTACTCGAGCATGTCACGCTTTGACAATTGCAAATGCAAGTTTAAACTTGTTTAATTTTCTCACGTCAGGTTAGTTACAATAGCAGCAGCAGCAAATAACAATAACAATAGGTAGACAACACCAGAACAACACCAACAATTCAAGCCAAAAATCTTTGAAAAGTTTTTTAAGGGTACGGGGGGGGGACGCTTTAAAAAGTAATAATTACTTCATTAAAAGTTTAACTTTCAAGAACTTTTTACTTGCAACAATTTACAAATCGCTGCAATTAAAAGATTAAAGTAACATTAAATAATGTTAGACGATCGAGTGAATTGGGAAGCAGGGTGTTTGTGCCTTGGAAGGTTTGAAAGGAAGAATGAAATTTACCTATAAAATTTTCAATTTTCGAATTTTTATATGTAGATACCTACTACAGAATTTTAAATATGTAAATACTTTTGGTATTGCCAGAAAAATAAATACTTTTATAACATATGCGGGCTTCTTCGCAAAGAATAAAACTTGCCACCTTCATCATGTTGGCAATCTTGCTGTCAATCCACTAACCAAGCTGACTACTTGCTGGATGGCAGGCTATCTTCTATCCATCGTTCGTTTTACTTAAATTTGATTAAACCTTTGCTGAAAACAAAACCACATGTGAGACATTGTTGAATTGTGAACCGAACCGCACCAAAACGTAGTGTTGTTTAAATATTTTTGCACTTGTGTGATTTTTCGCACAAAAAGACATACATAGATACAGGCAGACAGACAAACAGCTAGACAGAAAGCTGGACAGCATCTTCAATTTGTCTTTGATTCTTTATTTTTTTTTAAGTTTTTTTTAAGCTACTTGAAGTTTGTTTGCCACAACAATTTTCAGACTATTGGGGCTGATTTCACGTACAAAGTTCAATTTTTATGGTTTTATTAAGCTTTTAATGTACGCAACCCTTTAATCATACTCAATGCGTAAACTTAAGTTTTTGATTGAAATAAATTTTTAAAAAATCAATACTTAGCTATGTGCAATTTTTACTTTTCTCGGAAACAAAGGGTTAATTAGACAAAAGATTTTCATTATTAGATCTACGCCAAGGAGTTGCACTGGATAAAAATCGCTCGAGAAATAGTGTGTATTTATATATTTCAATCAATATTAAAAACAAAATCAATTAATAATAATAATAGAGTTTAGCTACTACGCCTAATAGCCTTCTAAGCTATGTATGGAACACAAAAGTTCCTATTATATGCGTGAAAGGCAAAAAAGTTTAACAGTAAACACTATAGGGGACGTCTATAAATTACGTGAGGTGTTTTTTTGAAAATTTGGACCCCCCTCCCCTTGGTGAGATTTGGTGAGTTCTGGCGGGACTCCCTTCCTCCCTTCCGTGAGACTTTCCTTATAATTTAGATGTAATCTGCTATAATGTATGGTATATGCTATATATCCCGGACCTCCTCCCCTCTTATTTTGACTCACGTAATTTATGGACGGCCCCATACATAAAATATTATCTAGATATATTATATTCAAACAGTGATTTAGGCAAACAGTATGCAATATTTTATTTGAAAATTTCAATCCTAAGGGAAAATTTCTCCTTCTCCATATAGTTGGTTTTCGCTGACAAAACTGACTAGGTATAATTAATCTTACCAAAGTGATTACCCTAAAAGCATAGAATTCGGACTATGAGATCTTCAAACATTTCGAATATTCATTCAGGAATTGATCGAAATTTGATTGCTTACAGCAGTGGTGGGCATGGAAATCTAACAAAAGGGCTAAACAACAAAATCAAGCAACAGCAAACGAAATTTTTAAGTTTTTTTGCTGTTATTTCCAAATTCGCCAACAGCACAAAAAAAACCAAATTGCACTACAAACAAAAACAATTGCTACATACGTCAAGACACAATGCGGCGCAATCGCTAATGCCTTTGTGTATTGTTTTTATTTTCATTTGAACTCAAGTCAACGCTGTGCCTCGATAGCGTTGAATTCTGCGAATTTTTTTTTCGCTTGGTTGTGCGTCGAATAACGGATAGGGCAATGAGGGCGGATGGGGACACTACGTGCCCACCACTGGCTTAAAGGATAAAACAACTTTTAGGAAAGAAAAAACTTACTAGCCTATACAAAAAATTACATATACAGGGAACACTGTTAGAACAAATTATTGCACAGTAGACGTGAAATTCGGAACATGGTTTCTCACACAATTTCAATATCAACTAAGGATGGATTTTTTGAAATGCGACTCCTAAAAGGATACGGCACTTCGTAGACAAGCCAAAATTAATGCTTTAATACAAAAAGTCCTTTTTGCTAACCAACTAGAAATCAATTTCAGGGTAAATTTGTATAAAACTTAAGGTTTGGAATGAAACCTTCGCACAATGTCAACACATACTAAAGAAGGATTATTCAAAATTAGTTTCTAAGACGGTATAGCACCTTCCAGGAAAGCCAAAAGTCATTTTTATCATTACAAAGCAGATTTTTTATTTACTGACTAGCTAGGGTAAGCGCTCATGGCAAATTTTTTTACCTAGAAAACATAAAATTTGGAACATGGGATCCTCACAGAATGTCAATATCCACAAAAGGAAAATTTTTTTTGGAATTCGAGTCTTGACTAGAAATAAACGCCTATGCGAAATTGTTTGAAATATGAAATCTCATACAATGTTAATGTCTACAAAGTGTAGTGTAAGTGTTCTGAAAAGTAATGTGTGCGAGTCAAAATGTGAATTTGTTCAAGGAAAAATCGCATTGCAAATTTAAAAACTTAATTTTTGATGTAAAACCGCAAATTTTAAAATTGAAAATAGTAAAAATAACATTTTTTTCCTTTTATTTTGAACACAAACTACTTTAAATTCATTTTTAATTCCAGAAGCATTGAAAATAACATTTTTTAAGTCTACTTCAATAGTGAAAAAACTTTAAATTGAATTTTGAAGTTGCAAAGTATTTGAAATTATTCGTTTTTATATTAAGTTAAGCACTTTGCACTTTGAATAATATATGAAATCACTTTAATTCAATGTGGATTATTTTTGAATCCGAATCAAAAATGTTTCTCTTCCCTCAATTGAAACATTTTCAGTTTTGGCGCTTATGATTGAATCAAACATAAAATTAATGATTTTTTCCCCTGAGTATACGTTATCAGTTCTAACAATTTATATATCTTTTGAGACCATAATTTTTCTGAACTACGTAATTTATGTATCGTTACTAAGAGGCGCTATAATCGTTGAAAATAGATAAAAGTTTTGTTCTTAGCATTGATATAACATATAATACATGTTTCAAAAAGTCCCGGGAAAAATGATGAAAACACAAACTTTTTGATAAAAATCAAGTTTTTTTCTTCAACATAGGGAGATGCACTTCATCCAACGATCCTCCAACATTTCGATACCTTTTTTGTAGTCGACGTCAAGGCTCTCAAAATAGGCATCAGTTTCGACATCGAGCTCCTCATTTGTGTAAAATCTCTTTCCTTAGAGCCATCGGTACAAGTTTGGAAACAGATAAAAGTCGCTGGGGGCCAAGTCCGGAGAATACGGTGGGTAGGGCAGCAGTTCGTATCGCAATTTGTTCAATTTTGCCATTGCTTTGAGCGATGAATGAGCCGATGCATTGTCGTGGTGAAACAGCACTTCTTGTTTACCATATGCAGTCGTTTTGTCTTCATTTCATTGTTCAAACGGTCCAATAGCGCTACGTAACGGTCGCCCGTTATGGTTCTGTCTTTCTCAAGATAGTCGATGAGGATTATGCCATGTTCATCCCGAAATATGCTGGCCATCATCTTCCCAGCCGACATTTGCGTTTTTGGGCGTTATATCGATTCGAGAGTGGTGCCACCAAAATTTCCGGGACTTTTTGAACTATGTAGTAATTCTCGTTGACCTTTATAATGTAAAACCTGCAGCGGCATAAAATTATATGTTTCACGGGCAGATCGCGTAGATATTTATAAAATCACACGTAATTAATGCAAGTTCAATATGAAATTGCCCGCAAAGTCCATACATTGTAAGTCCATTCTATTTGTCTCACAATTTTTTTCACATCGTTTTCTTTTCACACTTTTCTTGTTCTGCTCACATCCTTTGATACATTTTACATTCCAGCTAATGGTCAGTTGAGATTTTCGTGCATGTTCTTGTTTCGTGCTGCACTTTTAGTGTTGAGGGATCCACACAGCTTTTTTCATTTCCATGATGCTGTGATGTGTTGCAGCAAAAAACAAACGATATCTTGTCACCCTTCCCCTTAAAAGATTCACTTTTTTGCGATTGCGACTGCTATCAATGCGGGATTTTTTTTTTATGGACTACTTTACTTAAAATGAAAAAGTTCCGCCAATGGCTGACAGACAAGTAAATCTATGCTTTCAATTACTTTAGAGTAAAATTAATGAATTTTTTCAACGATTTCAATGATATTTTCAGTGCTTTAAGTTTTAGTTTTAGTGCTATTTTCTTTTTTATTTTATTATTTCAAATTTCAGTTTTTCTTGCATTGAAGGAAATTGAATTTCTTGATTTAATTTTTTTTTTTTTTGCATTATTAAAAAATAATTAGCACATCAGAAATAAAAACAAGAATTTATGAGGCATGAACGCGGCTGCACCACATAGCAATTGCCACATTATGCAAAACACTCAATTATAGGTGTTGCGTATACATTTGCTATTTCTATTTATAATTTTTTTCGCATTAAAAAACACACAAGTGTAAAATTTGTTACCATTTAATAAATATTCTGAAAATTTTATTTTCAAAAATAATACATTAAGATTGAAATTTTGTGCGAAATTTATAAACGCGTGCAGTTGTCTGTCTGTGTGTCCAGGTAAATCTCGAAAAACTACTTTATAGAATGACATACATTGAAACAAACCTACACTGAAAAAGAAAGTCCTAACTAAATTTAAGGAAATGGCTTTCTTGACTGAAGTAAACTTTTCCTCAAAATTAACAAATTTTCTTCATATCAAGAAATTTTTCCTTGAGCTTTGAAATGAGTTCCATTAAAACAAGTCGAAGCTCTTCTTCAAACAGAAGTTAGGTTAGCTTTGGGTGACAGCCGCATAGCCTCACAGGCAGTGGCGGAACTAGGGGAACAAAAGGGGCCGTCGCCCCGAGCGCAGAGGCTTGGGAAGGTGCATGAAAATGGTGATCGCTATTCATTGAGATTAAATTTTATGAAATTCTCAATACTTGATGAAACCATGTGTAAAGGCAATCCGGTGAACTTTTTTTTATTGAGAACATTGACAGATTGGTTCTTCACTCCGGGCGACAAATGTTTAAGGTAAGTGTTTGCACAAACTCATTAGTAAATTCTGGTCCTTTCATTGTGGTACTCGTATAATATGAAGCTGCCTGTTGTTTTTTCGAGAATCTTTGGATTTCTTTTAGATGGACTTTCGTTAGTTTCTTCAATGATATGAAAAACGGCAGCTCAAAGTATTTTAAACTATTTTTTGCCAAGGCGGGGCAAGAGCAAAGAAGGTGTTACATGGATTCCCCTTCATCGAGTTCTTGACAACTTCTATATCCAACCTAAAAGCATGATGTTCAATAAGGGAAAGGGCCAGTTACAATCCTGCCAAGATGCATTTATGGCAGAGGAAACATTTAATACGCACTTACAGCACTTCCACAGCTGTTTTAGGCGTATACAGCTGTAAAAGCGCTGTAAAAGCGCATTAAAAGCTTTCTCTGTAAAAAATGCTACTTGGGTGGTCAATAAACTGCATTCATATAGAATTAAGGATAACAAATATTTTGTATTCGCTTTTTGGAAACGAGGATAAAAATGTTTTGTAATACTGCTAGTGAAAGAGCAATTACACCACTTATCCGCTTTTAAGAGTAGTTCTCTATTTTACAATAGATAAATATGTTGAAAGAGTGCTGAGGTATTCATGAGTTGTGCATATGACAGAGTTCCTTGCTTTGCTAGTAGATCAGTCATTTCTTATAATTTCGCAATGCGCAGGTACTTACGGAAGGAAAAAAAAAGAAAAACCGTGATGAAACATTTTCTCAAATTAAAGAAATTTATTAAGAAAATTTTGACAAGAAACCCTATTTTGCTCATTAGACGAATGGTTGGTTTTTAAGGGAAATTCGGAAAGTTTTATTATAGTTAACATATAAAAATCTCCTTTTACAGGAGTATATTTAAATACGAAGGATCTAATTTTTAGTAAATTCCTGTCTCAAAACAACGTACAATTTTCTCAAATATAGAAATTTAGATACTTCAATATTCAAGGGGAATTTTTGGCCGTCTACCTCCAACCATCCCGGCACTTAGAAGGCTATGAAATCAAAAAACAAATTGATTTCGTGGCATAATTCGAACAGTAAAAAATAAATGAATTTTTCTAGTTTTTGCCTCTCTTCTGCACTATTTGTATCTTCTACTCTACGACGGCTTTAAGCTTCATACATGTGCTAATTGAAGCAATCAGATTTCAAATGCATTAGCAGAAGCTTTGATATATTGTATTAAAGAAATATGAGAACTCTTTCTGTTCCGTAAAAGAAAACTTGATTGAGGGAGAACCTTTTAAGTTGGAAGTTTAACATTACAACAATAGCAATAAAGGACTAAAAAAACAAATACAAATGATGCAGCATTAATGCGTTTCCACCTACTGCAAAACTAATACTATATAGTTGTTACTCAACACATCATTCAGTTACAACTCCTTGTAGACAAAACAGAAAATAAATAAAAATAAAGAAATAAAGAAAATAAAAACCAAACATGAAGTAAAGGAAAGACTAGACAAACATTGGTAGACGATTAAACAGAGCTGTAAAAGATTAAGATATTTCACAAAATAATTTGCAAATATAATTTATAAAATAAAATATACGAGGAGTGTGCTTGATTTTAATTTCCCCAGAGCAATATCTCGAGAACTAAGTGAGGTAGTGATAAATGCTTTTTAGGCAAAAGCTATAAGCTTTTTGAGGAGGCAAATAACAGTGACTTTACACCTATGAGCTTTAAACCCATCATCAAAGTCATTTCGTCTACAACTTTTGGTTGACACGAATTAGTGAGAAGTTAGTTTTAGCCTTTGACCTTGAATATTATGAAAAAGGTTGAAATTCTGTCAACAATGCCCAAAACCTTATCTATGAGAAATAACTTAATCTATAACTTTTGTAGTTTTAATAAGCTTTTTACTCGATTTAAGGCTTCAAGCGCATTAGCTAAGAAGGCTACTAGCTAAGGAGGCCAATAGCTAAGAAGGCTAATAGCTATAGTAGCTAAACTCGGAATGTCTCTCCGGACAATAAAAAGCGTAGCAGTATTGAAAAACTTGTTTCTTGTGACCTTTGACCTTGAATATTTTGGATAGCTATGCGAAAATGTAAAATAAAAGCAAGGTCATATCTGATCAAAACTTAATATTCTTGCATTACAAATGGTAAATTTTATTTTTTTTTTTTATTCCATTTTCGTGCTATGCAGAAAATGATTTTAAAAAAAAAAGACCGAAATGCCACTGTTTACTATAATTTTTTTGTATTTCTTGACAGTGTCTGTATGTCTGCTTGGCAGCTCTGATTGACAACCAAAGCCCGTAGACTAGGTAAAAGATAGAGGTTTAAAAAAAAAAAAACAAGGCAAGATACGCATTAAATATAATAGAATCAATGATAATGGATGATAATGGAAGTGGCGCGACGACAACCGAATGTACATAGTATGTATGGATATGGCAAAGACAGGGTGAAAGCTAAAGGATAAGTAAAACATATGCTTTTGTAAAGTAAACAAAAATTCAAAATAAAAACCAAAAGATAATAAATAAATGTTTTTACAGCGAATTGTGCTAAAACGAAATAAACACGAAGCAATGCATAAATAACAATATATTTGCGATTTGCGGTAAGATGGAGGAGTTTTTTGAGAAGAGACAAAAAAAAACGCTTTATTGTACGACAGCTTACATACAGAGTACACTTGACTCAATTTAAGGAAAAATATTACATTTTAGTACGATGGCGCTTTTTGACGTGCATCCCCCCAACAGACAATAACAATGGTCTGCAAATTACTGTCTTCGGTCTGTAATAGGAAGTGACTAGGTGTTTTCGCTGAGTACAAAACTGGGCTCAAAAGTTGTACATCACGCACGTTTTTGAGAAAATTAGGGTTATATAACCCCCAAAAACCCCTCTTAAAATTTTAAAATGTATAAATTTTCTGATCGTAACAAGTTCAGCCTACTAATCAGAGTGGTTACTGTGCACTGACTAACAGGAAGCCATGCCTTTGGAACTAGACTTAGTAAGTTAACTGGTGGTACACAAACTTATTTTCAATAATTGACGTCAAAAAAATTTTACAATGAAGGAAATGACGAAATGTGAGTTTCAGTATATGGAATACTTTCTTTTGACGAAAGACGTAGATATATGAAATGATTTTTTAATTTGTAATTTTTATATTAAAATTCAAAAATAGTCGTAATTTTGTTTTTTTTTTTTTTTTCAATCATACATAATCGTAATTTTCGATTTCTATTTTCTTAGATCCAAAATAATCGTAATTATGGATTTTTATATTTTTAATTTAAATGTATCCGTCATGCTTTTTTTCTATCAGGAATTGACAATTTGGCACTTATCTATGTTCTTCAATACAATTCGATATTTTTGGACTTATTTTTGATAGGTTTCAACTGTTCGAAGTATTTCGATATATTTAAATTTTCTTGATAGTTATCGATTTTTTTAATGATATTTGATGTTCTAACATGAATCGATTTTTTTCGAAGATTTTCGATAAGTTTTGACTTAACCAGACTCTTTCGAAAATTTTCGGAATTTATTGACTTTTCCATATGTCGACTTTTTTTTGTTATTTTTCAACTTTATCGATATTTTTAGATAAGTTTCGATTTTCCCGTTGTTTTTCGGCGTTTTTCAATAATTTTCAATGTTATCGTTGTCTTCGATGTTTTTCGACTTTCTCGATTTTTTTTTTATAACTTATCGAAAAATATCGAATAAATACTTTTGTTCGCAAAATATCGAAAAAACCAAAGGAAGTCAAAAGCTTCCGAAATGCATACCTTTGCATCCTTAAACCACAGTAGCGGCGTAGAAAATTAGTAAATTTTGAGAACTTTTTTTTCTTCAGTGGAACAATAAACCTAATCGAAACTCTGGAAAGTTATGTTTTTATATAACACTAGCAGATGCCCGCTACTTTGTACGCGTAGTCTGTTTTTCTGCGAAGGCAAACAATTTAATTTTTTTTAAATAGAACTACAGTCAATTTGGATTGTTCTTCACAGATCTAAAGTTGTTGTTGTTTTCTCTTCCATAAATATACCATTGCATTGCCATGTGAAAGACAAACAACAAAGCCTAACTAACACATTCAATTAGCCCAGTTCACATTAGCACACATGCTGTCCAACATGGCTTGACAACATCAATGTTCGATAATTTGAACTCAATTTCAAAAATTGTTGATTTTCCTGCTGGCTTGTCCAACCATACCTGTTTGAGCTGACTGTCAAGCCTAGTGAACATTTTTCATTTTATGCAGTTTATTTCGATGTGGACGCTCATAAATTGTTCTGCAATTGATCTTTGGTGGCATGCTCGATAATGTGAACGCAATATTGACAGTCACAGATGTTGTCAAGCCATGGACAGCATGTGTGTTTACTGTAATTTTTTTTCATACTTCATTGTTCACAAATTCCGCGTTGTTTCGTTGACAAATTGAGAGCGAGAGTAAAATTTGAATGTTCTATTGTTTCTCTTAAATAAATATTCCAAGTGGAAGACACAAAACAAAGCAGACACGCTATTAGACCGGCAGCTAGCGACAGAAATTTGGTGTTCATCGAACCACGTATGCCTTTCAGGATTCTAAGCATATTACACTTGCTGAATAATATTTTTGTAATATAAGGGTTGGCGTCTGGGGCATTTCGAAGAATAGCGAATTTGAAATTGCAATAAAAATAGACATTTTTAACCAATCGAACCACGTATGCTATGTGTATTACATGAAATTTTAAGGCAAAATAATCCATCAGAAACACTTGGCATACGTGTTGAGCTGGGTCTAAGGGCCAATGCCCACTCTTACACATGCAAAAAAAATTAGCATTTTAAGTCAATCGAACCATGTATGCCATATATATTACGTTAATATTTATGGAGATATTTTTATCGGAAAACCATCGGCATACGTGTAGAGCAGGGACTAAGGACTCTTGAAGACATGTGGATGTGCAAAAGAAATACCCATTTTGGAACAATCGAACCGTACATGCCTTCGTAAGATAATTCAAGTGACAATGTCATTTACAAGATAAACATAAGGGCATACGTCTTCAATGGGACATAACTAACGGCATACGTTTTAAACACGGTAAAGTTTGACCAAATTTTGAAACAATCGAACCACGAATGCCCTTAAGGCTTTCATTAAATAATCATATTAATAAGTGATTTTTTAAATGACATACGAATCCGCCGGGGCAATCGCGTTAAACAATAAAAAAACCAATGTCATATTTTAGGTAATTTAAGACCAATCGAACCATGTATGCCCTTAAAGTTTTCATTCAACAGTTATGTAAATAAGTGATTTTCGAAATGACATACGAATCCGCCGGGGCAATCGCGTTAAACAATAAAAAGTATGAAAAAGATATCCAAATAAAAAGCATTGATACGTTCGCAACAAGTAAATTTTTTCAATTACATATGTGAACGAGCGATCCCCAGCGCCTAACTCTTTCCACTCTTTTACCACAACTTCGTATTGTTGTAATTCGCCGAATCGCTCACAGGCGCAGCTGCACCACTATGCTTTGCTTTTTGTTGGTAATTTTGCGATGTGTTTCGTGACCAGCTTTTTATCTATATATTAATACGTGAACATCGAAACTTCCCAGCAGATTTTGTTCATCGATAGTAATCTTAACTTTCATCTATCTCATAAACTTTTTATCGCCTCTAGAATGCATGATTTTTAGCACGGCGATGTCATAGAAAAAGTAGTGTATGACTCTTTGCGTTACCGAGTATGTAAACTTTTTATCGATATAAAAAAAAATATAAAAAAATGTTTGACCGATTTTGATGAAATTTGATGTGAAGATAGATTGAATTTTAAGTAAAGATATTTGTTTATAGTGGACGGTGCCACGCCCCTAACAAGAAAAAACGTCTTTACGGCTAAACTAATGGACCGATTTTGATTAAATTTAGTTTGGATACAGATTAAATCCTAAACATGATTTCTAAAAACACTGAGTTCCTTTTGGTGGGCATGACATCGCTTTTAAAAGGAAAATCGTTTTCACTGCTAAGCTAATGGACCGATTTTGATGGAATTTGGTACAGAGATGGAATGAATCTTCAGGAAAAGTATTCGGTTTAAAGTGGATGGTGCCACGCCCCCAATATGAAAATATGTTTTCACAGTTAAAGTAATGGTCCGATTTTGATGAAATTTGATATAGAGATAGATTGTACCCTAAAGAAGAGAAAGAGTGGGGAATAAAACAACATGATACCCTGATTTTAATTTTTCGGATCGATGACAAAAAATAGCTCTTTCCAGTTAAGTTTTTTAATACTAATAAGTATTTTTTGTTACTTTATTTGCGCTTCATTAGAACATACATATCTTTATACTTTGAGCTAGCTGACCTTTATCAAATGAGTATTATAACTAAATACTTTCGTAAAACGGTGCTGTAAACAATGAAATAATATGCATACATATTATGTATTTTTAACTTTGAAAATTGATAAGTAATAAAATAAAATAGTGATTCTATTATCTGACATTTTCCATTATTCGGGATGAGATCGGTTCCAACAATCACGTATAATCGAAGTTCAACTGATTTATTTTGAGTTACAATTGCGATTTCGCTTACTTTTTAAAATTATTGTTATAAAATAAACGAAAAACATAGTTGTGTTATGCTTTGAAGAAGAACGATAACGGGTCGGACTGAACGGTAAAGAGCTCCTTATTTTTGAGTCAAAATCAAATAGACAACGTAATAGAAATTATGTAGTTCCAAGAAATTGATAATTCTATGTTTTGCTTTTAAATGTCCATTGAATGTAATTTCAAAGGTGTGGTGAAGTGATGTGATTAGTGAAACTAAATAAGATCGTAGTCAATGAACAAAAATGTTTTGATATTAATAGGCCGACAAAATTTTTCCAAGATTAAAATTTAGTACTAACGGTCGAATTTCGACCTCAGGCGATACTAATAAATATAAATTTACTTGTGTGGATGCATTGAAAGAAATCAGTGAATGAAGTAGGAATTGATATAGTATTTAAGATAGGTACAGGCAAAGTTCAAATTAAAACAGGGATTCTAATTTCTGAGCAAATTTTTGCATTCCTCTCTCTAAAGTCAAAATGATTCCAGCAGTAGCAGTGGATCTGATTCGGAAGAAGACGTTGAGCGAAAAACAGTTTCACACAAAGAGGCGATATCATTTTCGAATGTATTAATGTCTTGGGCAAAATGGAATAGTGTATCAATTTCGAATATCGTCAAAATCCAAAAAATCCGTAGTAAGGCGGTGAAACTCTTGTCTAAATCATGCAAACGTAGTCAACAATATCCAATTTTTTTCAACCCATCTAAAATCAGAGTTTCTGTTAATTTTTTTTAAATAAATTTGTATATTAACACTTAGTTACTATGTAAAATAAATAATTAACTAAGATTCTTTTCTCCTTATGAAAATGTTTGGAGTAAGTATTGAAATTCTCTTTGTAAAAAAAAAGCTTGGAAATTAGAAAATATATTGTGAAATAAAATCCTTGTGATGTGAACCTTGCAAATGTGAACAATACTTTATACAGGGAAATTTCCGAATTCGAATGCATAGAGGTCGCTCAATGCCAATAAATCGTTTTGAGTAAATGAGTAAATTGAGATAATGAGTAAATCAGAGCCAAACTTTCTGATACAAAGCTGCGGATGATATTATAATTTCAACAATTTTCTATTAAATATTTTCGTTAACAAAAAACACTTTACGTAAATATAGTATCACCTACTTAATAAAAAATTCAATTGAGAATATTTAAGCAAATTTTTTAAGACAGATTCCATTGAAATTGGCGAAAACCCATATTCATCGACAATTTTAGGATGATTCCGGCCTTCCCTGATGGAAATAATTGAAGGGCTTTCTAGGAAGATATCAAACCAATATCAGAAAAAAAATTTTTCCAATTAATATGTTTTTTCATAGTATTGTATTACTTGTCGACTGGCCAATAAGTGATGCTATCAAACAGATTTGTTTTACTCACTCTTATTCTCAAATAACATTGAAAACAGCAACTTGTGATTTGTTGAGACTGCTTCCGCCTTCATAGCTTCTACGTTACAGATAAAATTTAAAAAGTTCGCAGGGCTCAGTTAAAATATTTAATTTTTAATGCGATTGCCCCGGTCGATTTATATGCCGTTTGTAAAAATTACTTAAGTCAATGATTATTTCTTGAAAATCCAAAGGGCATACGTGGTTCGATTGTTCCAAATTATTGCAAAATTTTGTCGTATTCTCACTGTTTTTGTAGAGGTATGCACCACAGTCATCGTATGCCCTTTTGCATATACACATTTTAAGGTTAGAACTTTAATCTGCAATAAATTTTATTCGTGGTTCGATTGTCCCAAAATGGGTATTTCTTTTGCACATCCACATGTCTTCAAGAGTCCTTAGTCCCTGCTCTACACGTATGCCGATTGTTTTCCGATAAAAATATCTCCATAAATATTAACGTAATATATATGGCATACATGGTTCGATTGACTTAAAATGCTAATTTTATTTGCGTATGTAAGAGTGGGCATTGGCCCTTAGACCCAGCTCAACACGTATGCCAAGTGTTTCTGATGGATTACCTTGCCTTAAAATTTCATGTAATACACATAGCATACGCCGTTCGATTGGTTAAAAATGTCTATTTTTATTGCAATTTCAAATTCGCTATTCTTCGAAATGCCCCAGACGCCAACCCTTATATTACAAAAATATTATTCAGCAAGTGTAATATGCTTAGAATCCTGAAAGGCATACGTGGTTCGATGAACACCAAATTTCTGTCGCTAGCTGCCGGTCTATATGGGCAAAGAGAATGTCAAAGAAATGCAACACTGATCGGACGGTGAAAATAGAATTAAATCTAAATCGACGGCAGATCCCCAGTAATACTCCGCAATTCTGTTCAAATTCACATGATCAAGTATGGTATAATTTTTGACAGCGTATATTCGTCGCCGCTTTACCGCCACCGCTCTAATTCTGGGGCTACCATAATTCTGTTCAAAGCATAACACATTCCATTCCATTCTCATGTGTGAACATACTGTAATTTTTTTTCATTCTTCATTGTTCAAAAATTCCGCGTTGTTGTGTTGACAAATTGAGAATGAGAGCGCGAACGAGAGCGAGAGTAAAATTCCGTTTTTTGTCTTCCATTGCATTGCCATATAAAAATAAAACGCACACACCCTTACTAACCCACTGACTTGCCATTAAACGATTTGTTATGCTTACATGCTTCTTTCTATGTGTGAAATTCATTTTCTAAGTAATTTTAAAACTTTAATATTTTGATATTTAAGAAGAATATCGTAATAACTTTGATTCTATGTAAAGACCAAGCGCCTAAGAAAGATAACTAAAAAAGTTTGATCGAAATTGATTCAGTAGATTTTGCGTGAATCCCGTTCATCGAAAACAGTTATCATTTTATTTAAATAGATTTGAACATTACAAAATGATTTGTTCGAAGAAGCGATGGATAAAATTGTGGCTGTACAGCCATTTGTCAAAGAGACCTATTTTTAAGAGGTGAGAGGCCGAGCAGACTCCTAGCACCTGCAAGTTTAAAGTTTGGACAAAAAAGAAATGTCACTAAATTGTTTATTAGAAAAGATCAAGAAGTTCGTAAGAGTTATTTCGAAACATCGTCAAAAATTTTTGTAAAAAAAAAATCTACATTTTCAAGAATAATCGACTGGAAATTGTTTGAAAAAAACAAAGACTTTAAAATATACAAAAATATTGTCAAAATTTAAATATAATCGGTCAAAAATTGTCAGAGTTATGTGCCCGGGGCCAGCTTAAAAAACATTATTTCGAGAAAAACGCGTTTAAAGTTTTCAGTACGGGCCAGCGGACCGCCAAAATTCGAGTTCTCAGATATCTTTTTCGCCATAAACATTTCAGTATGTAATTTTTAAGGTACTCGTACTAATGCATATTGAAAGCCTTACAAATCCATAATTACAATAAGTTTTGATCTAAAAATATAAAAATCCATAATTACAATTATTTTTGATCGAAAAAAATATAAATCTAAAATAACGATTATTTGGATCGATAAAAATACAGAGTCATTTATAAGGTTTATGCAATAATTTCTATCATAAAATATATAATCGTTACGGTTCCTGGTCACGAGTTCTTTGAAGAACAAACAATAGAACAATTACCTGCTTTTGTCTTCTCAGAATGAAACATTTTTACATGACTGAAAGAACTTTCAAACATACATCAAAGTGACATGAAAAGATATGCGCCACTGCAACAGACACTTTCTACCTAGATAAATTTCACAATGAATGAACAAAAATCTTCTAATCTTTTTAAGTGGAGAATTTTTTTGTGGTACCACCATGAAACCCCTGCGGTCCATGGTGAGGCAATGTTGCCGACACCCTACACTAAAAGTAGGTTTCAGTGTTTTTTCATACGCAAAAGTCACGTAAGAAAATGAGTGTATATTTTTTGCAATTTTAGGCACTATAAAACATATGGTGCAGTCATACCAACTTGCTATTTTATACAAAAAAAAAGTAAAGAAAAGATACTGAAGAAAGCAAAACAAAGGAAATTCTTATTTTATCATAACAATAGTTGCATACTTTTAGGCCAATTCTAACAATACCTACCGTGTGCTAAAAAAGAAAGCCTAAAAAAATTTGCATAGTGCCTGTAAAAAAAATTCCCAAATATTGATTTTCGATTTGGAACTTCAACCATACATACATATGAGCACAATTACAATAGCCTGAACAAATAGGATCTCCGCAGCCCTATAAAAGTCTATTTAAACCAAAATTTTATAAACAAAAGAACAACAATATGAGCAATCAAAAAAAAGAAATGCTCTAAAAGCATTGAAAAGCAATTTTGCGGCTAATAAATCCGATTTCCGTTTGCAATAAATTGCACTCAAGTGCAATTGCAACTGCAGTAGCAGTAACAGCAATGGCATCTACACTCGAGAAGAATGCAACAAACGCAGTATGACGATGCTGCGCAGGGAGCTACTAGAATAATAAAGGAATCACACAGATGCCGGCAGAAAAGTGTGAGGGTATGGCCGTGAGGTTTAAAAAAAAAAAAGCCAAACGCAACTGTAATGTACCTATTGGTTACAAGTGCTCCCTTCTCCAGAGAAATGCTAAACGGAAACAAAAAGTAAGCGAAAAGTCAAAAGGAGTGAGGGATACATAGAGGTTGCCTAGATTATTTGTTGCAAATGAAGATTGCTGCTGCTACTGCGACTGCAGTAAAATTCTACCAAGGGAACACAAAAATATGTTACTGCATTGTTATTGTGTGTTGTTCTATGCGATTCGAAGGTTTCGAAATATTCACACCACTTTTTGTGTAGAACACATCATAAACACAATAACAGCAGATTTAAAGTGGTGTTAATTGCAAAATTTGACCTGATTTGTTGTTGTATAAACAACAGTGGTTACATTTGGGTAGATTTTTTTTTTCAAAGAAAATGGAAACAAATATTCTTAATCCCTACAATTGATGTTTCGAACTTACCTGTACATCGAAGTTTGGTTGCTGCTGTTGTTGCAACAAATTAGCTGGAGATTCAATTTGATTTGGGCCTTGACCTTGATGATTCATCATGGGACTCTGAAATAAAATAAACAAAATAAATTTTTAGGTTTTTTTTCGAAAAAAAATTTTAAATAGGAAATTATGGAACAATCGGTATTCCTTTCTTTTTGGAGAATTTCACTGCGAGGGCTAAAAACTGACAACGCGCCTTTTTTTATAAAAAATTACATTGATGACCAAAAACAAAAAAGCACATTATTCCAACGATTTTTTTCTTTCCCAAATACGTTTGGCGATTGAAAATATTTGATATAAGAAAAATCCTCATTTTCTGTTTCCACAAAACAGAAGTTTTCTTAAAATCTTCGACAGCTCAGAAAATAACAATGCACCGGTTGCTGTGGAAAAGGAACTAGGTGCAAAAAACTAATAATTAATATCATACGCCTCAATCAGTGGCGTAGCGTCCACTTTTGAAAAAAGCAAAGCCCAGAAAGATACAGTTTGAAACAAGTTTTTGTTTTGCTGAAACGTAAAAATACTCTCTTAGCGATGGCACATACGGGCTGATTTCAAATCGAATTCTTCCGGATAGTGATTGAAGCCATGCAGTCGTATTTCGGGACATAGCTGGTCTGGTATCGTTTGGAAAGTAAAAGTTTCAACCTCATCCGCTTTGGATCTAGAGCTCTACTTCTCTTTGGTAGTTTTCTGAGCCACCAACGCTTCAGCTAACGCAAGTCGCCAATCGGCACGTATTCTTTGGTGGCTTTCCGTTTTGCCGACAATCATTTCGGTACTCCAAACATTGCAAAGTTTATGAAGTGGACGATTGCTTTCAATGGTCTTCGGATCTTAAAAAATGTCCGATGTGCTTTCAATAGTTGGTCACAAATGTCCACACCTCTCATTGACTCATTGTATTGCCGTACTATATTCGGACGTGCAACTTCGAGGAATTTCTTTATCTTGTTGCACCAACGACGAATTCCATTCACGGTACTGCATCCAAATGTAGACGATGACAATAAGATTGACTTTGAGTCTTTCCATTGAACAATGGATAAGACCATAGATCTCTCCCATATCTTATTTTTTTATCGTCAGTCGAATCAACATATTTTATACGATTTTTTATTATCTTTCACATCCCATAAATTCCTTTTGCCAGAAGCTTATCCAATAGGGGCAATGTTGCGAAATACATGTCAAAAAATATGGTTGATCCTTTTGGCAATGTTTGTATAGGGTCTTTCAATTGGTGTGAGATATTTTTCAATAGGAATTGTGTTCGATAAAGATGTCTGACAAGACGGAGAACGAATGCAAAACCAAGTCCAATATTTTCCTCTGGGGAGAATGGCTTGCCTGGATAAATTTAAAAAATTGAGAGCCAGTCCTTCTGATTCAATACCTCATTTTTTGGTTTGTTGAGCAAACTTTGGCGTAATAACTTATTTCTCGCCTTCACTATCAGTGCTTTCCTACGACCCATAATTTGTGACCCGTCCTTCATCATCGCTGCTAAAATCAAGCGCTTCCCAATCTTGCAGCGCTGCCAAAATATTTTCTTCCGAAAACTATTCAAAATTCAAGAAAAAAAAACACATACTTTTAGTGACTTGAGACCTAATACGTACAATTGATGCACTCGTTGAGAATTATAGCTAAAACAAATTTTTGTTACACCAAATGACTTAAATTCATTTGAAATATTAAAGTTGAGTATTTTGTTTGTTAAAATGTCTCCACTTCACTAACTTTTCAATGTTAGTATTTTAGTAATTGAAAATATAACTTTCTTCTACGGCTCATTTTTACAAAACTGAACTGTAGCTCGAGAAATTCGCGTAAATTCAGGGCTCGGTAAAACTTGCACTTGCGAATATAAATGATAATCAGCACAATCGATGCATATAGATCAATTTCACATTCGTGAAATAGAAGTGAAGATATTGAGACTGAATCTTACCCGCACAATCGATGCATCACGGGCTGAAAGGGTTTAAAAAAGATCCTTTTGATCCTCGAAATGAGATATATTTCACATTGAATTACAAAATTCCCTACATATTCTTATAACTAAATTTTAATTTCATATTACGAGGAGCATTTCGGCGCCCCATAGGTACGGTATGAGTATCACGATCTCAAACTCGTAGGCATGTTGTGTGGAATGCAATGCGGCGGATATTGAAAATATTACTATCTTTGTTTCTTGGTCGCGGTCGCGAACAGCGTTATATAAAGTAAAAAAACTAGCCAGAAAGTGCGTACAAGAAAAATACGAGTATAATTTCACAAATGCAAATATGTTTACGACATCAGTTAACTTATGGCAAATGCAGTTGATGCTCATTTTCAATTAGCTGGGTCGATTCAGTACCTTAAAAGGTGGACACTGTTGGTGAGTTTTTGGCCAAAAACCAACTTCCCGTCAGTACAGTCTGATCTGTCGTCCTACAACGATTTTCTGTTCCTCAAGATGAAATGCAAGATGGAAGGAACGTTGTTAGAGCCACGTTGAAAGTGGCTGTGACGATGGTATTCGACGACATTGAGAAACTAGCTATTCAAAAATCCATCCGAGTATTGGCTAACCGCACCCAGCTTACACTACATTCCAACTAAGAGTGTTTACAATTTCTAAGAATCTGGTTGTATAATCTCACTTATCGAGGTTATGTACAACGTTGCCTCAGTAAATGAGACAATGATTTTGCCAAACCAAATCCCAGTTATAGAGGTAAAATTTATCCATTTAAAGAAGTTTTTGGACGCATAAGCGATGGCATCGCAGAAATATTTGCAGTCACAGAGTTTCCTTAGTTATCCAGGTCCAATTTACACAGTTTAGACTGTAGTTTCGTTATTTCAAGAACACTTTTGTGGTTTAGAATTTGTTATTACATTTCCCAACTCTTGCTTTGTGAAGATTAATGTGACACAATTATTCCGATTTTTCTTAGCTTTAACTTCGAATGATTCATTGGATGCTTTCGTTGGCAACGAATTGCGAAACTCTCTCGACATGGATTGACCATCTAAGCATATTAATTCATATTTGTTTTATCCAAAAAGTCTAACATACTCCTATACTAACGCGTTTTTGATTTTCTGATCCGCGCGGTCCGCGTTTTAATTTCGTTTTATTTAATTTTGCTATGGTTTTCGGAATGTGAAAGTTAGGACCTTTTTTTTAGTAAATATTTTTACATACTAAACACTTTTGAAATACATATATTTCATGTTGTCAGGGTTTACTGAATGTGAAAGTTAGGACAAAAAAAAAAACTTTTTCCAAAAAATTTTAGGATTTAAACGCAATTTTGATGGATCTTTTGCTGTTCCGCGTTTTGCCGAAAACTATCTGATCACGTTATCCTATACCTATGCCTTTTTGACAGTTTTTTTTTTGTAACTCCAGAGCATTTCTTAAAAAAAAAAGCTGCAGAGTTCTAATTTTTCAGATACGCCATATTACAATAATTCTCCTTTCTTCCAACATACCTGTGCCATTTGCATGCCACCACCAACGCCATTCATTATAGGCGGCTGCAGTTGATTCATTTGCGCCAATTGATGATGTGGATACGAATTCATTTGTGGTCCAGGACCTTGATGATCCATGGAGCTAAGCATGTGATTGAAAGGATGCGGTTGATAACCGCCATGCTGTGAGGGATCTAGCAGAGTGGGTGGTCGTGGTAGAGATTCTTCAGCTGGTGAGGGTTGACGAGAGCCAGGAGTGCGACTGTAAAGAAATAAAATAACACATTTTTAATTATCCATATTGGGCTACGTAATTATCTTGAATAAAACCTTAATTATATATCTCTAAAATATTGTGTTATTAAAACAAACATTTGTTTTTGTACTATGAAAATGTACCACACAATAAAAATTGGTAGAATGTTATGTGCATTACAGTTTGACGTCAAACAGTTTAATAGTCATTGTGTTCGCAGTAGCTTATAAACTGTATGAGAGCAAATATTCAAACCAGTGTAGTACTAACCATTTTGGGACAATAGTGAAATGAGTTTGGGACGTGAAAAGGTTGTTGTCTTCGCTTTATATTTTGTTTAGCAAGACCTGCAAGTTTTAGTACCGAACCGAACCAGCAAAAAAAAAAAGCAAAAGACTTAAGCTGTAAACTCGTTTTAGTTTGCAGTCAATGAGAAGAAAGCAGTCAGTTTGCTTGAATCTGTAACTTTTTCATTCTTGGAAAAACAAATGATTACACAGGAAGATTTCAAATGGTTCCATTACATTAAAATTTCTTTTGAAATTTGCTTTAAAATTTGTAAATGAAATATTTTCAAGAATATGCTGTTTAGTTTTATGGAAATTTTAGCTTGTGAATGATCGGCAAATCCACATTAAATGGATTTATGTTTCAATAAGTTATCAAATGTGTAGTACTATTCTTAACCGACGGTTTAAAATTTTTGCAAAAATTGAGTTTGGAATGATTCCATTTTGAAGAGGAATCATGAGTTTAATTCTGGCTTTAGAAAAAAAGTAAATCATTCATTGGTATCGTAATTAAAAAGATACTTTATCTTTGTTGTGGTATTTTGGTTTTTGTAATATCTTGTTAGAGCAAGATTTAAAAACATAATAAAGAGAGACGTAACAATAACTTTAATATGCATTTTGAAAGCTCATAATAGTCTGATCAAGAAGACATTGGGTGGCATGTCTCGTGTGTGGCTTTATACTGCACAAATCAAAATTATTTATAAAGACATAATGCCGCATGTCTCGCGAGAGTCTTTATATTTTAGACATATGTAAGTCACTTGAAATACATATCGACTCATGTCTTTAAACTGTTCATTTTTTTGTCATTTTAAAGCGCTTAACAAAGACAAATGTGAGAAATATATGATTCGCCTTTAACGTGTATCATAAATATCACAAATACCCAAGTGCAGGCCTATGGATCGTTAAATAAAACATTGTTTATTCCTTCATTCTTTTAAAGATCTTTAAGTCTCTAAGTCTCTTTGAAAGAACTATACACAAGGCACTTGTATGAGAACACACTCTTTTTAAAGTCTTTCTAATGTGTCTTTTAAAGACCGCGAACAAGTACTTTACTAAGTCTCTTCAAACATAACACTAAATGAAGGTTATCTTTATACTTCATACGCCAAATGGCACTAATAAGCCTTTATAAAGAATTTATAAATAAACATATGTTGTCTTTCTACTTGTCTTTGAAATGCCTTCAAAAGAAGCTTTTATACCGCTATTTTGCTACCAAGAGTGCTATGAAAAATTGCATTTTTTGCCAACATTCACTTAAAAGCAGGGTCAAATTTTCATCGAGATCAGCAGATACAGCTTTTGTATACGTATAAGATCGTGGGCGCTGCCAACAACGAAGCGCAGCGCAAACAGTATAAAATTTATATATACACGATTGAGAGGAGAGCAACATCTCTCTCAGCAAGAAATCAACAAACTGCAACTGAACTGTGATATTATGTGGCTGCCCGGCAGTGCTTTAAAGTGGAGTTATTTTCGTTATGTTTGCCCGAAACGATAAGTTTCTGTTAACTACTTTGCGCAACTGACAAAGATGGTAAAAAAAGATATAAAAATTTCGTGTGACGCCATGAAGTTTCGTGTCTTCTGCATTTGTCACCATGGAAATTGCACCAAAACACTAATCGACAAGTTTCTCTAGATCGAATGACCTAGCCCCATTGCCAGCTTCTTATCATAACCTGGTCGTAAAGCATTGTCATGTTGATTTACATATTGGACTATCTTGATGACGGGCAGACGATAACCCATTCGTCTATATGATCCCAAACGTCCCATTGAATCACATATGATTATTAGAAATTACAAATAACAGGGGTGGTTCGTTTGATATTCGCATATGTGCTGCAGGATAAAATAATGACATGATCCGCACTTGCACGATTTGCCGAGTTTGCCTTGAGTTTATATGAGGAGGATAACTTTAATTAGTTTTACCAATACTTTCACAATTAATTCAAATACATACATATCTAGCTAAATACAGTCCCAAATATTTAGCCACTTCCCAACGGAAGCTGAAATTATAAAACTCTTTACTTAAAGGGAGATACCATTTAGTGCTATAAAAAAAATCATATTTTTATTATGACATTTTGTTTATTTTTACATATTCTCAGACACTCAGCGTGTTAAACAAAATTGCATTGTGAGTCAGTTTTTTATCTATTTTAATAAAGACATAAAAAGTAGCACGTTTTTTTTTAATAAAGACATTAAAAGTAAATGGGTAGAAACAAGCAACAGTGTACGGAATCAATGAATAGATTAAAATAAAATGCAAAATGTTTGAATCATTTGAAAACAAAAAAAAAAAGCAAAAGAAAAAAACAACAAACCAGAAAAACAGCATGTGCCCCCAACTTGCGTTTTTTAATCGATTATACATTTCATTCATAATGTGAAAACAAAAGACTTAAGCGGCAAACTTGTTTTTTACAAAGTAAGAAAAAAATGCAAGTGAATCATGAATGACGTTTACCGCATTTTGTTTTTACTTTTTTGCATTTATATTATGCGTGTTGTTTAGGTCATTAACATCACCATGTAGAAGTGCTGATTTAATAAATAATGACAACACAGAAGCACAGTAATATCAGTAACATAAAATTCAAATTTAGTACTTTGTCGTTGTTTTTTAGTAGGCAAATGATAGAAAATTTTTAATATTATTTAAACACAATACTACTTTGAACAAAAACATACATGGCACATAGCAAATTATCAATAAGCCGCTATTACGCTGTTGTTAGTAAAAGTAGAAATTGTGCCGCCTAAGTTTTCTAGTCTTGTAATTTCTTCAAATTGATTATGGAGGCTTGAAGCCATTTGTAATTTGAATTAAGTTTTCTGTAGATTTTTTGAAATAGTTTTCATTTTAAAATAATCACAATTTGTCTTGCCACAATTTAACCGCGCACTCATATTCTCATTACCCTAATTGAATTTTTATTTTTTTGGATAACCCGACATGGAAAACAACTTACCTGCCTACCCTAAGCAGCCAAACAAACAACTTGGCAGCCAGACAGCGAAATCAAACCAGTTTTACATTTTTTTTGCAAAGCATAAAAAATATATAGTATATTTGTAAGTCGTCTTGTCTGCCCAGGCAGCTGATTTGGCTTGACTTGTGGTTTTGTTTTGTGTTGTCGCCTCATTTTTTACCCCACTTTTTTTTTCTTCATCGCCATCATCGTCGCGTAGAGTTTTGTTGTTTTGACCATAACTCAATTCAATGGCAAACGTAATAACGATGATGTAAGTTGAGGAGAAAAAAAAATGAAAACTCAGCATTAAAAAAAAAAAAAGTTGCACATTTTGTCGTTGCTTGAAGGTTAAAAAAAAAATTGCAATCATAAGATGCCAAAATTCACTATGCAGAAAATTAAAGGCAAAAAAAAACAATGTTGGTAAATAATTTAACGTATTTTCTTTTACAGGTATAATTATAAATTACAAATCTATCTATTACTATTTGGTAAAATTTTTCAAAATTTAAATCTAAGGGAAAATGTTTGATTTAGTTTTTAGTAAATGAACAATTTAATTGCTCATTTACTACAAAGTTATGGTTGAAATCAAAGGCTATACTAAGTCCAAGTTATGGAACAGCGATAAATGTAGCGATTTACTGACCAAAAAATCAAGCTAATAGCTCTATTACCGTTGGCGAGTCGCTTAACTTTTCAGGCGAGTCGCTTAACTTTTCAGGCGAGTCGCTTAACTTCTCAGGCGAGTCGCTTAACTTTTCAGGCGCCTCGCCTAAATTCATATTACGGTTTGCGAGTCGCTCTATTGTTTCGCCTCTAACGTCAAAATTGCGCGAATGTTAAGAATTCTCATATTACTGTTAGCGATTCGCCTAACTTTCGTTCGCCAGAAATGTCAAAATCAGGCGAGTAAAATTTGTGTGTGACAAATATTTGGCATTTTTTTAAAAAAGTTATAAAAAGTGAAGAAACTGTCAATTATATCGGAAAGCACACTCAAATCGTTAATAAATCAATTCGATTTAAGCATTTAGGATATTTCTAGTTAATAGCATGAAAAAACCAATGGACAGCAGTTCCAGAAAATACTTAAGTTGTTGGAGGAAAATCAGGAATGAGCCAAAGGAATTGGTATGTAGCTTTGGGTCGAGCAAGAGAAACGAAGAAAAGTAAGAACAATTCGCAGTTTAATTGATTTCATTAGGACCAACCACGCCTGATTGGAGAAATTGGAATAAGCAAAGTAATGCTGCATCTATCGGAAGTTTTAAAATCGAAAGAATTGATGCACTACGATAGGATGCCAATGAGCTTTCCATTTAAGCACAAGTGCTTCTTTATTAACACAAATCTGGAGAAAGAATTTTTTCACATTTTTCCTGTAAATATTTGATAAATAAATTTTCGAGTGGGCTTGAGTTTCAGCATCTTTGATTATTGCTATCCACAACGACGAATACGAGTCTTCGAAAAATAAATTCGCTTTGCTAATCCTATCTATTTCACTCATAAAAATTAAAAGTTGAATATTTCTAAGACTTCAAATTTGAAGTATTTTAGACGTCAATTTCTGTTTTGTAATTTGGCAGCATTGTTTTGAAGGTGAACTTGTACATTCGCCAACCATAATACAGAGACATCGGCGAATCGCCAAATTCAGGCGACTCGTCAACGGTAATAGGGCCATAATTTAAGAGTTTTTCTTCGCGCTTACAACTTCAAAACTTAATATATTTATCTCCAGAGGATGTTTTTCAGGTCTATTCAAATGGAAATAGGTATATGCGCAAGGAGTTTATGCATATTAACAAATACAGAGTCATAGCTCCTAGAATAGTGAACCGATTTTAAGAAATGATATGTTATTCTTTTAATATTACTTAGGATACTAATATGGTGATATTAAAGCTTCAAAAATATGTTCATAATTGGCACTGTAATTTGATCTTTTTATGTCTCTGAAAATAACTGTTGCATTTTAGTGAAGCGATCACAAAGTTTTTGTAAACTTTTGAAAAAAATTTTAACAAAAATCAAAAAATATTTCTTATAATTTGAATGCATAGTTTATTAGATTTAGAATTTTTTTGGATTAAATTTAACAATTAAATCCAGCTCTCTTCTGGACTTTTGTAAGCCTATAACTCAAGCGCTTTCGGCGTAATGTTGCGAACCGGAACCTACTGAGGGTAGCTTTGAGTTTTAGAATCATACGCCAAAAAGTGGGGTCCCCATAATGAATAGTAAAATTAATATATTTGAGACATTAATCACATTTAACTTGAACATGAGCTGATATTTTTAATTATGTAGCCTATTTATTAAGATTAAAGATTTAATTTACACAATTTTAAATAAATTAATCGATAAATACCTAAATAATCAAGATTCAATCGAAGCTGTTTGTTCTTTAAAAAACAACAAAAAATATCGTCGAAGTTTTTTCTTTTTTTTTTCTCTCAATGCATTTTCCTTGAAGTGGTTGAACAACTTATAAAAAGAAAAAACTCACTTTTTCCTTAAGTTATGATTGAGTAAAGAAAACTAAGAAAAAAAGAAGGACGCAAAAGTAAAAAGTAGCGAAGCAGCATCATGAAGTATACTTAACTCTACCTCAAAAAGTACTTGAAACTTGTATCATTTAAAAGAAAGAAGCCAAGCAAAGAAAAATATATTTTCAAATACCAGCAAATTTACTGGTGATAAAAAGTTGAGAACAAAAAATCCTTGCGTTGGAGCACCGCTGACGAAAAAAAAAAACACAAATTTTCTTTAAGAAATTTTAAGAGACATCTTTTTCTTATTATACGGGGATAGAGTGAAAAGCTAGACAGTTCGGATAAAATTTTATTGGTTGTTAGTTTTTTGTTTGGTAGTTTTAATATCAATGAAATGATAACAATGAATTATTCGCTGAAAGTTTATTACATCGCAATAAGCCAGTTAATGTTAGCGTTTACGATTTTGCCTTTTTTGCAAACTACTCAGCAAAATTCTAACATTATGGAAATCGAGCCGAACTGTAGGAAATGGTAAAGCGATTGTGTAACTCTTTTTACTGCCCTTGTTCGAAAGTAAGTGGTCGTCGGTATTATCAAATATTTACATTCGGGGTAGGCCAATGGCTGATATATAGCTATTTAAGAGCATTGGATTCTTAGTAAAGATATTTTCTATAAGGTTAACTATCATTAGCGAAAGCTTTAAAGTTTCTGCTACAGTTTGACAGCATTAATTATTTATTAATTTTAATAAATTGATTATTTATTAATTTTAATTAATTGATTATTTATTAATTTTAATTAATTGATTACACTAGTTTACAAAATGATTTTTTTTTTTTCTGTTCCATTGATCTGAGTTTACTTTTCTTATGTAGATTTTCCTGCTGAGTTCGAAAATGAAAATGAAAATTTTTTGAATGGTACAGTTTTTGAGATATTGTGGTTTTTTCACTTTTTCGACCTCTTTTCACTTTGAAACTCATATCTTGAGCTACAAACGCTGGAAGAATTATACACTAAGAAAAAGGAAATCGGGCATTTCTAGCTCAAGATATGAGTTTCAAAGTGAAAAGAGGTCGAACAAGTGAAAAAACCACAATGTCTCGAAAACTGTACCATTCAAAAAATTTTCATTTTCATTTTCGAATTCAGCAGGAAAAAGTACATAAGAAAAGTATCCTCTTATCAAAGGTACATGAGAAAAATCTTTTGTAACGATTAGGCTCAACAAATTGTCGAAAAAATTAATATATTCATAAAATGTCGAATTTGGATTCATTCATTCAATCGCTTCTAACGTTGTTATTTTACAGTCGATTTTCTTGTGGAATGTTTTAATATTTGCGTAAAGGTATCAACTCTACGTGCAAAGAGTAAAATTATTTTTTTTTATTTTATTTCTATTTTTTCGTGGCCACAGAATCAAATGTAAAATTTGATTTTTCTTAAAATCTGGTCTATTTTCATCTATATCTTTTGAACCACTTTCTTAATAAGAAATATAATTACACACGTTTATTTGTCATTTTATTATCTTTAATATGACATCAAGAAAAAGGAAATTGGGCATTTGTAGCTCAAGATATGAGTTTCAAAGTGAAAAGAGGTCGAAAAAGTGAAAAAACCACAATATCTCAAAAACTGTACCATTCAAAAAATTTTCATTTTCATTTTCGAACTCAGCAGGAAAATCTACATAAGAAAAGTAAACTCAGATCAGTGGAACATTTTGAGTGTAAACTAGTGTTATTTATTAATTTTTATAAATTGATTATTTATTAATTTTAATTAGTTGATTATTTATTAATTTTAATAAATTTATTATTTATTATTTTTAATTAACTAATTATTTATTTTCATTCATTAATTATTTAATTATTTATTTCATATATTAATTTATTTTTTATTTTAGTTAATTATTATTTTATTTATTATTAATAAATTATTAATTTTAATTAATTATTTGTTTCAATTAATTAATTATTAATTTTAATTAATTAGTTATTTAATATTTAGTTTAGTTAATTATTTATTTTAATCAATTATTTATTTTAATTAATTATTTATTTTAAATAATTATTTATTTCAATTAATTTATAATTTTTTTAGTTATTCATTTTAATTAATTAATTATTTTAATTAATGAATTATTTTAATTAATTAATTATTTTAATTAATTATTTATATTAATTAATTAATTATTTTATTTTATTTATTATTTTAATTAATTAATAATGTGTTAATTAATTAGTTATTTATTTAAATTAATTATTTATTTATATATTTAATTGTTTACATATTTTATAATTTATTTATTTATTTAATTAATTATTTATTTAATTATTTTTTAATTAATTATTTTTTGATTAATTGTTTATTCAACTAATTGTTTACTTAATTAATTATTTACTTAATTTTTTTATTTATTATATTTTATTAAATTTATTCAATATGAGGATTGTGTAGTCAATCTGAGAATAGATTTTTGGCCGTTCAAAAGAATATGCCCGCCTTATCAAATAACATTTTGGCTGGCAAATTGTGAAAACTTTAGTTTTGATAATCCAGTTTTCTTTTGCAGCTTAAAGCATTTTTTTTAAGGAGCTTCTTATAAATTATGTAGAGACTGTGAAATTTAGAACTCATCCAAGACTCTCAGGATTCTACGGCAATACGCTTGCACAAACTAATTGTTTTGTCAAAAAATCCAGCGTGAATCTTAAATCTAAAAAAAAATAATTCTATTAAAAAAAAAGCACCCTACAAGCGACAAAACATGTGACTCATGTGCAGCAGCAGCGGCGGCGGCAATTTTGTCTTGTTTGCTTTGCTCGAGTTTTTCTTTCAGCAAGCGAACGACCAAACGACCAGCTCCTTTTCAATTTGTTTTGCTTTGCTCTCCTCTTTGCTCGACTGATTTTTGTCGTTTTTTCCACTTTTATTGATTTTTCTCTTGTTTTACAAATCGTTCCACTTCACTTTTGTGCTACTCCACTTCATTTTACCCCTCCGACCGACTGCCTGTCTGTTTGTCTGTCTGTCTGTCTGTCTGTCTTTATTGCCTCCCACTTTTAAAGAGTGGAGTATGTAGTAAAAAAAGTACAAATTTACGTTGCTGTTCCATACCACTCAATTTCAATGCTGGCCGAGCATACCCGCAGTCGTCTGGTTTGGGTCTGGGCGTTTTATGTTGTATTTATTGTTGTTGTAATTGTTGTTGCAGTTGCTTTTTTTTTGTTTGTAGTTGTTGCAGTTGCGGCTGGTTTTTGTGGTTACATTGAATGGCATTGACATTAGAAGCTTTTAACTGGTTTCTTCAAGGTTCTTCTCCTTTCGTTGTTCGGCTGTCGGCCGGACGACCATGCAAATAGTAGTAAGCGAGCGAGCAAACAAAAACAACAATAGTAACAAGATCAGCCACAGTCAGACAGGCAGACAGACGTACATATGTACGTACATACAACCAAAGGAAACTTTGCATTTAAATGTGTTTCTTGATGTGTGTGTGTGTCAGCTTTCTTGAATTTGGTAATAAATTGGCTTTAAATGCATTTTGTGAAAATTGCAAAATTTAATCATTTATTTTGTTCATTTTGTTTTCGTCAAGTTTTTTTGTTTGTGATATAGTAAGGAGGTGCAAATTCAGTATCAAAACATAACGAATAGTATTAAAAGTATCGCAAAAGTCGATACAATTTAACAAATATTAAAAAAGTCGAAAATTTTCAATGTATCGCAGAGTATCACAGTCTCGAGAAAGTTCATTGAAGCAACGAATCGTATGAAGTAGTCTTGAAATATTCGATAAGTTTAAAAAAGTATTGAATATTATCGAAAAAGTCCATTAAAGTATCGAGTAGTATCATAGAAAAAGTATAAAAATCCAATAGTATCGAAAAAATCGATATGTATCGAAAAAGCCGGTAAAAGTCGAAAAGTTTCGAGTAGTAATAAAAAGCACTATGCAGAGTTTGTAATGTGAAATTCACATGACCATAAATTCACCGCTCAAGTTTGCCTACATCATCGAAAAGTAGTGAAAGAATCGATTATTGCGAAGTAGCTTGAAAAGTATCTGAAGCGGCAATTTTAATTCGATGAAACGCTCAAAGTATCGAATAGTTTCAATAAAAATCTAATTGTATCGATAGTGACAAAAATCGATAAAAGTGACAAAAATCGATAAAGGGCATATCAAAAAATTCGATGAAAGGCTCAGCAAAATTTTGCAAGAACCGAAAAATTCGATGAAAGTCCAAAAATATCGAACGGTATCGAACAATCAAAGAAAAAGTTTTGAAAATTTAACTTTTTATTTTTGAAACCACGGTGTGTGTACCTAAATTGACTTTAAGTACCAAGTCTTGGTTCTATTCTGAATCATTTGGGGTGTTACCAGTTCCTGCCTGACGAATTCCGGGATTTGTTTCAATAAAAATGAGGGTCCGACATTGGAGTCGATTTTTTATGTAAAACAAATTGGTGAGCAATAGTTTTGCTAAAAAAATAAACAAAATAAAACAGATTCTCAGATTCAGTATTCTGCCCCAGTAATTCAGTCGTTTGCCAGTCTGTCAGGTGATCAAATTTCGTAAGTTTAATAATTCAAATTCTGACAGGCGGCTATTTTCATAATAGACAGGGATACAACTTCCATATGCAAAGTTTTCGCAAGTAGACGACAATAATACTAAAGTTTTATTATGTGACACAAATCATTATTGCATCTTGGACTATTTGTAAATTCAGCAGGATATGACGAGTAAAGCTTCAAATGCAAAGTTAGCATAAATAACAATGACAAGCTACAGAATTAGTCAATTCACTTTACGCTCCTGTGTGTGACATTGGCATAGTTCATCTCAATTAATTAACTAATAAATCTTTTCCATTATTAAAATGCTTCAAAGTTAGCAGCTACACACGTATAATTCTTCAAGCAGTTTAATTATACACGGTACACTTTTCACGACGTAAAGATGCCAAAAAGGTTATAAGTTTCTTTAAAATAAATATTTAAAAAACTACCAGCACTACTTACTTGAATCCTTTGTCATCGTCAATGCCATTGACAACTACACCGTTTGTGTTTGCATTTTGATCGTCCTTCTTTAAGCCGTTTGTATCAAACGGAGAGTTTGCTTTTTCTTTATCATCATGTGACTGTAAAGATAAAAATTGCATGGGTTAAAATAATTTAAAAATCACACAATAAGAACACAAAATATACCAAAATTGAGCTAAAAAAAACTCCAAAAATCACTAAAATTAATATTAAATAAATTAAAATAATCCAAGTACAAAGAAAAAAATTGTGTAAGAAATGCTTGTGAGTCATGGTCCTTCACGAGCGCACTGTTACGACGAATACAAACTTTTGTAAACTACTGCTTGAGGCGCATATTTTGGTGGCCCCGCACGAAATGAAATAATACTTCTAAAGGATTGGGCATATGATCAGAAAACATATGATGGCATATGATGGAGAAACTTGTCGATCAGGAAGCCCACGTAGGTGAATGGCAAAATATATTAATGTATCAAAAATTGAAACAAACTGGCACAGCGTAAAACAACGAGCTAGGGATCGAAACATTTGTAGAGTTTTTGTTCAAGTCCTACGCCCCTAGAGGCGTTAACGTTGCGTATGTATAGGCAGATTTTTTTTCATACCCGCCCGTAACAGTGTCACTCTAATAAATCATCTTTTAGTACTGAAGTTTTTGAGTTTGATTTTTAATTATGTTATTGTTTAAATCAAGTGGCAAATTAATGGAATGACAATGCTGGCAATATAAATGATGTAACAGTTGAAGAAGTCATCGACAAAATGAGTGCAAAGCAACGAAGATTAAACTTCATTTTAAAAAATAGAAAAAATTCTTATTTTAAAAATTAAACTGTATGGTGAAAAGCCATTATTGCCATGACAACATATACGAATTATGATATATTTTTGTTTTCCTCAATTATTTGAAATAAAGAACAAGGTTAATCTTGCATCCACATGGTTCACTTGAAACACTTTAAAAAAAAAAAGAAAGAAAGAACAATCAAAGCAAAAATATGTAAGCACATAAAATTGAAATTCAATTGTTTGAAAGACAATTAGCATATGTATGTGCACATATTAAAAGAGACAAAACAAAAGTGAAAAACTACAAAAAATGAGGCCATGTACACAACCAGCGCGTTTCGTAAAATTTAAATACTTAAGATGATAGTAAAAAAAGTTGGAGAAGCAAACAAAATGTAATGTGAAATGACTGCAAAATAGCAATTAAACAAAATACACAATTAAGTTAATAGTCCGCAATTAAATAAGCGACAGTGCAAGCCCAAAAAATATTCATCAATTGAAAAAAAAAAATCACACTGATGTAAATTGATCTCTTAAATTGAATTCAATATAAATATCAGCTATAAAATCATAGCATTTTGAAGACAAAAGTAACATAAGTTGTTAGAAATTTTTAAGCTCTTTTACTTGTCTTAAAATAATCAGAAAAATTTGAAATAATAAACATCAACTCACTTTATCGTTGTCATCGAATTTTAAAGCCCTCAAACGTGGCTCCAAGCCTGATAATGAACTCTCCTTATTAGTAGGTGAGCCACCTAAAACATATTCGACCATTTTAACACCCAAACCACTAGTAGAATCACGTGGACTGTAAAATAAAAAAATATAGTTAACATTTCAAGTACAAACTTTAAAAAAAAGTCATAATTACCTCAAAATCCCTGCATTGCCGCTGACATTCGTATCTGGCGCTTGTGGAAATGTGCGTGGACGTGGCGGTGCTAAAATATTTTCACCTTGCGTGGACCATGTTGAGTCTTTCCACACCGGATGATCAGCAACACCCGGAATGTGTAAGGGATTTAAAGGACCACCAGTAACACCGACAGACTGACCTTTGCCATCAGATTTTTCCCATAGCTTTTTGGCAGTGGATGTGGTAATCTAAAAATAAATAAAGAAAATTTTGTTATATATTTTTTTTGAATTTAAAATATATAAACAAAAATATATAAATAAAATAAAACGAGTAGCTGACTTTTATTGCATTAAAAATTTAAAGAAAAATTGTTACAATCTCTCTAATGAGATTTAAGTTGGTTTCCTTTTTCCTTTACCTTCATTAACTTCCGCTTTTCAAGCACTTTTCCACTTCAATTTTTCATTGATTGAATATTAGATATAAAATGGTAAGCAACAAAAATAAAATACAACAACAGCAGCTGCTGCTTAAGCAACTGTTGTTCATTCGCCATCGAAACGCCTTCAAGTTTTATCGACGTTAGCTCGAAAAACAACAGCAGAATGCAAAGTGTGAGAAAAATTCACATTTCCTTGCTTACCTGTGCTGCGGATAAAACAACAAAAAAAAAAGTGAAGGATGCGCTCCTTTTATTTATTTATTTTAATGTCGATCTGTCTGACGGTCGTTCTGTCGGTTCTATAGTCACATTTGACCTAATTGGAGGAAAAAAAAAAGTGAAGAGGCCATACAAAATATGTAGGTAGTAGCAGATTCGGTAAATAGTCGAGGATTTCTTGAGTATGTAACATAATGAGGGTATTCCTGAAAACGCGAAAAAGCCGCGAAAACTGCGTAAACTGCGAAAACTGAGCACATTTTCGAACCTCGAAAATAATTTGTATGAAGAAAAGTTTGCGCAACTTTCGAGGCTAATTAGTTGAGCAAGTGGCCTCGAAAAGTTGGAAAATGAATCAGTGCTGCCGTTTGTCGAAATAATTTGCTGCCAGTTTGAAGTTTATTTAGAAATTTACACATAAACTTAACAGAATGATTTTTAAATATATGAAAAGCGCAATTCTCAGAATTTTTGTTTGTTTACCTATTTGTGTTTTGTTATTTATTAACTTAATTCTACATAATTTTTCGTTTTGCTGTGATTCATTTTTTTTCATGGCAGCGGTAACACTGATCAAACTGTCAAATTGCCATTGCTCAATCATTTACGAGTTTGTATTGATAGGGGTGTTCCCGAAAGCAAGCTCGAAAACTTTCGAGTTTTCGCGCTTTTCGAGTTTTCGCGTTTAGAGGAATACCCTCAATATATTAAAAGAAGTTACAACAAACTAAGGCGCATTCTTGTTGATGAAAATTAATTGCATGGGCAATTGAAGTGGCCAGGATGGTTGTTGAATTAATGAAAACAGAAAACGTGCTCTCAAACGTTGGGATTGAGAAAATTCAATAAATTTATTTATGATGGTAATACAATTTAAATAGTAAAATTAGGAAAGGAATTTAGCAAATATTATTAATTTTTAGCATTATATTCATTTTATTGAATAATAAAGGGAAATTAGTGAAGAGAAGAAAAAATTCTAAAAAGCTGCCACTTCAGAAATGTTGTGAACATTCCTGAAATTATATCCTCATGAGTCATATATCCGAACCAATTTTACAATTCGTTTGCAATTTCGTTGCTTTACCTCAGATAACTCTTGCAGTACAACGTTTTTAAGTATTTGCTTGTATGGGAGGCGCCACGCCTTCTTATTGAAATTCGTTTTGGTGCAGACTTTGTTCAAAAAATTCATGGATTTAATGTGAAATTTGATTGCATTAGTAGTAGTAGTTTCAAATGTTTGATTTGAATGGACGGCAGGCGTGTCCGTGCGTGGATCACTTCCATTTTAATTTTCTTAAGCTTTTTTTGAAAGTTTGCCGAAATTAATTTACTGTGATTTCTAATAGGAAGACTGACGAGAAGAATATATCTTCTTTTTTGTACATGCCACGCCCCATCATATGCGTTACAAAATAATGTACCTTATGTATGGATATAAAAACGTTCTGAAGAGATGATCTTAATGGAATGCTTAATGGAAATGATACTTTATATATAAAAATATTGAAGATCGATAAAATTTAGCAAAAGAAATCGTGGCAGCCATTTCAGAGATATACATATAACTTTTTCATAATTTGAATTTTAAGCTGAAATTTTATGCACTTTTGCCTTAGACTCAACTGTGTGATATTAGGTTAAGGAAGGATATATTCACCATTTGTTTTCTAACCTTGGAAGGATATATTCACCATTTGTTTGCTAATCATTGCCGAACTTCTTCATTTTGCGTTCAAAGTGGAATAATTTACAAAATGGTATGTCGAATACATTCAAGAAAAATTAAATTAGAAAAATGGAATAAACTTTACCTGATTTTCTTATGTGTTCTATACTATGTAATTAATATAAGACTAAAAGAAACCCTATAAAATGTAAGAACTCCATACTATGTAAGGCCCAATGCTCATATTTACACATAATTGCAATAATTACAACAATTGTTGATGTATAGCATTCATTTAATTTTTATGCTACACTTTTCACCTTTTTTTTATTAAAAGGCACAAGAAACATAGACACAGATATAAGTGGAAAAGAAACACTGTTGGAAATCGAGTCACTGAAAATGGATATATGTAATAAGTGGCCTTACCTCATATTAAATGTCAGTTTTAGTACTAAGATTTTCGTTTAGTGGTTAAGTTCCGAAATCGTTTGCGAAAGACCTCACAGATTGTAATTTGTCATATTTTTTCGGTTTTGATCATTTATGAAAAATGATTTTGTTACTTAAGCTATTTTCATGTAATTTGTTTCTCATATTAATTGATTATGATTCAATCGAAAAGCACTTTTTTATTGTTTATAAGACGAATTCAAGTCAATAAAAGCAATGTAGACACGAGCCAATCAGCACTCATCAAAACTTTAAAATCAACTGACATCAGGCGAAGCTGGGTGATACAAAACTCTTGAATATTCTCGTGCAATCGTGAAATTTACTGAGGAGAATACTGATCTCGTTAGTTTGTTTCTCGCGCATTCATGTTATATAGCCAATTCACTCGTAAAACTTACATTAATTTTAGCCGTGGTTTTTCCATAAGCATAAGTATGGGTGCTTCAAATTTCTGATTGTTTCCAAAGGAATTTTAAGTTACTCCGAGTGCATAGATTTAATCTGCTACGTTCTGGTCAATCTCGAATTATCAGTTTATTTGCGTTTGTGAAATTGATTGGATGCTTCAAATTTTGAGAAGGGACAAATGACGTAGCTCAAACATCTATCACGTGACGGATCGTAATATGTCCCCATTCAACCATAATACGGTAAATTACTTTGAACGTAAATGAAATGCAAACTGTTTTGTCGTTACTAATGTTATATAGCTCAATAGAAAGATAACTTTTAGCATTTTTAGATTCAAATATTTTGCACATAGCTATAGGCACGCTTAGATCGCATGATTATTTTGTGATTTTTTGTCATTAGTATAGTTTTTGAGTGATGAAAAATATTCAAGTATTTTCTCTAAAGTCTCATAGTAACGCGCGGCATTCAAACCATTTCCATTTAAAAGAAATTTGTATCTAATAATGAATTCCTACTGGGTACTAAAAGTCAACAATCTAAATGCAGTCACAAAAAGCAATTAAATCCTTAGCAACGCAACAGAAACAGCATAAAAAACAACAACAACAACAACAACAACAACAACAATTGCATCACATTTCCAGTCAAGTGATGAGTCTAAATTGTTGTTGTAGTTGTTACTTTATGTTGCAAATGTTGCTGCTATTTGTGGTTGATGTTGTGCTGCGCAAAGGTTGTTATTGTTGTTCTTAAGTATTTTTGCCATTTTTTTCCCCGTGTTTGTTTCGTTGAACTTTGTAGCATTTTTCATTTTTTTTTCCTTTACCTTTTAAAAGAATAAATAATACAAGTTCTAAGCAACTTGGAAAAATGCAAGAAAAATAAGCTAAGAAAAAGGCGGAAGTTGGCTAAGAATGCCATGATGCAAAATAACAGCAACGGCAATAAGATAACAAAAAAAAAAGAGCTGCATGTGAAATTCATGCAACAAATACTGTGCAACAGCAGTTAAAGAAACAGCAACAATTTTTTTTTATTCATTTGAAACAATGGTTAAAAATAAGCTTTATAAAGTTACCAGTGGCGGTGCTGAGGAGTCTGATTTCAGGTCGAATCATTCTCTCTAAAAAAGACTTTAGACACAATTTAACAAAGTTTATGAAAGCAAAAGGCTTTAATCTAGCAGCAGGTTTAATGACATAGAGTTTGACTTGAAAATTCAACCTTAGAGTCAATGCAATAGTAGTAGAAATAAAGTAAGAAAGATAGAATACTGACTGATACGTCTATTGCTAGCCATGATGATAATCGACACGTTTGTTCGGTAAAAATAAAATTAATAAAAAAAACGGCTTTCTTATCATTCTTTTGATAACTAAATCTATTGGGTAAATTAGTCAGCCAACAGTGTAACAACATTAACATTAAGAGCATAATATACAATTCATTTTTTTTTCGCAAAGTTAGGGGGTAAGTCAGTAATAACAAAGAACATTAAACAATTCCCAAAAGCAAAATAAATAGTCATATCTGTAAGCAAAAATTACGGTATTGAATGGATGCGCGGTAAGGTTCAAACAGGTTCATAGAAAGAAAAATGATTTTATAGATATGAATATAGGATTTCCAAGTACAATTTTATACTTTCAATTTGAAAATATCTGGATTTAACTTTATAGGCTGGACTTCTTGGACTTCTTTTCATTATCAACTCCTTTCAGTAGGCAATTCTTAACCTTTAGACGCCCGGGATTTGACAGCTAACATCGCCCTTGAAAAGTGCCCAAATTTGTATCAACCATATACAAAGTTCATATTACAGGGCCGGTCCGGTAAGGAATATGAAAAATTTTGTGGTATTAAATTATATGAAATTGCTAAGTTTCGGTCGGTGAAAATGTGACTCTAGAGGTTTTCGGGGTCGGATTTGATCAATTTACATATTTTTACCCCCCCACTCTAGCTCCTCCGCTACAAAGACTTTATTTTTTGCCACTCCCAAAGATTAATCAATTTTTCAAAACCCTCTTAGAATTACCCAGAGCTAACGACGTGGACGTAGAGAGTATTGCTGTAGCTCCTGTTTTTTTTATTTTTATAAACGCCCAGGATATTGTTTATGACAAGAAATTATTGATTTTCCTCCAAAGCCGATATATCGGTTTTCCGGTCTTCTAAGGGTTAATTTGTTATAAAAAGAGGATAAAGTTTCATTTTAAAAAAAAATTTAAGACTGTCTTAGTATTACAACAAATTTATAAGATATCGCTTTACCTTAAGATTAGACTAACTTTAACCGGCAAACTACTAGTCATTTGTGGTAGTGATTAAGCCAAACTATAGCTGCAGTTTTAGTGCTCTAAAGGCAGAGGCTCGCAGGAAGCGTGTTTTCAGAAATTTTAAGACAACATGCACCCTATATCAAAAGGCTTAACATAGTAACACACGCAAGACATACATTTTTTCCAATATGTTTGCTATGTCTATCGTATGTTTGCACGCTAACCCCACCATAAACTGCTCATGTAAAAAAAATATTAAGGGGGGATCCTGCTTTTTGAGGGCAATTATTTTTTAGTTTAAATCAATATCTAAAACATTCAATAAGATATACACAAAGTTACAGAGGCCAATTCAAAGTATTTCAAGCGTGTGGCCGGCCAACAGATCTTCTACTTTGTATTGAAAAGCTTTCCTATTGAAAACTCTGAAGCGAGGTTTTTTCAATTTTAATTTTTACGAAATTGGCGAGCGTGATTGCAAAGAAAAACTAAAGCATTAGAGTAACTTCGGGTATTGTGATATGGGTATTTTTGTATTTTAAATTACACGTAACTTTTATAGCATAGCTTTTACTTCTTTATGTATTATGGTTTGTTGGTGCATTGTGCAGTATATTATGACTTCGGAGCTATATAGCATATGCCAATCTGAAGCTATTTCAACAAAATGGAAAAAAACCAAGTGACACCCCTTAATGAAATAGGCGGGTAATGTGATATATAGCGTTCGGATAATGTCATATACCATCATGAAAAGTATAACAAGTATAAGATTCAATTTGCGTCGTTTCAATTTGCGTCGCAATTCTCCTGTACATGAAAATATCCCAAAAAGTTGAGCTCAGTTGTTTTCTTCCCTGCCAAAAACGCTTCGGAAAAACAGATTCTTTCAGACCTCATAAAGCATCGTCCCGCCTTAAGGCAGAAAGGTTTAATAGTTGCAGGATCCTTAAAAATGATATCTGCGTCATTTTTTTTTTTTTTTTCGTTCCGAGAAAAACGAATGTAGCACTTTTGATGCTCCTGATGGTCCTTTTTGACTTAAAAAACGTGTTTTTTGCTCGTAACTTTTATTCCTTCACAGAATGGATACCCGAATTTACTCAAAAAATAAAGATTGTGTTCTTCCAAAAAATTTGACGTTAAAAAATTTTAAATTTTTAGTCCCGAAATTTGATTTTGTTCACATTTTTTATATGAAAAATCGAATTTTGGGACTAAATATTATCTATAACAGAAAAAAAAATTTAAAATTTTTTAACGTCAAATTTCTTGCAAGAACGCAATATTAATTTTTCAAGCAAATTCAGGTATCCATTCTTTGAAGAAATTAAAGTTACGAGCAAAATTAAAGTTTTTTTTTCGCAAAAAAGGACCTTCAGGAAAATCAACAGTGCTCCTTGGTTTTTCTTGGAACGAAAAAAAAAATTATGCCGATTTCGTTTTTAAGGGTCCTTCTAACTTTTGAGTCGGTGTCTGGCTGACTTTATTTTGCTTCATGCAAATCGACCCGATCTAAGGTACATGATAGAAAAATTCTTATGCATACGATTTATATGGGGAAAGAATGCTTTATTAGACAGTTTCGTCTATATTTTGGATCAATCTCGTATGGAGACTTTTCGGGCATTAAATCGATGTTTTATCTCCTCTACAACATTGGTATTAATATATTTTTTTACTTGTGGCTTGCTTCGCGAGTTATTGAGCGAAATTTTTTTGTCGGCCTCTTACAACCAGGCCGATCTACCACGATTCTGGCAACTATCGCTTATTTTGATTATCAGCCATTAAACTAAACAAAATATAAAAATTTCAAAAGAGCGTTGGTTCTAGAATTTTTTATCCGTAAATATTAACTGCAACAAGTGCAGTTCTCCGAATTGAACATATTGCACCAATTTCGCCTACAACTTTATCTGACTGAAATTTAACTCCATCAACATTTTTTATCTGCATCTCATAAGCTTTGCAAAAATCATTTTAAAATTTGCTAAGCTAATGCAAAAACAAAAATTCTACAAAATGTAATAAAAAACGCTTGGTATGAAATGTATAACTCTTTAACAAAGTTAAATTAATAAAAAATCGATAAACAGCTGCACTGTAGTACAAGAGAAAAAAAACCAAAACCAAATACGTTGGAAAAATGTGTTCGACGTGAGGACAATAAACTTAAATTTAGAACAAACAGCAAAAGGTGTTGGTGATATATCGCATGTACCTCTACTCATACCCCTATATATCAGCTAGTTAAGGAGGGTGCTTGTGTAGGGAGGGTGTAAAATTCATTCACATATGCAGTATGGTAGTACAAAAACAGCAGTAGCAACGTCAATTGCACGATACTGCTATTTTGTTACCCAACAGCAAATAATGGAAGCTGCTTCCAGGAGAATTAGATAAGAAAAGCATGGAATTTTATTTCATCTAAGACATTTGCCATTTTCTTATGATTTCTTTAAAAGAATATATGATGTTCCTGCACACCCACATTTGCTGTGCTTTTCCAGGACATTCAAAGGTGTTTCTAAGTAAAGAAATGCAACAGACGTATTTTTGAGCTTCTTCTATTTCCCGTTGGGTTAGTTAAAAGTTAAAGATTTATTTGCGCTTATGCACTTTTACTTCAATGTGTCCCTACGTTCAATTCTCTCCTCTCTTCGTTCCCTTTCCTATAAAAAGTTCGTTGTGTTTTATGTTACCTATGTACGTATGTTACCATATTTTAATTTTGCATGTAACATGTGACAAGCAACAGTTACAACAGAAAAGACAAAAAAAAATAAAAACAAAGAAATGTTAAATAATAAAGATATAAAAATAAATGAAATAAATTTTGTCAGCGATTCTCTAAATGAAATAATTCATAATAAAGCACAAAATTGTAGTATATGGTATATGGTTTAGTAGAAAAGTTTTTATTATTAATTTATTGTATCGCTCACAGTAGGTGTACACATAATAAAGCAATTTTATCAACACTTCATGATATAACTACGATGGTGGTTATTGCACCAATAAATTCTCACCCCATAAATTAAAACACATATTGCAGTTAGAACTAAGGTGCTGTCTATAAAATAAGTAAAGCTCTTAGGGGGAGTGAGGGTGACCACAATAATCTATATAGCGTTACATAGAGGGAGTGTTGGTATACTATGTTGATAATTGTTTGTCAGATTATTGAAGACTATAGTAGTACTATAGAATGAAACAGTTACTTGACAACACCTACACATTTAGTTATAACAAAGTCATAGAAATAACAAGTATGCACAGTAGAAGACCGATTGTGCTATTTATGTGAAAATCTGTGATGGGCAGATTCTAATCTACATAAAGGACATCAGGATTAACCATTCTACACTGTTTTAATAAGAAGCCTCAAATATATCGTGTCAAGTTTCACGCAAGACGCGTTTATGTTTCAAGGCGATATTCGTATATCTATTGGGTTCAGAAGTAATTTCATATATTTTTTTTTTTTTTTTTTTTGATAATGAGAGACGATTTTCTTCTACGGTATAAATATTTTATTGAATTATGTATTCTCTATTTTGGTTCAATGCCTTCTACCATCCATCTAATAATCCGAAGGTGCCTGAACTGGTGGATATGGCAGTACATCCCGTCAAAACTGTAAATGCTTTTGGTGGTTTAAAAAAACTTGTATATGGTCTCGCATTATCTTGGTGGAACACTGTACCTTCTCTATTGATAAACTCTAAAGACATTTTGTGCTTGTGTGAATCATTCAATTTGTACAGTTCATGACAGTATAGAGTAACTTCGGGTATTGTGATATGGTCGGGAATTGTGATATGGTCGGGAATTGAGATATGTCAACATATTTTCTTAGATAAGTAACTCGACAAAATTTTTTTTGTCAACATAGCAGTAACGGAAAAAGATACGTGGTGCTGCTGCTTTTGGTCTCAGTGTGGTGAAATTAATTTAGCGGTGCAGTCGTAGGTGCTGAAATGTGTTTTAAAAAAAATAACCCGAGTATATTAAAACTGAAATTCGGCTAATGTGATATAGTCTAATTTGCTCCACACAACAAGGACATTACCTGTGCTTTTTGCAACAAATCTTTCTAGAAAGATACAAAGATTCAGACCTGAGTTCAATGCCTGCAATGCGATTTAATTTGGGCTCACATTGATTGTTTTAAAAGACGGCAAGCAATTTTTGTATGTGAGTCATCTATCTGACTTTAAAATGTTTTGCTTTTCGCTTATTGATTCAGTTTAAATATAGTTACCTTTTTTATGAGAATTCTATTGAAAGATGTAATGTTAGAGGACGTCCATAAATTACGTGAGGTGTTTTTTTTTTTTAATTTCGGATGCCCCCCTCGCCCCCCTCCCCTTGGTGAGATTTGGTGAGTTCTGGCGGAACCCACCCTCCCTTGTGTGAGACTTTCCTTATAATTTTTAGATGTTATCTGCTATAATAATGTATACTCTCTGCATTAAAAAGTTTACGTGAGATTTTCGTTGACCCTCCCTTGGTGAGATTTTGCCGGACCCCACCCCCCTATTTTGACTCACGTAATTTATGGACGGCCCCTTATTTTATTTTTAGTTCCTACTATTTTGTACTTGTTATACTTTTCATGATAGAATGTATATCATATTTCATTAAGGGGTGTCACTTGCCTTTTTTCCATTTTGTTGAAATAGTTTCGGATTGGCTTAAGCTATTGAGCTCCGAAGTCGTAATATACTGCGCAATTCATCAACAAACCATAGTACATAAAGAAATAAAAGCTATGTTTTAAAAGTTACTTGTAATTTAAAATACATAAATGCCTATATCACAATACCCGAAGTTACTCTATTTCAGAATTGATTGAGGTATTATGTCCTCAGAAGCGAAAAGAGCGTATCTCAAACAAATTCATATTCGTGATTCTTATGGCTTAAGAAATTACGCGTCTAATGAACTACTCCAAATGCCGGTACCTTAGTACAAACACATAAAAAAGCTCCTAAGAGAATTTTCTCTATCTCAATTTTACACGTATTTCAACAAATTGACATAAACAATTATCTCGAAACGCATTTTTTTTTTAGATACGCCTTTTTCGCTCCTCAGGGCAGTATTGTCGGGTAGAAGCTCAAAAAACGATTCCCTTGAAAACCCCTTCAAACAGACAGCATCTTTGAACAGGTTCATCTTTTTAACTCCATGATCTAAGTCAGCGGTGGGCATAGAAATCTAACAAAAGAGCAAAACAACAACATTAAGCAACAACAAACGAAATTTTAAAGTTTTTTTTTTACTTTTATTTCCAAAATTGCCATTAGCACAAAAAAAAAACCAAATTACACTACAAACAAAAGCAATTGCTACATTCGTCAAGACACAATGCGGCACCGTCGTTTATGCCTTTGTGTTTTGTTTTTGTTTTCATTTGAATTCAAGTCAACGCTGTGCCTCGATAGCGTTGAAATTCTGCGAAATTTTTATCGCTTGCTTGTACGTCGAATAACGGTGAGGGCAATGAGGGCAGATAGGGACACTACGTGCCCACCACTGATCTAAACTATTGCGTAGAATTAAAGAAATTTTTTCACAAACAAACCTTGATATATCAGTTGTCCAAATACGATTATATATATGACAATGCGACAGCTTAAGTGTGAAGTTTGCTGGGAAAAAAATATATTTAAATCTTGTGTTGGGAAATTACTTTCCCAACAGAAAGTGATTATATGAGGAAGGAAGCCTGAAGATTTCTTATATTCTGAACCCACCTACATATAGCTTGATACGGAAGTGTTCACTAATCACGCGAACTGTCGAGGGTTGGGGAGAGATCAGCCAATACATTACTCAAAGTCATATAGGGGAAGGGGACATATCAAGCTTTTTTTTAGTAATATAATTTAACACAAGGGTAGTAAATGGTATGGTTTGCACGTACATCGAAGCCAGTGCTTCGATCTTATTACAAAATGCTATGACAACTACGTAACACGAGCTCAAGACCCCAAAAAAAAAACTCCGCAAACAAAATTTGCACGCGTTTTGGTTCGGAGCATATTTCATTGAAACCCATAAAAGATGCCACTCTTATATTTAAAGATCTTATTGGAAAAAGTCAATCATTCTCTATTTAAAACAAAGTTAAAAATTTTAATTTCGAGATGGCTCGAAGAGAAGTATGTTATGTCGATAAGCTGGGCTTACCAATTCCGAATATGACTTCATCGCTTGACTTAGTACTTATTATCGAATCAATGGATGATTGGATTGTTCCAGTATGGTCTTATCTTATATCATTGGTAATACTAATATCAATCCTTTAATAAAAATTCTCTTAAATCTCTCAAAAAATCTTTGAAATTTTATTCGCATTTTAAGTTGAGAAATAACGTAAAAAACAACGTAGCGAATTTTATGGCCAGTCCCTAATGGATAGAAAAAGGTTTGTGGTTCGTCAAATATTTGAAATTAAAGATCTACAAACATACATACTCGTATATTTGAAATGGTTTGCTATTTTATCTTCATTGCCAAGAGAGTTGTGTTATGAGTAATACAATAAATTCAAAGTTGTTTAGGTAGTAGTGGATTAATGATTGACAAAAAAAAAAAAGTTCTGGCTGAATCTTTTTTTTTTTTCCTTTTCCTCTCTATCCGCAATTGTTTGGTTTGGTTGGACAGCTGCGCCTGACTTACGTGAACTCACTGCTGTCATGCCAAAGTTGGTCATGTGTGGAACAACACTTTGTCATCCGATAAAATATTAAATATTAATGTGAATGTGAGCGTGAGCGTGAGGACAACTTTACACACACACACATGTTGCATGAAAAAAGCGCAGTAGATGAGACCAGCGCACATTCTACTGGCGCGTCCTTAGTTGGAAAATAACAGCTTAATAGATAAATTGAGTGGTAAAATCTAACTGGATAGTTTGTTATGCTGTGAAATTAACATGTTAAACATTTATGAGTTATACATACATATGTTATGCTGTTAACAAATTTGAAAATATGACATTAAACTTGTTCGTAAATGTTTTGTAAATATTTATGCATGTACATATATTGTATAAGCATCGATGCAATAATTTTTGGTTTTAGTATTTTTTTCAGTGCACTTCTGGAAAATTCCATCTCAAAATATATTTGTTTTTGTGAACATTTTTTTAATTAAAACAGTAAAAAATGCAATAGAAATTACAATTTTTACGTTTGTCTGAAAGCAGAGCCGTCGTAAGGCGGTTGTAGTGTTTTTCAAGGCCAGAAATTTGTCAGGGGAAAAGACGGTTTTTTTATATTTGCGGCTATGTTGTATTCAAAAATCACTATGGGTGAAGTGCCTGGAGGGTTTGACCTCGGAACCCAATTACTTTGAATGAATTAATGTAAAAACCTTCTAAAATAATTTTTACAGATGATATACTAATATATAAATGTTTATCCATTTTTTTGGGGTGCCAAGCTCCCCACAAGAAAATATGTTTCCATGGGTAAACTAATGGACTGATTTTAATAAAATTTGGTTTGGAGATAGATTGAACCCTAAAAAAGGATATTAAGAACTCTAAGTGCTATAAGAGAGCGTGGCACCACCCTTAATGAAAAAAAACGTTGTCACGTCTGAGTCGCTTCACCGATTTAGGTGAAATTTGATACGAAGATAAACAGATTCTTGATTAAAAAGTTTTTTTTTAATGGGCGGTGCCACGCCTTTTACAGGAAAAAACGTTTTTACTGCAAAACTAATTAACCAATTTTGATGAAATTCGATACAAAGATTGAACTCTAAAAAAAAAAAATGTTTTTGAATGGGCGATGCCACGCCTCTAATCAGAAAACATGCTTTTACAGCTAAGCTAATAGACTGAATTTCATGAAATTCGGTATGGAGATGGATTTTACCTTATAGAAGAGATAGAAATAAGATTTTGACAGTATGATTGCGATTTTGGGAGCATTGAACTGAACTGTTTTGTATTGTCACTATGATGGTTGATTTTCAACCAATGCGCGAATTTTAGTTTTATAAAATTTTCAATTATTCAATGTATTTCACTCTTTTGTTAAATGTTGCAAGTGACAAAATATTTACAGACCATGATGAATACATTCCGAGTCTTGTGCTTAGATCCAAGTTAATTGCAATTTTGAAATGTTGTGGGTTCTTTTTTTTTCAAATTTTTATATCACCAATATATGGGAAAATGGATTTAACCAACAACAAGCCTGACTCCAGAATGAAGATTAATTACACAGTTTTGGTTTGATTATGGCTAATACCCATACAGAGCTAAAGTGGCATCAGAAATTATATTTTTAAAAATTTCAATAGCAATTGTTGTTACTGCAAGTAGAAATTAACCAAAATTACATGAATTAAATTCATCTCAAACTAAATTTCTCATATTAAAAGAGAAAACAGGGAAGTAGAAAATCAGCACCATTAAACAAATCAATGTAACACCACTATGTTTAGCATTTGAAATCAAAAAGGTAATTTCAATTTGAACGCGTTTATAACATCAGCCCATGGCACGGCCGCGGACGTGATACAAAAACATCTCGATGACAAACTTGTCACATGCATACATTTACAAGCAGAATGTGTCTACGTACAAACCAATTGATTGTCACCTGCTACCCTTGTCGTCGTCGTCGTCCAGCGCGCTTTCGTTATGTAGCTATGTTATGATGACAAGCATAAATTTCATTTTGCAAACAACCAGAAAATTTATTTTCGGCAATAAAAGTTCCTCGAGCGTATTAAATATTTTAGTGATTTCACTTGACTTTATTGCAAAATAACAATTGATTTTTTTCATCAAAAATATTAGCAGCGTTGTTTATGGAATAAGAGGTATATATTTTTGAAACAAATTTGATTATATTAATTAAGGAAGTGCATGTTAGTCTTCAAGCCACTGGGACCTGAGTAGCCCGGTTTTGACATCAGCTCATAATAAATGTACGCCAAAAGTTTTTTTAGTATGGGAACAGAAAATAATTAGTAATTATTTTACTAAGCTTACTGTTCAGTACAGTGTGTGATAACACGAAAAATAATACAAAAACAAAACAGCAAAAAATAGGGCTAAAGCTAATCGTACTAGTTTCATCCATTGCTAAACGTAATCATCAGTGACTCTTTAGCTAATTAGTAAGAATTTCTAAGCCTGATATATTTCTCTTTTTGCATAGATTTGTTGAAAACAAGCAGCGATTAAAACAAAGCAAAGCAAAAGTTTCTTTGCTCTGTTTTGTCATTGTTTGTGTAACTGTTTTTGTAATTAATATTACACTTTTCGAGCAGGCGCATTGCAGCAAGCTTTTCTTTCTGACTCAAATAAGTTACAAAAACAACGACACAGTCAGAAAAAAGAATTTTTGCTTTGCTTTGTTTCACGTGTTGCTGGGGTTCTCAACATATCAATGCAAAAAGAAAAATATATCAGAATTAGAAATTCATACTAATCGGCTTAGAGAGATCACTGATGGTTCCATTTAGCAATGGAAGAAACTAGTATAAATGCTTCAGCGCTTTTTTTTGCAGTTTTTGTAATTTTTTTGTTATCCCCACACTGTACAACAGTAAGCTCAGTAAAATAATTATGAACGCCGCAAGGTTTGTGTGTAATATAAAAGAAGCAACTTTCTTTGAATGCTTCTGAGAAACTACCTCCGAAATCGTTAAAATAGACCCTAGATAACGATGTCTGCTTCTTGGCAGGCTATAATATTGGCATAATATGTGCTCAGCAGCAGCACCACTGCGTTCAGGTAGGGCTTGAAGGAGCTATATATAGTCCAGGGTCGGATTATGTTGTTTTGATGGGGGTATGGTTAGATGTTAGGGGCCGGACCTTGAGCTCGAGGGGACCCCAACATGACATGTGAATTTGTGGATGTTTTGTAGTAAATAAAACTGGAGGACCTTTTTTTTTTTTGTCACACCGTCAATATTCATTCATCAACCTTTTTTGGTCATCAAAATGTAATTTTGTATTTTCTTGCATTTTTTTATCTTTTTCATTTTGAAATTATTTAAGGTATAAGTTAGAAGAGGCCCCCTCCTCCTTCGGTTGTATTTTTATCTGCGTCACACACTACTCGTTCTTTACTAGTTTCACATTTAAGAAGTTTCAAGTTAAAAAATCTGCGACAATTCTGGTATAGCTATATACAGAAATTCTCTTTGGGCTTAACAGTCGCTTTGGTCTCTTCGGGAAAATTTTTGGCAATTAGATTTTGAGCTTATGTTTAAAGGTACTGGAAGTAATTTAGCAATAAGACAGTTGTCTAATAAATTAATCCACATCTCCTTCGTTACACTGAGAAAAAAAATATTCAACTTGGATTGTGATGTATTGGAATCATACATTGAGGTAATGCATTAAATATTTAATGCATTTTATCTTCCATTACCATTAAAATTATTTAATGGTAATGGAAATTTTTCCATTATCATTAAACTTTAATGGTAATGGAAATTTTTCCATTACCATTAATTAATGGAAAATTTAACATTTTCCATTACCATTAAAATTTTTTAATGGTAATAGAAAAATTTCCATTACCATTAAAGTTTAATGGAAAATTGAAAGTAATGCATTACCCCCATGTCTGATTGGAATCAAGTTATAATTTGGTTATTCTTAAATTACAAATTATAAAAAGTAATCAAGTTAATTTAAGTTGTTTTTTTGGTCATGCTGGGTATTGATCTCATAATCTTTAGGTTGCAGGCGCATGACTTTGCCACAACGATAGCGAATCACATTATGATCTTTTTTTCCAATTCCAAGTTCAAAATACAAATTTGATTTTCATCTTATTGAAAGGCAAACAGTACACATAATTCTTAAAATTTAATTATATTCCAAAAAAATTTAAATTTTTTCCTTTTGATTTGACAATCTTTCCAAAATGTTTGCAAAGAAAAAAATCAACTAGAAATTCGTTGTTAAGACGTCTGATCAAACCAAAATTTTTTGCTTTTCAATATACCTTAGATATATCGATATACATAGCTGCTCAAGGATTTGATAAGGCAGATAATTTTGTCTCCGTTTGTGAATATCATATTTAGTTAACATTGAAATTTCTAAGAGCTAAAAACAAGGATTACTTAATGTTTCGTTTTGTTCATTTAAATGAATATTATTAATTAAGTCTTTTGAATTATATTTATTGACATTCATTAGAATACGTTGACCGCAACAAAACTGCTAAATTCACAACTGATTCATTCATATGCTAAACAGCTGAAAAAGGGAAGAGAAAGATTCAACGATTAGCTTAAGCAACGGCTAAAACAGAAAGTGAGAATTTATGCAAAATTGTTTTCAAAAGGAATTTAGATTGAAATCGAATGTATTATATTACGCCGTTTTTATACAAAAGTCCAATTAAATATGCGTGTTCATTGCAAAAAAAGAAAAAATAATAGAAAAAAATATGTGACAATGACGTAGCACAGTAGTAACAAATGTGGTAACAACTACTAATAGGTATGGGTGTTAATTTCAAAAAAAAAAAAAAATTAAATAATTATAATAGTAATAATAACCTGTATTGTTAACTTGATTAAAAATGTTAATTTGATTTATTTAATGAGTACAATGGCATAGCAAATTAAATAATTTTGAACAGTAATTATTATACAATTTACTTTAATTTGTTTATTAATTGATTACTCGTAGTAAGATTATTATTCAACTGGCTGTGGCCGATGACTTCACTCGCATATTATTTGGGGAATTTGTTCTTTGAGTTATGTTTGTCCTTACTTAGAAATTTACAGAAGGCGCCATTTCATTTTTTTTTTATTTATTTTCATTAAAAAGCCTATGATATACACATTAAAAAATACATTAAGGATATTGAAAACGTCAAGGAATATCAAAAATGTCACAGGATATCGAAAATGTCAAAGAATATCGAAAATGTCAAAGAATATCGAAAACTTCAAAGAGTATCAGAAACGTCAAACATTATCAGAAACGTCAAAGATTATCAGAAAGGTCAAAGAGTATCGAAAACGTCAAAGAGTATCGAAAACGTCAAAAATTATCGAATACGTCAAAGAATGTCGAAAACGTCAAAGAGTATCGGAAACGTCAAAGAGTATCGAAATCGTCAAAGAGTATCGAAAATTTCAAAGATTATCGGAAACGTCAAAGAGTATCGAAAAAGTAAAAAAATATTAAAAAACATTGAAAACCCTTGACAAACGTTGAAAACTCTCGCAAAAACTCGAGTCTATAGAAGCTGAAAAGCATGAAAGTATAAAAAAACATCAAAAAGGACTGAAGGTAATGAAAAAGATTAATAAAAAGTCGAAAGGTATCAAATATACTGGAAAATATCGAAAACATTTTAAGAATATCAAAGATGTTGAAAAGTATTGAAAAGTAGGTATCGAATAAGTTAATAGAAGTGTACAATTATATCAAACAACAACGATAAGTTGAAAAATATCGAATATTGAAAGATATAAAAGGTATCGTTAATAGCCGTTTAGTATTAAAGAAATTAAGAAGTATCGAATAATATTGAAAAATATCGTAGAAATTGATAATAGTCCCCTATGGCATTGAATGATATCAAAAATTCGTAGGGTATTGAATAGTATTGGAAGTTCGTTGAAAGTCGTATGGTAGAAAAATTTGATAGGAGGTATCAAGGACTCCATGAGTAACGAAAAAAATGATAACGAAAAACATCGAAATAGTCAACAAAAGTTGAATGGTATTGAAAAACAGCTATAATATATTTTTTTTTTTTGTATAATAGAGTCATATGAACTTTTAAAAGCAACAAATTTAAAAAAAAAAACTTGATTCAGTATCAAAAACTTTAATAATGTTCAAATAATACAGTTTTATAAAAATTTAAAGTCCGGGAAGCCGTTAACATAGTTTAATGAGATTTGAGCTGTTACAACCGAATTGAAAGCCAGAATTTTTCCATGACGACAGGACATTGAGCATTAAATGCCAAAAATTTAAATTTTGCACTTGATCAGTATTGATAGTTATATTATAATTTAGCTACTACAGCTATTAGCCTTCTTAGCTATGTATTTAGTTTAAAACTTTAAATCAAGTAAAAAAAGTAAATCTGTTGCTCTTCAGCAATTTGAATAAAATATATAATTTTTTAGGGATTTTTCAATGCTAAATCTAACCCCCTTTTCATGGTTGGCTTCTATCTCGCGTTTTAGTCGCCGTGAAGAAATTGGCTGTATATTTGTAAAGCCAATTTTTACTCGGCGACTAAAATGGCGAGATAGTAGCCAACCATGAAAGGGCTGTAAATCTTTGTATTGGATATTTCGAGATCGCCAAGATTTTTAAGGTTCCCTATCCTTAAACTGTTCTAGCACCACATGATTTTGAGATATCGCCAGTGAAATATGAAAAAATTACTTTATTAATGACTTCAACACCTCAAAGTGAAAGAGAGGCAGATCAAAAACTACGTTCCTTAAGTATTTGGGTGTTGTGAATGTAAGTTTGCAGAACTACTTTATCACGCCATGATTTAGAGATAGTTATTCAAAAAATATACATATGTACCATTTAATGATCATGGACCAAAATGGCACTTTCGACACTTGAGGGTTAGATATCTCAAAATGCCGTCCGAACAAAGTGTGACTTTATGCGAGATTGTTGGAAAGTAATATAATTGACACAAAATATAATAAGGTAGCTATTAGGTAAAGGGGCGTGACACCTTCAACACAGGAGAAACTAAACGCTATAGTGTGATAGTAAGGGATTCTTTATGTATCTTAATTCGTGTATACCAGGACGAAAGGCATTCTGACAGCGCTACTCACTTTTGACTTTGACTACTTGCAAGGAAATATTGTAAAATAAATTTTAGACTGTTGCTCAATTTAAATGAAAAATCTACGAAAACATAAAGCATTTCGTAAGGTAGCTATTTTTATTGCAGTGATTGAGACTTCAGCTTAACTTTTTGCCTAAACTTTTTGCTTCAAATACCTAGCCTGATGATGATTTATTGCGTGAATATTTCTACAAACAAAACCTTACTAATTGCGACAGATGGCTAATAAAAACAGCTTAAGGTAGAGAAAAATAAAAGCCAAATTTATGTGCGGCGTAGTAATAAACACTTTTATAACAACGAAAACGCAACACGTTAAATGAAATTGACATGCGTTGGCACGATTTTTGAAAGTCACTCAATTATTATAACATCAAATCAATAAATCGAATTGAAATAAATTTGCGCTTTAATTAAATTCGTGAGACCAATTTAAAAAGTTTGCACAAAAAAAAACACGAAAATTTGAACGCTTTAGGTAGCCGGACAACAAGCAGGTGTTATAAGTGTACTTGGAAAAAAAAATTTATTTTAATAGTCAAACCATTATTTCCCTGACCTAAAATTGTTCTGAAAAAAAACTATGTGGGACGAAGATGAACTGTGGCCAAGCCATTAGTCCATTGGCTCCGCTTGACTCTTTGCACAAAACAGAATATTTTTGTTTTCACTAGCTTTGGTTGGTTAATTGGGAACCACGCAAAAGAGATTGTGATGGATAAAAATTAACTAAACGACAACTTTTACAAGGCTCTACTACCAACAAGGCTCTACTACCAAGCTAGTAGCGGAGTGATCGAATGTCTAGAAATACTCTTTTGGCAAACCCAAAAAAAAAAAATTAAAAAAAAGTGTTATGTTCACAAACTCTACGATTTGAGAAAGAAAATCCTAAAAGTATCACTGTACACGTTTCATAAAAATTTAAAATATCGAAAATCGATTTTGAACTTCACCCGGTTCTATTCTAGATTCCAGTTTAGGTTAATTTTTTTAAAAAAATATTTATTTACCAATTGATTGAGAGAGGTCGAAAACTGATCTAAAACTTGTTTTTTACCAATAGATAAATAAATCGAAATTTGGACATTGCTGCAGTCGGTTCCAAGCCGCATTTTGGATTTCGGACAGCAATTGTCAATTTTTTTTTTTTTTTGGTTGCACAAATCGATGGAGTCGCGGGTTTCAGTAGCATATCCGTTTAAAAAAAAAAAAAAAAAAAAAAAATCACCATAAAATGACGCGGATAGAATTTCAACAGTTCATTTGTGTATACAAATTTAACCAATGAGTGACGAAAAGAATTCTTTACCCGAAGCTACACTGTGTGAGATTCGCAAATGTTGGTTTCACAAATGCGATGTTATAGCATAGTTCCGCATAAAAAAAATGTTCATGAATTGAAGTTTCAGGAACCAAAGTTTTGTTTAGTCAACGAAATTCATACAAGAACAGTCGCGGGTTTCAAGCGCATTAAAAAAATAAAATAAAATAAAAAAAAAAAAAATAAATTAAAAAAAAAAAACTTGTATCAATCGATGGAGAGAGGTCAAAACACTAAAGGATATTCCCTTCCACATACATTTTGTTTGTGATACAACAAAAGTCTCTTTGGAGTAGAAACTGTTCCAATATTTATTAAATAAAGGTTTAAGAGTGTCCTCTAAAATAACTCGTCCGAAAGACTCACAAATATGCCAGCAAACTAAAGCGTGAACCAGCAAAAAAGAAAAACCCGTGGCATGACAAAGAACTCAGAAACCATAGGGCGAGAAGAAAGGCTGACAAGAATATTCTGCAAAAAAAACTAAATAATAATATTCCCAGATCGAGAATACCTAAGAGTTTCGCAAGTACGCCCGAAATTCGGAGCAAAACTTACAACTGGAAGCATTTGCGAATTGAATTGGTCAAGGACCACATATGAACACGTAGGGCTCAACGTGTTAAGGTAAGCTAAGATATAATTCTAGCGTGGTCTATATCTAAATTTTAAAAGTTTTGAAGGAATCTTTGAGGAATTTTTTAAGAGCCTTATTAAACTCCTTACAATTGCTGAGGGTAAATTATGAGAGAGATATACATGTCCACTAGAGCAGGTCCCGAAATTCGATTTTTCCATACAAAAAATGTGAAAAAATCAAAAATTTTTTTTAGAAAAAAAATTAAAAACTTTTTAACGGTAAGTTTTTTGCAAGAACACAAACTTTATTTTTCGAGTCAATTCGGGTATCCATTCTGTGAAGAAAAAAAAGTTACGAGCAAAAAAAAACGTTTTTTTAGACCTTCAGGAGGATCAAAAGTGCTCCATTGAATTTCTCAGAACGAAAAAAAAAATTACCCTGATATCGTTTTTAAGGGTCCTCTTCTAACTTTTGAGTCGGTGTCTGGATAAATTTAAATTTCGACCCGGCCTAATGTCCACGTCCGTCAGTCTCATTAGAAATTTTGTGCCGAACTTAGCTTATTCCAGATGTACTTAGAAACTCGGTTAGATTTTTCGAATGTTGAACATTATTTTTGAAACTTTATATGTATGCCATAGTTAAGCTAATTTTTCACCCGATAATTTATTATCTAATTTTATGCCTCAAAATTATCAAATATAAGTTAATATGATTATTAATGATAAATAATTTTCAAAAGCCTATAAGTAGCAAAATATTTACAGCTATGACCAAAATAATAGCAACACTTGCAGATATATTTTTGATAGCAATTAACTTATTTAAACTTAATTAACTTTAAAAAAATTAAAATGTTGAAAATGAGCAGCTCAATCATTCCTCAACAGGTTGTTTGAACGACAATCACTTCCGGAGTTTAGAATGATATTATGCCGATCAATGTTTTTTTTTCCTAAAATTGTATAGTGTTGCTATTTATTTGTCCAGCACATAAAGTAGATTAACATTCTTATAATACATGTGCGCGATTCTTAAAGTGATTGTGTAAATATTATGGCAGACATAATAATCAATATATTCATGCCCAATTTCTTGCAATAAAATCATAGCCACTAATATCGAAAGCGTTAAAGTGTTGCTATTATTTTGACCATAGCTGTAAGTTATGCGTTGGATGTGAAGCAAAATGAAATTATAAATAAAAAAAAATTAAAAAGAAAAAAAAAACACAATCTAGTCAAGTCATGAAAAATTGGTTTACACAAATAATTTTTTTTTTCGAGCTTGACTTTGAGAATAGGCGCACACGCACGATTTCGCTTTATTTTTTTTTTTATTTTTAATTATCTGAGCTTTTATATCCGAGTGTTTTTCTTTTTATTTTGAACATTAAATGGCTTTAGCGTATTTTTACGTAAGCGCCGCGACGGCAACAATTTCGTGCGTGTCGACCAGGTTTTCTATGTCGCAGTCAAGGACGGTCGGACAGACTGATAAAGACATACCACAAGTATGATGTTATGCGGGAAAAATAAAGTGCGCAAAGTAAAAAAAAAAAGAGAATAAGTAATTGCAGAAAAAAATGTGAAAAAAAAAATAATAATTGGTTAAATTATGCAGGTGAATATATCACAAGTTTAACAAAATAATTAGCAATTTTTAGTATGAAAAAAAAAAGAAAATATTTATGCTCAAACTAAATACTATTATTAAGCCATTTATTGCCTTTAGAGACAGCCACATAGCTTTTGCAATATAAATAAAATTCAATGAATACGAAAAACAAAAAGTAGTTTTAACGAAAACTTTTAAATTAGCTGCAGCAAAAAGCATACACAAACAAAAAACAAGTGACTCTAAAACAAAAATCACACAAACAAAAAGCATGGAGCGATTGCGAAACCAAATTGCTTGAGTAAGTGCGTTGAAAACAAAATTACAAAAACAAAAAGCATGGAGCGATTGCGAACTAAAATTATTTAACTTGAGTAACGACAAGAGCTGAACGAACCGATGCGTTGAAGATTGATTGTGAACCAAAATGATTTAGTTCAAATGACGGAATGAGCTCGAGAAGAGCTACATATATTTTTTTATTGTTTAAGAGCTGGAAGAGCTAGTCGAGCTTGGAGCTGTGCATCTTTGGTTTACATCATAGATGGGCAAAATTTTGTAAGCAAGAGCAAATACAACAAAAAATAACAATTACAACAACAGAAAAAAACCTCATTATATATTTGATCTCGATAGCAAAAACAGAAATTCAGCAATAAACCAAAGAATTTGATTCCAAGAATCAAACAAGAACAACATGAGTGTAGAAATAAAAGTACACTGATCAAACGAAACGAGAGATTCTGTTTTCAATGCGCATTATTGTTTCCTTGTTCGCTCGCTTCGGGTTTTTGTTGTTGTAATGAGAAACAAAGATTTAATTTTTCGTGTTTTGCCAATCGCTGGTTCACATAATACATAAAGCGACTATGGGGCGAGGAGAGTCCGGGAACATGTGGCAAATGTTGACATTGAGCAGGGTTTAGCATATACACAAATACATTTGTATATCACACCGAAAAAATATAAGAAGTATAAAAAGTACAAGCTTCTTTTGGCATTCCAATTTGATCTTCCTCATTATTCGAAGGTAGGATTCTCAAGCGTACTCTTTTTACAGTGTCCCATCGGCAAATATGTTACACGAAACATCGATCATTGTAGGCAGTAATGCTCACAACTCCAGCCACAACTGTAAATTCTTTTTACAAAGGAATGGCCGCTTTGTAGGCAGCTTGCCTACATCTCCATATACAATGTGTAACGAAAGGCAGATTGCCTTAAAACATCGCTTACTAAGTGCCTGTATAGTTTAGCGAGTTGCCTACATCTACACATACAAAGCATGCTGCCTACCGCAAGACCTCTTACATCTCCATATACAAATCAAGCAGACTGCCTAGAGCTCTATATGCAAAGCAGGCAGCCAACAAGCAGACTGCCTACAGCTCCATATACAAAGCAGGCAGCCAACAAGCAAATAAACAAAATATCACAGTAACAGTTTCATTTGTGAAACATACAACACAAAGGGTATAGCTTTTCATACATGAAAAATCAGAGAATTTCATCGATTTTCCGCTGGGGTACTCTTACTTTTTTCATCTTCTGTGACTCTGCACTTTTTCGTTCCATTTTTTAACTTGGGTACTCTATATTTTCACCTCGTACTCTTTGAAAAATAATGAAATTTACACAAACATTACCACATCCAATAAAATTAAACATTTAAAAAGAAGTGAGCATGGTTGCCAAATGACCGGGATTGACCTGGCCAGGCCCGGAATTTCATGCCGAAGCTGGGGATCTGATAGGAAAAAAAAAATTTCTGACATAGCCGGGAATTGGACGATTTTTGTGAAATGGACTTCATAGTTTTGTTGAACGAGCAAAAAAAAATCAAGTTTGTCCTATGCCTAAATTAAAGTTTTTATCATTTTATGAATTACATTTTTAATATTACTGTCAAAAAATATTTGACTTTTAAGCATTTGAAGGACATGGCATGGAGCAGGGCTTAGCCACGATTTTATTGGGCTGAATAGTAATCTCCTGAAATTTCAAAACTTATGAAATGACTAAATTGAACCTTATGTTTTACTGTGTGACTGTTGAAAGGACAACTCAAAAAAAAACCTTGCTGGCTCTTGGTCTATTATTTCATTGTATGTACAACAATATTGTTATCATTGCAAGTTTGTAAAAATGTTGTCAACACTCGTACGTTGTTACTACGCAAGTTTTTCAAAATCAACCAGCAGCAATGTTGGCGCCTCGCACAGCATTTCGCACTTTTTTGCGGTAAATGCAGCGGCGCTGTACCTCAGTCAAAGTGGCTGCTGACCTACAAAAGCCATTGAAAATTGCAAAAATAAAAAAAAAAAAAAGTAAAATGAAACACAATACAACAACAACAAAAACAACCGAAAACACCAACCATAAATTGAATGATTATTCGTAGATATAACAACGACGAGAAATATGAAGAAAATAAAAATCAAAATCAAAATAAACATAAACATAAAATGCTGTTGCATATTTTGTTGATTTTTGTTGCTGCTTTCTGTTTATCGAATTTTGTTTAGTAAAATGTCGTCGTTTTCGTTTACGAAAATTTTAGCAGCAACAGAGAGAAAAATAAAAACAAACATCAGACGCCAACACGAAAAATGCAAGCGATAGAAAAATTTACAAAACAAAAATAATAACAGCAGCAACAATAACAACAACAATTGAAGCAAAAGTTGCTGACGCATTGAACGAAAAAGCAACAAAAAATTACGGGAATAAAACAAAAAAAAAAAACATTTTATGTGCCACCATGCAAAGGATGTCAGTAAAGTCGGCAATTTTTATGAGTTTTCAATGATATTTCTTTTATTTAGATGTCATTTACACAAGTATTTTCTGTTCAAGTTTTGATTCATTTCCAAAGATGTGCTTGAGCTTATTTTTTGCATTTATGTAAAGTGACGCATACGTCAAGTGAAGTGTGATGAGGCGGTTGGTTGGTGAGATCAGGAGTTACATGAAGTTAAATGAACTGAGGAGAGAGGGGAGGCTCAATTTTATATGAAAAGATTTGTAGATACTGAGCGGAGAAAGATTAGATTTCGAGTGAGATGGTATGACGAGTGAGATGATATGACAAGTGAGATGATATGACGAGTGAGATGATATGACGAGTGAGATGATATGACGAGTGAGATGAGATGGCGAGTGAAATAAGGTGGCGAGTGAAATGAGATGGCGAGTGAAATAAGGTGGCGAGTGAAATGAGATGGCGAGTGAAATAAGGTTGCGAGTGAAATGAGATGACAAGTGAAATAAGGTTGCGAGTGAAATGAGATGACGAGTGAAATAAGGTTGCGAGTGAAATGAGATGGCGAGTGAAATAAGGTGGCGAGTGAAATGAGGTGGCGAGTGAAATAAAGTGGAGAGTGAAATGAGATGACGAGTGAAATAAGGTTGCGAGTGAAATGAGATGACGAGTGAAATAAGGTGGCGAGTGAAATAAGGTGGCGAGTGGAATAAGGTGGCGAGTGAAATAAGGTGGCGAGTGAAATAAGGTGACGAGTGAAATGAGGTGGCGAGTGACGAGATGACGAGTGAAATGAGATATCGAGTAAGATGAGTAAGAGATGAAACAAACTGTGGTAGACTATTTTATATTTTGAGACCAGACAGGCTCACAATTTTCGAGATAATCACAACCAACCGATAACGCACCCTTTTGTGAGAGAATTCTTTTCCTTTAACAACAAATTGTTTTCCGTGATATCTTAAGTGGAAATAAGAAGTTTTCGTATAATTCAAATAAAGGTACAAATAACGATAAGCTTAAAGTTCCCAAGCTGCTATTTCACGTTTTGACACATCGTACCGGCGCGTAATTGCTTATGAAAAATTCAGAATGTCAATATTTTTCGCGGTTCATTTTCTTTTACATTTTGTGCTTTCTTACTGTAAAGCAGGTCTTTGCACTCAGTTGTTTTCTCAAATAAATCAATAAATTTTATTATGACGAATAGGGTGGTGGTGGGTGTATAACATAGAAGAAGAATGATGATGTAGCGTTGGAAACATAAAAACATTTTTTTCTATTTTCTCTGGCATAGCGATTTTCTATGTGATTTTTTATTGTGTTTTACTTTTTGTTTAATATTAAAAGACATAAGTGGATGAAGGTACAATGTTATATTTTTCTAAATTGGCGTTTTATACTGCGAATGTAGCCACAATGTCTATGGGCAATTAGGAAATGTCTTAATATCTTACAAAAAAATCTTACAAATTAAAAAAGTTAGCGCACACAAATGTTAGGCTCCATAGTAAATGCTTATGAGATGAAAACATTAAAGTATATTGCTGTAAAAGTTTTAACTTTGTATCATATCACCTTCATCCACTTGTGTACATACACACGTGTCTTCAATTGGTTAAGTGTAATTAATTTATTTGCTAAATACTCGTACTTTTCTTTAATTAATTTCCAGTTTATTGTATTTCAAGGCTTAAGCCTTGAGGAATTTAGTACGGTGGGAGTATCGACAAGGAGAGCTCCTAGAAAAACAACTGAAATAAAGTGACCCTTATATAATCACGTGTTCAAGTTTTCACTGGTACGCCCACGCCTACTTTTTGAAGTTTTCCTTTTTTTGCTTTACGGTTTAAGAGATATGCGGCTATTTTTAAAAGTTACATTGAATTTTGACTGGTTTTATTTACATTACTGGCCACAGTATAAGATTGTACCCGTATAAACTCATGATCTGGATAACGTATGGTAACTTAATTATTCCGATTTGATAGAGAATTTTTCTATACAAAATGTGCGGAAGCTTTGAATATTTCTTGTCTAATAATGAATTTTGTTTCATCAGATTTTTTCAATATTCATCTAGTACAATAATCACGATAAAACATAAAATCTGTATACCGCTATTATCTAAATAGTATTTATACAAATGTTGATTTAAAAGAAATTTTTGATAACAGCAAAAAACTACAACAGCAAAAGACAAAACAAAAAACTATGCTAAATCTAGTCATCTAGTTTCATCAATTGTAAAACGGAATCATCAGTGACCCTTGAGCCAATGAGTGAGTATCTCAGCCTAGATTTTGGCATAGATTTGTTGTGAACCCAAACAAAAAGTGAAACAAAACATAGCCAACATTTTTTTTCTGTTGTGTTTTTGTTCTTGTAACTCAATTTATGTTACACTATTTCTATATTGCAAGCACTCACTTGTTAATAATCACCAAATTATGTATTTGACGGTAGAAACATTGGGTTTTCGTAAACATGTACATTTGTAAATATCGATTTATGTTAAAATTCGATGACCACAAAAATTTTATAAATTACGTGCCAAGCAGAAGTAGTATTTTACTTAACCCTTTATAAGGCATAAGCATGTAGGGGTGAATTAGTAAAACTGTTGATGTTTTTAGACCATGTTTGTTATAGTTTTTCACAAAATACAAAAAATTTAAATATTTACAAAAATATTTAAAAACATGGTGGTAATCATCGTCTTTACTAGACTTTACTTATTTCCTCTGAAATGCCGTAATTTCAGGTTCTATCGAAAATTCATCGTAAACGCTAGGGCTTGGCCGATCGGTTAACATAATTTTTTCCATGTTTCCTCTTCGGCGCGCCGCACAGTGTTGTATTTTGAGAAAAAATGGACAAAATCAAATTCCCGTCGATAGGAATGCCCAAAAAAAACGAGGTCGGTCTCATTCGAAAGGTGATTTCATGCTTTTTTTAGAAAAATTGTCCCGAATCGAAATCCCAGCTTTGGGCGTTTCTCAGAAATGCCCAAAATATGGTCTTTTTCAATTTTAGACAGTTTTTCCCAATTTTAGTACAATTTTGACTCGTATACATATCCGATGATAATTTATTTTGAAAGTCGAGAAAAATACCTTTAATTTGGTATTTTAAAAATTTTTCTAGGTGCTTGGTATCGAAAAATACATCTATATTTAATTAGGGGTAAATTAACGTTAATCTATTATATAAAACTCATTTTTTGTCTGTCCGTCTGTCTGTCTCTTTTGCACGCGGAAACTATCCAGCCGATTTTGATGAAATTTTTACAGTATGTTCGCATCGATCGGGCGGGTGTCATAGGCTATAAAACTTTTATTTAGGGTACATATTTAGGGTGGCCCTAAATATTTTAAAAATAGCGATTTCTCCAAGACTGGCAAATCGATTCTCATGAAATTTACACAGTATGGCTTTTATGTTAAGGGGCACAGATTGAATGGTAAAAATTTTATTTAGGGTGCATACTTAGGGTGGCCCTCATACAAATGAAAATATTTTTAAATATCATTTTCACGAAGGCAAATAAATCAATTCACATCGAATTCACACTACGTATCTCTAATGTTAAGAAGCATAGCTTAGACCACAAAACTTTTATTTAGGGTGGCCCTCATACACAAATATTTTAAAAATAGTAATCTTCAAACGAAAAAATAAACGATACTTGGCCAGATGTAGGCAACGATTATTATTTTGATTTAGTGGGCTCTTGAAATTATTATTTGAACGATAAAGATGCAGTTCATGATCGTAGCAAACCATGTAAAAGCGAAAAAAATTTAAATGTACATTTTAACTTAGTCAGTGTCCATTTCCTCTATAACTTGACTAGAATGATTACTGCAACAATAAAAATACATTCACATCGTAAAATTAATTGTACTGAAATTGTACTGTTACCTTAGTAAAAATTCTTCGATCTTCTCCGGCACTATCCGACTTTTATGGAATTTCATTCGTTTATTTACATGAACGATCGACAATTTAGGATCTGACAGGTAAATGGCTTTATTAAATACGTCTAAAATTCTATTAGAACGACTGTTTTGTCGTGACGCATTTCTCATATTAGAGCGATTTAATTTGTGCCAAGCTTCACTTGAATCCTCCGAAAAATAAGCAATAGGCAGTGGAAATTTTCTACTTATTTGGCATCCATGAAGTAACAACTTGTGGGTAGAAGGATTCATTCTTGCCCATTTATATGTAGAATAGTGGTGCCAGTAAGTTTTGAAGCAAAGTTGTTCCAGTTTATCTAGTTCTAATACTTTTTTAGATTTAAAACAAACTATTATTTTTAGTGCGAGTTCAATTAATTCAACATTGTTATTACATTGAGCTGCGAATTCTTCAGCTCGTCTGTACATAGTTTTTTCGCTAACATTTTCACTGTTATCGAAAATATCCAGTCTTTTTCTTCCACCATTAAAAGCACGTTGTTTTTTTCGAGGTCTTCCAGGTTTATCATGCCGGCTCATGATAATATAGTAGTAATATTGAAATATAAGTGATAATATTGAACACGGATTACAAGAAAATACTCATTAAATTTCACACGCAATTTCACAAAATCACTCACTACGCGACACTATAAATCACGAACTATCGATCAACCTGTCGCTTCGCTGTCTTGAATTGTATTGTGCTCAATTTTAGTCTGTACAATGTATACACGAATGAAAATGCTAAGACGCAGTTTCAAAAATCACTTATTATGCGTATTATAACTAAATACGGAGAAAATATGGAGAAATCGCTATTTTTAAAATATTTGTGTATGAGGGCCACCCTAAATAAAAGTTTTGTGGTCTAAGCTATGCTTCTTAACATTAGAGATACGTAGTGTGGATTCGATGTGAATTGATTTATTTGCCTTCGTGAAAATGATATTTAAAAATATATTTGTATGAGGGCCACCCTAAGTATGCACCCTAAATAAAATTTTTACCATTCAATCTGTGCCCCTTAACATAAAAGCCATACTGTGTAAATTTCATGAGAATCGATTTGCCAGTCTTGGAGAAATCGCTATTTTTAAAATATTTGTGTATGAGGGCCACCCTAAACAAAAGGTTTGTGGACTAAGCTATGCTTCTTAACATAAGAGATATGTAGTGTAAATTTGGTGTGAATCGATTTGTTTGTCTTCGTGAAAATGATATTTAAAAATATATTTGTATGGGGGCCACCCTAAGTATGCACCCTAAATAAAATTTTTACCATTCAATCTGTGCCCCTTAACATAAAAGCCATACTGTGTAAATTTCATGAGAATCGATTTGCCAGTCTTGGAGAAATCGCTATTTTTAAAATATTTGTGTATGAGGGCCACCCTAAATATGTACCCTAAATAAAAGTTTTATAGCCTATGACACCCGCCCGATCGATGCGAACATACTGTAAAAATTTCATCAAAATCGGCTGGATAGTTTCCGCGTGCAAAAGAGACAGACAGACGGACAGACAAAAAATGAGTTTTATATAATAGATTAACGTTAATTTACCCCTAATTAAATATAGATGTATTTTTCGATACCAAGCACCTAGAAAAATTTTTAAAATACCAAATTAAAGGTATTTTTCTCGACTTTCAAAATAAATTATCATCGGATATGTATACGAGTCAAAATTGTACTAAAATTGGGAAAAACTGTCTAAAATTGAAAAAGACCATATTTTGGGCATTTCTGAGAAACGCCCAAAGCTGGGATTTCGATTCGGGACAATTTTTCTAAAAAAAGCATGAAATCACCTTTCGAATGAGACCGACCTCGTTTTTTTTGGGCATTCCTATCGACGGGAATTTGATTTTGTCCATTTTTTCTCAAAATACAACACTGTGCGCCGTCTGAATCACATGTTTTCGAGTTTGAGTAAGTATTTGCTACTATTGATTGTGACTGTGGCCGTAAGGTCTTTTTAGTGCCAGAAGTATTGAGTAAATTTTAGACTCTTGTTGCCCGCCTAGAACGGTCACTGTCGGTTGGTTGGAGTGATGGACTAGGTTGGTTTTCAACAGGTGCATTGCTTGCATTACTATGAGGACTGTCTGTCAGGTGGATCGGGTGTGGGTGCTAGAAGTTCATCATTAGGCTCTTCAAGGTTCTCTAAAATTCTTTGAAGTTTCACTGTACTGTATTTGACATTTTCTTTATCGGATTCAAAATTTTCATCTGACACGTCGAGGTCATCAGTTAAACCAAAAATCTCCTCTAATGCGTAAGCTATTACCAAGTCCTTTCCATTTATTTTCAAAATATAAAAAATCTGTAACAAACAATAAAAACTGTCATAGTTCCACGGGCAAAGGGAATATTTTACTATCACAAAAAAACATATACTATCAAAATCTGTGAAATCTAAAATTGAAAATATGTACGAATTTCAATGAAATATTCAAAAAGTTTTAGAAATACTAACAACTTACTGTTCATTAGTCGCAGATATTACAGATTTATTAAAACATATCCAATCGTACTGAAAATCACCCGAATTCAATCTTCCAAACGCCAAAGTGAAAAAAATAAACTTGTCATTACCATAGATCAGAAATGTAGACAAAATATTCATAAAAGTTTTGCCTATAGGAAAAAAACTTACCCTAAAATTCATTCAACAAAAATTTTGAAATAAGATGGTGGGAAAAATATTCCCGCTGCCTTAAAAAGGGTTAAATATGTTGAGAATTGCATACTTTTCATATTGATGAGAAATGAAATAAAAATAGGATTATCAAAGATACATACAGTGGAACCTCGATTATCCGTCAGACACGGAACCAGCAGCCTGACGGATATTCGAATAAACGGATAATCGAACGGATATTGAATATACATAATATATATATATGTAAATATGTACTGTAATTCAAAAAATCAAGAAAAAAGGAAAAAACAAAAAATGTTGATTTGTCATTTTCCTATTTTACTATGTGCATACATAAACAGAATCGAAACAAAACGAAAAAAAAAAGTTTGCTGACAAAATGTGACGGTTAATCGGAGTGACGGTTGATCGGGAGACGGATAATCGATGTTCCACTGTATATTCAACCAAACCAAATCTCTTCCATCGACTCAAACAAATATTATATTTGGTTCAATGAACCACAATTCAACATTCAATTATCTAACAAAATTTGTTATACAAATACATTTATTTAAAGGAAGCATGCACTTTTTCCAGTGTACATATTTACATATATCGCTTTGGAGAGTCGCTAACTCCCGACAATTACTTTGGAGCAAACAGAATATGAGTTCACGGGCGATCGAAATTATTGCTTCCGTGATTGAAGTATGATTCTTGTGGTTAAAAATGTTTACTGGAATGCTTTCGTTATCATCATACGTATGGCATTTGAAAGATATTGGTTTAAATTTCATTATTAACTTGGAAACTAGAGGTCTGCACGGATACCAAAAATTTACTCGTTTCAGTACTCGTTCACTTTTCTGTTCCTCCAATTACAAGTACACATTTCCTTTGAGTACCATAGCGTAAAGTAAAAAAAGTTGAATAAGCTTCGTGTATGTGTACGCACAACAAAACTGAAGGTAATGAATCGAACTGAATGACGCGCTAATTTATTCGATGAAAGTGAGGAAGAGAGAATTCATTTATGCACCAAGGCGTTGCCAGAAGATTTAAATGCGCAACTTTTTTATTTATTTATCTGAAAACTAAAATAAAACGAATGTCCGGGATTATATTAACTTTTTAGCATCATTGTGTTTAAAATACTTTTTGGTAGTTTTATCTTTAGAATGATGCTAGAAAAATGACTATAACTACTGCCATATATTTACATTTACAAAGTCCAAAGTTTTTTTAGAATAATTAATTAATCACAACGATAAAACAAAAATGTTAGTTCAGTCCATATAAAAGAAATAACAAAATATATAAATAAACATAATTCATAAATAAATCACATACGCTTTTTGTAACGAAATATCTCAAAAACTATAGGAAATAGAATAAAAAACCCGGAATCTTTTTCGTTTAAAAGTACTTATATTACATCACTTTTTATCAAAAACGATTCAATGTTTTTCATGCTATTTTCCATAGTTTTTCTGATTTTTTCGTTTCAAAAAATGAGTGAAAAAGTAAAAAAAAAGGTTTTAAAGGTTGATCAAACGCCCCCTAACTATTTGCTTAACCGAAAAAAAGTTAATTTTCTTTTTTCGGATGAACCAGTCCAGTCTCCAGATATCTTGCTCACCGCAAATTTTGAGATCGTTCATGGCATTGCACTTTTCTAACTTATTGATAAATATTTTTGGACCAAAATTTCAGAGATAAGTCTTGAATAGTTATACTTTAATAATGTAAAAAAAAATTTGGTCTAAGATGAAATGCAGCTTCAAAAAAAATTTAAAAAAATGTCTTTTTATTTTTCGAAAATCTCCCGAATGCCCTTAACAAATATTAAACAAAGATTTATATAGATTTTTGATATACATACATATATACATAAGTATATGCAAAAAGCTCAAGCTTCACAAAGAAACACTTTATGAATAAATTTATAAATCACTTTAAAAGTCGAATTTCACTGTACTTATCACATTTTAAAAATATTTACCAATGCTGGACCAAATTAAAAAAAAAAAAAATAATAAATAAATTAACAAAGTAACAAAGTGGCAACATTGCCAACAATATCAAAAGTTATAATAAAGGAGAAGCAAATAAAACATGTTCACTTTAATATAATATTTTACTTTGTGTACATATTATGTATAATCTTACATGGCTCATATTTGTTTTCAAAAACTGTTTTTATAATATAACATAAATTTATTTAGAAAACAAAGACCTCACTCGCCTGCACACATCAAATTTTCACTGATCCTCACTAAACATTCTTACGCATGTTAAAGTGCATTACTGCGTAGTACAAAATATCATATGCGTAGTAATCGCGCAACTTGTTGTACTCGCAGCATACATGCATATTATCCGTACACATGACGCATTCATCTACGTACAGCAGGTTACGAGTAAGAAGAGAAATTTATAATGATGGTAACAGTAACACAAGCAAACGCTATGTATACGCATTCAAATCAATAAAATTGACTTCGGTAACAGTTTCGTAAGTTAACGATTATACTTATGCAGACCTCTATTGGAAACCAATTATCTTGTCTTGTCCGAGTGTCAAGGGTCATACAGGGAAAAAAACATATGTTTATATGGTATATTATGTATTTGAAAAAAAAGGAATTTTTCTTTTGGTAGTTTAAAAACAAAGCGGTAATAATTTTTCAACATTGATATAGAAATTCATGGGCACCAGCACTTAAGCAACCTCAACTTTTTTTTTTCCTACAACATTTTTATTTCCGTTTTGATATAGTGATTACAAAGCATAAATGTGACCATTTTAAGCAATCCTGACCACAAAAACTATTGGAGCGTTTAATAAGACTTTTCCACCATGGCACAGCATACATATGAATAAATTGTGGTCACATTTTTGTTGCTATTTGTTAAAAAAAAAAAGAGAAAAGTTCATTCATCGACATAAACATCAACAACATCAGTAACAAGACGTGACTTCATGTTCACATTTTATTTTTTCAATAATTGAAACCGGAAAATATTTATTTTAATTTAAATTGAGACTAAACAAAAAAACACAAGCCAGTAAAAGCAAAACAAAAGTAAATCACCACCGGTATGTTAAAATAAAGAGGACCAGAGTTGACCGACCAACCAACCAATGAACCAACAACAAAAATCAAATAATCAACCAACCCATCAACATCATCAGCAGCATCGATAGACCCCTTTTTTTTTGTGCAGAAAATGTGGAAGCAGACAAGCAAACAGACAAAAAAAAACAGGCAGACAACTAGACAAAGTGACTATGGACTGACATAGTCAAATGATAAACAACAAGTCATGTGTTTAGAAAATACTGTAGCAACAACAACAAAAACAACAACCATAAAACAAGCTCATAAATGAAGATTCATGGTTTATTTGATTGCTTGTAAAATATTTTCTGTTTTGCTGATTGAATTTTGCTAGCTGGGTCGTTCCAACGGTTATAATACCTTGCACTGTTAACATGCGACTAATGTGGCTTAAGCTATAATAATATTTGTTTAATGTTTTCATTTCGGTAGAAGTGGAATTATTTAAGCTTTAAAAATAATAAAAATTTGAGATTACCAGGGTTGCCGAAAGATAATTCTAATTTTTGTATGATGCAATTTTTACAGTATGACAAAAAAAAAATGCAAACCTGAACGAAATTGTTAATTGTTCCCTGGCCATTATATTTTGAGATACGTCCTTTTCGCTTCTGAGGTCAGTATAAAAGTTTAAAAAAAAAAAATATTTTATGAGAAAAAATAGTCTATCGGTATCAGAAAATTTGCGTATAATGGAAGAAGGAAGATAAAAGAACAAAACAAATATAAGAAAACAAAAATTATATTGCATACTTTTAGTTGTTAAAGAATGGTGAGCTAAGTTGTCAAATTAAATGCAACCATGAAAGTGGTTCAAGTCAAGAATAAACAAAACAAATATAAGAAAACAAAAATTCCATTGCATACTTTTAGTTTTTAAACAAAAAAAATAAAATTCCATTGCATACTTTTAGTTGTTAAAAAAGGTAACATTAAGTTATCTAACATAAGAAAAAAAAAAGTGCTGAGAATCGTGTGCCAGAGCTCTCAAGCGAAGATTGGTGAGCGAAGCAAGCAGGAGACGGAGCACCTTAGTTCTTTCAAACAAAAAAAAAACTTAAAGAAGCATCGTTATGGCATAATTTAACTAACAGACTTGTGGTCGGTCGTGCCTTTGATTTTATGGATTTTTGTTGTTACTGGTTGAGCTGCTTATAATGTGACTATCGCCACACAAGTTAATTTTTTTTTTATTAATTTACCATTCATATTTCTTAATTTTTCTTTTTTACTTTTTTGCACTACATTCCACCTTTCTTCCTTCCTTCCTTCCTTCCTATGCCATTACTTTGAATATCTTTCGTCGCATGGCTTTTGCTCTATCTTTGCTGTTACCGGCATAATTAAGTCATGCTGATACAGCAGCAATCCCATCAGCAGAAGCTGCATGCATATCTTACTGTTGTTGCTGATGCAGCAATATGTTGGAAAATATTGCTGATGTTCTCTTATTGCAGCTGTATTTCCGGTTACAGCTGCAATAGTGAGATTGTTATGTCATTTTAATTGAAATATTTATGTGAAAGAGTTTTTTTTTGTTTCACTTTGATTCAACTTAATTTGCCGATGGGAAAATGAACACATATTTGACATTGGACCAGGCAAAACGATAACAAAGTCATGGGAATATTTTAAAAAAGATCAATTGAAAAAATATTATATATAATAAACAATTTTGTAAAAGTAATATTGCAAAAGTCGAAAAGTAATACGCTTACTGAATAGACCGAGGGCACATTTCCAGATAATTTCAAGAATAAAAAATTTACAGAACTTACTGTTGGTTTTACGAATTTGCAATTTTTTTTTTTTTTTTTTTTTGTGTAAAAATTATGAAATTGTCAATTTTACTTTCGCTAGACAAAACGTAAATTTAATAAATTAAATTTCGTAGTTGCATTTTAAAGAGAGAAGTTAACAAACAAGGTTTATTTTTTCTTTTTCCGGAAGTTATCATTGCTTACTCACATTTTACTTATTTCCATTAAGTAAAAAAATGTGCCAGCTCAAAAAAAAAAATCCAACAGACAACATTTATGAATAATTAAAATATTAAATGAATTTAAATATTAAATAAATAATAAAATTAAAAAAAAAATGGTATTTTAACTTTCATCTAGGTTGGCGGCAGTTTTATTTGCATTGTACCTGAGTAACTTTTAAGAAAGTACAGGGTTTTTTAATAGGGACGGGTAGATTTTGATAGTTAATATATGACGGCCATGATGTTTTATCTGTTGTTTACTTTATTTTTTTTTTTTTCATTTTTCAGTTACTAAATACAAATCACTATGACAAGTTACAGCGTCGAGCAACACGTGTTCTTGTGGCAACGACGCGCGCCTTGCGTTCATTGTACGATTTGACACCGTTAGATTTTTTCTTGTGGGGTTTCCTTAAGTCGCAGGTCGATGCCAATAAGACGCAAACGACCGGTACCGTCAAAGTCGACGGTACCATCGCTCAAATTCACCCAGATCAATGCGCCAGATTCATAGAAAATTAGAACTTTCCAGCGAAGCCGCGCCGGTCATATGAGCGATATTTCACTTATAAAGTCATCAATAGGGTCAAATAAAGTAAAAAAAAAATACCGTTGGTATCTCGCACACAACTTATTTTATTCAATTTTAAATTTTCATCTAACCGTCCCTCGTAAAAACCCTATAGTATGACGTAAAAGTCAACTCCACCGACATCTTTGTGAAGCTGCGAAATTGGGCAATTTTAGTTATTCGTTGAATTTTTGAATTATCGAAACTTCTGGGCTTGAAAATTCAGACGTGTAATTCATTCAGCTGAGAAATCTATAAGCTACACAATGATGTAGTCCAAAATATGAAAATTTTTCATCTGCATTGGATGGAACACATTGAGCGAATGGAAGACAACGTTCCAGCTTAAAGCCTTCAATTCAGTTCAGTTTGAGAAAGAACAAGGTAGAAACCAGGCTACCGTCGACACTCAGGTCTAGAAAACTTGATAAAACGCGCCCGGAATCGAGAAGTATGAAGGTTCCTTTAGTACAGATTGATGGCGGTATAAAATAAATCATAGATGGGCAAAATTTTGGAAGCAGGAGCTACTTACAACAAAATCACCCCACCATAAATTCGAACTCGATTGCAAAAAAAAAAAAATTCTGCAATAAATCAAAAGCCAATTCCAAGAATCAAGCAAGAACAACATGAGTGTAGAAATAAAAGTACACTGATCAAACGAAACGAGAGAAGCTGTCCTCAATGAGCGCATTGTTGTTTCGTTTTTTGCTCGCTTCGTGTTTTTTTTTTTGTTTTCTGAATGATGCAGCGATAACAATAACACAAATCCCGTTCATAGCGCGTATAAAAAAACACAACGATAAAAATGTGCAAATATTAGAAAATTTAAAAGAAAAATTAACAAAAAATTTACCATCTCCTGCGACAATGCAATATCCTCGGCATTGCGTGCGTTGAACATAAATTCATGAAGTAGTTTCATCATGAGTTATAAGTTTTGCTTGTCGCTTTAATTGAGCGAAATGTAATAAAAAAGTATTAATCCAAAAGATATCCGTTAAGCGCCAAAGCTGAAGGTACTCCAAAGATAAGATGTTCTAGGCGGATGTAGTAATGGTTTGACTAAACGCAAACAATCAAGTAAATACATATAAAATCAATTTACAGTAGCTTTTGTACTATAGGTTTTATTAATTCACAAATTATTTAAATTTATAACACGTTTACTTTTATAGATACTTTTCTATCTGATAGATACTTTTTTTTATATATTTTTTAAGTTCTTTTTTTGTTATAGGTATACTTTTTTTGTAGCTTGCAGAACCTTTTAAACTGGAAGCAGTCTTTTTTTTTATTTTCTTTTCACAGGATTTAGCAACACAGGGCGCATTACACACCAATCAGCTGTTGTATTCACATGCACAGCAGATACTTTCACATCAAGCACTTAACACAAGATACCAACAAAATTTCTCATAAATACGCACAGCTGCTGCTATTAACACGTACGACATGTGTGTGTGCGAATCGAACAAATTATACGAATTCTCAACAATATTTCAACAAAAATGCGTACGGTTTAAAGATGAATTTCCCTTTAATCAATACTTTCGTGACGCATCCGTTGGATTCGTGATTAGATTTTTGCACGAATTGGTAATTCTTTTTTTTTTAGCAAAAATTTTCTTTCAGAAAATTAGCAGATTTTGTAACCAGCGAACAGCAGCCGCAGCAGTAAAAGAAAACGTCGACACGCACGCCGCACACTCGTCAACTGAAGCCGTCAGCTTCGACTGTCAGCCGCAAACGTTAAAGTTAGCGAATAATCGCTGAGAATTAATAAACATGCAAGAAAAAAAGCAACCCAGCTAACATTTGGAAGACTGTTGAAACTTCCAGGCGATAGATGAATTTATCATTCTACTAGAAGAGTGAAATTAACAATTATTTTTATATTTCATATACACTAAAGCCCCGATTTGTATCGATCCGATTTGCGTCGTTTCGATTTGCGTCGCTACATACGATTGGATTTTTTCACTGAAAATCACATGTGAAAAATTTTTCAATTGGCGTATAAAAAGGGGAATCCCCATTTTATTCTGTGAGGTAAGATATTCTAAGCATAGTTGCGTGTTAAGAAGTAAGAGTTTAGTTCTTAATACGAAGTGTTGTGGTTAAATCGATAAAATAACTTAAGAAAAGAAAAGGATACAAAATCAAAATAAGCGAAGAATGCCACTGATCAATAAAAACATGCATTTATACAGAAAAAAAAAAGTGATTCGATTTGCGTCGTTTCGATTTGCGTTGCATTTCTCCGGTCCCTATTAACGACGCAAATCGGGACTCTAGTGTACACTGATGCATTATGGTTCGATATTACTTTATGGATTATTACATTGTACTAGGTACATATGACGTCATATGTAGATAAAAGCTTAGATGCAGAGAACTATGTCAATGTTGACAGACTGATTTTCTGTTTTCATATTATGTTAAATGTTTAAATAAAACAGTGGTTCCAAGTCCAATGAGTCAGCATATATTTTTTATTTGCTGGATAGTCTTTCATTCATTTGATATACAAATCGTTTCAACTAGTCACTACTCCCGGACAGTTTCTCCCGAACATACCAATCGTTCTGCATCAGAATGAGATGGCGTGCGAATAAATCCATCGTCATTGCGATTGCGATATGCCTCTTTCGCGATTAAAAATGTTTGCTGGGAAAAAATAAATAAAAAACTGACTAAAACAACAAAACTAAATGCTTCCAAACAAAGCAGCTGAGCAACAATAACCACAACAACAACGAAAATAAGCCACAAAGTAACAAATAGCGGCAGCACCCGGAGAATTCAGTCGCTTGTAGCCGAGCAAATGCGAGAGAATTTAGCGATAATAAGACGACAAAAAATGAATTAGCGCCTTATGTGCCCAATAGGAAATTTTAGTGAGAGTTCTACTACTATTTTAGCAATAATTTAAACCTTTTTTGACTTTGAATCCTTTTTTTGTTATTAAAATTTTTATATTTTTTCCAATGATTTTTGTAAATTGATGAATATTCCTTATCATCGTTTATTGATTTCATTAAGGAAATTTCTATAACGTTTCTTAAACTGTTTATTAAGCAGTTTCTGGACACTTGTTAAAAAGTTTTTTCATACCGGTTGGTTTGAGAGTTACCATCATGTTTTATTCGTGAAGAAAGGGAATTCGTTGAGGATTAAGTAATGATGTATTTAAAAAAGTTTGACTGAGCTCAATAAGCTAGGAAATAGCGGTGATAAGATATAGCTTTTAATATTGTTAAAGAAGAAGGTTTAAAGAAACAATATGTATAGTGTAGCATTTTCTGCAATTTAAAGGAAACAAATTTCACTTGTTTAAAAATAAGAATGGATTCACAATGCACACAGTAAAATGTAACTATTCCAGGGTTTCACCTCAAAAAGCATTAAATCGAAGTTTTTGGAACAAAACGCAAAAAATATCCAAAATATGTTTTTAAATGGTGTTCGGAACAATATTAACCAAATACGCGACACATATTGCTAGCGCAAATAGAGGTTTTGTACTGCAGTTGTGCGGCACACAGGTATGGCTACCATCTAAAAATCGCGAAACTAGAACAAGGAGCTCGAAAACCACGAATTTTTTACTTGAAATCCGATGAGACTTATTTAAGGTAATGCAAGCAAAATTCACACAAATACTTGGAATAGTCTGGTGTAACTCTAGTGTCTGGTGAGGGCTTTATAAAAAGAGGCAGTGGCACGTTATTTAAGATAATGCAAACATTTCTAATACAATTAATAAGAATGGCTCGGAGAAACACTAAATAAAAAGTCGGCAGATTTCAAGAAAAAACTTAAAACCGCTACACTGAGTTACTTGAGTAAGTCCATGACAGCTTTAGTACAAGCAAAAAAAAAAAATAAAAATTCTATATTAACAAAGTTATCGAGGTAAATGTAACAAAACTTGGTGGAACAAAGTGGATGGGTTTGGCGTTGTGAGCATGTCACTTTTTATACAAGCTAAGTTTTCAAACTATGTTTTCGGAGAGAAAATACGGAAAATTATTAAGGGGGCAGGGGCAGTCAGAGGAGTGAAAAAAAGAACATTTTCAATAATTTTTTTTTTTTTTTATTAATTTGATTTATTTAATAAAAGTGATAATATGGCATCATCACATTATGTTTCAACTTGACTTGACAAAAGTTTAAAAAAAAAATTAAAAATAAAAAAAAGTTATAGCTGGGTGCGTTGGACCCTGTCCCATACAGAGTTCCTTGCGGTGACCATCACAAATCCTTGGAAAATCATCTCTAAACTCAATCGGATAAGAAAAATTAGTTATTCAAATAAATAATCTAGTGCCTGATCGATGGTTTTTTTTTTTTTAAATCAACAAAATGGCGGCCTCAGGAAAAATACCTCCAGATTTTCGGGAAAATACCAACAATTAATTGTTCATAAAAAATCGATGTTTAAAAAAAATCCTTCGATCAGGGACTAGCTTTTTATGTTTTTCAAAAACTGTGTAAGTTTCATTGAAACCTATCGAGCGAGCGGTTTTGAAGTTACAGTAGTCACCAGTTTCGAATACATAGTTTTGAGAAAATCGCATTTAAAGTGTTACACTCGCGCTCCGGAGCGTCCGAGAGCCCTTTGGTTATTGCCGAATAACTCTAAAAGTAATTGTCGGATTGACTTCAAGTTTTCAGAATATATTTTTAAGATATTTAAGATGATGCAAAAAAAAATTCTGACTGCCCCTGCCTCCTTAAATAAATTACGGTATTTAGTGAAACAAACAAGTAATGTATACTTCACATAAAGCGCAACACAATAACTTGTGCAATAAAAATATCTAAAACCAAGGCGGACTTTTACTGTTAATGAAGTACCCGTTTATCACGGGCTTAACCTAGAGATAAGAAGTGGGATTTATGAGCCAAAGGATATGGTTTCCAACTTAAACGTAGTCAACAAAGAGTGTTTTTTTAGACTGTCATAGTTTCGAATTGAAATGAAACACAAAAAATTGTCCAAATGGCCAAATTTTTGGGTCTATTAGCTAGATAATTTAAAGCCATTTAGCATCACATTGCCACAAAAAATAATTTGGTGGCGGCATAATTGCAAAAAAAAATCTTGTGAATTTAAAGTTGAGATTTCAGTGAATTTAGTAAATTTCCACAATTTGCAAACGTTGTTGTGTTGTCAATCTATTCATGGTCAAATGACAAAGCATACTGAGCAAAAATCATCTATGAACTGTCAAATTGACTGTCACAAGAAACAGTATTGCCAATTTAAAAACCAAACTTCTAGAAAAATCACCGTTTATTAGCTTATTTTCCAGTTGGGCATTTGTATTGGAGTGTTGATGTTTGTAAATTTTATAGTTTTTTTTTTTTTTTTTTTTCATAATTCTCAGCCAGAGCGGCAATAACGTTAACACAAAATAAATGAGTTACACACACCACGACAACATTGCTGTGATTAAATGCGAGCCAACAAAGTCATCGCTCATTAGAAAAGAAAAAAATTAGATGTTAAAGAATACATAAATAAATAAATAATAAATTTAAACAGCAGCAACAGTGCGTCGACTACAGCGACAGCGAGTGTAACTCAGCGAAAAAATAGAGCCGCAACTCCGCGTTGGTCGTTTTTAATTTCTGTTTATACAGGAGAGCAATTGGATTCGCATTGAAGTAAACTTTTCATGAAAGCAGGCCGCAAAAATGGCACATGCGGTATTACTAATCGTATGCAGTTTTTTACAGTGGAACAAAATGAAATTTAATTTTTTAAATTCAATTTTTCATTGTGTTTTAACTTAGTCAATCTAAAATCCCAAAGTCATACAAAAAAAAATATGACAAGCCCGTCGACTCAGCATAACTTCATTTGTAAAAAAAAAAGAAAAAGTGGATTTTTCGTTTTGATCGTCCACTCTTCATAGGTACTGCCCTTAAGGGGAGGGTAACGTTAATTCGCACAAAAAAAGGCACGTTTTTGTGAATTTTCTTCGACAACACAGTTAAAATCTATTTATTAAAGCCAATGGTAGATCAAAGTATAACATTTTAAGAATATTTTGTAAAATTTTCATGGAAGAAATATTGAAAACTACTGCAATGGATGCAATTATTTGGAAGCGTCTCAGAAAAAAAGTAGAATTGCGGTGCACACCGTAATTTCAAAACTACTCCGTCCATTCTTTTGAAATTTTGAACACTATTTCTGTACATAATTTACGAGGCAACGCTGGGAGGGTTTTTTGAAATTTCAATTTTTCAATTTTTGGGAACACTTTGAAGTGAAAAACGCGATTTTTACAACAAAAAAAAATCGGATAATTTGTTATAATAAATATTGAAAAATTTGGAAAAAAACTCTCCAGCGTTACCTCGGAAGTTATGTACAGCATGTTAGCGCAGACTTGTAGTTTTTAACAATGTCAAACCTACTTTCAAATTTTTGTAGGCATCGAAGCATTGACAGATTTTGTGTGAGAGAATCGTATGGGAAAAGAGAGTGACAAAAACAAAATTTGTAAACAATACATATTTGCTGAGAAAATCATATGGGAAAAGAGAGTGACAAATTTAAATAGATGCATTCTATGTGTGTTGAAAAGCATACGATGCATGCATGGTATGCATGGTAATGGCGCCGCAACGCCGTAAGTGTGTTTTTAATTCGGATCTTCAAAAAAAATATCTGCAAATGAAAAAAGGAAGAACAGAAAGTGATATACGGTGTAATTTGTGTGACGCGGAACTCAACATCGCAAACGCCGGAAAGAGTGAAATCGATAAGCATTTGGAATCCACGAAACACAAGAAAGCGTTGTCTTCCAAATCGAACAGCCACACTGTTGCGAACTTTTTTACTTCGTCAGCCGGCACCACCCTTACGGCATGTGAAGGCGTTTGGTCGAATCATGTCATAAAAGCTTCATTTCATCGGACTGCGCTTCCAAAATATTCCGCACAAGCTTCGAAATGCGTAATTCTAATTGAAGAATGGAAAGAGAAGAAATTGTTATCTGAAGAACGATGGGTTGTGATCTTTAAGCACATGGAAGCTTCACAGTGGAGCACGTTTTTTCATCAGCAAAAAACATCTGGAAAACCGAGTTCTCTCGGCTTGAAATGAACACTCTAAAATCGATTTTGCTTGTAAAAATAAATTTCCAGTATAAATGCGTCAATTTTTACCATTTTTTGAAATTGCAACAAATTTCATTGACAAATTTCGTGTCAAGAAAAATACAATTTCAAAGGGCAACAGCGCACCGTGGTTGCTGTCGGTGAAACTGCTGACGCTAGGGCTGCCTCATCCAACAAAATGTCGATTGGTAGTACTTAGAGCGAACATTAATTATCCTTTAAATTTCTGAACATGTTTTCAACTTTTAATTTGAAGTTATTGTTGACAAATACAATTCAATAAAGAACTTTCGATATAAAAACAATAGCTCAGAATCATGGTGTAATTATATGGTGGGTGCAATACAGGATCGTTCTCTTACCACTAAAGCACACCACGTTGACAGCTGTTCGCTGCACTTTTTTCTTTGTTCCGTTTGATTTTTCTCTTTACTGCACCCACCATATAATAACACCATAGATTGATATTGTACTTATTTGTACTTATTTTCAACTATTGATTTTAGGCAAATGTACTTATTTTTTCAAACTTAAAGTTGGTATGCTTACATATACCTATGTTGAATATCGTACACATAAATAATTTCTTTCCCAACATAAGGGCTTTTTCTACAGTTAGATAGTTGTTTTCTCAGTTTTTACATTTGATTGAGTAATCAAAATCTTAGTTGTGTTAAAATGCTTCCAATTGTTATATTTATAAATTTGGCAACATAACATTTAAAATTTTTTTTTATGTTTCACTGCCACACGGCCATGTGTTCAAGTGTAACTCGTATAAAGGGTGTTTTTCTTAGACTATAGAAGTTTTGTCGTCGAATTGAAATAAAACAAAACAAAAAATTTCCAAATTACCCGATTTTTGGTTCTAACATATTACCTAGATAATTTTGTGCCATTTACATGATTTTGAGCATATGAACGCCGTCAGTATTTAACGCAGTCTGAAGATCAAACTTTTGATTACTTTCCGAGCACTTGAGTACATACATATTTATTTGCGAAATAACTCGAGCTATGTAGATTTTCAAAAGGTCAATTATTATGGATTTATCAGCACAAGAAAGAAATTACACACATTGCGACACGAAATAATTCAATGATGTCAAATCACTCGATCTTGCCGGCCAATGAACAAGAAATTATGTAAAGTTTAAGTCAATTAAGTTGAAATTTTAGTGAATTTGGTAAATTTACACAATTTGCAAGCGTTGTTGCGTTCATAACTTGACTATATAACTGTCTTCTCACAAGCTGTCAAGCTCATATAAACTCATCTCTGAAACGTCATGAACATCCGAATGTCAAAATAGATAGCCAAAACAAAACGAAGGAAAAAACAGTGACACTTTGACAATTGATCACTGTACAAAAATGTGTTTTGGTCGATCAGCTGATTCATTTGGTCTTTACCTACTTTTGGAAGCAACTTGTATTATTCAGTAATGGTTCCGTTTTCAACATTTTCATGGTAAAATGAAAGAGCATGCGGAGTACAAATCAGCTGTCAGCTGTCAAATTTAAAGTCACTACAAACAATGTTGCCAGTATAAAAAGTCAAGCCACTAAAAAAAAACACCCTTTACAAAAATGCACAATGACACTCATTTATGGACGGCGAGTACTTGTCTTCACAAACTTTAAGATTAAAAAATAAATAAAACAGACGCTGAGTGTGTTAGCAATGATGAAAATAAAAACAAAATAAAACAAACACACACAAGCATAATAAATGCCGGCATTTTAGAGCAAAAACAACAACATCTCCTAAATAGACAACGCGAATACCAGCAACAACGAAAATGATAACTTTGCTCCGTGAGAGACATTGCGCTTAATTTCAGCACGACAAAATAGAAAAAAATTTATATCGAAATAAATGCAAAAGATAAATACGAAAAAGATAGAGAGAAAAATTTTTTTTTTCTTTTATCCATAGTTTGTTTTTACAGGAGGGGCTGCTGGGGGGGACAAATGTCGCGTGTGTGCGTTTTCCTTATTATTTGCTTACCTTTTCGTCTTTTCCTTATGACTCTGCACGTTTTTTCTTCTTTGCTGTGCATTGTTTTTTATTAAATATCATCTATTTTTCGCTTATTCCTTTTACTTTTTAAGTTTTATTTAATATTTTTTTGTTTTTTATCTTTGGAACGGCGACGGTAGCGATGATGCGGCTTTATTTGTTGCCCTAGTCCAGTTTTTTACAGTTTGTAGCGCAGAGCGCGCGTTTGATGGATCGCACTTTCAAGCGCATCAGAGATATGGATTGGTGAGTATGATTGCCATATTAATGACGGCGTCATTATTTCGATGATTTCGGCGTTCAAATGATGATTGGTTAAATTAAGCTTATAAAATTATGACTTCAGCGAATTAAAACAAAATAAATCTTGCTGCTAATAACTTTTAAATGAAAAAAAAAGTTATCTCAATGTTCGCGTTTAGAAGGTACGACAAAACAAAAATGTCAACATTTTCTTACACAACGAAATATCTTCTGAACCCTTTGTTTTCCGCAAAATTCGATATAAGTAAAATGAAACAAACTTTTTAAAACTGATTCTACGCAATTTTCAATCTTGGTTAAAAAAAAACGAAAATAACAAAAATTTTTAAGCCTCACCAAATCTCACCAAGGGGGCGTGGGTTCAATGAAAATCTCACGTAAACTTTTTTAAAGCAGAGAGTATATGTACATTATTATAGCCTCATGGAAGGAAGGGCGATAGTCCCGCCAGAGCTCACCAAATCTCATCAAGGAGAGGAGGGTCCGATTTTTTAATAAAATCTCAGCTCACGTAATTAATGGACGGCCCCTAAAAGAAACCAATTTATGATTGTATGAAAATTTGTTTTTCTGGCAACCCTGGTCGTGAAAGAGACAACAAGCTAAATATTGGAGTGACGGTAGAAATTAAAAGGCACGAGAGATGCTGATGACGAATTAAGATCATTTAATTGTCAATTGTAATTGAAGTTGATTGTTCTTTTAATGTTAATTAACTTTAACAAGATTAGTTTGAAAATATTAACAGAGCGCTGATAAACAAATGAAAGGATATACAATTAGTATAATAAGAAAGTAATGTTGATAAATTTAATACTGACACTATAAGGTTATATTTGTCAATTGGCTTGAACTAACTGCAAATATTTCAAAATATGTTATGAATGCCGAATTTATATAGAGGGTATTCCTCTAAACCTCGAAAGTTTTCGAGCTTTTTTAAGAGGGGCCATTCCTTTAGACAGGGTAAAATTATTCATTTTTCATTAATTTTTTTCAGGGTGATAAAATAATTGGATCATTTTTAAATTTTATCATCTTTTTATTACAATATTAAAGTGTAAGAAATAATAAATTTTTTTAACAAAATGACGGTTCTGCAGAGTAACTAGCTCTTCAGTGTATCTTTTCAGAGGCATCGAAGACTGCTGCAGCTGTAAAATTTTTTCTATTTATCTAAAAAAAAAAAAGTTTTTCTTTTTTCGATTACTGATATGTTGAAGGAAAGGACAAACCTATAAAATAATAAGAAACTTGAAGATTAAAATTTATATCGGCTGTTTAATCACAAGTTCAGATTTTTGACTATTTTTTCAACAGTTTTGACCCCAAAAAAATTATTTATCTATTAACTTTCCGATAATACTATAGCAAGAAACCTCTCCAAATTTCAGCCTGATCGGTCAATAACTTTTTGAGCTACAGTACAAGCAGTTTTTGCAAATACAGTATTCTTCAAAATTCTAAAGGCATCGCCCGCCCCCTTTAAGGGAACACCAATTTGACAGTTTCATCAGTGTTGCTGCTTCCATGAAAAAAACTATGTCACACCAATTTTAATAAATTTAAAATTCGTTGTGCAAATTTTTAAAGAAATATCAAATTGGCAGCGAATTATTGCGACAAACAGCAACACTGATTCATTTTCCAACTTTTCGAGGCTGCTTTCGCATCAAATTTGCCTCGAAAAAATTTGAGGGTTGCGAAAACTTTTCTTCATATAAATTTTTTTCGAGGCTCGAAAATGTTTTCAATTTACGCAGTTTACACAGTTTTCGAGGCTTCTTCGCGTTTAAAGGAATACTCTCATTATTTGTTCAGGAAATTTCTAGATATTTATATATAGTAGAATGCTATTTCCTTCTAATAATTACACTCAGTTAAGTCAACAATTAAAACTTAGTGATAAATTAGTAAATGTTTTTAATGTTTAACACAAGCAGCAAAAAATCAATGACCTGCGATGTCATCGACAAGTCTTTCAAACAAAGGAGTAGAAAAAGTAGCAATAAGAAAAAAGGCAGTAATGGAGAAAAAGTAAGGACATAGCAAAAGCAATGTTAAGTTAAAAGTATATTACAGACAGACAGGCGGAAAAGAGTGAGCGACCATCAACCGCATTAACCGATAGCACTCATTGGTATTTTCGTACATATGGACGATTGAAATGTAAGTGACGGCATTAAAAAATGGTTTTGGTTTTACATTTGAGACATTCTATGTCAAGTGGACCATCCCACCCTTCTATCGCAGTTTTTCATATAAAGAGGTCTATGGGATTTAGAATTTTCGTTGGAACAATTACTTTACAATATCAATGGGGTGGATTTTGCAAATACACAACGAAAAATGTTTGTAAAATATTGAAAAATTTTAAAAAAATCAAAAAATATTTTAATATTTAGAATATTGAAAATGTTTAGTTTGCGTAACACTACGAATTTTGGTCAAAATTTCATCTTTTTTCTCCAAAACTAGCAATTCTCAGTAAAAATCACACTTAGTAAAAAGTTGCTGAAATTGGTTTAAATATTCAGAAAATTATTTTTTTTTTGTATTGTAACATTATTTTTTTTATAACTTCATAAATTTTTTTTTGAAAAATATCACAATAAAATAAAAAACAAAATTTTTTTTTGTATTTTTTGACCAATTTGACGAACTTTTTATTCCGAGTAATTTTTTATGAAAGTTATTCAATAGTTTGTTTAGTACTTTTAATACAGTAGAATCTCTATTATCCGAATATTCGATTATCCGGACTTATTCTTTGCGGATCTAATTACCGATTTAGAAAGAGATTTTGAGAAACATGGCATGAAAACTTGGTATGAAAATACATTTATTCCTGAGGTGAAGAAATTTTAAAAGGACGTGGGAAAAGATTGCGATTATTATAGTTGTTAGATAATGCGCCAACTCATCCTTCCGCTGAAACACTAAGTCGAGAAAATGGAAAGTTTACAGTAAAGTTTTTTTGATATTGCAACCTATGGGCCACAAAGTGTCATTGAAACTTTAAAGAATTTATACAGAAAGCAGTTGCTGCGTCGTCTTCTGTCAGCAGTGAAATAGAAACGATGTTGAATTTTTTTAAATAAATATATTTGATAGATTGTTACTATATGCTGGTAGAAGCGTGAAACTCTGTGGAATCACAAACATTAAAAATGGCATGGAATAATTTATTAAAGGCTCCATCCATCCAACTCTTCGATTTCAATGAAATAACGGAAGCAATGAAAATTCTTAGAAGCGAATATCAAGGAGTGGCTGAACTGCGATAGTGAATATCCTGGATTCCAAATTTTAACTGATGACGATTTAAACAGTAATGAAAATGAAGATGAAGAAGAAACTGAAACTGGTGTTGTATGTCAAGTACCATCTCACGCAGAAGCTCTTAGCTCTAGATATTGCTTTTAAATGGTTTGAAAGACAGGATGAATTGGATCCCATACAGTTGTTACAACTGAAGCGCACCAGGGATTTGGCCGCAATAAAAAGGTGTGTTGCATTGCGTCAAAAATTAATAACTATTTATTTTTACAAAAATCTTAAGTTACATAGGTATTATGTAATTTTGTTATATCATATTGTCTAAATGACGTATGTATGTAAAACCCCTTACACAATAAACCAAAATATTATTTAATTGTTTGATTTGACTTTGAAATCGATTATCCGGATTTTCGATTATACGGACCACACCTGGTTTTAATTGATTCGGATAATCGAGATTCTACTGTACATACATTTTGAGCGTACCCCTTTTACTACTTGAAAAGGATAATCCTGATGACCATCTTTCAAGCCGCATATAACCTATACTATTTATATAAAATTGCTTATATGGGAAAGGTTTGTAACGCTTTGGCGCAAAATGTACTGAACCGATTTTAATAATTTCTGTCTCAAAACAACATACTTGTACTAAAGAAGGTTATTGCATACCTATTTTTTTATTTTTTTAAAGTTGAATATCCTCTTTTTTAGGATTGAACTTTTGCGAAACCTCACACAAAAATTGTCGTTTTGCTTTTTCGTTACTTATGCTGCTACTTGAATCCTGTGTTGTTATTGCACTATTCAATAATAAAAATGATTCTATTGTTTTCTAAGAACTTATTAACCACCCTCTTATATTGTAGTATATGACGTAGATTTAATTTTCGCATTAATTTTGTATTCACGTGGATTTTTACACATGAATTGTTATATCAGAGGACTTAGACCCAGTATAAAAAAATATATATAGTATATAGGTATCATTACATTTTTTTGGGGAAAATAAATTGGAAACACAAAAAGGATCGAACATTTTTTTGAAAAAATTAAATAGGGAAAGCCAAAAAACGACTGAAAAAAATCATTGAACATTTCAACATTAAACCTCAGACACATCCAGAAGATATTTTTTTACTATGACCACGTCGAAAGTTTCGTTTAAAAAAAATCTACATACACTGGACTAATACTCATCGTTAAGTTCTTCTGTCTGCTTACTTGTCTGTTCGTCTGCAAATTAACTTTTTTATGTCTGCCTTTCGGTCTCGCCGTTGCATGGTGTAAATACATAGGTTTTTTATTGTCTGACTGAAAGCAAGTTTGGCGCTCATCACATAAAAATTGATGTGCAAATTTATTTTTGTTTTCATTTAAAATATATTGTTTCAAAAGAACACTCGTCTGGATACTATAATTTTATTATTAAATTAATGTAATATAATTTAATTTTTTAGTTTGAATTGAAATTAAAATTTTATTTCTAAATTTTTTTTTTTTTTTGAATGCAGATACACACATCACTCCAGAGAATTCTATAAAATACAGCAACAGTAATATAATATAACAAAAACATAACTTCCAACTGCAACAACATTCGCTAGAAAGTTAAATTGTCCCATTAGCAAATATGGGTATGTAAAAATGTATTGGTTTAGGAACACAACGTGGCGAAATGCTTTTTGAAAACAAGATTACCCAATGAGAAATTGATGAGAATTTGGTACTATGATTTAATGATTTATTTTTTTAACGAGATTTAAAAAAAATAAAGAAGCAAGTGTTCAATTTAGCAACAACAAAACCATTCACTGCGAATAATCCAAACTATCGGGCATCAACCGAAACGACCCCACGCTAACGACGCTAATGAGTTGTATGCAGTTGACGAATGAATTTTTTTGAAAGCCTTGGTTGGGGTGTACGGGACCTGATATAATTGACCATTTGCGAAGACTCATTTAGAACTTCTTTCAAGTCGAATTTCTATCTAAAAGGGTGTGGCTGTGCCTACAGTTACATTTTGGCGCAACGTTTTTATCATGTTCGTCATCATAATCGCGACCAATATGTTCGTAATCCTCCGCCGGATAAAATTTTCTTGTTTCGAACTCTTCCTATCTTTTTCAAATTACATATTTTTATCAACAGTATTACATCATGACACCAAAATCAAAAAAATTTATAAATTTCTTGATGAAAAAGCCTTTTTTAAAACTGTTTCATTTTTATATTTGCCACTCCCTCTTCTTCTCATTACTGACAAAATAAATGTAGTAGAGCATACTACATTTGAAGCGGGATATATATTCAACTAAAAATGATCGGAAAGACGGATATAAACGGAACAATTCCCAACTCAATACTGAAGCACGAAAAAAGTGTTATCCTTTATTTATTTCCTGCTGAGCTTGTAGCAGGTTTTCTTTTCTACCGTTCTGTGTGAATTTTGTTTTAATGCAGCAAAGACGAGCTCCAGCTAAATACAGCAGGAGGGATTTCAGCAGCATTTACGTGATGCGCCTTTTAAAGTCGACAACAACAAAAACGACTATAGAAAAAAGTAGTATTACAAGTACGAGTATCTTATCAGAGTTGTTTTCCTTTTTATTTTTGTTATAGACAACGTCTTCGTTGCCATAGATAGGACTGCGCTACAAAAAATGCAACAACTACAAAATAAACTAAGGAATTTTTCAGCTAAATGTTGTTTTTTTTTTTGTGGCGTAAGAAAGGGGTTGTTTTCTACATGATAAATGACTAGTTCCACTTAAAGCAAAACAAACAAAAAAAATAACAAGAACCAGACTTATTTTTTTATAAATAAATATATAAAGAAATATTTGTTTAAATTAGTTTAAAAAATTTAATATTCTTCAAAAAAAAAACATGGCTATGCCTTAGAAATAGCTTATACTATGAAATTTAAACAGTGGTTATAGCTTAATGTCAAGGTTTTGAAAAACAGCTGTAAATTTTCCCACTTGGCAACATTGAAAAAAGTGCAACACTTATACAGTACAAAAATACTTGTTATGATCAATAAGAAAACAGTTTGTTATGAATACGAAACTGCTATTGAAACGTGCATAAGAAACACCGCAATTTTATTCTGATGATTGTTACGTTCGGTGATATCGCAGCATGAACTTTGTAAAGATTGTTGATTTAAAACTTTTTATATTTTAACGCTAGAAAGCTAACTATTCGGCGATAGCTTTTTAATTTTTCAACAGCCAAATGAAAATGTAATACTCTTTAGAAAACAAAGATTCAATAACAATAATAAAAATAAATATATTGAAATTCTTTGTTGATGTTTATGTTTGATAAGGAACGATCATTTACAATACGAGTAAATACCTGAAGATTGTTTTTATGCATCAACTGCCAGTTTCGACACATGTATTTAATATAAACAAACCACTATAAACTAGCGATAGTCGTCTCATAAGTTGCAGAAAATACTCGTACAATTAATTGCCTCAAAATGTATCAAACCGTACAAAGTACATAGTACAAGCTAATCACAGACCTACCCCAACTTTTAAAATATTACCCCATAAAAAACTTCAAAAGTACATTGAATGTTGTTTTAATTATAGCAAAAGCAAAAAAAAAAAAAAACAACCTAACTGATATTGAGAGCAAGCGCTTTAGATTGCTAACAACAGAATTTAGTTGTATACATCAACAGCAGCAATAACAAAAAAAACAAAATAACAACAACATCATGTATAGCATTAATCAATCAATAGAAGAAATTAATCAAAGTGTCTACAATAATGAAACAATAAAAAACAAATAAAAATTGTTATCAGTTAATGATACCATATTGATATTTATTTATTTAGGTTCCCAACGAGAAATAGAAGCACTACAAAAATACTTCTGATCCGCTTCCAGAGAGGCTGGAAGCTGCTTCAAATGCCATTGTCACTGCATATCTTTTCAAAGCAGCATTTTGGGAAGTACATCCTTAGAAGTAACTTTGTAAGTTACAGAGAAGAAAGTTCATGGAAGCACTTTAAATGTTATGGGACAACACATCAGACATGTTTTTAAAGATTCTAACGAAATTTTAATATGAAAAGTTAAACGGTTACGTACTAAAAATGTAGCAGTAGTAAAAAACTTTCGATCGAATTTAAAAATCAGCTACAGGCGGTAATTGCCAGACCCAGAAGTACAGCATAAGACTAATTCAGTTGCGAGTATAAAGGGATGAAAATATTATCATGGATTTGGAGTAAGAAACGGTTCTTTAATAATTTAATCTACTTAAAAACGTAGATAATCTTTTTGTCCCTTTTTGAACCTAAGTACAAAAAAATTTTTTTTAAAAAAGTCCCCTAGGAAGGTATACAAAGAGTACTCCAATTGCAATGGCACACAATTGCAATGAAACCCTAATGCAACGCAATATTAAATAAGAGTAAAAAATACATGGAAGTCGGAGGAATTGAATCACTTCTCTTGGATTACTCCAAGGATCATTCGCTTTGCAACTGAGAATATATACAATAGAAAAATATAAAAAAAAACATTTGTCACTTACCGCTGCTGCACTTCGATTAACGGCAGCCGCTGCGGCTGCAGCACTATTCATGTACTGACTTTGCGGCATCATACTCATATGCGGCTGTCCACCTCCTAAATAAACCAATTCACCAGGTCCTGGCTGACCTGGTTGCTGTGGTGGCTTTGGTACGCCGTTCATACCCACACCTGGGTGTACGCCAGGATGATCGTACATATTGCCAGTTTGTATTGCTGGCAATTGCATTGATGGCATACCAGCAGCAATTGCTGCAGCAGCTGCGGCCGCTGCTTGATTATTCATAGCGTGATTCAATAGATTGGAATTGAGATGCGAACCACCCAAATGTGATTGCATCTGCGATGGATGAGAAGCATGTGGATGTTGCTGATGTGCTGGATGTGGTGGCTGTTGTTGCTGCTGCTGTTGTTGTTGCTGCTGCTGTTGTTGTTGCTGCTGTTGCTGTTGTTGTTGCTGCTGCTGCTGTTGTTGTTGTTGCTGCTGCTGTTGTTGTTGTTGCTGCTGCTGTTGCTGCTGCTGCTGTTGTTGCTGTTGTTGCTGCTGTTGTTGTTGCTGTGCAGCTGCAGCTGCAGCGGCAGCTGCTTGAGACATCATCTGGTTATGTTTTGCTACGGCAGCTGCTTGTTGCATTGCAGCCATGCCAGCGGCAGCTGAGTTACTCATTTGTGAGGCACCCATTGATGGATGGTGGAGTCCACCATTAGTTCCCATGCTTCCGAGACCAGCGCCCATGCCAATTGGTCCAATAGTCCCAGGCCCGCCACTACCAGGCGGAGCACCAGGTGCTGCGTTAACAGGATTCATGGGTGGATTGTATTTCCATTTATCGGGATTCTAAAAAAGAAAAAAAAAATAAGACGATATGTTCAAAAAGTTAATTTAAAGTGGTAAAGTTTATTTGCACAAAGTGGATCTTTAACTTGTTACTTAAAAGCGAGATGCCACGCCCACTTTTCAAGGTACAAGGCCAGAGTCTGATTGTTTACTGGGAGCCATTATCATGAATTTACAATCGAACAAACTTTATATAAATAAATTTTGTTTCCAAGAACTATCTACTCTGAAGGAACTTTTTTTAAACACTTGTACTGCCCTCAAAAGCGAAAAAGGCGTATCTCATAAAACTTCATATTCGAAATTCTTATGGCATCGGACAGCTTAAGAAACTACGTGTCTTATGAACTACGCCAAATGCCGGTATCTAAGTTCAAACATATAAAAAATCTTATAAGAGAATTTATCATCTCAATATTACAGGTGTTTCAACAAAATGACATAAACAAAACACCAATTATTTCGAAACGTATTTTTTGAGATACGCCTTATATTCGCTTCTGAGGGCAGTACAAGTGTTTAAAAAAAGTTCCTTTAGAGTAGTACTTTGAATCAAAAATTATTTCATAAGCAATCAAGTAACTGATCTAGTTTTAGCTACTACAACTATTAGCCTTCTTAGCTATTTAGCTTGAAGCTTTAAATGAAGTAAAAAGCTTATTAACCCTTGATCTGATGGCAGAATTACCCAATATTTTTTAATTCAGACCCCCTCCCTCATCTTGGTGAGATTTGGTGAGTTCTGATGGGACCCCCCCCCCCCCCCCCTTTCCTTTCATGAGACTTGTCATATAATTTTTAAACGTAATCTGCTATAACAATGTAAAGTCTCTGTATTAAAAAGTTGACGTGAGATTTTTATTCACCCTCCCTCCCCTTGGTGAGGTTTGGTGAGATTTCTTCCTGACCCCCCCCCCCTTTTTTGGCTTACGTAATTTATGGACATCCCCTTAACGCAGGTAAGTTCAAAATGTAATATCTGGAATTCACTGACAAATTTATAGATCTCAAAATTCTAATGATCTTGAAAAGTTTCACAAAATTCAGCCTAAAATGCTGACTTTCAGTTAGAATGTGCTAAAGATTAACAGTTCACTTACGAGAGTAGCAGTTTTGGACACGATGGGATAATACTGCAATCAGTTTTATGTGCAGCACACTCATAGCTCTAAGAAAAGTGCTGTGACTTTGTTTTTATTAAGCGATGGCGGAATACTATATTGGTACTTTTTAAAATTGCATAAAATCAAAAAATTTATACCATTTAAAGCAAATGCAAAAAATATCATTCTCCAGCTTATTTTTATTTTTTATAAATATTTTTTTAGCACTTGGAATTTTGCCAAATATTTGCAAAATAAGAAGTTTTCTGTCTTCGTGCACATAAACAAGTCAAGATGAATTTTTTTATGATTATTTTAGCCACTTTTGGAGAGAATTACAGCGCTAAGCTAAAAGATAGAAAAAAAAAATCAAATTTAGATTTAAGGAATCTTTTTCCATCAACGAGTATCAACTAAGAAGACACCAACCAAGCGGGCGACACAAAGACGCCAATGAAACAAAAAACAACAAAACATTTAAGTATTTCTGTATGTAATTTAAATTTGAAATGCATACAAAATTTTGAAAAATAATGTCTTTGAATTTGGTATCTCAGCGAAAAAAATGTCATGAATTAAGAATAAATTCCTATTACGGGTAGGTACTCACGGCGGTCAAAATGAGGGCTTACAACAAAAACAAAACACATATTTTTTTAAATACTTGGAATCACGTCCAGATCGAAGATCAGCTAAATTTAAAGCCTTTTTAAAACTTTTTCCTAAAAATATGAATATTTTTGAAACATGAAGTAACACAAAACAGTTCTTTATTGTTTCTTTCCACGCTAAAATCGAATCTGATATTCATTCGTTTCTATCACGTCTGTTTTTGAGTTAAATGGGTTATGAAAAAATATTTCTCTCCCACTATCTTCAGTGAAAAAAAAACTTACTACCCCATGGCTCACTGCTGTTTTTGTAGATATTTAGTACAGTGTCCGTACTGATTTTGATGTATTACTGTGGTCAAATGATGTTAAGAAATAAAAGCTCCATATACACACCTGCTCAAAATAATAGTTACATTTAGTATAGTATTTTGGCAATTTAGAGGAAAAATCATAGTGGTAACATGAAGTACACAATTTAGGCAGCACGATCTTCAGTAAAACAAATCATGTGATTCCCTTAAGTTTTGAGCGTTTCTACTTACTGTGCATAGTTTAAATATTTGCCTGCTATAATATAATATTTGCCTGCTAAATAATATGGATATTCATCTAAGCGTAAAAAACCCTCGCAAACTGTGCATTTTTGCGCTCTCGCAAACGAACTGTCAAAAATCGTATAAAAAGTTTTTTGAACAAACTAGAAAACAATGCGCGACAATTTGGTAGCGCAAACTGCTAATTGTGCAATTGTTGCCACTCTCTTTTCCCATACGATTCTCTCAGCAAAAATTTATTGTTTACACATTTTGTATTTGTCACTCTCTTTTTGCATACGATTCTCTCACAAAAAAATTACATGCTCATCAACTGCCACAAATTGCACAAAATATTCGAAGGGGCGTTCGTGAAACACATCGCGCAAAATTGCCTATTTACACTAATGGGAAACTTGCGCGTTTAGATGAATGCCACTATTAGTTATACCTGCATTTTGATTCAAATTTTTGTTTGAAATTTTGTTTTTTTTTTTTATTTTTTTTGATCATCAGATGCTTGCATATGCCAAAAAATATTTCTAAATAAATGATAAGACTTCAAATTAAACTAATCCTCAAATCTTATTTTTACAGAGCAAAAAAAATTTTGTTTTTTTATTACATTTAAAAATTTTCGATTTAACCAAATGGAATGGAAAATTGCAAAAACTTAAATTTCAAGGGATTAAAAAAAAAGAGTAATCCACACTTCGAGGCTACACAGATAAAGCAAGGAGTTTGGTTTTAGGACAGGATAATTTTTTTTTTTTTTAAGTTTCAAAATCATATTAAAAAAAGTTATTAAGACTTTTTCAAGAAAACTGTGATCTGAAACATTTATAGAAAAAGGTTTGTATTTTATTAAAATACTTAAACAACATATTTCTCGCAATCCATCAGAAATTGAGCTTGGCTTGGAAATTATAATGCATTCACATACATACCCGATTTTGCATCATTGAGTCAATATTTGGTTATGCCTAACAGAACTCTCTCAAGGTTGAAAATTTGACTTTAAGTGAAGACTGTGAGAATTGCTTCGTAAGTATTCTTTCAGAATCCAAAGAAATGATAAAAATAATAGTAAATAGTAAAAATTTATATCAAAAATGGCAAAAGGCATACGAATAAAATTGCTGGTATTAGGTTTAGCAAACTTTATTCACACAAAAAAAAAATTAAACATTACAGCCAACAAGGGAAAACAAACTAAATTATTTCACTATTTTGGGCAAGTTTTAATTTGGAAGAACATATTTTCTTTATTATAACAAAGTTTTACTTACATCAATGGAATGCTCATCACCACATGCCCAACGCGTTTGTTTTTGCGCAAATTGTGCTGCATATTCAGCAGCAGCAGCTTCATGCGAACCCGGTGCACCAGGCGAAGGACGCTGAAAGACATAACCAACAGCAGCAGCAGCTGCAGCGGCATCATCTTGAGAACGCAGTCCAATTTGATCGCCGCGCACGTTTCGATCATCGTTACCGCCCAACAACTTCATGTGTTGCGATTGTTGTTGTTGTTCTTGTTGCTGCTGCTGCTGATGCGAATGCAAAAAGTAGTTATGCTGCTGCTGTTGCTGTTGAAAATGATAGAATTGTTGCTGCTGCTGTTGCTGCTGCTGCTGATGTTGTTGCTGTAGCGGCGTTGGCGTTTGCGGCGCAACAGAAGAAATGGAAATCGTGGGCGCTGTTAGTAGCTCAATTTTGACGCCGTTTATTAACACTTTTTACAAGAAGAAATAATTTTCAATTAAAGCTTAGCGTAAGCTTTAATTTGCGTATAATATTACAAGCTTTATAGGCTTCACAAAATTTTCAATTTTTTACACAAACGCGGACGACACGCTATCAAAATTTGCACAATTGTTGTATTTTCATTAAAAAATGGCTGTGAAAAATCGTGTTATTTTTTTTTTTTTTTTAAATACTATACTCGCTTTCAGAATGGAATCCGGAAACCGTGGTTGAGTGAGTTATTCATTAATTGATCCTTTGACTTAATTATTAGTTTTAAATTTATAATACAAGCAGCAAATCGTTGTTGAATCCGCGTTAAAACATTGAAATTTTTTACAAATCTTGATGATTGATGAACTTTTCTTTTTACAATATGATGATATTTATCTGGAAATACACAATTAAAATAAGAATTCAATTAGAAAAATTGCAATTGTCGAGTAAAAAAGTTTATGCAAATAAAAATTAAAGCTGAAATTTCCTATAAAATTATAAATAACTCAAACGTCGCGTTAATAAATAATAAAAAAAAACATAAAATTTTGCTATGCTATTTAGATTTTTAACACTTGATAACAGTGTTAGCACATGGCGTGCTATGATTGTTAGAAGTTTAATGAACTCTATTGTATGTAGAATGGCACATGTAATTAAAACAACTACAAAATAGAAAATTAATTAATAACTTTTAACTTGTAACTGCTGTGGGAAATGGTATAGAAACTAACTCATACAGCTAAGTAAAATTTAACTTTGAAAAATAGTTTATATTTTTTAACTAATTCAATCAGCAATTATAATTACTTATGCGAATAATATAGATATTTGGCCATAGTATGTTTTGCAAAGCACTCAACTACGTTGCTCACAGATCAAAATATTTTTTCTTTGGGCCAAGTTTTTACTTGCAGTATTAGTGAAGAAAGACAATGATATTTCACATTAATGTTTAAAGTTATTTTTGAAAATGTCATAACTGGCAACATTGAATTGACGAATGAATGGCAGTGTGAATAAGCAAAAAAGTAAATGACAAGCTGAAAAATGAAGTCAGAAGTCGCCTCAGCTAAAGTGTAACTTTTTATTTAAGACTTTTCCTTTCACAAATTAAATTACATGTAGTAATGAATTTACAGCCAGTCAGTTAGTAGCGAACGATATTCCTGAAATATTTTAGAAATCGATTCAATGCTGTGTTTTTCATAAGAAAGCATGGCAGCAAAGCTCAACAAAATGGAAACGTTTGTAACAGCGCTCCGCCTATAACTATATGTATATCACTTAGTTGCATCAGAATCAGTTTAGTTGTAAATGCGGAAAACATTTCCAATAACTACACATCTGTTTTGATTACACTTCTTGTTTGCATCGGAAACGGAATTTAAATTCAAAGTTTATTTCAGGCTCCTATAAAAAACGGAAATTCGTCAAATTACTTTAGTTTACAAGAAAAAAGATCTGGTTTCTCATAGACTTTTTTCCATGTTTTTTGGAGCGTAGATTTCAAAAATGGCAACCATTTTTTTTTTTTTTCTTAATAATCGTTTTCGAGATATCTCCAAAAAACCCCTTTTTCGGCTTTTTTTTCATTTATTTGGCTGTATCTCGAAGAATTTTTTTTTCGACTGAAAAACGCTTTTCAGCACTCAAAAGATATTTTTATTCCCTTTCTAACGATATGTTGCTTGCTTAAATCGAATCAGATTTTATGGAGTTACAAGCGCTGAAAGTCCGCAAATACTGACTTTTTTGGTCTTCGTTAAAAATCACTAAACTTCAAATGCTCCATTTAAATGAAAAATTTTTTCTTTTTCATATTTTTAGATTTAAAAATGATAGACTATTCATTTGCAAATATTTTAAGTATAATTTTGCGGAAATCGGACAAAAAATGTAGAAGTTATTCGAGAAAACAGTAAAAAACTGGCTATAAAATTTAACGAAAAGTACAAGTAGAGAAGGTATATTTGGCCCCACTGTCGGTCAGTTCAGCCTTCACGAGACCACCTCAAACAACGGTCTACGGCTGATCGACTTCGCCGCGGCGCGAAACATGGTAGTAAGTAGCACCAGATTTCAACACCTCGATATCCACAAGGCCACCTGGCTGTCCCCTGATCAGAAAACACGCAACCAAATCGATCATGTTGTGATCGACGGAAGGCATGCTTCGAGCGTGCTAGATGTTCGTACGTTCCGGGGAGTCAATATTGACTCCGATCATTATCTTGTTGCAGCCAAGATACGCATGCGGCTGTGCAATGCAAAGGATGTACGCTCTGGTACGCAACGAAAGCTGGACGTCGCTAAGCTGCAATCACATCGGACGGCCGAAGCCTATTCCGCTCGCCTCTCAGAACTGCTCCTTCAACCTGACTCTCTACCCGATGATGCCGGTGGACTTTGGGCGCATATATCCCGCTCCATGCGCTCTGCCGCTGAGGAAGTCATTGGTTTCCGACGCCCACTTCCGCGAAATCAATGGTATGACCAGGAGTGTCGCGAAGCTACTGCAATGAAAAACGCCGCCTACAAAAGAACCCTGCAGTCAGCAGCAACGCGAGCCGTGCACGAAAACTACCGGGAAAAGAGAAAGGATGAGAGGCGCCTTTTCAGACGCAAGAAACGAGAGCAGGAAAGGCACGAGCGTGAGAAACTCGAAGTGTTACGGGGCAGGAATGATGCTCGAAAATTTTACCAACAAGTCAAGCGTCTGACCCAAGGTTTCAAGCCCGGAGCATCTACCTGTAAAGATGAACATGGAAATCTGGTTACGGATACGCAGGGTACACTGAGATTATGGAGGGAACACTTTTCCAAGCTGCTTGCTGGCGATGACTCCACCAAGCCCGCCTTTGGAGAAATTAACCCGATACCACCAATCAACGACGATGGTGTGGACGTACCACCACCTAGCCATGACGCGGTACGAGTTGTGATCCAACGACTTAAGAACAACAAAGCGGCTGGTGCCGATGGCCTGCCAGCTGAATTGTTCAAGACCGGCGGCGATGAGCTGATAGGGTGTATGCATCAACTCATCTGCAAAATATGGCTAGTTGAAAGCATGCCCGACGATTGGAATCTCAGTGTCCTTTGTCCTGTACTGAAGAAAGGTGACCCGACAATCTGCGCTAACTACCGGGGAATCAGTCTTCTTGCCATCTCTTACAAGGTCCTGTCGACTGTACTGTGTGAAAGACTTAAGCCGTTTGCCAACACACTGATTGGGCCTTATCAGTGCGGCTTTAGACCTGGTAAGTCCACCATAGACCAGATCTTCACACTACGTCAAATCCTGGAAAAAACCCACGAAAAACAGATCGATACCCATCATCTCTTTATCGATTTTAAAGCAGCTTTCGATAGCCCGATACGGGATTGCCTGTATGCCACCATGTCTGAGTTCGGTATACCTGCGAAGCTGGTGCGGCTTTGCAGAATGACGTTGAGCAACACAGCCAGCTCCGTTAGAGTAGGAAGGGACCTCTCCGAACCATTTGATACCGAACGAGGTTTCAGACAGGGCGATCCATTATCCTGCAACCTCTTCAACTTTGTGATGGAAGGGGTGTTGCGAAGAGCCAGTGTACATCGTAATGGCACTATTTTCTACAAAAGTGTCCAGCTCCTTGCATATGCCGATGATATTGATATCATTGGACGTTGTAAGCGAGATGTTACTGCTGCGTTCTCTGCTATCGAAAAAGAGTCAGCGAAAGTGGGTTTGACGGTGAACGAGGGCAAAACAAAGTATATGCTGTCCACAAACAGGGAGACGCGGCGTATTGGATCCTTTGTTACTGCGAACAACTATACTTTCGAAGTTGTCAAGGAATTCACCTATCTTGGCACCGCCGTGAACACTCAAAACGATGTCAGCCTGGAGATAAAGCGAAGACTAACTCTTGCTAATAGGTGTTACTATGGTCTCAGTAAGCAATTGAGTAGTAGAGACCTCTCTCGCCCGACAAAACTGACACTCTACAAGACGCTCATCTTACCCGTGCTACTTTACGGCGCAGAAGCATGGGTTGTGTCGCAGACTGATGCAGCCACGCTTGGGGTGTTTGAGAGAAAAATTCTTCGCAAAATCTTCGGTCCTGTTCACGTCGGCGACGACTACCGTATTCGAATGAACCACGAACTGTACGAGCTCTACGCTGACATTGACATAGTCAAGCGCATCACTATTCAACGTCTGCGCTGGCTGGGACATGTTGTGCGTATGGACGAAGAAGCTCCGGCGAAAAAGGTGTTTGATGCGGAAGCCGCTGGGCGACGACGAAGAGGAAGACCATGCCTCCGATGGAAAGACCAAGCCGAGGAAACCCTATCCACGCTTGGTGTGAATGATTGGAGAAGGCGTGCGCAAAGCAGAGGCGCCTGGAGAGAGCTTTTGAGGTCGGCCGTAACCCGGTAACGGGTTGTTATGGCCACCCAAGTAAGTAAGTAAGTACAAGTTTGCTCAAAGCAGAAGATCGTTTTTTAAAATAAGCACAGAAATGGGTCCAAACCATTAAAAGTTGTCAAGTGATCAAAAAGCAACTAGAGCACCAAGGTGTATCGTATCGTAAGATTTCGGAAATAATGAGTTTCTCACATTCCACATCAGTGTCTTTTTGGAAAAAAAAAAGGATATTTAGGAGGCGCTGGAGATGAAAAAAGGATCTGGTCGTAAACGTGCAACCAATAGAAGGACAAAGATGGCCTAGTAGAAAATAAGTTTGAAGGATCATTTTAAAAATGTAGTTGCTATACGGACAGAGCTAGAAACGCATCATTCTATAAAAATTACTGTGGAAAATGACCGCAGGAGGCAGCAAGATGGTTTATATGGAAGATGAAAAAAAGCCATTGTTGAAACAAAAAATTAAAAAACGGGTCTAGCTTGTGCTCAAAACCACAAAAACTGAATACTGGAGCAGAGGCTAAATTTCATTTAGTCGGATGAAAGTAAATTCAACTTGTTATGTGCCGATAATTTGCCGTAGGTGTGTCATTCCGATGTAGATCGTTTGAACGTCAGAAGGAACTATGAATGAGAAAAAATATGGGCAAGGTATAAGGGAGAACTAGGAGCCGGTGCTTAAAAAGCACTTATTCTGCACTACGGGTGCAATATTTAAGGACAATTTTGCGCCTTTCCATCGTGCGAAGTTAGTAAATCGTGTATGTTATTTTTTCTATGATTCTTACAGACTTTAAAATTATAAACAGAATATTAAAAAAACAATTTATTTTTCTATAGCTCGGTAAAGAATTCACGGATCTCGGAATTTCGCTTCCGACCTGGCCTGGAAACTCACCGAGCCTGAATTCTATCGTGCACTTGTGGCACATAATGAACGGTAAAGTTACTGACCAGAAGCCCGAGATAAAAAAATCAATTTTAGCTTTATATAAGCTTTGGTATAGTCTGATACAGGACGATAACCTCAAAGCCTTAGTTAATTCCATGCCATCAAGGATAATGGCAGTAATACAGGCTAAAGGAGAAGCAACATTATACTAATTTTATTTTTTTATTTTTTTGTAACTTGATATAATCTAGTACATATTTAGAAACAACATTGCAGAATACAAGATATTGGGGGTTGGAATTAGTTTTAAAGGTTTTCTAAGAGATGGCGTAACTATCAATAAATCGCATCGGGCACACCTGTGACTATATTCATTTCAAAGCACATTGTCTAAGCTTCATTTTTCAGCATGTGTCATTCCACTGAAGTGTAAACAACATATATTTTTTTCTCTGTGAACATGTCGACTTTCGTTCCAACAAAACGCAATTTGCGGGAAGGTTTACTTTTGTGCTTCCATTTGAAGAAAAAAGCGGTTGAAGCACAACGCACGCTTACTGAGGCTCACGGGGACTATGCTCCATCGATTTCTACTTGTGAGTACTGGTTCCGTCGGTTTAAAAGTGGTGATTTTGATACGGAAGACAAAGAGCGTCCGGGCCAGCCGAAAAAGTTTGAAGATGAGGAATTGGAGGCTTTGCTCGATGAAGACCCGTGTCAAACCCTTCAAGAATTGTCAGAATCATTGGGAGTCGACTTATCAACGGTCGGCAAACGCCTAAAGGCCATGGGAATGATTCAAAAGCAAGGAAATTGGGTGCCGTACGAGTTGAAGCCGAGAGACGTTGAACGGCGATTTTGCATGTGCGAACAACTGATTCAACGGCATAAAAGGAAGAGTTTTTTGCATCGTATTATCACTGGCGATGAAAAGTGGATCCATTACGATAATCCTAAGCGAAAAAAATCGTGGGACCACCCTGCCATGCATCATCATCGACGGCCAAGCCGAATATTCATGGCGCCAAGCTTATGCTGTGTATTTGGTGGGATCAGAAGGGTGTCGTGTACTATGAGCTGCTAAAACCTAACAAAACCATCACTAGGGAGCGCTACCAACAACAATTGATGCAATTGAGCCGAGCATTAAGGGTTAAACGGCTGGAATATGCCAAAAGACACGACAAAGTGGTTTTTCAACATGACAACGCACGGCCACATGTTGCAAGAACCGTCAAGGAAACGTTGGAGGCGCTGAATTGGGATGTGCTACCCCACCCGCCTTATAGCCCAGACATAGGCTCACTTTTTTTTCACCATCAAAACCCGATCAGCTGGTGTGAGACTTTGCTAAATTTAGCCTCATGATTAAATTTTTCTCACGCATCAGTGGAATCTTTTTAGCGGTTATTCCCGGAAGGTTTGCCTTCTGCAAACGACGACGAATTGTAGGAGCGCTTACAGCATTTCCAATTTCCGCAGAAATTGCCTTGGAAGATTTGAAAGGGTATTTTTTTGAAAGAATAACTATTTGGCAACCAACTTCTGGAGAGGATTTCGTTGGTCTACCTCTAGTTTCTTTTCCTGTTTTCTTTATAAGAACATTTTGCACAAAACGCAAGGACTAATCCATCAAACTAGCCATGTCCCGCAAAGATTTTCCTCTTTTTCGTAGGCTCAGAATCAATCGTCACTCTTCTGCTGTGCAACGACTTTTCGACCCATATCTATAATAAATTTTTCATAATTTACTTGCAATTAACTTATATATAAATGTATTTTTACCGTTGTTTAAAAAAAATCACAAAAAAATTTAAGTTTAAGATATAAAATCGAAAAACAAAACAAGTGTATCTATTATTTTGATCAACGAATTCGCGCCCGTTTTCGATTTATATTCACTGGCGAAAAAATAGGTGAAATACCTTCTTTAATTTCTCAGTTAACGGCATTGCCAAATGGTACTCTTTGGTTTTACAAAAAATTCTAATGCCAATTCTTCCAAATATGGAATTTATTGGGATTTAAGTGAAAATCTATTTGGTGTATCTATTATTATGATCAGGAGTGTATAATCAAAGAAATCGTAAAAGCATTACTTTTTTCCAGATTACTGTTTTTAGTCAAAAAAAATAGGCGTGTAAGATCCAGAAATGTATATTTTTTTTAAAATTACTCTTAATGATTTTTTATGATGGTGGGGTTTTCATGACCGCCAGTGTACAATATTATAGCAGATTACATTTAAAAATTATAAGGCAAGTCTCACGCAAGGAAGGGGGGAGTCTCGCCAGAACTCACCAAATCTCACCAAGGAGAGGGGGGGTCTGAATTTTCAAAAAAACACCTCACGTAATTTATGGGCGTCCCCTTAGCTTATATTATGCTTCGACTGTGCGTTTGTGGTGGTGGATCGACGTAGTAACTGCTATGATATTCACAAGCAGAAAGAAATTCTAGTTTTCGTGTGTAAACGCAAAACAAATTCACAAAAGGGAATGGACATGAATTTCTTCGTGTAAAACTTGACTTAGTCAGCGTTTACACGAGGAAACTCTTGCCGCAAAGTTTCTTTGTTTCTTGGCAAGAGGGGAAAAATGAAAGGGTGGTGTACAGAATTTTCCGTACCCGCAAATTCTCTTTCGTTCTGTTCGTAAGCTTATATTATGCTTTGACTCTACGTTTGTTTTGGTGGATCGACGCAGTAACTGCTTTGTCAAGGTTTACACGAGGAAATTCGATGAAACAAATTCTTGTCCATTCCCTTTTGTGAATTTGTTTTGCATTTACACACGAAAACTAGAATTTCTTTCTGCTGTGAATATCAAAGCAGTTAATGCGTCGATCCACCACAACAAACGTAGAGTCAAAGCAATATATAAGCTAACGAACAGAACGAAAGAGAATTTGCGGGTACCGAAAATTCTATTCACCACCCTTTCGTTTTTCCTCTCTTGCCAACAAACAAGGAAACTTTCTGGAAAGAGTTTCCTCGTGTAAACGCTGACTTTGATATTCACAAGCAGAAAGAAATTCTAGTTTTCGTGTGGAAGAGAATTTGTTTCATCGAATTTCTTCGTGTAAACCTTGACAAAGCAGTTACTGCGTCGATCCACCAAAGTCAGCGTTTACACGAGGAAACTTTTTCGGCAGTTTCCTTGCTTGTAGGCAAGGGGGGAAAAACGAAAGGGACGAGGCAAAAGATTTGTCATATGTAGCAAACGCAAAACGAAAATCACAAAAGAGAATAGACAAGAGTTTGTCTCTCAGACTTTCCTCGTGTAAACGTCGACAAACAAGGAAACTTTCCGGTAGAGTTTCCTCGTGTAAACGCTGACTAGGCAAGAGGCGAAAAACAAAAGGGACGAGGTACAGAACAACAAAAAAGAATAGACAAGAATTTCTTTCACAGAATTTCCTAGTGTAAACGTTGACGAAGTAAACTTAAGCCAAAATTCATTTCAACCGCATATATCCTGTATTATATGAAATACCGGCTCCGCTGGCACATTAATTCTACATACAAATTAAGGTAAAGTTGTTAGGACAATATTTTAAAAATCAATACAGGGGTTTCGAACTTATAACAGTTTTTAGAAAAGCTTTATCCACAACTTTCGATGGGTATTTCTCTGAAACCACATCTGAGCAACACTTATTTTTTACATAATTTTTATTTAACTAAATAGCACTATTTGCGCTAAAAAAGAAAAAAAATCAGCAAATTGGAATCAAAATTTTTAAATTTTTATTGCAAACATGAAAAACGGCATTAAACAGCAACACAAGACGCAATCAAAATCGACAAAATCAAAAATGAAAAGACTGCGCATAAAATGAAGAATTCCTAAATGGTATACAAGTAGAAAAAACTAAAAAAAAAAAACAAAGATTTAACTGCAACTACATATATAAAATGGATAAATTGCATAAAATATAAATTACAGAATGCGCAGAAAAGGAAATTCAAGAAAAAGGAGAACTGTCCCAATTGGAAAAAAAGACGAGCCGCGCACAAGAGAAAAATGAAGCGAACAAAAAAAAAGAGACTAACAAAAAGGATGAACATGTAAAGCGGCGAAGAAATAAACAAGAAATTAAAAAAAAATTGAATTTAACTTTAGTTCTGAAATTAAAACAAATTACAGCTGCAGATGCGTATTTAATTGATTTTTACCTTTTTTCTTAACGGTTTCTTGTTTGGCAGTCAGTCGATTGGTTAAATTTTTTATTGAATTTGCCTGATGGTGTTTCCTTTTTTTTTGTTGGCGACGGTGACGCTGACTGTGAAGAACACGGTAATTTTATTTTTTTTTTTTCGTTAGGTATTTGAGAATTATGGAAATCTATTTTCTGTTGTATTGCCAATATTTTGAATATTACTGATACAGTTTTCTGTTTTATATTTTCATTAGTTGAATTTACACAATTATCCACTTTTCAAGTATGAAATTTTTATTAAAGAATTTTCACTTGCATCTTTGTTATACTTTGTTTTACTTCAAATTTATTTACACAGAAAATTTGATTTGATTATTGAATGGCCAAGAGACGACGACATGGAACGAATCAACCAACGAACAAATATACGACGAACGTGCCACACACATACAGTAAAAGAAAATTATTTCTGCTGCTGAGAATTGCGGTTTTTTTTATTCTTCACAATTTTAACACTTTTGTGGTAGTTTCTTTAAATGCAAATGCAGACTTTTGCACTTAATTTTAACGCATATTTTAATGATTTTGAATTTGATTTTTTAATTTCAATTAGTTGCGGCTAAATACTTGGCTGGTGCTTCCACTTCAATTCGACGTTTCTTAAGTTCTTTTTCGGTGCTTCTTTTACTTCTTTATTATGCTTTATGTTGCTTATTCGGCGCACAATCGTGTACAAATCAACTCGGTAATAAAAATTGATGCGCACCAACTGAAATTAAAGAGAGTAAGTGAGATGGCCTTATTGGATTGAATGCAAGAACAAAAATTGTTGTTGAAATGCATATCCAGTTGTCTATTTTTAACCAAAACAAACCAAGGCGCAGGTATTCCTGCGTGTGTGCGACAGAATATTAGAAAAAAAGAATGGTTTAGATTAAAACTTCAACTATTGTTGCCAGATTAATAAGCATTGACATTTAGCGATTTTTCGGGATATATTTCGGGTTAGGATGGTCCAGGGACTAAAGTTTAAATAAACCCCTCAAACTTTACTTTTAAATAAAACTAAGCATATTAACAAAAATTTAAGTACTCAGTTTATTAATAATTCAATAATAAATTAAAACGCAAACAACAAAATTTTAGTTTATCGCATAGATAACAGTAAATTCATTGAAATCCGAAAAAATACGCTAGAACAAAGTTAAAATTCTTATATAAAATGATATATGGGGATGGCTGTCATATTGAAATATCCATTATCTTTGTGCGAAATCACACGACAAGTATTTGACTGCGCTTTTTGAGTGGAGGCCAGTCACATAAAAATTAAATGAGTACCGGTCAAATTCTGACGTTTATTGCTTTTCTTGATAATTTATTAATTTTTCTATTCCGTTTTTAAATGCGTTTCTAAAAAAAGTGCTGTTTCACTAATTTACTTAATGCTTAATACAATACTTTTTTATGTACTACCTCGCAACACTGAGGGTATTCCTGAAAACGCGAAAAAGCCGCGAAAACTGCGTAAACTGCGAAAACTGAGCACATTTTCGAACCTCGAAAATAATTTGTATGAAGAAAAGTTTGCGCAACTTTCGAGGCTAATTAGTTGAGCAAGTGGCCTCGAAAAGTTGGAAAATGAATCAGTGCTGCCGTTTGTCGAAATAATTTGCTGCCAGTTTAAAGTTTATTTAGAAATTTACACATAAACTTAACAGAATGATTTTTAAATATATGAAAAGCGCAATTCTCAGAATTTTTGTTTGTTTACCTATTTGTGTTTTGTTATTTATTAACTTAATTCTACATAATTTTTCGTTTTGCTGTGATTCATTTTTTTTCATGGCAGCGGTAACACTGATCAAACTGTCAAATTGCCATTGCTCAATCATTTACGAGTTTGTATTGATAGGGGTGTTCCCGAAAGCAAGCTCGAAAACTTTCGAGTTTTCGCGCTTTTCGAGTTTTCGCGTTTAGAGGAATACCCTCACTATTTTGAGCGGTGACTGTTGTCATGTTAGCCACTAACAATTAATTATTTTGCCCGTCGTACAAAAAGTTCATTCTCTCCCGCTGTCAGTGTATTTTTTTAATTTCCTATATGAATCAACCACAAATTTTGCCTAAGCACTGTCAAATGCCCGCCGTCGCACTTTAAGGCCGAAGCAATCCACAAAATGTATCAAGTCTTATAACATATTTTTGAGGTGTCAGTCTATTATACCATCGATAAAGACTTAGTGTCCTACACCAGCAGCAAAAATTGTAATACCAAATCTGCATGGTTTTGGTGCGTGGTTGGAGTCAAATGATGCAAATATTAAAATTCAAGGTTTAAGGACGACCCGTATTTTAATATTTTTTATGTTACTTTTTACGTTTTCATTGCCTTCTACAAATTATAAACTAAAAACGTTGAAAAAACTAAAGTTTAGAATATTTAATAGAATATTACTACAAATACATAAATGCGAATTTTTGAAATACAAACGCCTGAAAGTTGACATTAGAAAAATTATTTTTTCTCCTTTTTAGACAAAATAATCAATTATGTTTTAAAGGATTACATTGCCTTTACATTAATTTTTATATTAAACTTTTTTAAGCAACTTTTTTTTTAATCAAACGTATTTTGTGAAAACTTTTATGCAACGGTTTTTATCAAATTTTTCGTATCTTTTTCAACAAAGCGTCAATAGTAGGAGTTTCACAGAAATTGACGTTTCCTGCATCAATTATTTTGATCCTTCAGAATATTCAGAACAAAATCTGTACCTATTTCATAATATGAAAGTCTACAAACAATATTTATTCTACTATATGTTAAACTAGCAACGCGCGTAACAGTTACACTAATTCTTTAATGTCACGTCTTTATTTTTTTTTTTTGTTTCTGCTGCTCTTCTTCAATAAACAGATGCGGGAGATATACTCATTTCTACAAATTTATTAATTTTTATCAGGTAGAAAATGTAGACATCTGTTCACAAAATGCTGATCAGATGTTTTGAAATTAATATCGAATTTGTACCAAATAGTACTGTTTTCAGAACACCCTAATTGGAATCATACGATTTGGAAAAGTATGTATATAAAATATGTTTACAGATTTATATATATTACATTTGATGTTCTCTCATAAAATTCAAAAATATAGCCTTTCAGCACCTACTTTTGTATTATCTCCCGAAAAAAAATCAAAAACAAAAATATTTTAATTGATATTTTAAAAGTAAACAATTTATCTATCTGCTTTTTCGCGTCACAGTTGTATATTTGTTCCATTTTTACCAAAGTCCAAAAATTTAATTAGATTTAATTTAGATAACTTTGAAATCAGAATATAGAACTCCACCAACCGGATTGAAACCCGATTACGAACAGAATGGGATTCTAAAACAGAAGTTAATAATGTTTGGTTGTAAAAGGAAAAGGCAGTTCGGTCAAATGAGCTAAAATTTTGGAAGCAATTCTCTTGTTGCTGAAAAGAAGTCTCAATAGGCACGATGACTTATTGATCAACAATGTCTCAATTTAAGGGTAACATGACGACTTTTTAGCTATCAATGAGTTTTTTTTATATATTTCTTTTTCCGATTTTTTGCATCAAAATTCGACCGTTCCCATACAAAAAATGTGGGGTCCTTTCTTTAGAAGTTACAGTTGCACTTAATATAGTCTGGCATCATTACATTAGAAAGGGATAGCATGTGCCGGTACTTAGCAAGACTCAATATGCAAGAGAAAGAAATGACTATAGCACAATGCAACGAAATTTTGTATCTGATAAAAATTTTCTCAAAATATTTAAGCAGAAAACGTGCAAATTGTGTATATTTCCAAAAAAAAAAATAAATCTTTGAAGACAAGCGAAACAAAAATTATTTTTCGATTTTGACTGACTTAGAAGAGAATTAAACGATGCCGTTTGGTTATGATTTTCTTGACCAATTTGATTAAATTGCAATTATAAACTCTTTGACTTTTTCACATATATTTTATAATATAGCTGAAATTATAAACGATCCGCATACACAGTATACTAGTTATTTTAGTGGCATGTACTTGTTTTCTTATCGCAGACCATACCGGCAACGCGCGCGTTCCTACGTTTATATTGTTTGTTGCCCGGGACTTCGTTATTTTCTGTTCATTTTGTTATTATGCAGACTTGGTTGCGGCTTTTGCTGAGTTATTGCGCGTTTCGCTTTATTTTTGTTATTCGCGTATTTGTTTTAATTTGCACGTTTTCTTGCTTTCGTCTTTCTGTATGTTCTGAAATCATTTGTTTAAATGCTAAACCAATTTCTTCTATAAACTATCTACTATGACTTGAAACTTAAACACCAAAATGGCACGAAGTTATTTTGTGAGCAGTCAGCAATCCTCCTGCTTCTTCCTGTTTCAGAAAATACTTTCAACTTTGTCACACACACACAATGATTACGCTCTGCACCTTTTTTTTTACAGTATCGGAGAAGTCTCTGGATGCGCACTGGAGCAAATTTTCTTTGTTCTTGCTTTACTACTTGGGTTGCTCCTCAGAATTTTCGCCCATTATACTTCTTGGAGGAAATGCTTTTTAATTTCAGGAGCACCCTTGTTTCTAATAATCTTTGATTGCACTTACACTTTGAATTTACACTTTCAATTTGTATTTACATGTGTCTTGTCTTCTCCTAATTTATACAAAAAATTGTTTGAAAATTCTCACGTAAATATACAGGAGTTGAGACTTTTTTTCACTCTTTTCTGTTTACCCGATTTCAGCTATTAAACTACTATTCGAAATTTAACATTTAAAACCGCTTAAAATTTGTATACATATTAAATTATTTATATTTTAAAAATGCTTATTTTATAAAAATTTACAAAAAGATTTTCTTGTCTGCTCCTGCTTCTATACACACACACGATTAGCTTTCTCGTCGTTCCTTCGTTCGGTTAGCATGGTCGGCCGTCAGTTTTTCGATTTTTTTATTCTGCTTTATTTAAAACTTGTTCGATAAGTTCTTGTTTGTAATCATATATTTGTCTCAGTTTTTTTAGTGCTAACTGTGTAAAAGATTTATATGTCATGTATAGCGGAGCTGTTCGTTAGTGTTATTGTTTTTTGGTTTACTGCTCGTTAGAGTAGTTCAGAATATCAAAACTTTCCGGAATTTTCGGGTCAAACAGTTTGCTCTATGAAAAATTAAATCGATATGAATTATGTTGAATCAAATTGTGTTCTAATAACTGGCTAGAGAAACCGGTGTTGACCATATTATTGGATCTAGATTCAAATATAAATTAAGTTTATCAGTTAGGTTCTACATTTCATTGAAAATGAAACAGAATCTGATAAATTCTGTATGTTCCACATTTCATGAATGACTCAATCTCAAACAATGCTCTAAACTATTAATGTGAAACTTCTAGGGGGTGCTTATGCGGTAAGCAGAATACAGGCGGTTGACGGAAATACCGCCAAAGGTGAGCTGCTGTCAAAATTACAACACACTTGACTGAATAGCCCATTTCACATTATCACACATGGTGTGACAACAACAATGTTCGATAATGTGACCGGTAGGATGGACCGCTTGACACACATGTTGGATGGATTTCAAAAATTTTTGATTTTTCTGCTAGCTTGTCCAACTATACAATCTGTGTGAACTGACTGTCAAGCCTAGTGAACATTTTTCATTTTAAATAAGATTTCATTCAGTTTACTTCAATGTGGACGCTAATAAATTGTTCTGCAATTAATGTTTGATGGCATGCTCGATAATGTGAACGCAAAGCAATATTGACAGTCACACATGTTGCCAAGCCATGAAGGACAGCACGTGTGATAATGTTAACAGCCCTAATGGCTCTACGCTGACAGTGGATATAGATTTAATTTTACCACCGTGACAGACAGATTAATTTATGTTTGAAATGTCAGTTTTAATACTATGAAAAGGGATTTTTATATAAATAAAAGTGGAGTTACAGACCACACGTTGTCGCTTTATCGCGTTTCGGCTTCTACGCGTTTTGTTTTTGGAGTTACATATCACGCTTCTTTGTTTCAAAGTGTTTATTAGAAGAGTTGACAGTTGACAAATTTGTAAACAATAAAAAATTTGTTTCATGAATTCAAAAGTTTGTTTAATGAATGAAAAAGCTTATGAAGCGAGAAAGCGTAGAATGCTCAACTTTTTGCGTCACACGCTTTTTGACTTTCTACGCGCTGTGCTCTGTAACTCAATCCATACGATTGCAGGGTTTGAACTTTTTCTGAGAGAAGCGTGTGCCGCTATAAAGCGACAACGCGTGGTCTGTAACTCCACTTTAAGAATATAAATGAAATGAATTACAACGAATTACTAATAGAAGAAATAGCTTCTCACAAAATCAAAAAGGTTTCGCTTTAGGAAGATAAAATTTTTATTTAAGGTTTCGCTTTGTCACAATGAAAAATATATCGTTACGAAAATTACTTTATTCTCAACACAAAATGACAATTGAATTTCCCGTTGTACGTCGCAATTCTTTTATTTGAACGGATTTTATGACAGTTCAACGGTTTTTACGCTGGCGGTATTTCAGTCAACTGTCCGTACTTTGTTTGCTACATTAGAGTTTAGGACAAAAATTTTAACCTTACAAAAACTGCAAGCAAATTTATGTATAACTTGACGCTGCTAGATTTTTGAGGACGACATAGCAGCCTTTTCGAGCATACAATATGCCTGCTTTTCAGTTTTGCACTGGCATCTTTTAAATGAGACTTCGCGAATTCAGGGCAATAGAGCCGTTCACCCAAGTTTTTCCTTTTGGCATCGTTCGAATCAGTGACATTACCACCGCATTAACTTATTATGTATAAGCTTATAATAAAAATATGTCTATCATTAAGTGAAAGCTTTCTGAAATGGAAATGAAACGTAACTGAAACTTTGTAAAATTTCTGAATAATTTCTGTATTTCTCATAAATAATGAATTTAAGCGTCTCATATGAAGGTTGGCACTATCCGCTTTTCAAATATTTTTCGGTTTAACCGGCATTGAGGTGCCAGGCAAACAGGTCGTATTCGACAATTTGAGAGGACTGATCGAATGTCACGTTCTGGGCGTCGAAAAGCTTGAACATCTCAACCCATGGACCTATTGTACATTTTCTTCTTTCCATTCTTTTGCCCTTCGACCGAAAATCAGTATGATACTGATTAAGTCAATATACTTGGTATCATTACCCACTCGGCATGTGACGTTTCAGAAATAGTACGTCGGAAAGCTGTTTTTATGAAATGCTTTTGCAAAAGTGAAAAACTTGGTGTACCAGCGCCTCGCCACTGAAGTATCCATTTGACTGGAAAACTTCAATACAAAGCAGACGTGTAGCGCGCCACACGCTCGACTCAGGCCGAAATACTTTAAATTGGTCGGTCACCTTATGTAATTATTGAATGTATTGTAAAGTATTGATTTAAGCAATAAAAAAAGGATCCCTCCTCAACGCAAGTGATGACGACCATGATGATAAACAAAATAAAAGAGCAAATTTCAGTTTTTTCCCCTTATAAGGTTTCTGTAACATTTTAAATGAAATCAAAAAGCGGACATTGACACATTGCAAAAAGCTTTCTGAAATGAAAATTTAAGATTTCTGAAACGTATCCGAAACATTGTAAGATTTCATGAGAAAAATTAATGAAAGGTTTACGAAACGTTACATGGTGACTCTTTTGAAACTTGTTAAAAAAAAAATTCACTTATTTTTAAATAAAATTTTAAAAGCGAATAGCACAGTAGATATACAAAAACACATGAAAAACAAAGACACACCAATTCTGTTTACAGTGCTAATTACACTGTAACTTATAGCTTTATTTTCCACTACATATTGTTCTTAAATACCAAAAAGAGCGCAAAATAATTTTAATGCTGTTTAATATTTTATGTGTATAAAGATGCTTAAAGAAAATTACATAGAATACATAAAATAAAGAAACTGATGGAAATTTCAACTTAAAACGTTAAGCGACTAAACTTTGTAAGATACTATAGGATTTTACAAGTTTTTCTGACAACTAACTTTCCATGAACTTAAGAGTATTCATAAACTTAAATACATACAAGACAAAATTGGGAAAACGTTACACATATTTTATTTGAAATAATTTGTAATTTACGGTATTTGAATTTACGCATTTGTATAGAGCGTTTTATAAGTTTTTATTTTTTTTTTCTTATCTTACAACTATGTGATGAACGATCTTTAATGATGAGCGTGATTTTTTTAGGCTGCTGTTGTTAATTTTGCTGCTGGTAAATCTTCGGAATCATCATCTTGTTGCTGATCATCTTCATCTTCGTCATCTTCCTCTTCCTCTTCGGTGCCATTAAAAATAACAGAATCATCAGCATCACGCAGTTTCTTGCCCTTCGCAATCTGGGGTTTAGTTTGATCTTCTTCTTCTTCATCAGACTGCGAGTCCTGATCGTCCTGGGAATTAGCAGAATCAGATGATTTAGCGATAGCAGATGGACGACCACGGGATCTACCTGTTGGCACTTTTACTTTATATCCCGGCTTACGACCACGTTTGGACACCAGATCTCCATTGGCATCCTTTTTGGGTCGCCCTTGACCTCGTCCAGTTGCAACGATATTAAGATTTGTGGCACCAGTTGGTGGTCGCCCGAGTATTTTTTTCTCCTGTGGTTGTTTGTTATCATCGGATTCTGTTTTTATAAGGATTATATAAATGCTTGTTTAATATTTTTTATACCTTAAAAATTCAGTGATGCGGGTGTCGATAAAACACAGTATGTAATGATAAATAAGGTTATTCAACATATTTGCAAATACGACAAGACAAGAAGCCCACACTTTCGGCAAACGAAATGTTCAGGCTTTGTCGGAAGAAAGTAAATTGCATTCACACAATAATTATTGAGAATTAGTTTAGTGAAAAGATTTAAGAACTTAAAAATACATAATTCGAAGAAATGTGTTAAATTTAACCCATTAAAGACTGGTGCCAGGAGGGCCCGTACAACTTTGATAAAATTTGGTGCGGGAGGGCAAGGGATCAATAGAAGTTGGTGATGAAAAAAAAAAAATTTTTTAATTAATTCAATTTTTACCCAATAGCCCTCTGAGACAAAAAAAAATTATCGTCCAACCTTTCATTCAATCAAATCTGTTTTATTATAGCATACCACATAGGATTTTTGAAATTGTTTCGAGCTTTTTTCAACTTTGTCGATATACTGACTGAGTTTAGAAAAAAGTTAAGATGAGGTAACACTGCCCGTTTTATGTGTAACTGCAATGCAGCCCTGATACTTTGCAAAAATATTGCTTTGCATTTTTTGACATTGTGGAACGCGCAAAATAATATATAAAATTTAATTTCGCGTTCACTTTTTTCCCTAGAAATAAAATTTAATTAATCTTCAAAAAGAAAATGAGCAACAAAAAATTTTGATTACTTTTCTGCAGATTTCATTTTGTTTTTTTGGTGAACGCATCGAAATAAATAGCGATGCGTCATTTGCGTATTTATTTCGCATCGACAACGCTAGTGCGTAATTTGAAACTCTTAACACTGTAGTAAACCTTTTGTTACTTTAGGATGAGTTGAGTTCTGGAACTCAGCCACCTTCCTTGTTCATATATTTTGTAAGAGGCATGCCCATATAGCGTTGGTGCTAACGTTATGACGTGAAATTTGAGCTCAACATAGGAGACAACTCTTGATCTGATTCCACAAACTAAGCTGCGTTATTTTGATGTGTCAAAACCAAAATCAACACCACTATGCAAACGCTCTTTCTAGGTTCAGCACTAAGGTTCAATTATAACGAGACGAGAGCGTCGCGTGAAAATCAAACTATGTACAGTTGTGTTCACAAAAACGCCGAAAAGGTTAAAATAATTTAAGATAGTAAGAAAGGAATACCATTAAAAGTGATCGCAAGTATATATGGCGTGAATAAAAACCAATTTCTTTAATAAAAAACACTTCTATAAAACGAATTTTTCGATTTTATGACTGACCCGTACATTAATTAGTTCGTTATATTGGACGTCTGCTGTAGAAAAAAACTTCCGAGAAAAAAAAAACGTATGTACATATTGGGAAATACATACAAGATGACATCGGTTCTTCAACAAAAATGATTTCTAATGCATTAACATATCATCCTGAAATTTTGTTGGTTCTCTTTTAAAATTTGAAAACAAAGCGTTTTGATGTAAATTATTTACATTAACTTATAAATTTGAGTCATTAACCAAAAAGTTAAGTTTTTGAAAATACATACAATACAAAGTTGTTAAAATTTTTATAAAGCGCTGATATTTTTGTGAACACGACTGTAAATGTCTGATTTGCAAGTTGTGAACTCTGGACTTCAAGCAATCAATTGTACGAAGATACAATCATAAGTTATTATTTGGTCCTTTCATCGAAGGACTTCACTAAATGTCGCTTAAATGTCTAAACAGAATTGGGACGTGCAATATCGTTCAGGTTTTTCCTATACGTTTGTAGTGAGTACAAAATTGACACTACAAAATTTATCGCAGAGAAATAGAACAAATTCTGTTTTTTGAAGCGATTTGACAAAGAGGATAAATCGCACGTCCCAATTCTGTTAAGACATTTAGGTTCTGCTCGCATGCTTTTTCTTTCTTACTAAATTCTGATAGTAGAAGATCAAGAAAGATAACATGAAAACGCAACTTATAACAGGGCAGTATGTGTCGAAATAAAAAATTCGTTGAAAAGACTATTATAGAGACAAAAAAAAAAGCTCCTTAGAATGAATTAGTTCTCTATAAGTTAATTAAGCCTTTAGCTACTATAGATGATGTAAAAATAAAAAAAGAATACTTTACGAAGTAATTTTTGTAAATTAAAAAAAAAATTCTTGAATCTAAATATACTTTCTCTCATATTAGTATCCATTTTAGTAATCTATGGCGATACCATGCTTAATAGTTAGTTTATTATAGATGTTAATGTTCATTCGAAAATAATTATGGTAGTTTTTTGGGTTGGAAAGCTGGACTTATTTTAAATGACAATACTTCTTACGTTTGGCAATCCATTCTCTTACGCGTCGCTTCCTTTTATTACTCCGCTTACTTGGAATACAAAACGCTAAAATAATTGCTACGCACGCTTTACGCTTTTCGTCCATTATAAGAAAACTTTTTTTTTTCAAAGAAATAACACGTTTACAAAAAAAAAAAACAAAGGAATTGAATCTTTGTCAGTTGACACTGCTGTTCATCGAAGTTCGCACCTTCACTAGTCGAATGCCAAAAAAAAACTGAGTATTGACAGTAATCAATACCGACCGTGTGAGGAGTACAGTCAGTAATGTAAATACTGACAGTATTTTTGCATACTGACAGTATTATTGATCGTGTGAAGTGAGTACTGATGTACTGTCAGTATAGAAAAACGATACTGATAACTGATGGAAAAATCGGATATTACTTACAGTAATATTGATGGTGTGAGGTGGATACTGACAGTTCTTCAGCATTATTAGCACAGCGATGGATATTCAATGCCAAACAAACTGAGTATTGACAATAATCAATACTGACCGTGTGAGGAGTCACTGTCAGTAATGTAAAGGGACGTCCATAAATTACGTTGTTTTTTTGAAAATCCGGAACCCGCCCCCCCCCCTCCCCTTGGTGAGTTCTGGCGGGACTCCCCCCCCCCTACCGCCGGTGAGACTTTCCTTATAATTTTTAGATGTTATCTGGTATAATGTATACTCACTGCATTAAAAAGTCGACGTGAGATTTTCGTTGATCCCCCCACCCGCTTGGCGAAATTTTCGTTGACCCTACTGAGTCAAATGATGGCATTTTGGTTCAGTGGAAATGTACCTAATTAGAGACTAGGATTGTCTTTTTTGTCATTAAAACAAAGTTACTAAAATTTTATATAAAAAAAAAAAAAATTTTTTACGCATATTCCAGCAAAAATTAAAAAATTTTCCAGATAAAAAAGGAAATGATTAGGAATGTAGTAAAATGATCCAAATGTACTAAAATTTTGCCACAAATATACAAATGTACCAAAAATGCCATCACTGATATGAATATTTTGAAATGATTGGCTGCTTACAAGGGTAAATTATAACACCCCATATACAAAGATTTACATATATGTATGCTCCGAAGTGTTCATATCCTAATAAAATTTTAAATTACCTTCATCCTCCTCATCACTATCAACCGGTTTTCGTGGACGTCCAAGCTTCTTCGGCGCCTTGGCATTTCCGCCGCGTTTTCCCGCCAATTTTTGTGCTTTGTCACCGCTCCCCCCAACACCTTTCACAGTACTATCGTCTTCATCGTCATCATCACCATCTTCGTCTTCTTCCTCCTCATCATCCTTATCATCCTGATCAGATTTTGGTGGATTTTTGGCACGTCCACGACCTTTACCGGTTGCCTCAATTGGTTGCGATACTTTCCCTTTCTTAGCTGGACGACCACGTCCACCACCGCTGCCTCCACCGGATGCAGCGCCAACTGACTCACCAGCACCGTTCACGGCACTATCTTCGCCATCAGAAGCTTTTGCAGATTTTGGTCTCCCTCTACCACGACCACTTGGGCCCTTAGACTGAGCTTTCTGAGCTTTTGAAGGGCGACCACGTTTCTTCGGCACAGCGGTCTCACCGCCGCTATCATTACCAGCGTCAGCAGCAGCAGGTTTTGGAGCCGCTGCAGGGCGTCCGCGCTTTTTAGTATCTTCCATGTTTTGTCTCGTTCAAAAATAAGAAAGCCGATGACAATTTTTCCTTTTTACTTTGCGCTTTTTCGCAGTATACCACACAATTTAATTATTTTTTCACTTACGATTTTAAATTCTTGGAACAAATTTTATTCCTTTACTTTATTAAAAAATTATTAGAAGCAAATTTAATTTGCTTTTTTAATATTTAATAACAAAATTCGGCTTTATTTAATAATTTTCAATTATACTGAAAAGATGGCTGCTACGGCGTCGTTACTTCAACCTTCTTTATTTGAAAAGAACAAATTGTGCGAAAATCCAGCAATAAAAGCGAAGCCAAGCACACAACCACAACTACACGACTGACAGCGGCTGCGATGCACGTATAAACACACACGAGTTCATTTTCGCTTTTTGCGCGTTCTTTCGTCCGTTGAAAAATGCTGCCAAGCGCTATAACAGTTTGCTATAATAATTAGCCATAAAAATTGGTATTAATATCTTAAGGGCGAGCACATACATACATTAGGAGTTGGCCAATTTATTATTCTGATAAAAGTTTTTACGGTAATTCTATTTTTTTCTGCTATGAATTATTATACAAAAAAAAATTAATCAACAACATTTCGTAACATGTTTATTGCAAAATCTTTTATGAAACGTAACAGAATTTCGAACTGTCAAAAAGTCTGCTAGCATAGTAGCCCAAGAGCCCGCTGCAGCCGAGTCGAGTGTATAAGATTACAGGATGGAATGTGTTGCGGTCGTTTGAGCTCCTCTCCTGTAGAGCAATGAGTTTCAGTACGTCATAGTAGGATGGCCATTTAAAGAAAGCTGAAATTGTTAAAATTTTGATATTTATACCTCTTTAAAATAATAATATTTACCTTTTAAACTGCAAGCTGCATTCACGCAATTATTTGTTATTTGACATCGATAGATGTCATGAAGAAAGAAAATCAGAAACGTCAAAAGAAAAATGTTCTCAGGTAATGTTCAGCAACACTACTGAATGAAACCAGGGATGGTATAAGTTCTGAGCTTTCTAACTAAAAGGTTATTGAACTGTTGAGTGAGAAATCGGAGAGTACAAATGAAATTGTAGTTGTGGGCGAAATTGTTGTTTGTTTTATATTGCGAATTTGGTACATAGGTAAATTTTAAACGGAGTAACGTATTTTATGTGATTGCGCTAAAATTAGGGCTTAGCGGAAAGCAAAATAGACGCCAATTTTTATTAGCAAAGTAAAGGTCAACTGATCCGGACGTGTCGCGTTCCTGTAAAAAAGTTTTTAATTCAAAGTGATTGTGAATAGTTTTTGTGTGCTCAAGTTAGTTCTGAGCTAAAGTAAAAAAAAAAAAGTGTGTTCCAGGAAATTTTCATTTTGGACCACAGGATATCAGGCCCGACTTGTAGGAAATTCAGGAAGAATTTAGACATTTATAAGGTAAAGAAAAATGTTTCTACTGAAATATATATAGATATACGCCTAAACATGTAGGTAGTTCAAAAGGTTCTTGCTTTTTAGGAAAGCGGCATTGTGTGCAGGATTTGTGAAAATAATCAGGAAGATTAAGTGAATAACATATACCGAAAATTTGAAGTAAGTTGAAATTAAAATGTTTGAAATTTTGTATTTCATAAATTTTTATGATAACCGTTTTTTTGGTAGTGTGGCTGGCGGCTAAGAATTGAGACGAAAAATTTTGCAGAAGAGCGGAAATAGAAGGAGCTCCACACCAAAGATAAGTGCCAGCCACAAAATTTTATTAAATTCCGCCATTTTTAAGCAAATTTCTGGTGGGAAAAAAAGGCTTAGCCTGAACGCGGCCATTTTATAATTAATCGGCAAAAACTTTAAGACCGCGAAGTGTGAACCTTGTCGGTCGACCATTAAGTGGGAACAGTTATTTGAAAAAGAAGTGAACGAAAGGGATCCCGAACACGAACCCGAATGGTGTGTTCACCGAGGAGGCACCGTCTAGCATAGTTTATTTTATTATAATTTGTAATTTTTTTGTGGTTGCGATCTTAACTGTGGGTAAAGAAATTCTAAAAGGGGCGAACGTGTTGTGCTAAATTTTATTATAGGAAACTTCGTGGGGGAATTATTTTTCAAAATCCCTAAGTCGACAATAGAGCGCTCTGTTAGGACACAAATAAATTGAGGGATATTCTCTTTTGGCCATAAATACTAACGCTGTTAGCCAAAATTTTTATGAATTTCTTAAAAACCCTTAGATAATTAAAAAGATTGCTGATCCTTAATTTTGATATCTTTATTTTTACTAATTTATTTCATTTAATTATATATTTAAAATTTTCATCGCGTTGCAAAGTTTTTTTTTATGTCTTTTTGTAAATTTTTCTTGTCTGACTTTTAAATTTTTGTGAATTTCAAGTGTAATTTTGTAAATAGTTAAAAACCAAAAAGTAAAGAAAAAAAAAAAACTTTCGCAATTCAAAATTAGTCGTGGATAATGTTATTATAATATTTTGATATTTTTTTTTTTGTTTTACATATATATATTTTGTTTGATATTTTATTCTTAATCCTTGCGTTTGTAAATTCTTGGTTTTGAGCAATATTTGCCTTGGTATCGGCTCTGCAGCCTATAATTTAGGAAAAATAATTAATTAATAATAAAATGGTATGAATATTTATAACGAAATGAATTCGTGTTAAATCTTCTTATAGGGGGTGATTTAACGACTGGGTCAGTGATGGTGGTATAGGCTGGTCTGCGGTGATTCGAACGTGGGTGTTGTCCAAAACATGGACTGGGCAGCACAGGTTGGGTGGGTGCATAAGAGGGAGACAATCTTCCTTCCTCTCTCATATGGAAAAGCCGGTATTTAGATTTGCGATTTTTAATAATGTTAGTTTTTTTTTGAGTTATGTGATTTTCTTGATTTTGTTAGAATTCTGATTTCAGGTTGAGTTTTATTTTTTTTTATATAATTTAAGATTTCACTTTTTGTTTTCCGCATAAAGTGAAATCTTTATTGTTGTTCCCTCGACCCAACGCGGCGGGTTAGAAACTCCCCTGAAACCGCAAGCTGGCCGGTGCGGACCGCGTTGGGTACGATAGCCTAGGGATTCATAACAATAATGGCGCCCAAACAAAAATAAATAAAAGGGGGATAACTACAGCTACTTTCCCTTTCCAAATTAAAATTTTGTTTTGCACTAAAGCAAAACAGCAAACTCTAAAACCAATATTCAGAAAAAAATATCCCGCACTGAATCTCGTTGAAACTTTGTGTCACGGTGGCTCAGCCAAGCTTACGCTTCGGTGCTGATTGCAAAGTGAGGTGAAGAGTTGACGAGATCACAGTCAGGGAAAAATCATGTTTAAAAGTTAGGATTCAATTGCATCTCCTTGATCCGCCTTTTTCTATAGTGGCTTAATCATAGAAAACGTCTTAAAGTATTAATTGCATTACACAAAGGGGGGGATCAAGAACATGCATCAGTAAGGCTAGGAGACTGACCTCCTGGGTCGTGACAGTGGAGTGGCTTGGTTATAGCTCAGCGGAACAAAAGCCAATTGCATTCCAGGGTTGAGACCTAGGTGGTTAGTAAAATAAAATAAATCAAATTTTTACTGTAACTGCCACAAAATGACTTGGTTGAATTTTATTCGTATGAATCAAATATTTTATCAATTGCATTGAGTGAAGTTAGATAACTGAGAGTAGCAAGTGCTGGGTTCACGGTTTGTGATTTTAATTGTGGCGTCGGAATTTCATAGCAGTAGCCTTGAAATTAAAAGTATAATTTTTCAAGTTGTATTGCTAGCCATAGTTCGTGACCAGACATCAACGTTTAAGTCTTTGTTCTGATGCATGAAATATGGTCGAATTTAAGGCAGGCAGATTACGAAGAAAATCCTGACAGTGGCTCCAGCACGTTAACAATTAGCAGTAGGGCTATCCATGTGAGAGACTCCGAAAGGAGTATGCAGAAAATTCGGTCATCGCAGGACTAGTTGACCGAACACGTTTTAGACCATATCACTTGACCTGGGAGAACACCCCCCAATTTAAAACTCTTTTATAAAAAAAATAAAACAAATTTTTTGCATTTGCGTATTAAGTACTTATGTACACGAAACAAGCGGTTAATAAAAATAAAAGGCGTAGTGTCGAAAGAAACGCTGAACACGATTTGAATAGAAGTGTTACAGTAATGGAAAATGATAAGAATATGGACCAGGCCTCAGGCGTTGATAACAGTTTTTTTAAAGATTTGTCTAAGACCATAATGGTCGACAAAGAGGATAGCGCGACGGGCGTAGGAGTTGGAAGAGGAGCGGTTAGTAAAACCAAAAAGTCTCATACAAATTTTAATTTACCTCCATTAAACAGCACAAATGATTTAACAGAATTAAGTGAAATAAACAGAATTGAAAAACTAGTGGCAAAGGCCAACGAAAAATACAGAGCATCGCTTGAAGAGTCTATAGAAAACAAAATTTTCGAGTGCTTTCAGACTAGCATGGGGGAAATGATACGCACACTGAAACTCACCGAAAATCCAAAGAACCAAATTATTACTTCACCCGAGCCAGAAAAAATAGTAAATGGAGCAAGTCGTGCTGGCGGCGTGAGTGGCTTTAGCACCAATCTGCATTCATCCAAAGAAAAATCTAAAAGAAACAAAAAATTTAATGAAAATACAATTCAACTGGAAGACAGTGATCACGTATGGAAAAATACAGTTTACCAACAACCGAATATGCAATTAAAATCCCCTTTTTGGCAACAAAATCTGCACCAGCAGCAACGACAAGTAAAACAGCCACCACCGATACAACAACAATACGTTTGGCCACCGAATCCCAATAAGGAGTATGGAACAGCGAAACCGTTTCCATTGCCAGGTGAACAGGTAAACGATGGTAGACATTCGAGGTCTCAAGTGGAATCAGGCTCATCGAGTAATCATCAAGCGACTAACGTCTATATAGACAAATGGGGAATTACTTTTGCGGGAAGCGCTGACGACTTATCGATCGAAGATTTTGTATTCCGTGTCGAGCATCTGCAACGTCACTATAACTGCCCATGGGCACAGATCATGCGCGATTTTCATTTGCTAGTTAGAGGAGTCGCACGTGAATGGTATTGGGTCTTCATTAGAAACAATTACGATGCAGACTGGCCCACATTACGTCAGGCGCTTTTCCGTCAATACCAAACCAATCGTTCCGATTTTGAGGTCATGCGGGAAATCGTAGAACGAAAACAAAGACCGGGCGAAAGCATCGAAACATTTTTTCATGACCTGTTCAAGCTGCGCTCCAGATTGCGTAACCCTGTGAGAGAAGGTGACATGATTAAAATAATAAAAAAAAATCTACGAGATTACCTAGGTCGAATTGTTTACCCAATGACGATCTACTCGGTGGATCAGCTGCGCGACGAGTGCGTAGAAGCAGAACTGCATTTTTCTCGGCGAGATGTTCGCAGCGGGTATCAACAACCACAACCACAACGTCATCAGCAACAGCATCGTAATCATGAGATAAACGAGATAATCCCAAATGATGCCGTAAATGAATACGGGTTCTATGAGGACGTTTTTGACATTGAGGAGGTACAACCAGCGTATCGAGGTAGACAACCGGCTCAAAATTATCATTCAATTCCAAAAAAGGTTCAGCAACCAAGTATGCCACAACAACAGCAGCAAAGTTTCCAACAATTAGCGACCGGTCAAAGGCAAGAAATTTTTCAGCCACAACCAAAGTTTTATGCTCAACAAAATCAGCAGCAGCAACAAAATCAGCCACAGCGACAGCAGCAAAATTTACAACAGCAACCATTAGTTTCTCAACAACAGACTTTCCAGCAACAACAAGATGTAATGCATCCACAACAGCAGCAAAATAGTAGAATGCCAATTTGTTGGAACTGTCGTCAAGAAGGACATGTGTACATGGAGTGTACATCTCCAACCCGTACGATTTTTTGCTACAAATGCGGTCGACCTGAGGTGATAACACCAAAATGTCCAACATGCTCGGCGGGAAACCTAAACAGGAACGTGCTGACCACGGGAATGCCACGCTCCAGTCAAGCTCCCGTGGAAAATTAAGCAACAATACCGAAAATATTATTGAAGGCGTTGCAGAAGAGAAATCTGTGGAGAGAAAAAAAATTAAAATTTTAAAAAGTGTATACGAATTTAATAAAAATAATAAGTATCAGATCCGAACCAATGTTCCGTCAATTGAAGAGAAAATGGAAAAGTATTACGAAGCACGAAAGAGAATATTTGAAAATTGCTCATTGAATGGTATGAAAAACGTCACCAAAAGAGTTATAAAAGCGAGACAAAATTTTGCCAAAAGAAAACAGCTACGCAAGCAACTCGTCGAAGCGTTTAGTGGAATGCACAGCAAAGATCCGAGGGCATTCGCTGAAGTCGAAATAGGCCGCATCAAATTAAAAGGTCTTCTGGATACTGGAGCATCTATAAGTTTGCTAGGGCGAGGATGCAGAGAATTGGTGGAGCAACTTGAAGGTGACGTTGAACCATTTTTCTCGACAGTAAGGACAGCAGGTGGCGAAAAACATACAATTCTTGGTAAAATCAGCTTGCCTGTAAAATACAAAAATAATGTTGAAATTATAAAGTTTTATCTTTGTCCCGATCTTGAGCAGAAGGCATATTTTGGAATAGATTTTTGGAAACAATTTAAGCTTGCATCGGATGTAATTGGCGTGGAAGAATTGGATCTGGTTAAACTTAAAACGGATTTTGATATTGAAAAAAATAATGGTGACGAAGACGAATTGCAGAAACATATTTTGAATAAGGAGCAGCAAAGGCGCTTAAAAAACGTGGTAGACCAATTTTACACCTACGAGCAGCATGGCTTAGGCAAGACGGATCTTGAAAAGCACACTATTAAATTAACGGAAGGAGCGACTCCTGTAAAGGATCGTCACTATCCAATTTCGCCGGCAGTGCAGGAGTTAGTGTATGCTGAAATCGACAGAATGTTGGAGCTAGGCGTGATCGAGGAAAGTGAAAGCCCGTGGAACAACCGAGTGACCATAGTACGAAAACCAGGGAAAAATCGCTTTTGTCTCGACGCACGAAAGTTAAATGAAAGAACAGTAAAAGACGCATACCCACTACAAAATATAGAAGGTATTTTGAGTCGGATTGACTATACCTATTTTATAAGTAGTGTTGATTTAAAGTTCGCGTTTTGGCAGATAGCACTCGAAGAGCAAAGTAAAGAGTACACGGCTTTCACGGTACCAGGAAGACCCCTATATCAGTTTGCAGTTATGCCCTTTGGGCTATGCAATGCTGCGCAACGCCTTTGTCGCCTGATGGACAAAGTTATTCCACAACGTCTCAAGTCACATGTGTTTACATACTTGGACGACTTATTAATTATAGCACCAGATTTCGACACTCATCTTCGCGTACTCACAGAGGTAGCTGAATGTTTGAAAAAAGCAAACCTGACTATAGGGCTCAAAAAGTCGAAATTTTTCTTTAAAGAGTTGCGCTATTTAGGATTCATTGTGGGTGGTGGCATGCTGAGAACTGATCCAGAAAAAGTCTCTGCTATTCAAAAAATTGCAATCCCTAAATCAGTGAGAGAAGTTCGCAGCTTTCTTGGAACAGCGGGTTGGTATCGCCGCTTCATAAAGAATTTCGCGGCAGTTTCTGCTCCTCTTAGCGATACTCTGAAAAAGAGTACAAAATTTTTCATGACGTCAGAAGCTATTGAAGCATTTAATAACTTAAAGCAAGCGTTATGTACTGCTCCGGTTTTGAAACATCCGGACTTTTCCAAAAGGTTTCTGGTACAGTGCGATGCGTCAGAAATAGGCGTAGGTGCTGTGCTGTACCAGAAAGACCTGGAGGGCAACGAAAATCCAATTGCGTACTATTCGCAAAAATTAAATAGCTGTCAGCGAAATTATTCGGTAACAGAAAAGGAGTGCCTCGCAGCAGTATTGGCGGTGAAACGTTTCAGGCCGTATATAGAAATGATGCCATTTACGGTTATCACTGACCACGCGAGTCTGAAATGGTTAATGTCGCTCAAGGACTTGAGTGGCAGACTAGCTAGATGGTCCTTGCAGCTGCAAGCCTATGATTTTTGTATCGAACACCGTAAAGGGTCAGAGAACGTAGTGGCTGATACTCTGTCTAGATCTGTTGAGGAGCTGTCTATTGAAGATGAAAACTGGTTAGACATTGAGACTACTGAATTCGAATCACCAGAATATGTAGAACTTCGAAACACGATATTAGAAAATCAAGAGAAATTGCCAGATCTGAGAGTAGACAACGAATTTATTTTTAAAAGGACGAGATTTGATCGTGAAGATGCTGACATAGAGGAGCTAAAATGGAAGCTTTGGGTTCCAGAAAATCTAACGTCAACCCTAATTTCAAAGGCCCATGAGCCTGAAATAACAGCTCATGGTGGCATAGCAAAAACGCTGCATAGGCTCAGAAGATTTTATTACTGGCCAAACATGGCCATACAAGTAAAAAATTTTATAAAAAGTTGTACGATTTGCAAGGAGTCGAAATCAGTCAACCAGGACTTGAGACCGAGCATTGGTCAGGAAGTGGTAACTGAAAGACCATTTCAGAAAATTTATATCGATTTCCTGGGCAAATATCCACGGTCGAAAGGCGGCAATGCTTATATTTTTATTGTTGTGGACCATTTCACAAAATTTACACTTTTAAAAGCGCTTCGAGAAGCTACCACCAAAAATATTCTTCAATTTTTAATCGCTGAAGTTTTCCACAAATTTGGAGTACCGGAGGTAATCCATTCCGATAACGGGAAACAATTTGTGTCGAAAGATTTTCAAGAAATGATAAATGCATACAAAATTACGCATATTAAAACAGCCCATTATGCGCCGCAGTCAAATGCAGCAGAAAGAGTTAACCAGTCGGTTTTAAATGCGATACGATCTTATTTGCAAAACGATCACCGTGACTGGGATCTGTATATTTCCGAAATCGAATGTGCTATAAGAAGCTCAGTGCATTCGGCCACCGGAGTTACACCATTCATGGCGTTATTTGGTCACGAAATGTTTAGCAGTGGAGCAGACTACAAACTTGCTAGAAAGCTTAAATCATTAAACGAGTCTAATTTAACAATTTTGAACCGGGAAGATAGGCTTGCTTTAATTCGAAAAAACATTCAAACGAACTTGCATAATGCATACGAGAAAAGTGCACGACGGTATAATAGAAATACACGCAGCGTAAAATTTGTACCAGGCCAAGAAATCTACAAAAGAAACTTCGTCCTTAGCGACTTCAAAAACAATATCAATGCTAAGTTCTGCAAGAAGTTTATAAAATGTAGAGTCGTAAAACCAGTTGGCAACAACATGTACGAACTGGAGAATCTGAATGGAAGGTCAATTGGTGTGTTTCATACCAAAGACTTGAAACAATGAAACCAAAAGATAGCAATAGGGACCGCGGCAATTACTACACAAAATGCAATAAAATAAAATCTACTGTGCAATAAACTAGTTTTAAGGAAATTATATCGTGCAATACTCACCTGTAACTAGTTTTAAAACATGCTCCGTTTTCGTGTAGTGAAGAGTCTCTAATGCCTGTAATCTGTTTGTTAATCGTCTGTGTAGTGGTCCGTGATGATTTAACTAAAGTACCTGAAAATAAAATAAATGTTTAACAAAGTACCAGTTCTTATAAATCAAATGCATAACACTTCCCGGCACATAAGTCATTGACATCCTTCTTCAAGTCTGTATCGTTGTCTGCATTTCATCTAAAAAAAAAAAAAAAGGAAAACATTAATCAGTTATGATGTAAAGTGAAGTAACAAAAAAAATAGAAACTGGAGTGAATTTGGTGCCCGGCTAACTCAGGTCGCTAGCATGAGACTGCTCTTCATCATCTCAGGGTGTGGGCGGAAGCCTACGCTGGGCGCCGTACAAATTTTGTTTGCACAGTTTAGGGTCATTCAAACTCTAACCTAGAAAAAGTGTTATATTTCAAATCATTTTTGTTTGTTTTTAGAAAATTTACCGATACGTAAAACAAATAGATTCTTTTCTTACTTACCAACCGCCATAAAAACATCTTGTAGTGTAGCATAATTAATAGTAGAAAGTAGAATTTGCGTGAAGTTTCATATGTAGGACGAACCAGCACACTGCGTAGACCGCGTGTATTCCAATGGAAGTACCCTGGCCAACGCAGAGTTTTGTTGCGGTCGTTTGAGCTCCTCTCCTGTAGAGCAATGAGTTTCAGTACGTCATAGTAGGATGGCCATTTAAAGAAAGCTGAAATTGTTAAAATTTTGATATTTATACCTCTTTAAAATAATAATATTTACCTTTTAAACTGCAAGCTGCATTCACGCAATTATTTGTTATTTGACATCGATAGATGTCATGAAGAAAGAAAATCAGAAACGTCAAAAGAAAAATGTTCTCAGGTAATGTTCAGCAACACTACTGAATGAAACCAGGGATGGTATAAGTTCTGAGCTTTCTAACTAAAAGGTTATTGAACTGTTGAGTGAGAAATCGGAGAGTACAAATGAAATTGTAGTTGTGGGCGAAATTGTTGTTTGTTTTATGTTGCGAATTTGGTACATAGGTAAATTTTAAACGGAGTAACGTATTTTATGTGATTGCGCTAAAATTAGGGCTTAGCGGAAAGCAAAATAGACGCCAATTTTTATTAGCAAAGTAAAGGTCAACTGATCCGGACGTGTCGCGTTCCTGTAAAAAAGTTTTTAATTCAAAGTGATTGTGAATAGTTTTTGTGTGCTCAAGTTAGTTCTGAGCTAAAGTAAAAAAAAAAAAGTGTGTTCCAGGAAATTTTCATTTTGGACCACAGGATATCAGGCCCGACTTGTAGGAAATTCAGGAAGAATTTAGACATTTATAAGGTAAAGAAAAATGTTTCTACTGAAATATATATAGATATACGCCTAAACATGTAGGTAGTTCAAAAGGTTCTTGCTTTTTAGGAAAGCGGCATTGTGTGCAGGATTTGTGAAAATAATCAGGAAGATTAAGTGAATAACATATACCGAAAATTTGAAGTAAGTTGAAATTAAAATGTTTGAAATTTTGTATTTCATAAATTTTTATGATAACCGTTTTTTTGGTAGTGTGGCTGGCGGCTAAGAATTGAGACGAAAAATTTTGCAGAAGAGCGGAAATAGAAGGAGCTCCACACCAAAGATAAGTGCCAGCCACAAAATTTTATTAAATTCCGCCATTTTTAAGCAAATTTCTGGTGGGAAAAAAAGGCTTAGCCTGAACGCGGCCATTTTATAATTAATCGGCAAAAACTTTAAGACCGCGAAGTGTGAACCTTGTCGGTCGACCATTAAGTGGGAACAGTTATTTGAAAAAGAAGTGAACGAAATGGATCCCGAACACGAACCCGAATGGTGTGTTCACCGAGGAGGCACCGTCTAGCATAGTTTATTTTATTATAATTTGTAATTTTTTTGTGGTTGCGATCTTAACTGTGGGTAAAGAAATTCTAAAAGGGGCGAACGTGTTGTGCTAAATTTTATTATAGGAAACTTCGTGGGGGAATTATTTTTCAAAATCCCTAAGTCGACAATAGAGCGCTCTGTTAGGACACAAATAAATTGAGGGATATTCTCTTTTGGCCATAAATACTAACGCTGTTAGCCAAAATTTTTATGAATTTCTTAAAAACCCTTAGATAATTAAAAAGATTGCTGATCCTTAATTTTGATATCTTTATTTTTACTAATTTATTTCATTTAATTATATATTTAAAATTTTCATCGCGTTGCAAAGTTTTTTTTTATGTCTTTTTGTAAATTTTTCTTGTCTGACTTTTAAATTTTTGTGAATTTCAAGTGTAATTTTGTAAATAGTTAAAAACCAAAAAGTAAAGAAAAAAAAAAAACTTTCGCAATTCAAAATTAGTCGTGGATAATGTTATTATAATATTTTGATATTTTTTTTTTTGTTTTACATATATATATTTTGTTTGATATTTTATTCTTAATCCTTGCGTTTGTAAATTCTTGGTTTTGAGCAATATTTGCCTTGGTATCGGCTCTGCAGCCTATAATTTAGGAAAAATAATTAATTAATAATAAAATGGTATGAATATTTATAACGAAATGAATTCGTGTTAAATCTTCTTATAGGGGGTGATTTAACGACTGGGTCAGTGATGGTGGTATAGGCTGGTCTGCGGTGATTCGAACGTGGGTGTTGTCCAAAACATGGACTGGGCAGCACAGGTTGGGTGGGTGCATAAGAGGGAGACAATCTTCCTTCCTCTCTCATATGGAAAAGCCGGCATTTAGATTTGCGATTTTTAATAATGTTAGTTTTTTTTTGAGTTATGTGATTTTCTTGATTTTGTTAGAATTCTGATTTCAGGTTGAGTTTTATTTTTTTTTATATAATTTAAGATTTCACTTTTTGTTTTCCGCATAAAGTGAAATCTTTATTGTTGTTCCCTCGACCCAACGCGGCGGGTTAGAAACTCCCCTGAAACCGCAAGCTGGCCGGTGCGGACCGCGTTGGGTACGATAGCCTAGGGATTCATAACAAATGTACAGGAAAGATAGTGAGTGAGCCATTTTGGTGAAACTAATGAACCAGGGTTTCCGCATCTTAGCCAATTTTGTTTTAGTTGAAACTGCATAATATTATACCTTAAACTATATGTCAAATGATAGAAATAGGGAAGGCCTAAATTTAATATTAAGGGTTGCATTGTTGAATGTGGTCCCCAACAACGTTTTTTTGGGTAAATTTTTAATATCTATATATTAATACGTGAACATCGAAACTTGTGGTACACTTTTTTAGTATTCACTATAAGGAGAGGGGAATGAAACTTATATCATTGGAAAGGTACTGTTCCATAGATGTGCAGAAAAGAAAAATAATGTGTGTATGTTGCCGTTAGGGCAGGTAAAATAAAGTTAACATAGACCTATGATTTCCCCATACAAAATGCTATAACGCCTAATAAGAAAAAACGCTGTCACGGCTGAGCCGCCTCACCGATTTTAATGAAATTTGAAATGGAGATAGGTTGAACCTTAAGAAAATATATTTGTTGAGAGTGGGCGGTGCCACGCCCCTAATAAGATTAAACGTCTCTACAACTAAACTAATGAACCAATTTTGATGAAATTTAGGTTGGATACAGACTGATCCCTAAACAAGATTTCTAAAAACTCTAAGTTCTTTTGGTGGGCCAAGGAAAACCGTTTTCCCTGCTAAGCTAATGGACCTATTTTTATGGAATTTGGTACAGAAATAGATAGAATCTTGAGGAAAGGTATTCGGCTTAAAGTGAACGGTGCCACGCCCCCAATAGGAAAATATGTTTTCACAGCTAAACTAATGGACCGATTTTAGTGAAATTCAATATGGAGGTAGATTGCATCTTAAGCAAGAGAAAGAAGTAGGGATAAACAACATGATACCCTGATTTTAATTTATCGGAGCGATAACAAAAAATAGCTCTTTCCAGTATAGTTTTTTAATACTGAAAAGTATTTTTTGTTACTTTTATGCGCGCTTCATTCGAAAATATCTTTATAATTTGAGCTAGCTGATCTTAATTAAATGAGTATTATAACTTAATACTTTTGTAAAACGGTGAGGGGCCGTCCATTAATATCATAAGGTTTGTTTCGAAAATTCGAACTCCCTCTCTCCCCTTAGTGAAATTTGGTGAGATCTGACGGGACCCCCCTTTCTTTTCTTGAGACTTGCCTTATAATTTTTAAATGTAATCTGGTATAATAATGCATACTCTCTGCATTAAAAAGTCCCCCCTTATTTTGACTTACGGTAAAGGGATACGAAGGGACAATTTTTGAGTCAAATCAAATAGACCGCATAACATAAATTATGTAGCACTAATAGAAATTTATAATTCTGTGCTGTTTTGCGTTCAAATGTGAATTAAATGTAATTCCAAATGTGAGGTGAGGTAAGGTCAGATGAGGTGATTAGTGAAACTTAATTAGATCGTAGTCAATGAACTAAACGTTTTGTTATTAATAGGCCGGCAAAATTCTTCCAAGATTAAAATTTAGTGCTAATGGTCGAATTTCGACCTCAGGCGATACTAGTATATATAAATGCTTGAAATGTTTGCCAAACGATAGAGCTTGAAGAGTCTAAATAGAATATATCGAGTTGCCTGTCGCTACGAACACAACAGAAATGATGTCCGATTCCAAGATAGTGATCCAACTTTAGAACAAAGTTTAAATTAAAAAACTAACTATTTGATGTGTTTGCTTGTTAGCCAGCACAATTACATCCTGAGAAGGAGTTGCTATCAGGAAAGCCCCACCATTATCAACTCCGGATATGGCTAGGAATAGCGCACCCTATTAAGTTTAACCTTATGTGAATCATATCAGGATCTAACAGGTCCAAGTCTACTAAGCAATTCCGGATCAGGTATGGGGAAGCTTAGCCACATTGCAGCCCTATCAGGGAAAACCTCCAATCCTGAGTAGTTTTGCCAAATCATTAACAGACCTCAACGGTTCTGGTAAGCACCAGGGCTGGATAGCCTCAATTATGCTCTTTTTATGGAAAGCCCTATAAAAACCTATACTACTCTTAGCGAAATCAAGAACAATACAAGCTATTCAGGTGAAGATGTGGTTGAACTTATTTTCGCCTAAAAGATGTAGACCGTGTTAAAATCTATAAGCACCTGATCATCTTAGTCAGACCAGATGTCTTGGTAAATCAGAGCCTAAAAATTTGGAATTATGTAATTTTCCCTAACCTGCGTCAAGTAACATGTTAACTTGATAAACTATTATATGGAATTCTACTTAACTAAAAAAAAAAAATATGTCGTATCCACTGGGCTTCGCTGTTAGCAGAATTGTTACCTGCGCAGTTTAACGACATCAGCCATAATCGGATGATGGCACCATCGCAAATCAATTATGTTTATTTTTATTATTTTTTCAGCCACTTTCCTGCGATTGAGCAAATCGCGTTTTGTAGAAAACCCGTCAGCGGGTCTGCGACGAATCCGTATTTATAACACAGGACCACAAACAAAAAAAAGGTCTTGAAGTTGGAAGATGAGGTATCATACGGTATGTATTTTTGAGTCCTAAACACGAATCCGAGGTCAGAATTTTTCCATCACCCTCAGATTTTGACATAACCTCAAAATTACACTTTAAAATACGTTAAAAAGAAAGTCCCTAAAAAAAAAAGAATCAAAGTCCTAAAGGTAGACCTTACTTATATTACGTATCTAGGTGTGCAAAAATAATATCTTACAATAAAAATGAGTTTTAGCTGCCCAATTTTTCCCCAGCACCCCCATTTACCCCCAAAGGGTTAAAAACTCATTTCTTATAAAAATTCAAAATTAATGCATATCCGAAGGTATTTTGGTGCCTTAAATTTTAATTTCTACGTCATATCTCGAAAATTGTGCGAGATACTGTGATGAAATTTAGTAGACGGATTCAAATCGCAAATTCCTTAAATTGTACGAAAAGTTGGTGAAATTGGAATAGTGGACGTTGTTCTTTTATACAATAAAAAATGTTGGTTCAATATTACTCGAAAACGGCAACTACGATTTTCATAAAAATTAGAGATGATATTAATAAAAGCAGTCATCAATATAAGCTATGTCACTACACTGGCAAAACTAGTTTAAGGGCGTGGCACCGTCAACAATATTTATAAGCTTAATAATATGAGAACTAATAACGTTCCATGACGATGACGAATATAATTTATTGAACCGAAAGTGGTTTAAGTTGCACGTGGGTGTGGCATTTTTCGATTTTTTCAAACTCTTTCAACCTTTTCCACAGATTTTGGACTTTATATCTTTTTTCAACGTCTTTTTAAAACCTTTGGGCTTAATCAACATATTTCACAATGTTTTTAAACTCTTTCAACTCAAACGAATTTACGAAAATTTTCCAACATTTCAACATAAATCAATTGTTTCGTGTTTTTCCACCACTTTCTACTTATTTCGAGTTTTCCACCTCTTTCAAATTTTTCAACATTTTCCATATTTTATCAACATTTTCAACTGCTTCAACCTCATTAATTTTTTTTTCAATATTTTTTTCGACTTTTTCAACATTTTTAAATTTGTTTCGTCTTTTTCAACCTCTATCATCTTTTTTCGAGTTTTTCAACATCTCTCAACTTTTTTCAACATTTCCATATTGTATAGACTTTTTCAACGTTTTTTAATATATTCCAAATTCTTTCGACATTTTGAACCTCAAAACGAAAAACCGAACTATATTCGGTCTCCTGGTACTTATCGAAAAATGTGTTGAAACCAGACTTGGGCGTAATCAATTACATTTGGTAATTAATTACATATGCAATTACAATTACTTGCAATTTTGTAATTGAAATGTTTCAATTATAATTACATGTTAATGTAATTGAAAGTGTACGTATTTTCAATTACTTGTAATTGCAATTGAAATATTTTCGACGGAAATTACTGTAATCCAAAATATGTAATTAAAAAGCAAAGTAATTGAACGAAATTTGTAATGGATTACTTTTACTTGTAATTTCCAATATTTTAAGTAATCAATTACAAGATATAAATATGAATTACATTCACATAAATTGAAATTGTAATTGAATACTTTTAATTTCTTTTTTCAATTACAAGTGAATGATTACTTGTAATTGTAATTGAAAAAAAAAATATAATCCAAAAATACCCAAGTCTGGTTGAAACGAGCTTCTCATCCTCAAATGTGTAAATTTAGACTTCTACTTATCAATAAAATCAAATAGAAGAGACTCCTTAAAAGGATTCAGACTTCAGGCAACCTCAATTGATCCATTTTTCTCCATGGAAGCGACCAACAACTTCATCAAACTCATTGCGCTATTTTTTTTTAAGATAGACTTTGTTCTGCTTTTTCCGGTAGGTGGACGATAATTGATTTGATTATAGTTTCTGTATAAGAGAGTCTAGACAGAAGAGATCCTAGGCGCGATTGAAGGATAAGCAGAGGGACCGAAAAATTACCGCACCAATGATCAAGCGCGTAAAAAGAAGAAGAAATTAACTGCTTGATGTTTAAAATTAAAATCCTGGTTTTCAATGAAAAATGAAAAATTTCGAATTTTTCCATATGGGGGGCGAGGCATCGCCCATTTTTGTTATTGAAACGTACTTTTGCCCATACCTTTTATTTATATATAAGTGACAAGTCTCAATCATCTAAGTCAAATAGTTGAGATATGATGAAATTGATTTTCTCCTATAGAGGAGGCGTGGCATCGCCCGGTTTGAGTACAAAGTGTGGTATAAACTTTTCCCAGTGTCTGTTTTTTTTTGTTATATTGCAAGTTTGAAACGGATTTCGTTTAGTTCGAAAATGGTTGAATATAATATGATGCTATAAGTTATAACTTGTGTTCCACTATAACGAGCCTTAACCACATTAAAAAGTATAGAAATCCTTTTATTTTTATTTAATGTTGCTTTTTTATTTTCGCAATTGATTTTTACTTTTTTGATGTTGTATTTATTTTTATTCGATATACATTTATTTTACAAGTTGAAATTTTATATTGAAATAAAAGTAACTAGATATTTTAATAATGAATTTAATATTAATTACAACAAAAAACAAAAAAACAGTAGAGATTTTTTTTTTCCAATTAGTTTTTGAATATGCTGTTGGGTCTGCCAAATTCTTTATTTTGCAAACACAACATGAAAAAGTAAGATTTATTGAAAACTGTCTTTTTACATTTTTTTTTTTTGCATTTGAATTAAATGATAATTTCCCTTATAATTTTTGAACTAGATTTTCGGTTCTATTAAATAATTAATGTGTATTGAAATAATAACAACAAAATAAATGTAGCTGTAGAAATATATTATTTAATAAAAATATTAATTTAGTATTTTAAAAAGAAAATAACGCAAAAATCAAAACGTTAAGAAAACGGCTATTTAAATAAAAAAATTATTTAATTATACAGCATTAAAATAAGCGTAAAGTTTAAAAATTGTTTCAAAACAAGAGAAATTTGGGAACTGAACCAAATGGTGTTGTTGTTTAAATGTGAAAAACATGCGTTTTACATTTTGTGTTTTAGCAACTGTATTGGACAGTTGGGTTATTGCAGTTTCAATTTAACATTTGCAATATTTTTTTGATTTTTCATTTCTATTTCTTATATGCTTTTTAATTTCATAAATTTTGTTTAAGAATTTATTACTATTTAAAAATATGTGTTGAAATTTATTTAGGTAGATATTTTATTTTTGTATTTGTGTTTTTAGCTTATGACTACATTTTGCTTTATTGTTTTTTTTTTTTGAAATTATTTTCATACCTATTTTGTAATTGATTTTATAGTATTATGTATATGGTTTGCATAATACAATTAAATATAATAATATTTATTTATATGTTTAAATAATATTAATAATAATAATTATTTAGATAAGATTTTTGTTTTTTTTTTCAATTTGTATAAGTTTTATTATTATATAATTTAATCGAAATCAAAGAACAATTCAGAAAGGCCTTCCGTCTGACCCAATGAGAAATTATAATCAACATCAATTGGCGGTTCAATGGATAAAAATGGCGGCAAGTCATCGAAATCTGCAAATAAATTGAGAGAAAAATAAGTTGAAAAAATAATGAATAAATAAAAAGAAATAATAATAGTAGAAAATGGAAGATCAGAGGCTCTAATTCAGAGCCATTTCACAAAGAGCCCTTGCAATCGCAGGTAAAGCGATATTTCTGTTGAAGCATCAGATTAATTTTTTTTTTTCAATTTGATTATTTTTAATACCAGACACAAAAGGGTATATGGGTCGTTTATACATTCAAAATTTAGATTTCTCAAAAACAATTTTTTTCCGACACTTTGACAAAAAATATTCGAGACATGTTTTTGGAAAAAGTTATTTCGGGCTTATTTTCGAAAACAAGATTTTTTGAAAATCACAAGTATTAAAAATACATTGATTTTCAGACGCTTGTACTTCAAAATGCACGCGTTAGGTAGAAAAACCGTTGAGACATAAAATTTAGCATTTTATGTCTATTTTTTTATTATCGCATTCAAAATTTTCTTCTCTTAATTTATAAACAATAATTTTACAATTTAGTTTACTTTCGAGATTTTCACTTTCTTTGTAAGCGTTTGCTCTTTGCTTGCTAGTTTCAAATGTGTAGCTAACACATGTTAACAAAATTAGATGAAGTGTCATTCCCAGAGACTAGACTATAAGTTTTCAAAGGTTACGGACATGTTGAATTCGAATGCGATCTCAGTATTGCTCTAACAAATCAGGTTTTCGAGATATCTTAACCTAAAAGTGCTAAAAACAAGTTTTTTTTCGATATACTTGGGAATATATTATACAATGAATTAACTTTTTTCCATAAAACTTGTTACGGCAACTAAAAGTAATACTCTTTCTCTATAAAATGCACTTGGAATTTTTTGGATTTTTGTATTTAGGATTCAGTCTTTGGTAGTCAGGCATTTCTTAATAACATTGAGTGAAAGTTTATGCCCTATGGGGAGTACGCTTCCCCTCTGAATATATCTCACTGACTGAGAGACATGACACGCTCCTGTCTACATAATATGATATTTTGTCAAATAACTCTTACTAACACCCTTAATAGGTGTATGTGATATGAATGAATCTGATGCTTCGGAAGAATGAATTCAATAGCCACTTGAGATTGCAAGTTCAATTTATTATATATTTTATAATATCTGCGTTAAGATTGTAAATTTATGTTTTCATTATTATTTTGTTCGATTAGTGGCCATTAATAGAATCTACATTATCGTATTTATAGAACGCTGAAATATTATAAAAAAATTTTGAAAAAAAAAACCAGACCCATAGCCATATGTATTGAAATCATGTTTTAGTTTGAGGAACCTGATACAGCATATGACTGACATCCTAGGTTTTTCTTCACTTACTAAAACTCTTAAGTGCAAACTAAATACGTATATTTGTTCATAATTATTAAAGGCCTTTCCTGAAAGATTTACTATCAGTGGTATATGTATATGATTTTAAAAATAAAGCTACATATATATTTGTTCAATTTTTTTTGTGATGAATAAGCAAATGGAATTATGAAAAAATCTCTGCTGTGGGCGAATCATGATGGGCGATGTTTTGTATGATTTGAAATTCACGCCAGAGCTGAATCTCATGGTGCTACAAAATTTCAATTTCAATTATTTGCCCTTAAAATATGCAATGCAGACCCACGAGAATTCAGTTCCAAAATGAATTTTTATATTTTCTTTATCGTACTGGGTTAAGTTTTGCTGATAGATAAATGAATCATTGATTTATTTATAATGGTGATGTATATGAAATTTTAATGAAATTATGCTTGCAAGCAATATAAGATTTTAATTTTCAATTATGTACTTCTAGATAAAATATAAAATCGGTTAAAATAAATTATTTAATAGTGAAAAATATATAAAGAAAATGTTACCATAAGGTGTTTTAATAATGTATTTTTCAATAAAATTATTGTAAGCGATATTTAGTAAAAAAAAAATTATTAAGGTAAATTATTCCCGGCTACCATAGGCAATTAAACGCCCGGATCACCCCAGTTTATGATAAAGCACTGATTTTAGCCATCAAATTCACTATTGTGTCTTTCAATAGGATCTTTATTTCCCAAGATATCAGCTATTCTTCATCTATGTTCATTAATTTGTCTACATTGCACTATCGGCGCAGGGGCATATCTAGTGGAAATGAAGCATCTGAGCCAGAACGGGCGGCTTCCAGATCACGTCTAACACACAATAGGCAGTTGTTTAATTAAATCTACAATAACCACTATATATTTTAAAAGATAGCTGGCTTATCACCATTTTTGGGGAACTGAACCAACCACTTCTTCCTCCTGAACAATAAATGGTTATAAGTAGAAAGTAGAACAAAAGGATATAACTCACACATCCGAAAATAGATGGCGACATTTGCTATGAATAAGTTACATGAATAGAATACTGGAAGCCGTCTTCAGAAAACTGTTTTCGAATTTCAGCACGAAAAGCTATACAACTTGGCTCAGTGAATGTCATTGCACGGAAACAGTATAACTCATAACACACAGGCAAAAATGTATTTGGAACATGATAACCTCCACATAAAAGGCGTAGAATTTCTGCTGAATTAAAAAAGGATCACTAACGCTCATATAGTTACAGCACATCTCTTCCAGAGTTCCAAAATAAAAGTACAAGCATATGCCCCTTAAGAAGATGCGCCACCAGAGAAGAAACTCGAGTACTATATCAAATTGACCCCAACTATAGCCTCGATTAGCAAATAGGACATAATTATGCTAATGGTCGATTTTAATGCTTAAGTTGACTACAACAATATCGACATCCAACATAACATTTTATGAGCAAACACGGTCTTGTCCAGCTAAACAAAATGGAGACCTTTTGGTTGATTTTGTAGTAGCCACAAAAACTCTTAAGAAGCTCCCTCTTCACTCAGCATCCCAGACCTAAGGAAATTTTAGCAATAATACCCTGAATCTTATCGGCGAGAGACACAAAAATTTAAGATCCAAGCGCGGCAGTGGAAAAGGGGAAAGATTCAATTAGCAGACTTGAAGGTTAAGTGCTGAAGTGCTGTCTCATGCCCTAAATAAAAGCAGGCATATCAATTTTATGTTAGTGTGATATAAGGATATTAGTAGTAGGATCGACATTTTCCAAGTATGCCATTGAAAAATCGAGGTTTCCATTTTTATTACTTCATACAATTTATGATTTGTTTTTAGTCAAGTGTTATGATGAAAAGCTAAATTTTGAAAAAATTTTTTTTTTTTTTTAAATAAAAATAAATGTTAAACTAAATTTATTTTAAAGTTTTTTATTTTATTTGATAAAACTAAAGCATATTTAGACAAAAATTTTTTTGAGTTTTTTATCTTACACCGAATAGTTTTTGATATATTTTATCTTAAAAAGTTTTTTAAAAAAGTCGAAAAAACAAAGTGTGCAGTTCTTTAAGGAATGACCGTTTTAAATATGTATATTTAAGGAATTCACAAGGTGTCATGGAGTCATAAATCGTTAGTTCTATTTTATGACATGTGTGATACAACTCTCCCAGCAAAAGTTTTTTGTGTACAAAATTTATTTTTGTCACTATACGATTTTCTTTCATTAAAATAAAACAATAATTACACTCAAAAAACACAGGGTGCTGAATTGTAAAAAGAATTCAGAAGTATTTTTGGCACCAAAAGAAATCAATGCAATAATAAGAAATAAAAACTTAAATTTTTCTGTGGCTCACTTGGGAAATTTCCAGTAGTGATATAACCAGAGTTAGACATGAATGAGTACTATTTCATTTCAATTCAAAGGAATTAGGATTCATTATCAACTTTTCTCATATACGAGTGCATGAGAAATTGATTCATAATATGTAAAGATATGTTACGAAGACATGGGAGAGGGGGCAGGCGTATATAAATTAGGTGGGACCTGGCCACCTATACGAAATTATACCTAAGGATCTAGAATAAATTCAGACTGAATTTATGCATAAAATTTAATTACTGACATTTATAAACCAATTCTATAGCCTATAAATAAGTTTGTTTTTAATCATTACACAAAAAACTATTTCAGGCAAATTTTTTAGTAATTTTTCATTGGGTCGAAAGTCGTCTCCATATTTCATTCTATAGTTTTTAACCTTACTAAGAAAATATAAGATAAAGGTTATTATTTTTTTACTACCAAGTTAAATAAAACAAAATTTCAAAATTGACATGGATATAAAAAAATTCAAATTTGGACTGAGTTCTCGTTAAAAAGTATCAGTGTATATTAAAAAGAAAACGATTATTTTTTCACACATTCTTTGATATTTTTAATGATGTTTTGCAAATAACGCTCAGCAAGAACTCAGACTGTGATGCGAAATTTAAATTAAGCACGCAAATCACAGCCAAAGCTCCCGCAGAGAATTATTCAGAGATTGAGACAAAGGAAGTTAAACTTAAAATACAAATACGCCACACCGCATCACATGAGTCTTTACATATTTTTGTTAGAAAACGTACCCTTTATTTTATAAGATAAAGTGTAAGCAAATCTAAAATCCTTAAACGCCTTATTTGCAAAACCATAGACTTAATTATTTTCTCTTATACTTTAAGGCCATTAACGACATAACATAACTTTTGATAATATCTATTGGATGCTTTAACATCTTGATCACCTATTTATTTTAAGACAATACTTTGCGGTAAATTTAAATTTGTTGCAAGAAAAGCAAATATGTAACATAACTATATAGTTGGTACACAATATACATATTAAAATGTAAGGATAAAAGCATACTTATGAAAATTTTACCCAAATAATGCAAAATTGAAAAATATTCTTTTTCTTTTGTTAAATATGCAAATTATAGAAAAACAAACATGCAGTATATCAAATGTAAAATACGGTACGTTAAGTTCAGCAATAAAATAATTATGAATTTTCATAAGAAATAGGGGAGCAGTGACCACTTTTTTCCTCTGTAGTAGTAGTAGTGAAATGTAGTAGTGAAATAACAATATGAAAAATTATTATTTTGTATGTATCTATCCATAATAATATTGAATATGATAAATATTTTATCTTTTCAATGGAGAAGAATTTAAGGTTTTAAATTAGTAAGCAATGAGAGCGAGTGAAAAATGTTTCCTTACTTATGACTATTGATAAAAATTTCAAACATTTTCTTAGTATTTTGTTTAAATTACACTTTTTTTGGCGTTTTATCTACCTGCTGTAAAAATTTCAATATAAAAAGGGAGTGGTCATGAGCATATTTCGCGAGCAGAGCTGGGTATGAGTGAGCACTTTTCTATTCCGTTTTTAATTCTATGGCAAAAGGAACTACCTGATTTTACAATTAAGCAATTTTAATTCCAATTCGATCAAAAAATTCGATTAGAGTTCCGAATTAACTTTATCTATTCCAAAAAGAATGGATTTTTCCAAGAATTAATGTTAAGGTAATAAACAGAAAAAAACTGATTTCCAGTATACTTGTGTTGGTCAGTGCTAATTGTATGCGTTTGCAAGCGCTTAGAGTGCAAAACACAAAATTGACCACCGACGACTGCTTGTGTTGTAAACAAACAATCAGACAATTGCATGAAATCATTGAGTAGAAGACAAAAATTCAATTTAAGAAACAGTGATGTCTTTAAAATAGCTTTGTATCGTAAATAATAGGATACTTTGTCTTTGTAGCCAAATTTGGTTTTAGAATATCTTGCTAGAACAAGATATAAAATCATGATAAAGAGAGACGTACAAATGTTTTTAAAGCTTATAATAGGCTGATTATAAAGACATTAGGTGATATCGTATGTAGGTAGTGAAATGCTTATAAAAACAAGAGACGGCATGTCTTTCAACTGACTTTTATGTCTTTAATCATGCCACCTCATGTCTCGTGTGTGTCTTTATATTATACATAGCAAAATGCTTAAGAAGACTAGAGACCGCATGTTTTAATACTGTAGACATAAAAGTCACTTGAAAGACGTGCCGTCTCATGTTTCATAAGCATTTTATTATGTACAGCAGAAAGAGGCACACGAGGCAGGGCACATTATTGTCCATTTTTTTTGTAGTTTTAAGGCACTTTACCAAAACAAACGTAAAAAGATATGATTCGCCTTTAACATATAATATATGAGAGGTAGCCAGTAGGTATGAATCTCCTGGACATGGGTTTGAAACCGACGTACAAATCGTAAGAAAAAATTAAATTTGATCTAATATCCTTAAAGTCTCTAAGCAACACACGGAAATATTTTTGAAGTGTTTTTAATGTGTCTTTTAAACACTTCAGAGAGATACTTTACTGAGTCTCTTGAAAGATAACAAAGAGGAGAAAATTTCTTTATACTTCATACGCCAAATGGTTTTTATAAGTCCCTTTAAAGAAATTATAAATACAATATGTTGCTTTCTACTTGTCTTTAAAAGGCCTGTAAAAGAACCTATAAAACATTTTTTGCTAAAAGGGATATATTTATTATATGCGTAGCTGGTCAAAAGCACCGCGCGAGTGACTGCGCCAGAAAGAGAGCTATCGCACAGATCTTAAAACACAACTACACATATATTAAAGAGAAACTACGGGTGTGGTAGTGCTCAGCTCTGATTATATGCATATACATACTTGCGATTGTAGGCGTTTTTTTCTGTTTGTACAATATAGGAAAAAGCTTTCTTAAAAAAGTTTTATTTTAAGAAAAACGTGTGTATTTTTTTCTTTTGAGGTCCTATTTAAATGTATTTTTACGTCGTTCTCACTCACTAGAAAAATAAAACTAGTATAAGCCTTATAGTTGAATAGACATTGTCCTCACGTTGTTTTATTCAAAGTTTTCACTTACGCTACTGATATTATTAACAATTTGTTTCGAAGGTGAAATTCGAAAAATAATCAATATATTGAGTAAACCATTCGATGGAGCAGACTATTCTGAATACAACTATATTTATAACTATTTTCGACAAAATGTCTCCTACAATATTAGAATTTTTGTTGTTTGACCAATGTTTATTATAAATCAATTTACTTTAGGCTAAATGGTCAGTTGTTAAATAAATTAAACATCTCGTTACCTTCGTTACGTAAACGAAACAAATAGATGTTTAATTTATTAAAGAACTGTCTCCTACAATAATTGATAGTTCCGGTATACATTAATTGATACTGTCCTATGCTTTGCGTGTCATTGTTCTAAGCAAGCTTTATAAGATTTCTTTAATGGACTCTACTTTGTCTAATTGTTATCATGATAAAAATATTAAATAAAAATAAAAAATAATAATAATAAATTCGAATTACTTACAACTTTGAACGCCTGGCAACGAAGATGGACTCAAATTCACTGAATCTGAAATCAGCGCGTTCCGGACGCCTGCAACATTGTTGGAGCCTACATGCGATAAGTGTGAGTCTAAGTTGTTATTATTGTTGTTGTTGCTGCTATTTGTATGACCGCCAGCGGACGTATTATAAGATGATGACGATAAAGACATAGACGATGTTGAACAGGATGCTGTTGCTCCTGTTTCAACATTCGTTAATAAGGTTTTTGTTGTTGCTGTTGGGTCGTTGCTATTGTGATGAATTTGCTCCGACGACGACGACTTATGTTGTAGCTGTTGTTGTTGTTCAATTGCACAATTAGCCATTGGGACATCGTTTCTTAGGCCTGACTTATCATATGACATATTAGAACTATTAAGCGTATTATTTGAATCACTGCTGTATTGTTGTTGTTGTCCACCATTACCGCCACCACCACCACCATCATGTAAGAGTGAAACATCAACTGATGCAGCAACGATAGCATGATCAATTTCCCTTTTGATATGTGACAAAAGTGTTGATGTTGAATCTGCTTCTGTTGCTGCTGTTGTAGCCTCTGCTGCTGCTGCATCAACCGCTGCCTGTTTTTGTTGTCTGGCACGCGCTGATGCAACAACTTGCGTTAGCACAGGCTTCGTTATTGTGGGCATTAAATAATCATCTTCCAAGTAATTGGTATCACTATAGACACTAGCTGATGTATCAGCAACTTGATCGACAGCATCTTCAATGAATTTGCTCAAGTTTCGTTGTGCCGAACGTGTGGGATATGTTGTAACAGCTCCGGTAAGAGGTGGCAAGCCTTTGAGGAAAAGAAAAGATATAAATAATGATGGAAAAATTAAGTTAATTTTTTTTTTTTTAAAGTTAACTTTGTATTTTTAGACAAATGAAATGCGAGAAACGAGGTAAAACTAATTTTTCATTTGTTTTTAATAAAAGCCAATAATATTTGCGTCAGACAAAAGGATAATTCCATGAGCAATAAAGTACAACAAAAACTTTGGCGAACATCGAATTCAGTCGACCTCTTAGCTACGATATTTTGAACGGTGAAAACCGAGAGATATGCTGAGTCGGCAACGAATGTTTTTACTGTCTCTAAGTGTTTTTTATCCTCAATTTTTTTCCGTAAAACAAATACGACTATACTATTCTTGAGCAGTAGCATTGAACATTTTAAATAAATTTCTTTTTGCTTTTTCTTCAGCTGGCGGCAACTGCCACCATCACCCTACAATGTTCACAATAGTATTATCTGAATTCACAATAACGCAAGCCTGTCGATTTAGTTTCTCAAACGAAAATGAAATTTAACTGACATTGTCGCTTCGATTTTCAATGGATAACCCAATAGAAGCAAACATATAGTCCTAGTCTTCCATAAAGAACTAAAAATATGATTAATTTAAGTCTTTCAATTTCCAAATATAACTTTTTTTTACCGTTCCGGAAATTAAGTACTGACGTTGTATAGCCGTAATTTTGTTTTTCCTGTACAAATACAAATATCAATTAAAAATATTTTCAATATCAATTTGAATACTTTTTAAAAAACACATTCCATGATATTTTAACCAGATTAAATATTCAAAAATAATATTTAATCGAATAAAATTCACAATCCAGTTCAATTCTTTATCGGATATTGTGTTTCATTTAAATAATAAGAAAATTTTAATTTTGTCTAACACCTAATCGTTATCACCACCTACCTAATCGATGCCGTTTGGAGTTATCGGTAATTGGCGTTAATCGATTAATATCATTGAAAAGCGGATCATGATGTTGCTGCTGCTGAGTGTGATGATGATGCTGACTTCCGTGTGGATGTCGCTGTGTCGCACCATTAGAGCAAAATATTGGCGAATTTTCCGGCGAATTATCGTGGCAGAGAAAAACATTTATTTCGCCATTATTTTCGGCTTTGACGTAAATCTCACGAGGATTCTCTTTAGCCATCTGAAAAAAAAAAAGAAAAAAAAAAATTATAAATAATTAGATCAAAAATAAGAAGAATTTAATATGAATGGTTACAAATAATTTTTTATTTTATTTTTTAAATACTAGCATTATATATGTAGCTACCGTTGACCCAAGGGCTACATTTTTAACTTTTGCACTTTGCCTGCGTGGGCGCCAATTTCCACGTTTTTCCTCCACACTTAGGTATTGGAGGAATTAATATTCGTTTATTCATTTTCTTTTCTTTGATATGCCGTCAATCAAACCGTCAAAGATGCCTATTTTATGCAAACTAAGTCTACGCAGTCTTTGTTCGTTTAAGTTTAGTTGCTACAATATTTCCACGGAAATTTTCACATTTTCACTTTCTAATTTGGTCTAGACACAAAAAAATAAAAAATACGCGTTTAAATAAATATATATATGTGTATATCTGCATATATATAAAGAGAATTGGCGAGGAAAAATATGTTTAACCCAAGCAAACTGTAGTGAAAAATTGTCTTCTTTAATTATAAAATCTATACACACACAGAATCGAAAACAAAAGCATAGCCATCGGACGGACTTAGTTGTTGGATAGACGGTCAAAGTAAGAAAAATTGAAAAAATTTCCTTTGACATCGTCGTCTACATCGCATAGAGTCGTTGTCGTCGTCGTCAGAGGCATAGAACTCGGAATCAGTTCGCATTGACAAATAAATGTTTTAAAATTTTATTTTTAGAAATGATATTTGATTTTTTTTTTTTGTTCTATTTTATTTTATTGGTTCTTATAGCGTTTTGCGTCGCCTCTATGCTCAATAACGAGAAACATTTTATTGGGAAACTTTGCTCATTTAATAATTGTGAGAGATGTCGAGAGAAATTAACCCACTCACTGCAGAGACCTGAAGTTATTTCTTATAGTGAATACATATAAATAATGAACCTCGATTTTCTCAAACTGTTAGAATTTTTAGATACAAAAGCTAGCGGTTTCAGGTTTTCGAGTTGTGCTTCGGACGTCATCTAGGTAAAAATTCCTTCCATAACTTCTGGTATATATACATAAGTCTTATGGCTTCGTTTTTTTAGAACAATAAATAATTCGTTAGACCTTTGTGTTTAGTAAGGTTTAACAAATTAGGGTGCTACTTTGGCATAGCCAAACACTACCACTGTTTTAACATTAAAACTAGTGATAGTCCGTAGCATTTCTGTTATTTGTATGGAATTTGTCCCAATTACCTCAGTCAGTATAGCGATTTGAACCTTTTGCTTGCATGCCTACGTATGGGAGGTGACAAAGCTTATCCGTAACATTTCTAGTATTTGTGTAAAATTTGATTGTATTACCTTAAATAACTCTTAAAGTACAAGGGCGGGTCAAGAACTCCGTGACTTTTTGAAGTCTCTTCCGCCTCTTAACTGGAAGGGCAACACTGCTCCTGCCAACAAGCATCTGTAAGTTGACTCCTGTCAAATTTTAAAACCATCACTCAAACCAAAGCTGAATTTCGTTTCGGCCGTACAAGCACGAGAGAAACCGAACGTTCTGGACGCCCAGTTGAGGTCACAACACCCGAAACAATTAGAAAAATTCTCGATATGGTGTTGGCCGATTGAAGATTGAAAATGCGAGAGATTGTGGAAGCCACAAACATATCACATGGCTCAGTGGTTTCGATTTTGAATGATCACTTGGGTATGAAAAAGCTAGCCACAAGATGGGTGCCGCGTTTGTTCACAATCGCCCAAAATGCAATCGTGTAACAATTTCGACGGAGGAAGGAAATTTCATGAATTGGGCTACGAATTGCTCCCTCATCCGCCCTATTCTCCAAATTTAGCCCCGAGTGACTATTTCTTGTTTCCAAACTTAAAGAAATGGCTCGGCGGAAAGAGAATTGACCCCAATGATGAAATCATCTCACAAACATATACCTTTTTGATGGCCGCTTTGTAGGCAGTTTACCTACATCTCTGTATACAATGTGTAACAAACGAAGGGCACATTGCTTTAAAACATCGCTAACTAAGTGCCTGTATAAAATACCGAGTCTTACATCTCCATGAACAAGGTAGCAGATGACAGACACTCTGCCTATATTTCTACATGCAAAGTATGCGAAATGTTAGGCAAACAAAAAATTATATTACAAAAATTTTTTCAACGAATTAAAAAATTGAAATGGAATTCATGGGTTCAAATCCTGGAACAGATAAATTTTTTAATTGAATGTTAATTACAATTTTTATTTATAAAATGATTTGAATAACATAATTTGATTCGACTGAGGTTTGAACCTGCTTCGTTTCTAGATAGTCGAGTGCGACCCCGTTCCTTAGCTAGCTCGGCTACAAAATGTTGATGTTTAATTAGACAAAATTAAACAGTTAAAATGAAATAGGGAAATAGATGAAAATAAGAATAAATCCCATACACGAAACGCACCATACAAATAAGTTACTTTTCATAGATGAATTTTCTAAGTACTCTGCTTATTTACCGCTGGGGACTTTTTGTATACGAGTGTAAATATATTTTTTTTGAGTTGATTAATTTCAATAAAGGACATCTTTTAAAAAAACTTAACGCCACATTTTTTCTATTTGTTAAAAAAAACAAACTCAAAGGTATTCTAAAAATATATGCAAACACTTTTTTTGAAAGAATGTAGACAGCGTACCAGCACACGCATATATTTAATTTTAGATTTAAATTTAACTTAAATTTCAATTTTATCTAACTTAATTTTAAGCATTTATATAAATTTTAAAATCAGCTGCAAATCAAAAACAACAACAAGTTCCCGTGAGTATATAAAAATATACTTTGTCTTAGGCGCACAGTGGATGATTTGCGGCTATAAGTAGAAACAAATATAACGTACAAAATATGCAAAACTTCTTTACGTCATCCGACAGTTGGCAAAAAACGCTGTTTTTTTTTTTGTCATAATATATGTTACTCGTATGTTTCAATGTAGAATGGAACTTTTCGACATAACTCGATGGGACATCTAAAAGTACGTAGTATATAGTATGCTTAATTACACTGTGTGCAAAAATGAGACCTTAATTTTAAAGAAAAATCACCTGATATCAACCTGGGATAACTTTGGTTCGCTGGAATCGAATCTGCTATCATATTTTGATCTACACGTCAGCCTTTCGAGATAACAAAAAATTAACCGATAATTGACACGGTTACAAACGTTTTTCTACTTACACTATCCCTCCAGCACCACAACCTCTAATAGAACATTTTAATAAAATGTTCCATAAGGGTGTCAAGAAAAGGTGCTGGAGGGGTAGTGTTCATTAAAAAATGTTTTTATTTTCATGAGAAGCACCAAATCTCGCTGATTTGAAATAAAAAATGTCGTAGAAGAACGTTTGTAATCATGTCAATTACCGGTTAATTTATCGTTACATCGAAACGTTGACGTTTAGGCCAAAATCTTACGGTAGATTTAAGCTCAGCGATCCCAAATTACTTTAAACTGATATTAGTCGATTTTCTTCGAATTTCACTGCACACTGTGCCTGTGCCAAGTCACAAAATTCTAGCTCCATTTTTAGTTTTTATGGCCGCAGCAAATAGTGAAGAGCTCCCACGGTGCGGGAAGGCATTAGAAATTTCAATATAAATAAAATAAATAGTCCACTGCATGAATTCTTGTTCGTTGGCAACTAGGGAATAATCTATTCATATCTTTTAAATTGTGTTGTTATATGCTAGTACCCATATGCATGCTTTAAACTGGAGACTATCCCAACCAATTTTGTTTCGGTTTAGACCACTATTATTGTGGCACTTCCTTTTTTAAAATAATTTTTCATTTCGTAACACTGAAAAACTGTTACTGTAGCATATTTCAAGCGGAAGTTTTAGCCATATGGAAGGCATGCCAAATTATTAAATCAAAAATTTTGAACGTAGTGACAGTTTTGTTATATACGTCGATAGCCAAGCAGCCATTAAGGCCCTCGGCTCTAATATAATCAAATCTCGTTTGGTCCTAGATTGCAGGAAATCACTTTGTGAAATAGGCGGGAAATGCAACTTAACCGTATGTTGGGTTCCTGGACATAGCGACATCATTGGCAACGAAACTGCAGATGAACTTGCTAGAAAAGGCTCTAAATCTGACACAATTTTTGAACCTTATATTATGAAACCACTTGCCTTAATTGGCTCAAAATGTATAAAGTGGGCTAATATGAGATGGTCTAACATGACAACATGTTGTACGTCGAGGGAAATCTGGCTTTATTATGATACTAATAGAACGCGAAAAGTGCTCTCATTAGACAAACAAACCCTGAGAATCTTTGTCGGTGTCATTATAGGACACTATTTTATAGGCAAACATGCCGCAAGACTAGGGCTTTCTGATGTAGAGGATCTTTGTAGAAGCTGTAAAGATCCGGACGTCGAAGAGTCAGTTTTTCATTATCTCTGTGAATGCCCAGCGCTGACAAATCGGCGGTTTAAGGTATTTGAATGCCACTTCTTCGACTCTCTTGAAGACATCGCTCAAAAGTGTCCAAAATCCATTTTGAGGTTTATAAAAATGGTTTAAATAGGTTGATAACGAAGCTATAAACAGGGTATACAATGGGCCCAATTGCGGCCTAAGTTATGATGACAATTGTCATCTCCCGTGCTAATCTAACATAACCCTGAAAAAGTTCCACCAGGGAATAAAAGGCAATTTATCACTTTTTTGGTAGTGATGAACGCAGGGTTGACATGTGGCCGCTTTTGATACGGCTTAGCCTTAAACTGCATGTCAAAGCCGAGGACCTTGTAGGAATTATAAAAATTTGCGAAAAAATCCGTTAATTGAAGGATTATTGTTACTTCAATATTGCTGACCAAAAAAAAAAAGTTCATCTTATTTTTCGCCAACAAAATATATGATTTTGTAATATTTGTGAGACTAAAAACTTCAAATTTTTCGCAAAAAAAGTTTTGCTTTATATCATTTTAAGGAAAATTTTTTTTATTTTGGGAAGGCCGGTAATTCCTTGTTTTCACTTGGCAACCCTGGATGAACGCAATGTTTACACAGGCTTTTTAGGCGAAGATTATGATTTGATAGAGTTCGAAAAAGCACTGAAATCAGGTAAATTTTAGTTGATGTAGATTGGACAAAACAATGCGGATTCAGCTTCCTAAAATCTATACGGGAAACATAATTTGGTTCGAGTAAACAATGTAAATGGAGAATTCTCTCAAATTAATTTTGTATCACTGAACGACGAATGTATTGCACTATCACATAAGTTTTTTGATATGTTCTTCTATTTTAAAGGGATTGAAAAAAAAAAGCCTCAATAATCGCAAGATTTTTTTACGCCAGTGTAATTGTTGATATTTTTTCTTTAGCGGCCAAAAGTCAAACCTATTTGTAACGGCTAATGAGCAAATTGACCTTATTTTACATTTCTTCGAAACTGAGTAATCGATGTATTCTTATAGAATACAACCTACTGAACACAAAGACCTTGCACTCTAGTGACGTTTTGGATTTTTGCGTTTTTCAATTATACATAAATTGAAAAACCAAACATTGGCCATGTTCATACGATTTTTGAACATAGCAATCCGAAGGAGTTTTCATGCGTCTTGTTCTTTCTGATACATTTTATCTCGAAAGAGAGAAATTCATAAATCGAATACAAACGCGGCTGTCCTAAATCATCGTGGAAACTATTGCTTAAACAGGAAATAAGTGAATCGGGGAAATGAAGCAGATAATTGAAGGCATTCGCTACTGAATGTGCATGTTGGAAAAGTTTTGTACAGGGTATTTGCTCCATAAAGAGATAAATGGTATTAATCTGAAAATTAAATAAACTTTTCGTTTGATCACGACGACTCTTTTACTTACCACTAATTTCGCCTCTGGTGGTGCCTTTATAACAATTATTATCTGATCTTTAAATAAATCAACATTTTTCAGATCACTATGCGTCACATAAGCCAATTGATTATTTTTCGATATTTCACCGCTCAACTCATCGCGCATCTGATTTATGAGAAAGTTTAGTTGATTTTCTTTTTGCTCAAGCATTTCACTCTCCAATTGTCGATCGCGTGTCAAATCAGCACTCACCAGCGAATTACCACACTTCCATTGAATATTATTCTTGGATTTCTTTTCCAATATACCAATACCTTCGAGCACATTAGTAATATCGTAAATGCGTCGCTTTTGTACGGACAACTTAAGCGATGCATCATTAAGATCGACAACACCATCGGGTGATTCTTGCAACAAATCGACAAATTTCTTAGTTAGTATGCCAAGTGAGGTGTCAGCACGATTACCATCTGGTGTACGCTTCGTTGAGGCGTGATGACTATCATCATGCTGGTGATGATGATGGCGACTACGATGTTGCTGTTGCTGCATTGGTGTAGGTGTATTTGATTTACCACCGGCCAGTGTTGCTGAGGTGCTGGTCGACGATGTTGAGGAAGCTGCTGAGGCAGGTCTTGGGGGTTGTGCGATTGGAGTTGCAAATGTGGTACTTTGTTGTATAGTTGAAGAACGGACAACAGCAACATGTTGCTGCTGGTGCTGCTGAGGTTGTATATAGGATGTTTGATGAGTGACGCTTTGCTTAGCATGTTTCTTAGGATGATTACTGCTGCTATCGGTAATGCGTCGCTTCACTTGCTACATGATGACGTTGGTATTAATAAAAAGAGAAAGAAAAATATATTTTTAAAAATTTTTCAAACAAAAATGAAACGTTAATGACGCAATAAAAAGTAGCTTCCTTTAAATTCACACAAAGGACTTAAATTATTTATAAATGCGTCACAGCTGTTTCACCCACATATTAATGCTGCCAAGTTGTTAATGGCCAAACATACCTTATAATAATGTGTTATATGCTGCGATTCGGCGGGATTTCGATTTGTTGCTGCGGACGTATATTTTCCCGTAAATTGTTGTTGTTGTGAATACAACGACTGATGTTGCAGTTGCGGCTGTGTTGTTGCCTCCATTGTAGCTCCATAACCGTGATCTAGTAAATGTGTTGCTGTCGCCACGTTGCTACCAATTTTCGCCTGCTGTGTTGTTTGATATATTGGCGACGAAGAGGCCGAAGAAGATGTTGACGATGACAAATATGTTGCTGTTGTCGTCGCCGTTTGATTTTGAAATAATTTGCCGAATTTTCTTTCTTTTGAACCAGCAGCAGCACCGGTACCACCACCACCACCGCCACCACTTGTTGTGTCGGGCACACTTTCATATGATAGTTTACGTATGGCGGGTGTTGATGTTGCAGCAACATGTTGCTGTTGCGCTGTACTGTGTGTATTAACGTTGACATTGCGTGTTGCTGTGGTAAAATTTTTTGACATCTTCTCTTTTCGTGTCTCGTTTTAGACTCGAATTTTGAAATTTTTGCAGGAAATTCTTCCAGTTTTCTATGGTTTAAAATTATCTCAATTGCGGTTATGCGTTTCCGTATAAAATTGGTTACTTCTTTGCTAGATAATTTGCATTTATGTAAATGGTTACTTATTTTTGGTGCTGCTTTTTCCTCACTTTTTGCTTAAGCGTTTTTTCTTTTTCTTTTGTATTTTTAGTACATTTTTAATCTTTTCAAATATACTTTTTATGCTGTAGTTTTCCAACTATTTATCTTAAAATAAATATATGTATTTTGGGTATAAATTTCTGCTTTTTCCTTTCAATTTAACATTTACAACAATTTTATTTCGGTTGGCTCTTTATGTGCATTTTTATTAAATGCCGCTTTATCTCCCTCCTCGCAGTGTTTTTCTTTTGCTTTTGTTGTTGTAGTTTTGGTTTTGATAAAATTTTTAATTTTAGTTTCGCTTTGCCGCTTACAGAGAGCCAAAGAGTGAGTGAGTGTGTGAGAGTTGTTGATGGCTTTTTTAATTTTTGATTCTTTTTAATTTGTTGTACTTTAATTTAGCTCAGCGTTAACTAAATCTTATTTTCTAAATTAGCACCTATGGATTCTTCACATCTGAAATGAGAAAAAGAGAAAGAAACAACTTAGAAGAGCTCAAATACATTTTACTAGCATAAAATAACTTTAAAATAATAGTTTAAATTATATTAAAATTCTGGTAAAATAATTACTAAAAGTCAAAGCCTTGCGGCAGGAACGCGACCACCACTGTGGAGTAGCCCGAGGCCCCCAAGTAGTTTTGACGAAGCACACCATTATTAGGGTGGCAACCTGTTTCATTTCTTGTCCCGCATGCCACACGGCACGCGATACCATGTACCTATTGAGAGGCGAGTTTGGTGAGCAATTAATCTCATATTTTGTAGCAGTCCATTGACCGCCAAAATCATGCAATTTGACCCCACTAGACTATCTTTAGTGGGACTAAGTGAAGTCAGGGACAAACCAGCCACAATTGATGCCCTTGAAGACAACATTGCAGCTGCCATTGGTGAGATACCGGCCAAAATGCTGGAAAAAGTATACCAAAATTAGAGCTAACGGATAGACCACCTAAGGCGTAGCCGCGGGCAAAATTAACATGAAATAATCTTTAAAAAGAAAATGGCAGGAATTGATGTATCGCTCCAAATAAATATTTCATTCACTATTGGAAATTTTCTGTTCTTTTTTCAATTTTCAAAAACCAAACGCTTAAAAATCACCCGTTAGTATTTAACAAAAAAAAAAAATTGTTGAGGGCCTTATATTATTTGAGATATCTCAATTGGGTTGAATTGTTTATGCAATGTTAAATAAATATGTGGGGAATTTCATGTCAAGTGTCCTGAGCCTGTTTCTTCTGACTGAAATAGCGTGGATGATAATTTCCGATTTTTCTCTGTTTCGGTCAATCGATTATGTTCGTTTTTTAGCTTAGGACATTTGACATGAAATGCGTCACATGTACAACATGTTTCAACGTAAATTTGCTAAAAATTTGGACTTATAAGATTTTTACACCCCAATATTTCAACTATCCTCTTCAAGAGGAAGGCTGTACTTGGAGCGTTCAAAAATTGTTCCGCAAGTAAGCACACGATTAAGCGAATTAAAGGTTTCTATGATTTTGACACTATACCTTTGTAAGCACTTCGAGTTCAGTGAATTATCGTGTCCAATTACCCTTTCAGCACACACCGAACAGTACTGAGTCTTAAACTCTGAAAAAGCCTAACTGCATGTTCCGTCGTCTCGTCGTCTAGACATTCTTACACATTTTTGCAAACTATGTAAATATAATCGGCCAAACTGTTTGCATCTAGTCTGTCAACCATAGGTCTATGTCGTGCTGATCCGAAGCGTCGAGTTCAGTAACCGGTCGTTGTCATGCGGTGAGGAAATCTTTGACAAAATTTATCTTGTCATTCTCATTGACGGAACTATCTATTACTTGTATTGTATTCGTTCTCAAGGAGCATAGCGTTCCATTGATCATCATCGTTTATTTCGCATTATTACTACAGAACTGTCATAAATCATAAACATTGAAATTAAATGGGAGTAAAGTGGATAAATAAAATTGGGGCTTACAGCTTTTATAAACAATTTTTTTGTATTTTCTTTCAAAGCAAATAAGACAAAGCGTAAGCGTTGCTTAATTATTCACTTATTTGCATGACGAATTCTGCCGTTCCATTAATGGTTTTATTTACTCGCATCTACCCTTCTGACTGTCACACACACACATATTTTATGCTTATTTTAGCACCGATTTTTATATCATAAGCTTTTGTTTCATTGTGACTCTGCATATATATATATTTTTTTTGTAAATTCCATTAGAATTCTACTGATTCGATATGTTAATTAAAAACTATGCAAAAAATTCAAGCTGTAAACAGCAAAACAAAGCAATAATTTAATGCTTAACCCATCATTGGTCTATGTGTGTAATTTTAATCCGACAAAATTTAATTTCGTTAGCGGAAAATATTCAACTTTTCGGAAAAGCACATAAAATGGGGAAAAAATCCAACCAAAAGGAGATACTTTAAGTATGTAGGACATTGACTTAGCATTAAGGTCAAGTGAATTCAATTGCAAAACATTAAATAAAACTAACTTGTTTTAAATTTTTTCAGAATTCAAAATGAAACTTTGGGTCAAATCCGACCCATTGGAGAAAATCAAATATTTTTTTAAATGAGCTTAAATATTATTCATTAATAACATTGGTAAGCATGAAGATTAGAGTGGCCCTTCAAAGCATTCCTTAGAAACCTTGCATTTGTTTGCAAAAAGTTCTCTGTAAAATTTAAGCTTGATATCTCAATGATAGACTCTTATGATTTTGGAGTGCTGAATTTAAATCAGGAAGCTTTATAAGTCTATAATGTCAGAATTTTAACGTAATTTCGGCATAAATGTCGATTTCATTTTAACTCAGTTAAGCTTTTATTGGTAGCTGCTACACAACAGGTAGTGATTTGGCGGCAGTGCAAACAAACATCCTTCCATTAAGCAAAATTGGAACATCGCAATTCATAAATTTTGGTGCATTGAACACACTTCTTTAGAGATAATTTTTTAACCATTGAGAAAATCGTCTTACTGCTCGCCCATGGGGCATACGAGCTGCCCAGAACTGTTTTATTTTTGTATTTACTAAATACAATATATAATTAAAAAATACATATGTATGCATGTAAGGATTAAAGTAGTGGAATTGGCAACTTATCAGTTAGGTTCAATGCTAAGCTTAAGCTGGAATAGTAGTTTCTTCATTAAAAAATTCTTTTTATTTTGTTTCATAATACCATCTTCTTTGCAATCAAAAACGCTCTACTCTATTTTGTGGTTGTTGCTTTTTTCGTTTAAATGGAGTTTATTGACCATTTAATAAACTATCACATAGTTGCTGTTTCCACTAATAGAAATTTGCACAGATATTAATATGCACGTTATTTTGGCGTGTAAATATTCTCTATTTTAAGCCATCTCAAATGAAGGCATTCGCAATATTTTATATTTATTTCAATTCTTACCGATGGTTGTCTTGTTATTTTTTTAAAAAAAAAAATTGAATATATTACGAAAACTAATGTCTGAAACATCCCAACCTCAAGTTTTTTTAATCTCAAATATATGTAGTAGTGTCCCATGTGTCGGGAATGGCGTTATATATACTGAAATTATAAATGAAAAGATGCGAATAAAAGGCAACAGCCAAGTGACCCGGTCTGATCGAGAATTTCGTGTCAAAGCCGGTGGTCTGGTAGGAATTCAAACAAACATTTTTGAAATGACCGGGAATTTCATGATTTTTGTGAAACTAACTTAAAAACGAAAAAAAAAAAAATAGAAGGTCATCAATTGTACTTTTTATCATTTTAGGAATTACATATTTAATATTGCTGACCAAAAAAAAAAAAAAAAACTTAATTTAATAACCGACTCATTTTACGATAAAACATTTATATAAAAAATAATATACAAAAACGTAAGATGAAATCGAAAATTAAGAGAATTGCGATGATGTGGAAGAAATTTCGTTCTGTAACGTTTCACTCGGTACTAAAGACAATGAACTCGCAACACCTGGTTCATCAAGAACAGCGAAGGAAAATGTGCTGAACTTTAGAATAATGAATTACATGTGGATTAGGCCTACTGAGGATATCATTAATAAGAAAAGCTTACTTTGCCTCATGGTGGTGTGGAAATGTGTCGTTTGGCCAAAACGCGTGTGGAAGTACACTTTGCGGCGCTCGTACGCCAAAAGTATTGATTTTACGAAAAAATGGTTGGAATATAAATTGTAGGCAATTTTTTTTTAGTTTCATTTCGTATACAAATATTTTATCGTGAAATGAGTCGGAAAGGAGATGTATTGTCAAAAAAATGGAGGCGCGAGCGGCAAAAATACAATGTGGCAAAGTTGAAATTCGGAAAGAGCACATCGAAATCTATAGAACTCCCGGAAAACTTTTCTGGTAACCGCTTTTTTTAGAACCAAATAACTGTACTATTTCAAAAAAAAAAAAAAAAAAAATTTTATTTATATGATTTTAGGTTAATATATTTTTATTTTAGACGGCCGGGAATTTCTTATGTACGACTTGGTAACCCTAGTAACAGCTCCTGGCTAAGCATCTTAAAAAGTTCTATTCAACATAAGAAACTCAGCCCGATACTGGATGAAGTTTGTCGCCGGTTCACAGACTATAAAATTTGACCACGCAACGCTGTTTTAAAACTTTTCACAATGAGACGAATTTTTGGCCAAAACATAAATTTTATCATTTTATGTTGATTTTCTTGAAAAATGTCATTCGGAAGTTTATATGGCGAACAAGTGAAAGTTTTGACCAATATTGGTCAGTGAAATAACGACTAATTTTGTTCAATGAAATAACAACTAAAAGTATGCAATGAAATTTTTTTTACAATTTTTTTCGTTTTGTTTATTCTTGACTTGAACTTTCATTTAATTTCATGACTTTATTCTACTTTTTTTTAAACAACTAAATGTATGCAATGGTATTTTTGTTTTCCTATATTTGTTTTGTTCTCTCATCGTTCTTAAGATGTACATTTTCTGACACCGAAAATTACGATACTTTATAATAGAAAGATTTTTTTGGTAAAACTGAAGACATCACTTCTTTTGTGAGTGTTAGAAAATAAAGTGATTTTTTCGTTGCCAAAAACTCTGTTATAAGGTAATATATATAAATGTCTACTATCGCGACCTCAATTGATCTATACTGATGGAATACACAAAAAAAAAAAAAAATTCTGCTCCTATGTGCCGCACTCATACAATTTTTCGATTTTCTAAAATGAGTTAAAAATATCTCAGCTAGAAATATTTGATTTATAATTTAAATCAGAAAATGCTATCACTACTATTCCGCATAATTTTTTTATTCCAAAAAGTTGATACAAATTTATAAATTTAATCGAGGCGAGCATGGTCTTAAGCCGATCAAGGTATAATCTGGTATGCACATAACATATGTATCATTAATCTAAGAACAACATTTCTTAACGTTACATTGAATAATTTGAAAATTATGTACTTCTTTCTATAAAACTCGTATGGGAGGTAAGTGTGGTAACCCATTTTCAAATTTAACGCTTATAACGCTTATAACATTGCTTAATAATCCGAGAGTCAAATTTCGTAGCTGTCTGTACAAAGATATTATATACTTAAATAACGGGTCTGGCGGGTCCTTTCCACTCAAATGCGAGTACAAAACAGTTAAATTGTTCGGTTAAAACAAAAGCAAAACATTGAGTTTCAACAAATACGCATTTAAATTAATGTAAATAAAGCGATTTAGATACCTGTTGTTATAATAAGTCGGCAATGAAAAAAAAAAGTGTTACTCGTATCAGGTAAAAACAAAAAATATTTAAAAACTTCTTTTTAACTTGTTGACCTTTTTTTGTTTTTATAATTCGTCTCTTTTGTTTATATTTCATTTTTTAGTACAATAATTTATACAAAAATTCACATAGATTTAAGTTTTTATTGTGGTGGAATGTGTAGAAACCTTGTAGTGATTCATACATACGAGTAGTTCGTTGTTTTAAAAAAGAACTAATTAATGGTTTTTTTTTTATATATTGACGCTACGATTTGTTTTCATAACAAATCCATACAAGAGTAAAAAGATAAAAAAAAAAACTTGTTGAAGCAACTAAAAAATACTTCAATTGACTGGGAAGCGTCACTCAAATCATAAATTCAATGAAAGCAAATTAGGAAAAAATGTTTTTTATTTTTAATAATATTAACTGCTAATTTTTAAAATAAAAGAAAAAATTGTTTGTGTACGATAAACTTACAAAAAAAAAAAATAAATAAAAATAAAACAAAATAGTGGCATATAGGGTCAGTAAGGCATTTATGCGTAAGATACAGTATGCTATGTTATACAAACTGAAATTTGGAATTAGTTTTAGAATATTCAATTGTAGTACTTCAGAAAGTTTCATTCGATTTAAGAATCGACAAAAAATACTTGGTTCGTTCATATATTATGATCAGGATTTCCTTAGGCATGCTAGTATATTTCAGAGCTGTGAAGGAACTGATTTCAATTTTAATTCTTGAGAAATTCCGCATTACAAATGAAGTCGCCTGTAGACTTCAGTGCCATAAGTCTGCAGCTTTTTCCATCGTAAAGAATGCTATTATTCTGGTGACGTCACATTTTGGATTGGAATCATGATTGGAAGAATTGTGATTGCATTGAAGTCATCTCAAATCACTTTGACTTCAAGTGACTTCAGCGATTCCAAAGTGATTTGAGGTGACTTCAAAGCAATCATGATTCCAATTTAAAATGTGACGTCACCAGAATAATTGCATTCTTTACGATGAAAAAGGCTACAGAATTATGGCATTGAAATCTACAGGCGACTTCATTTTTAAATAGCTGCACTCAAAATGCTGCATTTTTGGTAGTAACTTCAAAAGATTTTAACTGAAAATGAATGCACTCTTTCACAGCTCTGGTATAAGTCAACTATTTAGCTTCATTACGAAATCTGTTTGGTTCTATACTTACGAAAGCGTTTGATTAAATATCTCGTGGTATCACAATGAATCATTTGTTGGATCAATGAATTTATGAGCACTGCTCATACAAGGAGGTGGTCTCATCTTGATTTCTGACCGTTCATCTTTATCAATTTAAACTTTTTTAATAATGTTGTATGGTGTTATTTTTATTTTCTCATAATTATTGGCTTGTATACAAAATAAGCAAAAGTTCTTAAGACAATATGATATGTTAGTGAATGATAATGAGCATCAATTCAAGTCGAGCGAGTTTGAGCGACCATTGAATCTCTTTGGCTGGACAGCATAACCCTATAGTGCCATACTTTAAAATACACAGTTTATAATTGGTGTACAATGACGTTTTGAAAAAAACCCATCTCAGAAAAAGTAAACAGTTACGCTATTAAGGAATTTGCTGATATGAAAAAATATTAAAAAAACCGTATCTCTGTATACTATTTCACTTGAAATATTATGCAAAAACATGGAAATTTTTTCAAAAAAAAAAAAAAAAATTACTCTCCAATTTTTATGATTTACAGTAGAATGAAGCTAACGAGTGTTGTAGATATTGAATGACGTTAATTAGTGAGTTTCAGGTAGGTAGCTTGCTTAAAGTGGCCACCAAAAGCATCAACATATACTAGTTTTCATAAAAAAGTAAGTTGCGCTGTGGTTTGGATTACGTATAGTTTAATGAGATCATATTTCTTTCATAACGTTTTGAAAGCAAAAAAAAGTTGTGTGTAATATTAAGAAGGCGATCAAATCATATCAAGTTTGAAATTTTAAATAATTTTGTCTTCAAAAGAATAAAAAGAAAGAAAAAAAAAAGACAATTTTTTTTCATATGAGTAACAACGATATCGATTAAGATAATGTCCTTTGACTTGACCTTTATTTGTATGTTAAGTTGAGACAAATGCTTGGAAGCCAACTGTACTTTTAAGCAGTCTGGGCCAAAGTCAGCATTAATTGTTTTTTAAATTTGAACAATCAAAAACAAAAATTATATATGCTACCAGCTAAACTAGTTTTTAGGATAATCCGAAACGTGTTAGGATGAACTAGTTTAGCCTTAGATGAACTGGGGTTATTATTTAGTTTAACGTCATCAATCCCGATTTTTTTAAAGTTTTAGCATGCTAGTTGAAGTTGGCGAACATTGGCTTCCAATATGTCCAATGTCGGCTTCGCTGCGGTTCACTATAATATTGTATGTTCAACACGGGTTTCGCTGACACACCAGCGATGAATACATGACAGTGAACTGCGGCCGAAGGCCTCCACGAAACTGGTGTTGGAAATATCGCAGGATGTAAGGCCTGAGTCTCGGCCAATGGCATATACCCACATACAGAAAGAAATACACAAATAAATTTCGAATTACATATGTAATTGTTAAAAAAAAATCGGTGAACTTGAATTGTATATTGTACGGTAATGTCAGAACAGCCAGAGTTCTCTAAAAACTCTAGAAAAGTACTGGATGCATTTATAGATGATGTAATGATGTTTTTGAAACAATTAAGTCATCTTCATCAGGTTCTTCAGAGATCAATTCTGTCTCAGGTTCATCAGAGTTCTTTGTCAAACATATAATTTTCTGTGCCTTTTAACCGCTTTGCACTGCTCAAATTCCAAACAGAAGTAAACACCAGCGAGAGAGTATGCGATTCCGGGATTCCCCTATTTCGTTTTACCCACATTTTTGCAAGAAATGCCAGTAAAAAAAATGTTTTTGCTATCCCAGATGATTGAGGTAATCACGGATAATCGATCGACATAAAGAATATACCTTTCTTATGCCGATGCCGGATTATTGATATTCCTGATTAATCGAATCACGGATAATCGAGGTTCGACTGTACACATTGCTGTGTTATAATAGGAATTTGTTTCAAATAGAAAGTGAAATTGAATTTAATATGTAAGTCAATATATTAGGCTAATATATAAATGAATATATTAGGTGGTTTTTTTTTTACAAATAAGTCAATATAAGTATTAGGCTTATATGTATGGATGTATATTGAAAAATGATAATGTCAGTTTGACGAAAGAGAAATTTGTAAAAAAAACCACGTTGATTATCATCAACAATTGATAGATATTGAATTGCTATTAGTAATACCAATTTCATTATCAAAAATCACTAGTGGAATGATAAGAATTGATAATTTTACCGGGTGTGCTATCTCAGTCTTGTCAATGGAAACTTCTGACGCAAAAAGTTCAATGTACCATATCGCACCATCTTGTTGGAACCAAAGGTCTTACAGACCGTTTTTCAAGCATTTGCGGTAATACAAAGTGTCCCAACATCCATCGACATCCATCGCAATTGCCTGTCTTACCAGCTCTGAAGAAGAATGGCCCAATGATGACTTTGGAAAAAACATAAGCTCAAACAGTCACTTTGCAATAGTGTTTCGTGAATTATGTTAGGATTATCGGTGGCTCAAAAGCAACAATTTTGTTTGTTTGACAGCGCCAGAGAGTGTGAAATGAGCCTCATAGTTTAACAGAATTCGCTCCCAGAAATCCGGCTCAGCTTCAACCATACGAATGGTTGTGGATGTGTTTTCAAACACAACTTTCCCGAATCTATTGAGAATTGTCAAATTTATTCAATATTTTCATTGACCAGAATTGAGATGGCACACCCTGTATTAGAAGAATATGCAGATAGCTAGTGAAATAAACATAAAAGTATATATCAATGCGTATCATTATAATAAGAATACTGATAAGAACAAAATTATTACGATTTATGCGATAATTCCCAAGTGAAAGTAATACAAATGGAAAGAATTGTTGATATAACTAAAGAATAGCTATATTGCAATGAAGAATTAAAGAAATTTATTGAATAAGATAAAAAAAAGTGTGTGGAACGTATTTATGAAATCGGTTCCACATGCATTTTTCAATTATATTACATTAAAATTACGCCTCCCATTAATTGCATTAAATTTAAGCATTAAATTATTGTGGAACGCATTAATATTTGCAATCCACCAACAAAAAATTATTGTTGGCAGCGGCAGAATCTTGTGTATGTACACAATTACAGATTCGCTTTCTTTCTAGTCATTATTTTACATGCGCAAAAAATGGTTTTTTTCTATTTATTTTCTTCTGTGTATACTCTATGTACATACTATATGTATGTGGAAAAAACCGAAGAATAAAATGCAAAAGAAAGTTAGAAGAAAGATAAAATAAACCAATTAACGCTTAGTCTTTTGTACTAAATATTAGATGTGAGAGAAAGTTCTAAAGTCTTTTTTTTTTTAAGAAAACAATAGTTTAAATATATTTTTAATTTGTTTTAAAATACAATTTCTCTAGTTTGTTAAGCTTGTTTGCCATCGTTCTAGTAGCTATTCACTTCCCTGTGGAAATGTCCTCTAATTTTACGTAAAAAAAAGGTTTGACAACATTTGAAAAGTTGGTGGTCTGATTGTTCAATATCCGGTAAATACGTGAGGAAGGCAACATTTCACAATCCACATCTCTAAATTTTTAGAGTCCTTGTCATTTAGCTTGATCAAGCATGAAAATATTAAGTTTTTCACGATATGACCAGTTGTAGACAATGTACGATAGATAATAAAAGTACCATTATTATATTCACTTTTTATATTCAAATCATTCTACGTCATTACTATTTTTTGTTTAAAGCAAATCGAAGATGTTAACCAGAAAAATGATTGAGGCAAGACTGAAGATTTCAATTATGCAAAAAAAATATTTATTGTCTGTCGATGACTGACTGTAGCGCATCTACTTCTAAACTATTAATGCAAATGCATTTCTATATAAACAAGGGGGTTCCGTCCCCTGCTTACTTCACTCAGCAAAATCCCGCCTTCGCATACTTCGTTTAGCTCTTGCCCCGCACCCAAATCCTATTTTTTACTCATTAAGTCCCAGCTGTCGATTTTTCGGCCAGCAACTTTTGCATTTTTTCCAGGTGAGCCAGAGAGTGGTATCGCCTAAGCGCTTAAATAATATGTTAGTTTGGATCTTTGCCAGCATACATTATTTTTTATTTGGCGTGATTCGGTTATTTAACTGTTTTTTCTTGCCTTGGAGCGGGAACATTCTCGTTTTTTTTTTTTTGAAAATACGGTAAAAATTTTTACGGATCTACGGTAATAATTCAATATAGCGTAAGTCTTGCGTAGAAGCAAAGAGCTTATGCTGTATTGCTGTATTAGCGTAGATCCAAAGAGGTTGTTTTATTAAATCTCCACAGTTTTAATTTGATAATTTCGGATAATTTCTTTAACACCTTAAAGTAGGCAATGAAATTTTTGCTTTCTTGTTATATTTGTATTCAGTTCTTTTATCTTTCTTTCAATATACGCAAATTTTCCGACACCGAAAACTAATTTATATAATATATAGTAAGATTACAAAATAAATTTTTTATATTTTAATAAGAAAATATAAAAATATAAATTTTAAAAAAATATATGAATATTGTTTATAATATTTAAGTAAAAAATCTTAAAAATTTTTTATTTTACTTATTATTAGCTGCGTTTTATTCGCCATCTGCTGCTAGCTATCTTAAGCTAGCAACTATAAATGTATGGGAAAACAAAAACAAAATCTTAGACTTAGCAACTAAAATTATAGTTGCTAAGTATACAAGCAAGTTTCTTAAATGTCAGTGCTGCCCAGCCGATTTGTATTTTGTCTATTGTGGTTTTTAATCTGTCAATTATGAAGTTTGAAATTAAAAAAATTTTGACTTTTACGAAAAAAAATACATATTTTTGAATTGAATTGAATTGAATTGAATATTTTTGAAATGTCTGGAGGCGAAAAGACATAAACAAAAACAAAACTATTTGGCTATTTGACGAATCATACATCTAAGAAAAAGCGAAATGCATATGCGCTGGAAGACTGGAAGACATGATAGCCCAGGAATTTACCAAATCTCGTCGTGCATCACTCATTTTATTTTTTTTTTATTTTAATTCAATTCAATTTTTTTTAGACAGCAAAAACATACAACACAAATTAACGTCAGATATCAGCTTATTGACCAAAAATGTCAAACTATTGTGCTACCAGTGCTACCCAGTCAACTCTCAAGCAACTTGTCGTTTTATTCGCACATAGATAGCGACTTGGCGAATAAAACTCGGCTATTATCTAAGATTTAATTTCTTTATTTGGACATTAAATTTAAGAACACGACCTAATGCGCAAGACCAAGACTGTATGGTAACTTGCGTTTGCTCAGCACTACAATAAACAACAAAGTCAAGTCATAAGTGCCGACCGGTAAATAAAAGCAACGAAACAATGCAACAGAAATCTATCTGTCTGCCTGAATATTTTATTCGAAAATTCAAAGAAAAAACCAAAACAAAATTTCTGTATTTCCGTATATTCAGAACAACCAATATTACCCCTTTATTTGCTTTTGACTGTTGTAAAAAAAAGGGAAATTTCGTATACTACAAAAAATTGAGCCAACGCTACTACAAATCTGCATTGAAAAGAGAGAGCAGTAAAAAAATTTCTCATTGTGGATTTACTTGGAAAAAAATCTCTTTGTGGAACGTATATTCTTTATTATACAATAGTAACAAATGATGGCGTTTGTTGAGCCGGTTTGTGCATTTTTTCTTCGTTTGCTTTATTTTTGTTTGGCTTGTTTATTTTTTTAGGTATGTAAGTATGTATGTACTATGTGTTTAAGTACATATATCTATGTATATATTGATAATGCTAGTGGTTGACCGGTATTTTTTGTAAGAAAATAAAATGGAAAGAAGATTTCAAGAAAGAAAAAATGAACGAATAGCTGTTAGAATGGAATTTTTTCCGAGTTGAATGAAAGTTTAGTGGCAGCAACGCTCTAGCATTGTAGAATAAATGCTTTGGGTAGGAAAAAAAAAACGCGGGAAACTGTATACAAACAAAATTTAATGCTTGTGGAACGTATTTTTATGTTAGGTTACTAGTAAAATAAAGTAGTAATAGTTAAGTGATTGAAATATTTTATATTAAAAGATATTTCAATTTTGTAGAAATTATTGATAAGAACATCGATTTAGATTTTATATCAGTTTAAAATCAGGTATGCTGTAAAAGTAAAATCTATAAAAATGTCTGTTTAAATTACTCTAAACATTACGGCTCGCATAGTGCAGAATTCAAAAATTCCGCCGCTATAGGCACTAGTAAAAATTTTACAGATTTTGCTAAAAAAAATTGCAACTATTGCAGAAAATTCTGGCCAGCTCGCATAAAATAATATGATACCAAAAATGTCATACATTTTCGTACACGTAGTAAATATGTGATGAGAACTGCAATGAACATTCAGGGAAAAAATCAATGATTTTATGTTTGATTCAAACATTAACGTTTATGATGTAGCGTTAAAGCCAAATGCTTAAATTGAAGAGAAACATTTTTGATTTGAGTTCAAAAAGAGCTCACATTAATTTAAACTTAAACGTGATTTCAAAAGTGACAAAATGTTTAATGTAAAATAAAAAATAGTCAAATACTTTGCAGCTTCAAAATTCAATTCAATGTGTATTTCAATACCTTTAAAATATATAATGAATTTAAAGTTGTTTGCTTTTAAAATAAAAGGAACAAATGTTATTTTTACAATCAACAGCTTTAAGTCGAAAATAAAATTTTCAAAGTTGGAATGCCATTATGGAAGCTTGTATTTGAACAGTAGACGTAGTATGGACGAAATGAATATTTGATTTGAGTGAGTCGTTCACTTATACACTGGCGGTCATGAAAATCACACCACTGACAAAACTATTTTTATATGTAAAAATTAAGACAATTCCGTATTATTTTAAACTTCGATTAATGGGACTTTCAGCATTAAAGTACTGCAAGTGTATTGACAATGAAAATACGATATTTTTACGCGTTTACTCAAAGCAGAAGATCGTTTTTTTAAAAAAAGCACAGAAACGGGTCCAAAACATAAAAAGTTGTCACGCGATCAAAAAGCAACTAGCGCACCAAGGCGTATCGTAAAATTTCAGAAAGAATGGGTTTCTCACATTCCACAATTGTGCGTTTTTGGAAAAAAAGGATACTTAGGAGCCGCTGGAGAGGAAAAAAGGATCTGGTCTTAAAAGTGCAACCAGTAGAAGGACAAAGATGGCCTAGTGGAAAATAAGTTTGAAGGATCATTTTCATTTCATTATTCCATTAAAATAACTGTGGAAACTGACCGCAGAACGCTGCGAGATGCTGGGTCACAGGGACTAACAGCACCAGACGTCCTGCAAAAAAGCCATTACTGACACAAAAAATTAAAATTGGACAGAGGAACATGTTTAAGACATGATTCGACAAGGCAACCCTATATATTCTATTTAGGCTCTTCGATCTCAATCATTTGGCTCAAATTTCAAGCTTTTATCTTCATTAAAGAAAATTGACCCAAAAAACCGGTGAAAACCCATGTTTGGGACAGAATTCAACAATGCAACCCTAGGTATTATATTTAGGTGTCTTCAAGTTCTACCATTTGGCATACATTTCGAGCTGTTATATCTTACAGTTTTGATTTAAACAATAAAATTGGCTAAAATTCGGGCATTTTCAGGCATCGGGACAGGGTTTGGCAAGGCTATCCTGGTTGGTTAGTTTCACCAAAATGCATTACCATCATTCCCGTAAATCTTATCCTGTAATCTTATACACTCAACTTTTCTACAGCGGGCTCTTGGAATATTAGAGCGAACATCGGGTGGCAACTCAGTTTTAATAATAGAGTTTAGCTATTGCAGCTATTGGCATTCTTAGCTACTGTGCTTTAAGCTTTAAATCAAGTAAAAAGAAAAGGGTCAAGTTTTTCCCACACTTTAATATTTTCCCATTTAATAAATTAATTTCTTAATATTGCTGACCAAAAAAGAAAAAAAAAAAAAAATTTTTTTCCCAAAAACAAAAAAATTTACTTTTTTTTAACCATTTTAGAATGCCGGAAATTGCTTTGGTAACCCTGCTGATTGGTTAGTTGCAATCAAATGCAACACTAATTTTGCTGAGCATCCGATTCTGTATTATCTTACACTCGATTTTTCTAGAACGGGCTCTTTGGCTCGTTCAGCGTATTCTAACAATTGCTGTGAAAATATCAACTGCAAAACTGAACGCTTCGCTATTAAGTACTAGAGGTCTGCGCAAGTGCACTTGTTGTGACGTGAGACTATAGCACTAACTGACAAGTATAGATCAAGTTTGATACTCTGCAACTCATCAGTAGCTACTAGCACGAAACAGAACGATACAACAAAATAACTTAGCTTTGTTTGCTTGTGACTTGTAGTCCGCTGTAAACGTCGTTCAACTCAAAAAAACATTCACAAACAAAAACATTGTTTTTCGCAACAACAAAGTGCACATTGACGCCAGCTTCTTTTATTTCTACATTCTTGAAATTGACATTTTGAACTAATTTTTTGGTTTTTCGTTAAAAAAAATGGGTAAGTGCGCAAAAATTTAGAAGAAACGAGACATCATTTTAAAGCAAAATAACTAAGCTCTTTAGAATTTGAAAAAAACTATAGGTTATTAACACATTTATTGAAAAAATGACAGTTATTGGAAAAAATATTTGTAAATATTTCAGAAAAATCATCACATTTCCAAAACTATAGGTCAAATTTGAAAGATCTTTCCACTAATATTGTAGCTCATTAAATTATCTTTCATACGACACACATAATTTGGATATAAATCTAGGGATTGCAGCGCTGACCTCTCTTGCTTTGTTTTGATTTGATTTATAATTTGCGTACATAAAAACTTGGTACACTTGCAATTTGGTAAGTGACTTCATGGCCCATTCAAATGCGCTTACGCAGACCTCTATTATATAGTAGCATTATTATCAGTGGTGCCCACTACCAAAAGCATGTGTTGATGATTCTGTATACGTGCATGCTTCTTTACGCTTTTTAAGCGCCTGATCATTCTCATTTTTCCGCTCTTTGAGCACCGATTATTATTAAGCAAATGTGTGTAAAAGCACAAAGAGCTTTCGAACACGCCAGGGTATTAACTGTTCGGCACTGACTAAAAGGAATCTTTTTTTAAAGCTTTCGCTTTTGGTTTTTGTACCGAATAAAAAGATCAGTTGCTGTCGATATTTTGTAGCAGCTAGGATAACGTTGCTTACAATACAAGCAATTTTCTAAAAACTTTTGAAATTTGCGTCTTTTTAGAGCATAAGCAGAAATTTGTTTTTCTTCCTTTGATTATCACTGAACTGATTTAAGCCACCACGTTTCTTCACAAATTATTTAAGAGCTTCATGAAATATCTTTAGCAAATTTGAAGCAAAATTTTTACCAGGTATCAAAATGAAATCATGCAAAAAAACGTGTCTAAATTAAATTTTTAAATTGCTCCATTATTTGACCAACAATATTTGCTTAACCTAGAAGTGTCAATCAACTTAAAATGTTTTTTTGTTTTTATTCTTTGAAATTAAAAAATGATACTGCACTGCAGCTAATTTTTATTACACGTATACATTTAATTTTATCAAAAATAAATAAAATAAGATAGAATTTGTTTGTACTCGGAGTGTTCACAAAAGCATATGTGGTGATCTTATAATAAAATTTATGTAAATAAAACACAACTGTTTAGTACAAAAGTGTAGATATTCCAACAAGTAAACGCTTATGTACAGATGTAGAAAAATACAATTCAAGTGTAAGAAAGTTGGTAACGTGCAAAAGCAGTTAAAATGAAAGAAACATAAAAAATCAGCCAACTCTCATTAACCAAATGTAGAAGAAAACAAAGAAACAATAGAGAAGTCTTAGTTGTGTTAAGTAGGAGAAATAAAGAAACCTAAAAAAATATAAAGGCGACAATTATGGCGCAAATGAAGGCGTTAACTACGCGTTATTTTTGTTATTGTGGTCAGCCCACCGAGAAAACCGCCACCACAATTTAAATTGAGGCGTGTGCTGTTTGTTGCTCCTATTTGATTGCAATAATAAGTGTGGAACATAATGCTGCAACATGGCAAATGTAAATAGAATTTGTTTTCAATTATAAAATTGTACAGCATTTTGTTGCTGTACAATATACGTTATTTATTTTCAATTTAATGAGAAATTTATTTTTAGCCATGATATTTTGTAAAACCTAATAAATGTTTTTTTTTTGCTATCGAGATCAAATTTATGGTAGTTTTTGTTGTTGTTGTAATTTTTATTTTTGTTGCTTTTTTGTATGTGACTCTTGCTGCTCAAAATATTGCCCATCTATGATGTATTTTAATAAGTTGCCTTTCGACATTGCGTCTAACACTAGTTTGTGGAACCAGTTCGACAGGGGCTATTGGTTTACAGCTTGGCGACTATTTGTCGACTGGGAGATCCTCTGCTGAACAGAATACTGTGATTAAGGGGCGCAAGCACCTTTGTCTCTCCAAAAACAAAATCCCCCGAAAGATGATTCGCGATCATGAATCTTGAATTGCTTTGGCTCAGTTGATTACAGCTCGATGTCTGGAAAAGACAAAGACTGCTTCGTTAGGGTGAAGGAAATCGGCAAAGGCCGACCTCAAAAGATTGTTTAGTAACCTCCATTGGAGATCTGGAGAAAGATCTTAAAATGAAGAATGTCTGTTGCCTAATAGCAAAGATTTCAAGCAAACCTCTGTTTTGGAGTTGGTAAAAGGAGAAAGCATATTGCTGGACATGGCGGTGAAGGACGGCGCTGGATTTCAAGACACATGGCAATGGGTGGATGCCACTCTCTTTCAGAAGACTAAGGCCACAGTAAGCTGAAATGTTTCGACTATGTTTCAAGCCAAAAATACCTGTAGATTTATCTACAGAAATAAAAAATGAAGTGTTGTCCTTAATGGAGATACTAGCGGAGTTGTTTAAGCTTTTAAAATCTATTCACGTTATACGCAAAATAATTACTTATTAATTGCATAGTCATGGATTCTAAACTACTAACACGATTTTGACACATGAAGTTCAATTCATTTTGTGTAGTACTCAGGTATATAATCACGAAGACATCAAAATTTCAAAAAATTGATGATGAAATTTTATACAATATTTTCTCTAACTAATCGTATTCGATACATATCGACTTTTATTAACTTTTGGATACTTTTTTCGATACTTTAAGACTCTTTCAATGTTTTCCATATTTTCTGTCTTTTTGGCATTCCTCGATTTTTATAATCGTTTTCGATACTTTTCGACTGTTATCGACGTTCTGGATACTATTCGATAATTTCCGATTGCAATACTATTCAACACTTTCCAACTTTTTAATAGTTTCTGACTTTTTCAATGTTTTTTGATACATATTTTATTACCCTTCAAATTTTTTTGATACTTTCTGACTTTTTCGATGCTTCTCGATACTTTCCCCTTTAGATTGAATATTTCGAGAGAATTCGATTTTTTCGACTATTATGAAAGAAATAGTGAAAAACCGTTTCAGCACAAAATTTTTCATTTTCGGATACTGCTGCGAACACCCTAGAACGATAGTATACTGTGCTAAGCTTCCATGAGTCCACAATTTTTTTTCCTTATCCATTTGTGTTTCTAACGTACATGTGCGGGTTAACTATGACATAGATGAATTTATTGATCAAAATTTCAGCTTTATTCTACAAAATTTATACCCATAAGCAAATGTATTTATTTATTGCCGATAATTGCTTTGGTTTTTCCAGGATATGCAAATATTTTGAACTTGTGCCATAAAGCTATCTACATTTGATAAACATTCACGGGCAATAGACTGTTTAGAAGTAATGACTTTTTTCGTACGAAATCGAACAACAGGAGAAAGATACTTTTAAAATACATAGGAGGCTAATACGTTATATACACAAATAAATATATAAAAATATTACGCTGATCTCAATGTTACGCAGCTGTCTGTGGAGCTAAAATACTGCAATTGCACTCGTGTCAAAATTTAATAAAAATTAAATTAAAATCGAGAAATAATAAAAATAAACATTTGCAAAGCAGTATATTACTGCTGTGACAAAATTTTTCCATATCTATGATGTACATATTTTAGTTATACAAACAAAAAATATCTACAATATGTATGGTATACATATAGACAAATACATACAAAGTTTAAATTGAGGCATTTACAAAATATGTAACAACAGAATAAACAACGCATTACATTTTCAGATTTTTACAAAAGCAACAACAACAACAACAAAAATGGATACACGCAAAGACCAAACAAACAGCAGAAGAAATAACGAGTATTTATTTTAAGGACATGGAATCCAAAGTATCCATATGTATACAAATTCCAAGCCTTTTTCCTGGAAATATTAGGTAGCGCACACATATGATGGCTATGCTTTAGTTCAAGAATTTAAGAAAGAAACAAATAGTTTGAGCGTTATTTTTAAACGAAAACAATTTTATATGAAAGAAGATTGAACGAATGCGTATTATTTTTAACTAGCAATAAGTATGGGGAAAAATACTTCTTAAAGTTGGTATGTTGGAAACATAAGACATTTTTGCAAAATATTTCATGGCACAGATTCATTACAAATTATACCAATGTGTACATATATCGTTAGAAAGATTATTACTTTGATATGCAAAGCAACAAATAACATTATTCAGCTCTCAAGGATCCAGAGGGTGAAATACGTTCTAATACTCTCTTCATTTAAATTCATTTGCAACTAGAGGAGTCAAATCCATCTTTGGATATCGTTATAAGAAGACAGGATCTCGATGGCTTCAAAGGTTGAAAACTGTCTTTGTATTATCCGTGTCATAAGCAAACTTAAATTAAAAATGTTTATATTTGATGAATACACAGTGCGGCAATAATATTATGGGACTGAAGCTATAAAAATGAAACGAAATATTCACATTGACGAATAATAAACGATGCTTGTGACTCGGTGATTATTGTGTAACAAACACCAGTCGTCAGTATCGCGATCTTTTGGTCGAATTCGACGATTTCTGACCATCAAACGGTGTAAAACTTCCAAATAGAAAGCACCAGTAGCAGCTTGATCAGTTGGGACGAATTCGCGGTGTATGATGTTCTTGCTATTAAAGAAATCGTTTTGATTTTTTATGAAACTTTTCGGATTTTCATTTTTTGGGTTCATACTTCAGCGATTGTCTGCCATGTAAAAATCGTTTATGCCACTCAAAAGCCTTTGAACGTAATATACAATGATAGACACCAACATACACGCAAAATTTCGTTTCCATGTAGTGGTACTAAATCGTCGTTGTGCTCTCACATTTGTATACGTATACACAAATTCTCTCTCGTTAAGAGTTTCCAGATGACATACTTTAGTACTAATTGTGCACGGCAAAAATACTTTACTACTTTTCACTTGAAATGGACTACTTTTGGGTGAAACGGGTGAGTACCTTTTTTTTAGTAAGTTGTGAAAATGGAAGGTTAGCGAGTGTATTTCAAATATTTTTCTCATATTCCTAGAGTTTTCGGAGAAGTAAAAGCGAGCACTACTTTTGTAGGCATTTGGTAACCCTACCCTCGTTACTCTCAATTACGCTCTCGCTAGAGTTTGCAGAACTTGTGCCCATCCATGGTGATAGACAATCAGTCCCATAAGCTTTTTGCATCATTTTGAACGTTTTTGTGGCTGTTGTGCCAAGTTTGACGTGGAACAGCGCGTTGTATCATAATTAAAATTCAACACGTAAGCAAATTTAACTGATGAGCTAAATAAAATAAAACCGACACATGTAAAACGATTTTAATAAAAAATTTAGGGTTCGTTCAAAGGAATCCAAGCTTTAAAATGACATCAAACTCCAATAGAAGTCGCTTATAGTTGTTGAGGTTGCAATTGAAAACTCAGTTCTAATTGGGCTTTTTTTTTAACACAAACGGATGAATGGATTGGACACCACCAGAGGCATTACCGGGCACTCAACGATTTTGAGAATATGGGCCATTATTCAAAAATAAAATTGTCTACATCAATCGATGCGGAAACATTGAAAATGAACTACAGACATCATTTAAGATGGCTACTTTTGTGCAGTGAAAATTATCAGCCTTCCTACATCCATTGATCCAAGAACTAAATTTTCAAAGGAGTTCAGTTGCCGCCTTTTTTATACCAATTTATTTTTTTAATTTCAACAAAATATTTTGACTAACCAAAAAAAGTCCTCACTTTTAGTTCAAGAAAACCCTACCAAAATTAAATAAATACACCGAAGATTTTGCCTCCCCCAAAGTGGTTGCGACCGGGGCATCCCCTAGGTACGCTAGAGCCAGGCAGCTTATCGATTGGCGCAAAACCAACAGATTCCGTATTTCAATACCTTGAAATGGATGCAAATTTCAAATTATGATTCTTGTAATGGAAGTAGCAAGTAATTGAAAAAATCGATTTCGAATTACAAATTTACTTAGATTTGAAATCGAAAAGTATTCATTCCTACACAGCTTTGTTTTTTTTATATGAAATATAGTATGTACATTAGGGTGATTCAAATTTTGTTTTTTTAATGTGCTGTTGCTTAAAAAGTAAGCTTATGATATGAAGAAAAAGTTCACGAAAATTCAGCTCTTTAACTCAATTTTATAAGGTGGCGCCGGAGCCTGTTAGTTTTACATGTAAATTGTATGGAAAAATTATTTTTTACAAAAAAGGTATCTAAATGAATAGGTGATTAGTGTTGTTAAGCTGAGGTCGTTTTTTGACGTAATTTTTCATGCTGAATCCGAATCTGGCCTCAGAAATGACCCATCATGTCGGAATCCTGAAATATTTGAGGCTAAGTACCTAAAACATGATGTTTTTGTCTACTTTCGAGGGCATGTATAGGATTCAAAGAAAGTTGATCAGCTTATTTTTAACATAAGCATCATTTAGAACCGTCCTTTCCCTTTAAAATGAGCTTTCAAGTGGTGATCTGTGATGTTTCCTTGCAAAGTTATAGCATTAAAATTTGCTTCGCCACAACCTCTCTATTGTTTTTTCTTGGATGTGATTCCCTGAAACATTCAGAAGTGCTTCCTTAGAATTCTATGTTGTTTCAAAAATATACATAGTGACAATTGGAATTGGAAAAATGAAAGCAGGGGCCCTACTCTGTAAGGCGATGCGAAAGCCATTAAATAAATTGTGTTCTAAAAAGCATTGAACCGCATTGTCCTTAGAATCGCATTGCTTTCGGATTGCTTTCGCATCGCTTCCCGGAGTACTGTCCCAGATTTTAGGTACTTTGAAAGCTTGAGAGAGAAGCATTTTTGAAACTCTACAATTTATTTCAAAATAGAATTCTATATGACGATATCCCACGCCTTACATATTTTGTAATGCCATAAAGAAAAAAGAAAGACATGAAAGCAGAAAGCCAGAATTTACGCGTAGAAGAGTGATGAGAAAAAGTAAAAGAAAGATGGAGACACAAGTCAATAGCAGGTTTGAGGTTTCGGGACCGTTCCGATATCGTGAGCGTTCAAGTTTTATGCAAAGTAAAGGTAGAGATAATTTCTTTATTTGCAAAGGTTAATTAGAACGGTTAACACGGCAACACTGCAAACGCACGCCATTGACGGATGTTTGTGTGCGCGCGTTGCCAATTATACTAATGTTAGGCATCTCTATTGCTACTAACTGCTAAATATGAATGAGGGTAAAAAAGGGTATAGCGGAAGAGGAATAACGGGGACCAAGTAAACAAACCAATGTAGACTAAAAATAAATATAATTAAGAAAAAAAAATATCAATACAAATTTTTTTAACACGCACCTATGATGGAATTTGCGTTGTAAATAAAAAATTAATTTCCATTAATTTTAGATTTTTTTTCTTCTTCTCTGGTATCATACACGACATTTGTTTTTGTATTTGTTGATAACTTTAAACAACAACGTGTCGTGACTGGCCCGGTTCTTACGATTGCGTGAGTAAGTGACTGGGTGAGTGATTGAATTCGTGTGACGTCACTTGATGATAACAATTACTTTTCTTTTTTTCTTTAAATAAAAGCAACAAAGATAATAAGTGTTCTTTTGTTGTTATATTGTTGTAGAAGTTTTTGTTGTTGTTTTTTTTTTCATACTAAATTTTTGTTGTTTTTGCGTTGGCGGCGGCGGTCTTTGACAGAGTTTTTGTATATTTTAGCTTTTAGTCATTATGTGAGAGGAGCAGCGCATTGTTTTTTTTTTCGTAAGGCGTCTTATACACCGCTAATTCTGCCTTCCACTGCTTACGAGTGAAATGATGATGATGTAGTTGATGGCAACGCTGCAACAAACTCTACAGCTACAACAGCAACATCGAAATGTTGCTGATCGTCGTTGTACGTAACTGGTGTAGGACAACGCGCCATTTTTTTTTTGTAGTTATGGAAACAGCAGCAGTGGTAAAAAAAAAAAAAAAAAAAAAAAACAGAAAATAAAATGCGTCGTTGCTGCGTTGGAGACCGAAAAATCGAGACCGGTCTCAGCGACGATGTTCGTTGGTTGGGTGGTGGTTGTTGTTTCAAATGTATTTTACGTCAAACGCACTTTTCGTCATTTACACTCACACAAACACAAAAACCGCATAGTAGACAGCTACAAAGATTAATTGTTTATCCCGAAAATTACAGCAGAACAAATAAACGCACTTTTTTTTTCGGTGGGCACTACTGTGATGCATCAAAAATTGTGTTAAATAATCGTATTTTTTCTCGATTTTTGCAATTTTTTTATTTATGTATTTCTTGGATAGGTACTAAAACAACAAAAAGTAGTGACGGTGTCTTGAGCAAAGACCGCCACCAAACAACAGCACAACCATCAGTACGAGAGCCATAAAGAGCACTGAACGCTTTGAGCGTCAATAGGTAGACAATAACCGAACAAACCCAGTCAACTCGCGCAACCCAAGTCGAGAAAAGAATATTGAAAATTTCGAAAAAAATATAAACGAAAAATATAAAAAGAGCGCAATTCAATGAGAACGAGAGTTGGGGCAGCTTTACTAAAATGAGACTCATTAAATTGAATGGGTAAATTTGAGGTATAGAATGATGTGACGCTACACATGCCACATTAAAGAATTTAAGTAGCAGCTTAAAACTGTAAAGTAAGCTCAAAAAATGGCATAAGAATTTTAAAGTTTTGCTGAATTATTGTAGAGTAATGATTTGCGCATATTTTCATAAAAAAAAAAGAAATTAATATTAAGAAAAGGTAGTAGAACTGAAATTTTAATTTAAGTGCAAATTTAAAATTTTTTTTTTTTTTAAATTTGCTGAAGGTATAATATTTTTAATATAATTTTAAGAATAGTAGTAAATATACTACAAAGTGTGCATAAATAAACCGTTTGGTATTTTAGTATAAATAGTAAAAGACTACTTTTTTATTTAAAGTTTATTAATTTTGTTTATATATTTTAAGAAAATTGCGTACTTCTTCAATAAAAAAAATCATTTATTTTGAATAAAATTTCATTAAAATAAAATTTCATGTTCATAATGCAGCATAAAGTTATTTTATTAAATTAAACCTTAATTTATGCTTAATTGAAGTTACGAGCGGAAAATCCAACTCTCAATTTCTCTCGCAAATCACACACACACACGCACACACACAAGTACAAATAAAAATTGTCAGCAAAGCGCTTTTGCAATTATTATCTTTTGTGGTATATGAAGTAAAAATTAATACAAGAATAGAGAAAAATAAAAAAACTCTTTTGTGGAAACTAGACAGCAGTGCTTGTATGCGTGCCAAAGAATAAAACCATAGCCACCCTATTATACAAGCACACACACACACAAACAAACAAAGTTTAACACACAATCACAGTTGAACATCCAAAAACGGAAGTGACGTCGTCGTAGTAATTTATTGCTTATTATCCCAGCAAACATATTGCATAGCGGAAAAGTTATATTACAATCACTGTGGCGATGATTTCGAGGACGCGTGAGCTAATATACTGATGCCAAGTAATAATTTGTTCGGGACAGTTTTTGTCGGTCTCGCCATAGCGATTCGCGTATGAAAAATAAGGAAAAATTTTAAGCGAGTACCGCCGCCAAGTCCGGAATTTCATGTCAAACCGGATAGGAATTGAAAAATTTATGAAAAAAGCGTGAATTGTATGATTTTTGTTATATCTGCTTTACTTTTATTTTTATGAGGAAAAAATAGGTCAAAAGAAAAGGTCATCAAATTTTTCGCGGACAAAAATTCACTTTTTCCACAGTTATATTAATTATGACCAAAAAAAAAAATAAAAAAACATGAGCTAAAAAAAATTTACTTTTCCCACACAAAATTTAACTTTTTACTATTTTATGGAAAAGTTTCTTGTTTTGGGGAGTCCGGGAATTTCTTCTTTTCAATTTGGCAACTGTAGTTTCAAGCGTAGAACAAATTTATACGTCATTGGATTCTGAATTATTTTTCCATTTTATACGTACAATTTGCGTTGGTGATGTTTAGTTAATAGTTATTATTTGTGACTTTTCCTAATTTATAATTGATTACAAAAACCACACTTAACATAACATGAAGACAGAGGATCTTTTTTTGCTGCTAACCATTAATCTACATTTGACCTCAAATACAAGAGTACCTACAATAGAATATCTGAATACTGGACAGACAGACAAATGTTTTTTTTTTTTGTCGTAAGTTACTGAATTGAGTCGAGAGCATTATTGGTTTCAGTTGGACAGAGCAACCGCTCATGCAGTTCGAGCAATGATGGAGACTTTGAAACACTAATTTTCGGGCCGTGTGATCTCCCGTTTGGTAAATTGAACTGGACGACCAGATAGCCAGACTACTTCCTTTGGGGCTTTTTGAAATATCGCGTTTACCACAACAAACCACACACTTTGAAGTCTTGAAAGTCAACATTGAAGAAGAAATCAACAATTTGTAGCCAAATATTTTGCGAGCAACAATTTAAAATTACGTAAAACTAACACAAATGTGCATCATCATCATGTGACCTCCTGAGGTGGTCATTTGACCAATAGCATTGTTTCAACTTAATGTCTTCAATTCTACACCTTTAAGCAAACTTAACGTGAAAACATAGCCCAATTTTTTTTATTTCTAACAAAATGGCAGCCAATTCACACTGGAAGATGAAATCAATTAATCCTACAAAAGAGTCTGAATTGGATGATTCAAAATTATTGTTTTTTATCTTCCTAGAGTGTTTAGAGGTTCGGTTATTAATCGCGCTAAAAGAAGAGTTATAAATTCATTATCATATGTGTATATAATTTAAAAATGTTCTTAGTGTTTGCTGGGTATTTTCTTCAATTACTGCTACAGAGAGCAGAATATAAACATACAACTTGTCATATTAAAAAAGTGTTGCCACTTTGGAACGAAAACAAAGTAAATTATTTTAAGACGAATACTTAAATAAATAAATATAAAAAAGGAAGTTTCAGGCGATTACGCTTACAGTGTGATCTATTTGGGTAAAATTTCCAGCAACAATTTAACGGGATGTAAGTTAAACCACCAAAAGGAAAGAAGTTCTCAAAAAAAAATAAATTTATAAAGTTTTGGGTGAAAAAGATCAGATGTACCCTCAAAAATTAGCTGCCAAATCATTTCCTCCCGTTTGATTCAAATTTAAAATTTTTCCTTTCGGGTAGTAATGATTTAGTAGTGGTGGGTGTGGTGGGTCAAATCTTGTCATGCGGAGATTTCTCGGGCATGAAATCGATGTGTTTTCATCTCCTTTCCAACAATAATCTTAATATATTTTTCTATTTGTGGCTTAGATTTCCGAGTTATTAAGCGAATTCTTTTTGTCGGCCTCTCAGAACCGGAGCCTTCACGATTCTGGTGACTGACGCATATTTTATTTATAAGCCATATTTAAACAATCGATTACAACAAAAAGAGCAGGAGGAAATGCAACGCTACCTCTCGGACTAACAGTAAGCATTCAAAATGAAATATCTTACCATATAAAACTGATATTAATACTTCGTTCCAACAAAATGCCATACCTGAAAGAAAAATTAAGGCAACGAAATTAAAGTCGAAAAAACATTCTCTTTCATATTCAACCCGAAATAAATTGAAAATTGAAGCTTATTCCACTTTTGGAATACGAGATTCCTTGCCTGAAGTTATTGACTTTTTTTTTGCTCAAACACGCGTGTAGTGGTGCCCAGCTCTGAACTTATCGGATTGATAGCATTATGAAAATTTCTATAATTTAAAAATAGCAGTATATTGATTGAATAAGTACAAAACGTTACGATAATGTGCCTTATGTCATAATTTCGCGACCAATGTGAGACATTTCGTTGAAAGTTCTAAGATGACGCAAATGATATGAATTTCTGTTGTTTTACAACACTTTTTACTGCTCATTTTGTGATCATAATGTAAATCGGAATAATCCCCGGTAAGAATTCAAGGACTGCAGTAGCAACATTTCGATTTTGGTCAGCTGTATTAAATGCTGTGCAAGATGTTACCCATAGAAGTCATCTACTGCAAAAGATACAATGACAAGTCTGCTTGGAAAATGTAGGGTTCTTAACGTCCTCACGCCAAGCTGGATGCTACATGGTGGCGAGCATAAGTATGCCAGTACAGAACTAAATGAGCGAATAAGAGACCTAATCAATCTGTGGTGGTTTGCCACGTCTGGATGAGGGCTATACAAATCGTTATTGCCGGTATTTGAACCAGAAAAGAGCAATGATTTTATATGGTTGAACAAAAAAGTATTATCCGCATGCTTACAGGGGGGTACTATGCAATTGGCAAGTAAGGGGCTATCCATTAATTACGTGAGGTGTTTTTAACCCCCCCCCCCCTCTCACCTTGGTGAGTACTGGCGGAGCCCCCTCCTCCCTTCCGTGAGACTATAATTAAGCATTCTCTCTGCATTATAACGTTGACGTGAGATTTTCATTGCCACCCCCCCTCTCTTTTGGTGAGATTCTCCCTCCTATCTTGACTCACGTAATTAATGGATGGCCTCTTAGTTGTTACTCCCACCGATACTTTTGTAGGAACTGTGAAGGTTTTTAATAATAATAGAGTTTAGCTACTACAGCTAGTGGCCTTCTTAGCTAAGATGCTTCTTAATAGAAGCGGCTGCCAAATACATTCGGAAGATCAAAGTTATTAAGATGTATGTAGGTGATTTTTTCTTTTAACACAATAATTTGTTTTTATATAAATTAATCATGAAAGACCCGACCCCACAGGCTCTATAATATATTTTCTAATTAACAGCGAGTTATTAAAACATTCCTTCCTATTAAAGGAAAAATAAATTACACATACGATAAAAACAAACTCCTCGCATATGCAGTATACCATATTTATATGTACAAGAAATTAGCATCCAGCATCCAAGAAAGGATCGTGGGAAGTTTTTCAAGATTGCTAAAAACAACACATTGAAAATCATTTTAAATACAAATAGATGAATTGCTAAGCCCATAGCAGGGACGGACAGAACAGTGAGTGGAAAATGAAACTTAACAAAAACAACAGCAACAACAACAATAGCAATATGTGAAATGACTCTGAACAAACTATGTATAGTGTTATGATGTGAAAAGAATCTAGGAAGAAAACATAACAAACCAGAGTAAGGAGAAAACGCGAACAGAAGATACCAGACACAAGATTTTAAGAAGAATTATGTGGAATTGCTCTTTTTTTTTTTTGGGTTTATGATTTTTGTTTTTTGCCAAGACTCCTAATTGTATGCAAAACAAAACAAAAAAAAAATACTGTCACTGACAAGAAATTTTTACTCACGCTGTCAAAACCAGGGGAGTCAGAGACATTTAGTTACATAAGCAAAAAAAAAAAATACAAAAAAAAATACAAAAAAAATAAAAAAATCATGTAGGAAAAAATTCAATAAAAAAAATTTCAATTCACATAACTCTACAGACGCAGAAAAAAAGGGGTGAGCTTGGGCCAAAATCTGTTCAAGCATGAAAAGGGCTTCAATACAAAAAAGGTTTTCACTATAAAGCGCGCGCGGTGTTAATGCGGTAAAGGAGAAAGAGCAGAATATCGAACTGCGCTTTGCAACTGCGTTTTTTTCGGCAGGCTTGATCCAGTATTTATATTTAAATCTGAACCAAATCAAGATGGCAAGCTTGCAGACAGACAAGCGTCTTGTTTTGGTAACGCACACAATTCGTTATACAATCGAAAAATTTGAAATCTCATTTACATTATCGAATAATAAGCGACCAAATAGCCCCACATGCATTACCTAGTGAAGAAAATATAGCGGCGGTAGCTGAAGGTATACGCGATAAATCGATTCGGCTCCGTTCGCAACAGCTTTGCTTGTCGTATGCAACTTGGCGTATTTACGTAAGGATCTTGAATTAAAAGAAGCAAGAATTGAAGGCGGCCGACCTTTTCAAACGTTATCGTTTCAGTCTTTGGGATCTTGAAAAAGATCTAAGTTTTTGACCAACATTTTATGCAGCAATGAGGCGCATTTCAGTCTATATTGAACTGAAGAGCAACTCAAAGAGGTTCAAGAGTTGCCATTTCATCCAGAAAATACTGTGGCTTATGAGCTGGTGGAATCATCCGTCCATATTTCTTCAAATGTTAGTGCCCGCTATAGCGCTATGATTACGAACTATTTACTGCCAACAAATTGAAGTCCATGATCTCTTAGCTTAGATAAAATATAGCCCATGCGTTGTACATCGGTGGCCGCCATAACTTTTCCCACTATAAAAGTTTTGTGTTTTATTTAAATGATAAGAAGTGCAAATTTGATTGTACCATATGGTGAGGTCCTTCGAGATACTGGGCAACGAACGGCTCGAAAACACTTTATTTGATTTTACTTTTAATTTTTTAATTCATGTTGTAGAAGTTGAGATCTGGTGGGTAGCTACTTGAGGTCAATGACCTTTGGAGCAAAAAAAATAAAAAATTGTCTCCTCGAGACAAAAACATTGATACATCATGTTTTAAGATCCGACTCTAAATACCGGTGATATGATGAAAAATTTAATAAGGAAACCCCTACGTTCGGCAAAAAATTTTTGTAAATAGTTGTAATGTAATAATCGAAATACTTCCGTTGGAAAAGATTTTTTGCAAGCTTTGATTTTCTGACACTAGAATGGTACATTAAGATGGTAAAAACTGAGATCTGTTGGGTAAGTACCAAACCAGGGTCCTTGATATCTGTGAACCAAAACGCAAAAAATTGGCATACTTGAGACAAAAACATTGATAAATCATGCTTTAAGATCGAACTGTAAATGCCGATGATGTGAAGAAAAATGTAGATGCGCGACCTCTATTTTCGGTAAAAAAATTTTTTTTTTCGAAATTGCCTTGCAAAAATGTTTCAGATTCGATGGTGTACGGCGAACGGTCTAATGTACATCCCCTTTAGAAAAATTTTGAATTCAAATATTTAGTGCTCTTTTACATTGAAAGAAAAATTGAGGACCATACTAAAGCATTAGTAGATACACGGCTGGCAGCATTTTTGAGATAATTTGATGCTCTTTATTGAAAACCTTTTCCGGAACTTTTATATTCACACCTTATATAACAAGATTTGTTTGATTCATATTTCAGTTTCGCAAACATCTGGGCCCAATCTTGCCATTCTCTTTTTCCAATAAAAAAAAATCCTACACAAGCTCGTGGAAATCCAGAAAAAGTTGGTCACAAATGCTTATATAGAAACTTTGACTTTTAGTCTTTTAATCAGAGTTGATTAGGGGTTTTAAGGGGGTTGCCAAATAGCCCCTGTTCCTCCTCAAAACATTGAAATTTGGAACCAGCCCTACGCTACTCTTAGTCCTTGTTCTGATTTAATTTTAAAGTTACAACAATAAGTTCATCACTGTCGATATTGGACCTCATACATATAGGGTATTTTTTGTAACTTGAAAATATTATAGAGAAATCGTTTTAAGAAAATTTTCGATATTTTTTATGAAATAATAAAATAAAAAGTTAAACAAATTTAGTTTCCAAAAATGTATAGCTCTTAAATAGCTTGATAAAAAAATTCTGGAGAATACTCTAACCAATACCTTTCCAGGAGCAAATTTGTTATAAACAACTCCGATGAATAGTTATACTCTTTATAGGCAGTAATGCTCACAACTCCAGCCACAACTGAAAATTATTTTTACGATGCGATGACCATTTTGTAGGCAGCTAGCCTACATCTCCATATACAATGTGTAACAAACGAAAGGCACATTGCCCTAACACATCACTGACTAAGTGCCTGTATAGTTTAACGAGTCGCTACATTTCCACATACAAAGCATACAGCCAACAGTCAAGACCACTTACATCTCCATATACAAAGTTAGCAGATGACAAACACTTTACGGGTCCCCCATATTCGAAGCGCCCATCAGGCAACACTATAACTTTTGACAGCGATGTCAAATCGACTAATGACATACCGCGTTTTGAAGCGTCATTCCAAGCAGATTTTTAACATGGAACAGTACACGCAACGCGAACGCCCAAAAATTGTTGAAATTTACATTCAACAAAACAAGTCAATAGTGAAAATTCAACGTATTTTTAAAAAAATAAATACAGTGAAAAGTGCGCCTTCCAAGAAAACAATTTATCGTTTGTAGGAAAGATTTACTACTGATGATGCGACCAAAGCGATCGAATGAGATGATTGCAGCCGTACGAGCCAGTGTTGAGCAGTCACCAACAACATCCCAAAAACGCCGTTCTCAGCAGCTCGGCATTTCCCGATCCACTTTACAACGCATTTTACGTGTTGATTTGCAATTGTTTCCGTACAAGATTCACGCCACGTTGATTGGAATGAGCCCAAAAATAAAATGGGCAACCCTGTACCTACATTTCGAAAAGTTAGGCAAGCAACAAATTCCATTACAAAACTTTTATCAACAAATTCGATTGTTAGAACGTTTGCTTGGGACGCAGAACGCGCAGGTTCAAATCCTGGAACAGATAAATCTTTTTAATTTAATTTTACTTACAATTTTTATTCATAAAATGATTTGAATATCACAATTTGATTTGACTGAGGTTTGAACCTGCATCGTTTCTAGAATAGTTCGAGTGCAACCCCCTTAGCTAGCTCGGCTACAGAATGTTGATTTTTAATTAGACAAAATTGAACAGTTAAAATGAAATCGGGAAATAGATGAAAATAAAAATAAATCGCATCGATGAAACGCACCATACAAATAAGTTACTTTTCATCGATGAGTTTTCGAAGTACTCTGAAAAAATTTTTCGAAAAAATCATGGTTGAAAAAGCAAAATACTGTCCGATTTGGCGTACAATGCCCCACATACATATTGTGAAAAATAATTTTTTTTACATAGTTTTAATTTAAAAGTATTTTCGTGTGATTTTTCGACACTTTTGTACTTACACTTTTTTTCGAATAAAAGCAGCAAGATTTGTAAATTTATTGCGAATTTGTTTTTAAGTTTAATCCAAAAATTCAATTTTGTTGGCAGGTTTCGATGTTTTTCGCGGGTTTTTATACGAAATTTCTTGAAATTTTGATTGCTAAGCATAACAGGACTTTTATACGTTGATTTAATTATTTTAAATTTAGAAAACAATTTAAATATTTAGTAATATTTTTTATGAAAACTCATATTTTTTTTTTTTGGTTTTATTTTTAATTTTAAATAAGCGTAATTAATTGCAATCGTTAAGAAAATTTTATAAAACAATAAAATACAGTGGGAACGAAAAACAATTTATGCATTTGCAAAAAAACGAATTTTAAGTAATAAAAAAAGAACCGTTTAGAACGTTAACAATTTAGAAGAAAGTTTGAAATTTCGAAAGAAATAATTTATACTAAAAATTTTATTAAAAAATATTGTAACAAAAAAAAAAAAAAAATAAATTATAAACACAAATTTTTACTTGAGCCACATATTTTTGAAATAATTTTATATTGTTAAGATTTAATTTTTGTAACGTAATTTTGCTTGCATTTTTTTCAATTAGTTCCACTATTATTGGACGACGGGCATGCAGAAATTTCCTTTTATGCAGAGCGTTGCGCCGTCGTAATCCTTTGTGCAACGACGAACTGAATTTTTTTTTGTCACCGATTTTTAATTTCATAAATTTCGTTTAATTAGGCCCAAACTTTGTGAAAGAGAAAATAATTTTTTTTTGTTTTTCCCCGGTTTTGCGATTCACGTAATGCGTTAACGTTGCACTTCCTGCGGCGTACGATTTGTTAATGTTGCGTCCTCCGTACGACGTTACAAACAAACGCGTCTGTCTTAAAGAATTCGAATAATTTTTTTTTTTTTGTTTCCACAAGAAATGGAAAATGAAAATAATTTGAAAATGGATGGATGCAATTGCAGACGTTGATGACGACAAAGACGAGGCAGCGGCAGCAACAGAAAAAGTAGAAGCAGCATGACTGAATTATAATAATAGAACAAACAACACACGAATAACAAGAAAAATAAAAAGGAAAACAAAGTGAAACGAAAGAAATAACAAGCAGAGCTCAGAGCCAGACTGGGTCTGAAACAAAAACCTGAGTCAAATATAAGGGAGTTTTGAGAACAGCAAAAACAATGCAATGCAACAATATTAACCCTCAAGTTCACTGATATGTATTTTATCTGGATATCATTGCGACGTCATGTCGATCAATGTCATTGACACATGAGCGCTTAGCTCGAAAATTCGCAGCAGAATAGTTTTTATATTCACTATCGGTCAAGCCTTCACAAAGATACTGGTCGTACACTTTTCCAGGCATAAATTTATCTTTATATCCAAAGTGACTTTTGAGCTACCTACTTCAAAACATTTCAAAATATTTTTATGATTAATATCTTCATCCGATCGATCCCAACTGAAACGATTAGTCTTAAAATCTGACTTTAAAGATTGAAGCTAAAATCTTCTATGTTTTGATAAATTAAGTGGGCGTGGCACCGCCTATATAACAAAGATCATAACAAGTAAGACACTTTTTTTGGCAGTCTATTCAGTAAGACGTGCTAAGGTGACGCAAAGAGCACGCGGTAAAAACATTTTTACACTGACGTCGATGTTCTAAGGAAAGAATATAATTGCTGCGAAGCGTGGTGGTATTATGAAGATTTCATAAGAAAATTTGATCTCTAAAATGTTGAATATCGGAAAATCCTCAATTCACATCTCAGCGGCAAATCGATGAAGTACTCTGATTTTTCATGTATGAAAAGCTATACCCTTTGTGTTGCATGTTGAAATTGTTACTGTGACATTTTGTTTATTTGCTTGCTGGCTGCCTGCTTTGTAAATGGAGCTGTAGGTAGTCTGCTTGCTTTGTATATGGAGATGTAATGTGACTTGCCTGTTAGCTGCATGCTTTGTATGCGGAGATGTAGGCAACTCGCTAAACTATACAGGGTCTTAGTAAGCGATGTTTTAAGGCAATCCGCCTTTCGTTTGTTACACATTGAGTATTGAGATGTAGGCAAGCTTACTACAAAGCGGCCATCCCTTTGTAAAAAGAATTTACGGTTGTGGCTGGAGTTGTGAACATTACTGCCTACAAAGAGTATATAACATATTTGCCACTGGGATTGTAATTTATTATCATTTATATTTTTATTGAGTTTGGTATTGTTTTGACTGCTCAAAATCAAAGCAAATAAAATGATAATCGATTTACTCTCACGTCTTCAAAATACATAGTCTCAATTTCAACAATGTATCAGTGTTGGTGGTGTGTTTCTAAAATAAATTGTGATTCGTAAAGACTTAATCAATTAAATTAAATAATTAAAACTGTTTCTGATGAGCCCAGATATATGGTAATTAAGCAAAACACACATTACCCATGTTGTTGTTGTCCTTTATTTCCATGTTCATTTCTTAAAATAAGAGCATTGAATCAATTTGTAAAATTTTACAGGAATGTCGATCCTTGCAAACTGGTTGTTTATTGTTATTATTTAAGTTATTTTGTAAATATTTTTTGTCGGGATCTGCCTTTTAGCATCAAGGCAATCAGACATACAAAATAAACTAGACGACTTAGTTTTGGAGTCCGAAAAGGCCGGCTTAAAAATTAATACATCCAAAACTAAAAGCATGAGACTGAATCTATCCAGAAATGACATCACATTTAGTGTTGGCAACAATGACAACGAAAATACCGACAGCTTTACGTACTTAGGAAGCACCATTTCTACGGACGGTGGGGCGAGAGAAGATATTTTGTCTAAAATAGCAAAAGCTCCAACTAAACCCAATTTGGAAATCTTCGCTTATTTCTATTATGACGAAAATCCACATTTTTGACTCCAATGTGAAATCAGTTTTGCTATATGAATGCGAGACATGGCTTGTCAATGAACAGTGGACGAAAAATCTACAAGTATTTGTCAACAAATGCTTGCGACGCATCCTAAAAATCTAGTGGCTTGATACCATCTCAAACGCTGATTTACACCAAAAATGCAACCAGATGCTTGTAGCAAATGACATCAAGCTACGCAAATGGAGCTGGATTGGACACACTCTTCGAAATCCATCCGAAGAAATCTATCGCCAAGCCCTTGAGTGGAATTCACAATGTAGCAGAGCACGTGGCAGGCCAAAATCCACGTGGAAGAGAACATTGGAAAAGGAAATTCGGGATTTTAACCATTCGTGGAAGCAGATAAAACTCATCGCTAAAGACCGCAGAAGTTGGAGGGAATTTATTTTGGCTCTATGCTGTCCCTAGGAGTCCCAGGACACAAGAAGAATGGATCTACCAGGTTAGGCAATTGAAATGAAAGATTATGTTCACACAGCTATTATTTCCAAACCTTTCATCGCATAACAATAAAATTCAACAGAAATAAAAATAAATTAAGTGATTGGCCTCTATTTGGAAAGCAAAAAAAACGCCATGAGCTGCCGGAAGCAAAATTGTCCGATGTTTTCATCAGCCGTACCGTCAAACGTTTTAAGGAGACCGGCAGCATTAAAAACTCTATGGTGGTGGCCGGCGATGCACTGCAACAGGGAGAGTAAGCGACGAAATTGTTCCCAAACGATTGGCACGAAGTTCTGAGCACAGTGCAACTCAAATGGCGAAAGCGATGGAAGTGAGCGATCGAAGCATACGCCGTATTCTGAAAAACAAATTGAATACCAAGCCTTTCAAAAGATTCAAGTCGCAGGACATTTCCGCATTGCAAAGACACAAGCGCCTCAAGAGATCGATAGAGCTGATTCCGATGCGCCGCAAAAACGAGTTACCCAATTTGGTGTTTTCAGACGAGAAAACATTTTGTATCGAGCAGTTTGAAAACAAACAAAACGATAGGGTATGGCTAGAGGGACGTTCCAGCGACCATTCAGATCAATTACGAGTCACTCGACGGCAAGGAGCTGAACAAAGAATGGTATGGGCGGCAGTAACCGAAAATGACAAGTCTCCACTCGTTTTTCTATCGATAGGCCGCAATAAGGTAAAAATAAATCAATAAATTTATCGGGAAAAAGTGTTGGAGCCTGGCCTGCTACCATGTGAACGCAAAACATTTCGGCTTGGAGCACTGGACATTTCAGCAGGAATCGGCACCGTCGCATAAAGCCAGAGGAACGCAAAAATGGCTTGAAGAAAACGTTCCATCGTTCATAAAGCACGAACTTTGGCCGTCGTCCTCTCCTGACCTAAACCCGCTGGACTACTGTGTTTGGGGTACTTTACAGGCAAGGGCATGTGCCAAAAAACATACAAGTATGGAGGCGCTGAAGAAGGATTTGACCCGAGCATGGAACAATATTGATCAAAACATCATACGGGCATCGTGTCAGTCGTTCGACAAGCGTCTCAAGGTTGTAGTCAAGGCCAAGGGCGGATATATTCGAGATGAATAATCAAAATACAAACTTCGGATATTCTTCTTTTACGTAAAAAAGAAAATAAAAAAGTTGAAAACTAACTGATTTTTCATTGATTCAACCTGGTAATGTTGATAAATTCAATGTTAGCAATTAAGTTTGGACTGGAATATCAGGTAAATGTCCGACTTTCGTAGCCTCAAATGCGGGCTCTTTTGAGCAAATTTTCATTAGCTTCAAGGGCTTCTGGTTTCTTTTCGGAACAGTCAAATTCGACGACCGTGGAGCCGAATCAATATCACCATTTTTTGCGATAACTTGTTGTGGAAAGAGGTCTCGCATAAATTCTATTGTAATTCTGGCTGTATTTTGTCGAAACAACAATCAAATCGAATCAATCCCAAAGTTTTTAATCATGTCACCATATCTTTCTGCAGTGACGGGTACCTGAGCACGCTGTCGAATTAAGGTTGATGTATTGTTTTGAACACTTTGTTGAACAGCAACAATGTTCTCAGCCGATTTTCTAGTACGTTGTGGTTCAGCCTTGTGTCTATCAGTTGCATACCCTCTTTTTTCGAAATTATTCACTACACTATAAATAGTACCTTTCGTTGGTACGTATAGCTCCCAAAAATTTCTCGTAATTTTCTCATCGTCAATGTAATGGATGATTGATTTGCATAAAATGTTTTAACAATTAACATTTTTGTGTGTTTGTTTCTTCAATCTTTAACATAAAATTGTGTGGTTTGAACATTGCCTGAGATACTCATAGATCTTACGTCTAAGTTTGTGGTATAGCACGCAAATTGAGTAAAATATAACATGGTGCCTTTCGATCCACTCATGCCTTCAACAGATTTGATTTGTGGAGCTTACGCATAATAGAAAACGCATTTGGGCTACATAAACTCAAACATTTTCTTGAGGGTTAAAATTCAAAGAAAACGCAAAATAACTGATCAAGTAGAAAAACAACTTAAAGAAAAGAAAAAAAAAGAATAACAAAAAATAAACCGAACATAACAACAAACTGCCAACAGGCAAAAACTGAGAACAATAACAACAACAAAATATGCATCAGGGTCTGCCGTTGCTATTATAACGTCGTGGTTCCATAGAATATACAAACGATCCTTACCAGCAGCAATAATATCAACAATAGCAATGCCGATAGTTGACTAGGTACGAGAGCGAGCAGCGCTACTCTTACGAAAACTCGAAAAAATTAAAACCATTGAAAATGCAATTTTGTTTTTGTAGGTACTTTATTTTGATGTTATAAACGGGATCGAGCATGCATTCAGCTATATACCCAGTCGGAAAATTTGAGATAAATGAGGTTAAACTTTTTCATCGCTTATTGGAAATCGTTGCAGCGTGAATTTTTTTTTTTGCTCACATGTGGGAAACCAAATTTCAAAGGAAGTTGTAAGTAATATAAATAATAATAACAATCTCTGCTATTATGTTGCCTCGGCCTTATTAATTGAGAGCGCTTTGAAGCTGTAAACATTTTTATCGCGTCTGCCTTTTAAATTAAAAAATGTGTTTACACACAAAAAAAGATAAATGCAAGAGGCAGACGTTTTTGTTTATGCTTTTAAGAGTAATTATTTTTTTTTAAAAAATCTTATGATATAAGCAAATTAAAGTGATTTTATCGTCAGGCAGATTGAGATTATTACAAGGATTATGTCACAAGAAACGAAAGAAACAATCTCTGCCACTTAGGTATTGCTGTATTCAAAAATTACAATATAACAAACACGTACAAAAATTGAGTACTAAATCATTTTATCGCGTCTGCCTCTTGGCTGACTGATTTCTTTACTTATCAAAAACAAAAATATGGTTGGCAGACGATTCCAGCGCTGTTACTTCGAAGGCAGACGTTTTAGAGCACTAACGGTACATATTATTAAGGATATATCTATATTAAACTAATACCATGAACATTTTTTATACAAAGCTTACTATTCTATTTTTTCGGTCACTTATACTATTTTCTTTTTTATTTTTTTATATTTATTGGCTGTATTTATGGGGTATTCTACATCAAATTGGACACCATTTTCCTTTTGCATCTCTGATTTTTTTTAAAGTTTTTTTTTCTTTCAATACTTGTTGAGACTAGTCTTCGTAATTTTTTTTCTCCGGAATATCCTTAATTGAAATTTATTACACAGGTCTGCATACAGATTTATATGAGCTTCAGTACGGCAGGATAACTGGGAAATTATGGTATCTCGAAAAAAAGGTATCGATATAATTCAAAGTGAGTTTTGAAGGGAAAAGGTTAAGCTTTTCAACTATGTACATAATTTTGAATATTCGGAAAGTTCTGGTGTCTCTTAAATTGATAAACGAATTTCACCAAAATCGACGATTTTGGCATAAACAACTCCATATATTTTGAAAAAGCGGCAATTTACACGTCTGCCTATTGTATTTTCACATTCTAGGGGCAATACTAAAGACAAAGAAATTCTGGAAGAAACTGATAAAATTATTTAAGTTTTTTTTACATATTAACAATTGCTGTTATTAAAAATGCGGCAGTGTGGACGTCTGCCTTTTATATTTTCGTTATCTATACTATGCCTTAGCTCAAACCTTTAAGCGATGCGGACAGAGTTTGTGTCCGATTTCGTTGAAATTTTACGAAAAAAAACGACTTACTAAAACGTAGAAAAAGTCTGTCCTAGGTGCCACGATATAGCGTGTTAGGTATTTCAGTTGCATGGGAGGTGTCACCCACAGTTGTCAAACCACGCCATTTGTCGTGTGGCTGAAAATGTGGACAAAATACATCTTAAAGAGGTTTTTAATCAGTTGATCTACTACTGAGCTTCGCAGATTTTTAGTGCAATGTTTTTTTTTTTGGTCCCGTAGGTCTACAGTACAGAGTCGGGTTTGTAGAAAATTCTTCCGAAATTTTAGCTTCCTAGATCAAACCTGTGAACAACGGAAACAGTTTGTTTCAAATTACAATTTGTAATAGGAAACAAACAGACTGTGCCGTGCACAGGTTTGACCTAAGAAGCTGAAATTTTGTGAGAATTTTTTTCAAAATACTGCACTAAGAGTCTGCGAAGTTTAGAAGTAGATCAATTGTTCAACTACCCAACTATGTACTTGCATTGGATAGCAATTCGCGTTTGAAGCATAGGGAAGAGTTTCAAGCGCTTGTTGTTAAAGACAAAATAAAAATGTTATTACGTCACCGGATTCGGAATATTTGATCTTTTTTTTGTACATATAATATTTGTGCGGACATTTTTTAGTTGTTTGTTCTTTACTAGGATTTATTATTTATAGTTGATATTGATTACAAAACTACACATTACATAACATGAAGACGAAGGTCCAGCATGACATCGTGCTTTCCTTCGGACCATATATGTATTTATCTATATTTGTATAATGTAAGCAACAATGTGATGTTATGTGTTCCAGGTTGTTTGCGTTACTTCAATAATATATGCGTCAAGTTCAATATTTAACCAACGCCAGAGATTATAAATTTACGAAATCCAACTTTATGGATAAATTTACAAGCCGAAATAAATTTTTTGATCAAAATGAATTTTTTGATAAGAAATTTTCGTAGAAAAATTTATATATAAAACATTAGTTACGAGCACCAAGGAACAACACTGCACAGAAAGGTAATCTATATTATTATTTAAAGGGGTAAAGTTTGTTTGTATGTAAAGGGTAATCTCTGGAACTACTGAACCGATTCTAAAATTTCTTCTACTAATACAAAGCTACACTATTTCTGAGTAACGTTTATTATATTATTACATATTTTATTTTGATAAAAGCAATTGGCGTGGCACTTTTCATACGATAAAAACCTTAAAAACGCTATATCTTGTTACCTATGTTAGTAAGAGTTTAAAAATTTGGTGCTAGGATGCATATGAGATATGCTAAGCACTTCACGAAATATGGAGGGAATCAGACTAGGATGCGTGGCATCTTTCATACAACAAAAATAATTAAAACTCTATATTTGGTACTAGGAGCTAATAGACGAGTACTTAGTTAAAATATTTAATTCTCATTTAAACATTATAATGACAAAATGAAAATGCCGCAATCCTACTTTAATCAGAATAAGATATGAACACTGATTATGTATCACTGACACTCTTACCACCCATTGATAATAAACAAGCAAGTTAACAAAAAAAAAAAAAAAACCGGATATTAGTTGTATAATGAAACATGATGTTATTGAAAACCATCATTCCACTCCGCGGATAAATAAAAATAATACAGCCAACGTGACGACGGTGACAACTTGCAATGTTGCTGTCGTCATCATCAAAGCAGACAGTGGCGGCAACAACAGCAACACACCGTCGTCGTCGTCGTCGTCATCATAATAATCGGTGAAGTGCTTAACTTTCCTTGGCGGCATGCAAATTATGCAGTTCAGTGCAAATTATGAGAGTAGAAAAAAAAAACTAAAAGTTGTTAAAATGTTATCGATTTCTGCGGTATAAAATCTTTTCACGCAATTTCAAAATATAAAAAATTTTATTTTATGATCTGTTGTAGCATTGATTTTCAAAACTTAAAGGATGCGTTTGATTCAACTAACAATGTAGTACTATAGATGACAGTTGGTATTAGCTGTGTTTCTTTTGACCCGCTCATACGATAACATTTTATAGAATTTCTTATCTTATAATTACTGACATAGATACCTAATAACGCGTTTATAAAAACTGTGTTGGCAACTCAAATTTACTTCGAAAAAATACGTAATCTAGTAAGACCCCTCCCCTTCACGCTCTTCTCTAAAATTTTTAAATAATTTAATTTATTTGATATGCTCATGTATTTTTCATTATACCACTAATACTGAAGTCTTCCACCCAGTCGACATGTAACGTTTCAGAAACATTACGTAACGTATCAGAAATGTTTCATTTGAAATATTGTCAACGAAACCTTACAGCAATCTTTCTTATAAATTTCAAATGTAATATATCACATGCAATCATTCTGAAGTGTTTCTGAAAGGTACATGATTTAATGTTTATTGAATTTTTTTAATGAAATCTGAGTAATGTTTAATGATTCTCTGTCTGATGCTGTATTAAGTATAGTTTATTGTTAAATATAAATTAAGATACGTCCCATGAAATAACTGCCTATTAAGTATCAACGCAAGTGATGCCGCGGGTAAAATGAAACAATAATTCAGAGTGCCGATGACGTAATAAAATAGTAGGCGCAAGTGACGCAAAAAAAAAAAGGGACCGATGACGCAACGAAAAATACTTGTTTTCTCCTTAATTTGACAAGATTTCTGTAACATTTTAAATTGTATCAAAAACTGGACTTTGAGACATTGTAGAAAGCTTTCTGAAATGAAAATGAAAGATTTCTGAAACGTTACTATAATTTCGTAAGTTGTCATGTTAAAGATTTCAGATTTCGGTTTATGAAATGTTATATGTCATTAGATGCATGTATCTAGATCCTCCTCGTGCAGCAATTCCACTCTACCGTTCACGGCGCACAGTATAGTACAGCAGCTTTTAGAAGGTGAAACAAACGTGCCACCAAGGATTGATTTTAAGATAAATTAAATACAAAATATTTTCTGTTATAATTTATATTCTCTGAATTGAAAAGTTGATATGAGATTTTCATTGGTATGATTGAGTGTATCTCTGAAACCAAAATTAGAGATCAAACACATAAAACGATAGCTTGGTCATTTATTGATCTCAAATTCGATATATAATTTAAGTGAATATATTATGTTATTGACAAAAACATTTTTTCGATCTATATATAGGCCACCAGATACAGTATCCGCCATTAAATCAAACATTTCTAGCAAATTTTATCCTTCGACTAATTAAAAAAAATACATCCAACTCATTCCATACAAAACTAAAAGATTCATTGGCATGACAGAGAAAAATGGAACTTCGTTCGTAAAATTACATGCAGTAAAACTGCAGTGCACACTGCATGTGTATTTGATATGTATAGGTTGTTGAGGGCTTTTTTTCATAGCTAAAATAAATAAGCTCATAGGGCTAAGCGCACACATTACACACATCCTTAGTGAAAAACTGTACAACTGAGAAAACTAAAAAAAAAAAGGTTAATGAAGTTTTTGCTGAGCACGAACCAAACCAAACCAAACAACACCAAAGTACCCAATTGTAGTGCACCCCAGTGGCAAATAAAAAAGGACTCTTTGGTTTTGAATCGAAAGGATCGATGCAAGAACGGCCTCAGTCGTTTGCAGCTGTCGTTTGGTGGTGGTGGCTTGACGACTTTCAGTTCATGACGTGACGATCTGACGCTGTATCAGTCTTTTCGTCTGGCAGTTTGTTAAACGATCCATTGTTGTTTGGTGTTCACCTTTGCAAGAGGACGTCGACTCATGCCAATGAATGAGGAAAAACTCAACAAATGCAGGGGGATAATAAAAATTAGAGTTTGGTTTAAAATTTGACGCCGCTGTAACGCGGTGCAACAGTGACTACAATATTTTCACATTACTAATATACTATGTATATGCCATACATTTATACACAGTAAAATTGATAAAAACGTCAGAAACTTCAGTTTAAACATAAAATTCCTAACCGATATTGTATTAAATATAAGTTTTTCTTGTATTTAAATGAGCGTGAGTTTTTTAAAGTTCTGCTAAAAAAAGTCATTAGGGGCCATCCATTAATTACGTGAGGTGTTTTTTTCTGAAAAATCCGGACCCTTTCCCCCTCCCCTTGGTAAGATTTGGTGAGTTCTGACGTGACCCCCCCTCCCTTCCATGAGACTTGCTTATCTGCTATAATAATGTATAGTCTCCGCATTAAAAAGTTGACGTAAATTTTTATTGACCCTGCCTCCCTCTTGGTGAGATTTTTCCGGACCCCCTCTTCCCCTATTTTGATTCACGTAATTTATGGACGTCCCTTTAAGCTGCTCAAAAATACGGCTCGAAATTTCCGTGTCAAGAGTCTTTTGAAACCGGTTTTGTATGACTTAGATACCGGTATTTCCATGGTGTCGAACGTGACCGTCGTACACTTTTAAAGTGGAATAAAAGTCAAAGTAAAACATTTTTTTTTTCTGTTTGAGGAATAGTTATTTGGCACCACTATCTTTAGTGGTAAAGTTGATGGCAGACCTAATACTGGTTCCAAGGTTAAGGTAATAAAAATGCGATTCGCACGTGACTGAAAATGGAAGTGTTTTGCATGGCCATCTATAGAAAAGCAGAAGTCAGTGAAATCTGCCAACATTTTTTAATGCGACTAATTTTAAAATGTTATGGAATAATATAACTTTTTATTAGATTGAAAAGTCTTATTTATTTTTTTCTTACAAGGTATATACTATATGTATAATATGACTCGATATGTGACATATTTTTCTATTATGGTTCACTTGGACAATTTTTCATATATTTTTTGTATTTATGTTTTATATAGTAATTACAGAAACAAATTCACTGTCGAATTAGATAGGTGAGTTCAATTTTAGGAAAAGAAATAAGAAACAGTAGTCCAGGAATCATCGGTTCAGTAATTTAGCTGTAAAAACATATTTTCCTATTAAAGGCGAGGCACCATTCACTTTAAAACAAATACCTTTCCGCAGGGTTCAATCTATCTTTGTACCAAATTACATGAAATTCGGTCTATTAGTTTAGCGGTAAAAATGTTATTCCTGGCACCCACCCATTAAAAACAAATTTCTTTTCCCAGAAATCAATTAATATCCATACCAAATTTCATCAAAATCGGTTTATTAGTTTAGCCGTTGAAACGAATTTTCTGTTAGGGGCGTGGCACCGCCTACTAATTCGTTTTTAGATTGTGGCATAAATAAAGAAAATATACACATATGTTCTTGATCAGCCATGTCTGATTCCGGGAAAATCCAATGACATTAAAAATCAGCCCATACAAATAAAATATTTAAAACGCTGTACAGAGAGAGCTGTGAAACCATATTTCTTAGAAATACTAAAATTAACTCGGATAAGCTGTGAGCAAAAAGTTTCGACAAGGGGGCTTGGCATCACCCACTGGGAGTTTTTCAAGTAAATGCTGCCAAACTCAATATAGGAATGTTGAGTAAAAGAGCACGTGGTGTGAGAAAAAAAATAGTCATTTAATAAACATTTAAGGCGCGCAGTTATACTGTTAATACAGTGTAGGGCATTTAGTTTTGGCAATACCAAAGATAACAATCCTACTAGTTGTTTTTAAAATAAAAAGATGACATGCAAACAATTTTTTTCACTTTTTTCATGAACTTAAGTTGTCATCTAAAAATTGCACAATTTTAAGCTGCCGGAGAGTGCCACCAGTAAGGTATAAGTGATGCTATTAATCAGTACAGAAGTTTCGAGGAATGAAGTGAAATTAAAAAAAAAGTTCTAGTCGATAAAACATCCCAGCGGGAAATAAGTAGAGTACTCCGAAAATTCATCGATGAAACATAACTTATTTGTATGGTTTGTTTCATCGATGCGATTTATTTTTATTTTCATCTATTTCCCTATTTCATAATAAATGCGCAATTTTGTCTAAAAAACATCAACTCTGTAGCCAAGCTAGCTAAAGAACGGGGTCGCACTAGAACTATTCTAGAAACGAAGCGGGTTCAAATTTCAATCAAATCAAATTGTGTTGTTCAAATCATATTGTAGCGAAATTTGGTTTATGCCAAAAAAATTCTCGAAATAAAAACCAACAAAAGAAAACTAAACGATACTAGCTAGCATCACTGGTTGTATAAAAATACTTTTACACCATCTAGCGGCCACGTGTAGTTTTTGTACTAAAAATGATAAATCGAAAAGGCGCTGCAGTACACTATAAAAGTCGACTACCGAGAGAAATTATCGCCGTCGTACAACGCCATCTAGAAGGTACTGGATTATTCGAGAAAGTGATGACTGTAGTATAAAAAGGTTGCCATCTGAGTAGTTGAACACAGTTGAATTTAAGCAATAAAGTAAAACAGTTGAATTTAAGCAATAAAGTGATACAGTTGATTTTAAAAGTAAAGTAAGACATTTGATTTTAACACAGTGGATTTTAAGTAATAAAGTAAAACAGTTGTCTATACAGTGCCAGGTTAATATTAGAGTTTGAATGTTAATGAAATAAACAATTGTACCGTGTAAAAACTAACTTTTGTGATTTAAATAAACCTTTTTTATCATAATTAAATAAGTTTGTGTGTTTTTGATTATTACACAATCCAGTGATCGAACTCAGAAAAGGGTAAGAGATCGAAATTATTGTCTAAGAGACAGGAATTTCGTAACAATATTATAAATAAAAGTTGTAAGTTAAATTCAATTAAAAAGAATTATCTGTTCCACGATTTGAACCCGCGCGTTCTACATTTCAAGCCAACGTTCTAAAAACCGACATAAATATACAATTTTTTACTATCGTCAAAATTAAATATAAATTTCATTTCGATTTTTTAATTTGTTGAAAAAATGTTTGTAATAGAATTTTTTGTTTGCCAAACATTTCGCATACTTTGCATGTGGAAATGTAGGCAGAGTGTCTGTTTTCTGCTAACTTTGTATATGGAGATGTAAGTGGTCTTGACTGTTGGCTGCATGCTTTGTATATGGAAATAGGGGCAGCTCGATAAACTATACAGGCACTTAGTAAGCAATGTTTAAAGACAATGTGCTTTTCGTTTGTTACACATTGTAAGTAAGTATTACAGTTGTGGCTGGAGTTATGAGCATTACTGCCTACAAAGAGTTTAACTATTCATCGGTGTTGTTTATAATAAGTATATTTTGTCGCTGGGATATAATTTAAAAAAAACAAAAAACTCAAAATTTGAGACACAGTTTTATCTGCGCAGACACAACTGCGTAAATAAATATAACTGAAATGGAATTTTTGTGTCAAATTAATTGTTTCCATTTCCTTACTCTACTCAAGGGAAATGATAAGATTCCATTGAAAAATAGCGAATCTACTTGGCATCGGCATACAGCACTAATAATGATATTTTATTAGCAAAGAAGAATAACATCATCAGAAGCTCAACTTTAGATGACCGCGAAGCAAAATTCTTCTGCTCAGATGACGAATTACGAAAAGAGTAGAATAAATTTAGGCCCAAAATTTTTGAGTTACCGTGAATGCAAGAGTTTAGCGTAATGTGATCAGATATCGGAACAGCAAAAAAAATCATCAAATTTGCGTTAAAATCGAAACATTTTTCCGAAAAAAGTTGATGACCTTTTTTTTCTTTCACATTCAGATATATTTCAACACTAAGATTTATTTTAAAAAAAAAGTTCTAAGCTTAAAAAATTTGCAAAAATAAGAAAACTTAAAAAAATTTAAAACTTTAAAAAATTCAAAAAAGGTCTAGAATTCAAAATTTCAAAAAAGTTATAAAAACTTTAAAAATTTCCAAAAGTTGGAAAACTTCAAAAATTTGCCAAAACTAGAAAACTCAAAAAAATCAAAAAACTTTAAAAATTGAAAAAAGCTCGAGAATTCAAAATTTCAAAACTTCTCTAGCAAAATGAGAAATGAAAACGCGGAACGGAAAATCAAAAACGCGGAGTTGTCCCGCGAAACGCGAATCACATGGTCACCTTACTTTAGCGAAAGTTTTTCTCAATGTGTGCGCGCCTTTTACAGCTGTGATACTACGATGCTTAAAGTTCTTTCATAATGAAAGCAAACTCTGCATTGTCCCAAAAAAAAAAAAAAAATATATAACACAATAATTAGGACTTTTTGAGTTGTCTATTATTTTTTTTTGCCAACAGTATGTTGTGCATTTTGTGTTGTGCTTGAATATGGGAAGTAAAAATCACTATTT